>OZ007567.1:27289793-27985626 GCA_963931925.1 Onchidella celtica
ATACTCAATGGGTGCGGTCCAATTCTCCTTGAAATGTAAAGTGTGTTTCCAATATTTTTCCTTCCACGTTTTATCATATTTTTCCTACAGTCTGCATCATATTCGTGTCCTCGGCCACACTTTCATCCCATCTCCAAAGGAAACTCCCACATCAAATTGTTTGGTTGGTTTTTTTTCAATCAATCTCTCCACGAAATGAACTAGAATAGGTCATCTTTCCTGTTTTCTGTGTTTCTTTCACTCTCACATTACTCATTCTCGCTCCTCTCTGTCGAAGCTACATGTGCATTTATTCTCCATCCTGCTGGCCTCTTTGATTTCCTGTTTTCATCCCCAATCGACTTCCCCACTGCTTAAAAATTCTGTTATCTTTTTTTTCCTTAAGGTTCCATTTAAAGTACCGGTATCTAAATGTTTCCTTCCGCGCAAACAGCATGTTCTCTCCACAACAATGAATCCCTATACTCGTCCATTCCTGCCTTGATCTATTATGTCAAAAGCTTCCGTTTTGTTTTGTGATTCTTTTTAATCTCCTTTCTCTTTTAAAAGATTGGCAACTTTTGCAGTGTGAATCTGCGGTCACCTGTCTCAGTGGTCAGGGCGTTCTGTGCGAGTGTGGGAGGTTCTACGTTTAAATCTCGCTTGGAAAGGAATCAAATCTTTAAAATTTCTCGCTGTGTTTTTGTGGGGCTCATTCGCCGGCGTCTTGGCGATGGCCAATGCCTCGTTCCTGACGGTTTCTTGATGATGAAAATTTAGGTTAAAAAAAACCCACTTGAGAAAAATGAAGTAAGGAAGTAAGCCTATTCCCCACTTTTTTCTCCTGGCAATTCACATTTTCAAATGAGAGAGAGAGAGATAGAAAAAGATTGAGAGAGAGAGAGAGAGAGAGAGAGAGAGAGAGAGAGAGAGAGAGAGAGAGAGAGAGAAGCAAAGGCTCATAATCATCTCCTTAGGGAGGTTCTATACCAAGCCCGGTCAGACACATTCAAATGGTGGCGGACAAAAAGTGCACACCATAATTTCCAGATTGTTTTGTTGTTTTGCTTATAATCCGGCAAGACCCTATCATACTAAGCCCAGTCAGACACAGCCAGCTCCTGCCATTATTTCTTTGGTGTACATCCGACTGTGTCTGACTGGGCTTAGTATGATACCTCCCTTAGTCCTTTCATTTCATCAAGCCACGTTCAAGTTCATACAGACAGCTGTGTGTTCTTTCAAACCAGTACCATTTTTTAAAAAGAAGTTTATTGCGTTGGTATTTATTGGGTGTTTCTCTTGCATTAGGTAAGTCATTAAACGTTGATCTATATAATGTAGCCAACAGTTAAGTACGTAGTTTTATCTTTGATGTTCACTGTACGAGATAGCAGGGGTGCTCACCCTTTTTTGCCCCGTTTACTTCTTGCAATTTTTCGAAACTAATATTACCCACAACCCCCATTTCAGTCAAGTTTTGTTGAGTAATTCGAGTTTATACCCCTCCCATGATAAAGCATGCATACGACAAAGGGGAATTTCAAAATACTGCTTTATAAAAATATTATTTTAAAGTTCAAATAACAATAATTATCCCTAATGACAGCACATGACAATGTTATTTCATTTATTTATAAATAGCTAATGATGAACTGCTGCCGACATAGTTAGCTTTTTTTTTTTTTTGCCCACTTTGAAGTTCTTTCTCAACTTCCGATATTTTTTTTTTTTTTAATATGTGCAGCTGCATATGGCTGCGAAACCTGATCCCTAACAAAGCAGCTGATTAAAAAATTCAGAATCAAGCAAAGAGCAAAGGAAAGAAAGATTCTGAAAATAAAGTTTAACCATAAAATCCCTCACACTGGTATTCAGAAACAAGCCCAGGTAACAGACATTCAGAAATTTATATTACGACAAAAATGGAAATGGGCTGGCCATATCGGAAGAATGAAAGATAACAGCATGGACATGGCGTTGCATTGAATGGTGGTCTAGAAACGGAAAGAGAACAAGAAGACGCCCCCCGAATGACAATGGAGAGATGATATTTAATTGTGCAGGCAGGTGGACAGACATAGACAAGATGGGCGGAAAACAAAGCAGGATGGAGGTCACTGGCGGAAGGCTACATCCTGCAGAGGACGGACAAAACCTAACAAGAAACACGAAATAAATACAAATACAGAATGAGCCAAATTTTCTTCTTTGGTGTAAATTCACCCAAGATTGGGAACCTCTGCTGTACATTGTCATGATATAAAGTCCTATATATGACGAGAAAACGACGATGTCTATAACGTAAAGAACCCCCTGCTGCCCAGTTCCTTTACATAAAGTCCAATTATGACGAGAAAACTACGATACCTAAAGTGTAAAGAACCCCTGTAGTAAAGCGTCATTACACATAGTCCTATTTATGACGAGAAAACTACGACACGTAAAATGTAAAGAACCCCTGTTGTACAATGTTATTACATAAAGTCTTACTTGTAACGAGAAAACTACGATACGTAAAATGTAATAAACCTTTATTGTGCAGTGCCGATGCGTGAAATGTGAAGAACCCACATCGTACATTGTTGTTACATTAAGTCATGTATAGGACTAGAAAACTACAATACATAAAATGTGAAGACAAAAAAAAAAAAGTGTGCTCGCCCATCGAATGTCTCGTCCACTGTGACTACTCCATCATCTTCAAGACCAATTCCGCACCCAATTTATTTTTACTTGTCAGTCATCAATCGTCATGGTGAACATCCATCTCCATCCAATTTCTCTTGGCTTCACACTTCACCGATCACACAAATTCATTCTCTCTTATTTTCTACACCCTCCCATGTCCTCTCAACCTTTCCCTCCAACCCCACCATTTTTTTATATTTTTTTTTGTGCCCCGTGCTCCGTTATCAAATCGTCTCTTCTGACAGAAGATAAAAATAGTGGGAGGCAATCCTCACTTTCTCCCCCCCCCCCCCCCCCGCAAGGTGCCCGTCTCTCATGCCGAAGGTACCGGGTTCGATTCCCGGCCGGTGCAGACATGTTGGAATTATTGGGGAGAAAATTCCCGTCCTTGATCCTATGGTAGGTAGGAAGGATCGACTTCTCAGATAAAGAAGAAAAACTCGGAGGGCTCGTGTGGACGTTGCGCAAGTTGGAGATACCTTGAGAGTTGGAAATCGAGAAGAGAGCAGGCCCAACAAGGCTGCTGCCCGGGGAAAATTTTAAACAAAAAAAAAAAAAAAACCAACTGATCCCAACCACAAAAACACGCAAAAACATTAACAAGAAAAATAAAAACAAGAAAAGTGAGGTGTAAATGCCAAGAGCAGCGAAACCTCCTAAAATAAAGACCTAAAATCAATCGTTGTTGTTGTTTCTCATCCTTTGTTTTTAATAATCAGAACAAAACAAAAAAAACCTTGGAAAGCAAAATAAGCAGGGGCGGAGAAAAATGAAATCGATTTTCTCCGTTCGGCTTTGAACTTGGACGGTAGGATTAACGGCGCATTAGATGACACCAACGCCCTCCCAGGATGAAATCAGGTCCCGTCATTCCAATTTGTATGGCCTTTTCCCATCACCAATTTCCCTTATCGTCTCCCCTGTTCTTGAGAAACGGGTCCCCCCCCCCCCCCCCATCACCACCACTCAAAAATACCTTCCATCGCCCTCATCTTTTTCCTCCTTTCTTCCCTTCACTGACCTTTTTTCGCCTTTCATCATCCCACCAAACGCGTGTCTTTAAATGTTCCACTTTTGCGCACTTTGTTCTATTTTTACGGCACCTTTATACAGGAAACGATGCGAGGGGAGAGATGGACAGAAGAGTGGTCTTTCTCTTGCAAATTTTCTACTTCGTGCTTTCCTTTCTTCTAGTTCAAATGCCTCTGTCCAGCCTTCCTTCTTTTCTCAGTTTTCCTGGTGTTATATCTCTTGCTCTCTCTCTCTCTCTCTCTCCATCTCTCTCTCTCTCTCTCTCTCATTCTTTTTCTCTCTCTTTCTCTCTCCTTTTCTCTCTTTCTCTCTCTCTCTCTCTCTCTCTCTCTCTCTCTCTCTGTCTCTCTTTTAAACGTGTTTTAATCTAATTAGATCCGTGTTTTTAGAGTAATGAAAATGGTGGAAAGAAGGAATTTGCAAACTGACATTGGTACTTCGGAATGCTCTGAAGTATCAATAATAATAATAATAATAATAATAACAATAATAACTACATTTGAAGCAAATTCGACAGAATTCGCTGATGGCAATTCAACGGGTTAAAAACAATGAAAATATCACAAAACGGCGACTTAGTTGTCACTGGTGTAGCTCTTCTCGGCCAAAGATCTCGTAGTTACCGGAAGAAAAACTTTAGACCCGAAAGGTTTTCTTTCTTTCTTCCAGTTTAATTATTCTTTTTTCATTTCTTTTGTAATTGTATAGTGTATTTGTTTTCAATTGTTTGTTTCTAACGTGGGGTTTTTTGGTGCGTGTGTTGTTTTTTTCCCATTTGAATTTTGTATAGGGTGGGACTCTACGGATTTCTGTTTTTATTATTATTATTATTCTGTCCAAAGAATATACAAGCAGAAATACACTACAGGAAGACAGAGATACAGGAAGAGTAGGCCGTGGCGATAGGCGCAATACGATAACTATAGTTAACTATCTAGAACATCTGTGAAGGAAGCCAGACAGAGCGCTTTAGTAATCATCCGCCATTACATTGATTTGTATCCAATAATTGGTGTGGGTTTTTTTTTACGCAGAGCGACCGACATTTCATCAATTTTTCAGATTTAAATTTGCTGCTGTTTTGGATTCTTTATATCTACATGGTACGTGTTTGTAAATCTATTCAGATCAGACTGACTTCACAGCCCCATAGGTGGATAAATGGATGTCACAGAGGGAGTGACTTACACAGAAAAAGAAACAGATAAAAACATACACGTAAACAAATTATAACTATTGGGTGAGATAAGAAATGGGAAGGAGAGAGAAACTTTCACTTTTTACTTATCATGGTTCAACGATGAAACAGAGAAGAATCCCATATGCCATCATTTGCCTCTTCCCTGGTTCTACAGCATCACCAAATGTGCACATAAGTCTGAGGCTTTTTTAACATATTCGCTAAATATTCGTGAACCGCGTTGGATACACAAATATTACTGTATCACACGTGTCATTAAAAGCAGTCTTAACTGAATTCCTTTTCATCTGCTCACAGACCTTTCTGAAGCAAAATATGTTTCTATGCCGTTTTTGTTTACGGAGGACCATCAGATAGCTAATCCTGGATAGGACTGGTGTATTACTTCTATATCGTGGTTGCGTCCACCTCTCCGTTCTAATCTTTTTCTAATGAATTCTGAGCACACTTGATTTGGACAATCACAAAAGAAAGAGAGAGAGAAAGAGAATATGTGGACGGATGGATGGACAGATGTTGTACACTGTTGTACAAATGAAAGTTAACGATTTTGTGTCCATACGAACTGGACATTGGATCCACAGCTATTTTTTGAAATTGTCTTCTTCATTGCATCCGGTTGCGGCTGAAGAACCAGATGGAATCAGCACAGAATGCGTTTGTAGACAATCCAGATTCCTCGTCTCTTGAGCACATAATTTTATTCCCTCTGGAATTGCATGTGGGAATATTGAAATTATTGCTCCTTCATTCTTTTCCCTGAAACCTCCGTCACGTCTAAAAAAAAAAAAAAAAAGATGCCAATTGTCATTATTTCCTTGTTGGATGTCCATGTTTTTGACGTCAGTAGAATTGAACATCGTCTCTGTGCATGTCCTTCTCCCTTTTTTTTTTTATTCTGTGTTTGTGTTTATCGCATTGGCTGGCAAACTTGCTTTTGATGAGAATATTAACTCCCATAAATCGCAGGTCGTTATAAAATGTTGATGTTGAAATTAATGTATTGCTCTTGGGCTTTTCTTCAAAGCCGCCGTTGTTTCTTCCTTGTTGGTGCTGCAGTTAAATTCGCTGTGTCATATCTATCTCTAAAAGAATCTGGTACGGGTTAGTCTGTTTCTTGACTTTCTTTTTTTTTTCGGGCTTTTTTTCCTCTTTCACAAGTTATTATCGAGCTTGCCGACTGCCTGGAAACTGACATATTCTTCTGAAAAATGAGTAAGAAGAACAAATTATCAACTATTTATTAATCAATTAATTAATTCTAATCGCATGACAGATAGCCCTACAGGCAGATAAATATATAAATATGTAAAGATTTTGTGTTGTCATTGTTACTGTGTTGTATTGTTTTTATTATGTTTTTATTACACATATTACACTGTTTTTATTATGCAAATTCCACATTCTAAAATAAGTTTGTTGTTGGATTTTTTCATGAAAGGCTGCAAATTTTGGTACCAGTGACGGTATCACCGTAGTTTAAGAACGATGATAAAAATAAGGCATTTACGGGCGTTGTCTTACTAAAGAGGCAAGGTACTTTGGTGTGGACTTCTCGTATTTGATATTACTTTTATAACGAAAATCATGTTTTTGTCTATTTCATAAGGAAAGGAAACACAGGTACTTGTATTCATGATTGAATAACGGTTTGTGGTACCGTGACCAGGAGTGGTCGTGAGGGCGCTGCGCTGATGAACACGCCAGATTTCCTCTTCTCTGTCGATCATGTGCCAATGCCCTGTTTTCAGTGTGTGTGTGTGTGCGCGCGCGCGTGTGTGTGTGTGTGTCCATTTATGGATTGCTAACATTTGAATGTGAAAGAAAAAATTTTTAGATACGGAGAATGTACTGACAAGTTAAATTAATAAGAATTCATGAGAAAAATGCAGCAGGGAATTATACACATATGTAATGATGCATTTGTTTTGGTCTGAAGAAGATGTTTCATTGAGAAATAATTATGTCTTTTTGTTTTTTTTTCATTCTTTCCTCAGACCCTGCTCCAGCCACTCCCAAGACTACGAAAAATTGCCGGTAAAAGAGAGCAAATTTGCCCTCAGAAGCGGTGAAATGAATCGAGGTGGGAGTGTCCATCTACCAGACATGTCAAGTTATCAAGATCCAAAGGCTAAACAAAACCTTGAGGAAAAAAAAAAACAACACAAAAACAGAAATTGTTGAGAACTGCGTTGTTACCCAATTTAAGGACAACTAAACAGATTGTTTTGGACTTGGGCCTGAAAGTGCCACAAAAGTCAAACCATCTACTCTGAAACCCAGTAATGTTTATGTTTTTGAACTGAGTGTTTGCACAAATCACAGGAAATTAACTTCCTCAGTTGACTTAGACGCCCTCCGGGTACCAAAGTACAAATAGAAGATTTCCGAATGCCCAAAGCTGTACTTGCCTTGCTTATTTAGGGGGTTTCACTGTTATTCATTTTACTTGGTGAGGTTTCTCCGAAGAAGGTATTGTACCTGCGGATCCATGACAGAATTATTTTCTGACATAGACCCGCAGCTAAATCTTGTCGTTTCTGAAAGAGCCTGAAATTTACAAGTTGATTTAACAGGTTTTTATCATACTTACAAGATTCATATTAGAGATAGACCAACTTTAAAGTGCGGACCTTTCCCCTTTAAATTATTAATTTCACTTTTATTTGAGCTTGTTTATAAAAATCTCAAAGCTGAAAACCAACCCAAAGTAAGATAAAGAAGAAAATGTGAAAGGCGCAAAGTGGCCGACGAGCCGTTAAATCCAAACTCAAAAGCAAAAAACTTCACTACTTCTTGGTGAAGTATAGCACCATAATGGAGCTAAACTGTCAACATGTAAACACATAAAACGCAATGCTTGCGTGACCAAAACTTATGAAACTTTGTGTACCGCCTCAATTTTTGACGATATGTTACGTGGACATATCCATTTTGAACAAAATTCAGTCTTAAGATTGTTTCTTTACATTTTTTTTGAGCAGCCGAAATGAGACGCATTTTCATCGAGTAAGCTCGAAAAGTACGATCGGAAAGTTCCTTGTATGTCTATCTTTCCACATTGTTGTTTGAAAAGCAATTTTATCACATCGGTATATTCTGCACGAAATTATGGTGAAAAGTTTTTTGTGTGTCTTTGCATCGAATCCGGGTTCTATTATTAACACGACTTCGATCTCGATTTGCACCTAGGGTCCGTACAAAGAATTTGCACGATTGATTTTGCTCGGATCGGCTAGTTTTCATAAATTGGTAAGAGCTTGCAGTTCAAAGAACTTACACTGTGATCAAGCAGAGATGATCTGGGCGAGTTTTTAAAATGACAGGCCGATGTGGACACAGTATTAGACACCTGATCCGGAACAGAAACACTCTCCTTGTCTCACTATCTAAACAGAGGAAGATGTGCTGTTTCGACGCAATAATTTTACGGGTCCTGATAAATGTTGAACATTACTACCATCCAACATCTTTAATATTCTGTTATCATACCGTAATCGTTCCGGAATCTGCTTGCACTGACAGATTTCCAGTTTCTAAAGTTACGATGATGGCTTGTTTGCGTTTTTGAAAGTCCGGATGAGTAAGACAGCAAATCATCCCTTCGACTCCCCCTATTGATCTTTTACGTCAGCCAAATTGCTTGCATGTTGCTAAAAGCAACAATGTTGACCAAAAAAAAAAAACTATTGCTAGGAGGCCACGGGAACTCTTTGGTAAAAGGGGACATATTAAGGGTTTGATTTGTCCGAAATTTTACATAAACAGAACCATAAGTATTAACTTCTATTAAAAAATCTTCTTTTTTTTTTTTTGCATGAGCTTTAATTAATTTTTGTTAATTTGCTGATTGTATTGCTTTTAATGTCTGATATTTTTTTCTTCTTGCTTTGTCCGAATTTCCCTCCATGGTTTGTCCGAATCTGAGGGGGCAGAGCCTCCCCCTCGTTAGCCCATGGCCTATTCGGTGCTGTGAATAAAGATCTTACCTTGTCCGGTTGCACACATGACTGTTGATAAACATGCTATTTGGACAAATGGGCATTGTCAAATACATCAATCAGCTTATTTACCGAATTTGTAATTATATTTTCATGTTTCCTATTCTTAGCTGTACATATGGATACTGATAAATGGCAGCTTTTGTGTTTGACACAGAAGCATAATGTCATGTGGCGCCGACAAGGATTTGGCTTTCATGTTGAGGAATAAGAAAATATACATAGCCTTATCTCCAATCAGTGTTAATTTCAAGCTCAACTATATCGGGATTTCGGGAATTTTTTTTTTTTCGAAGTTATTTTGATAAGAGCTACATTAGCATCGTCTCAAAATATCTAAAAGATTATTATGAGCGGATCAAGGATACTTCATGAGATTAGGGTTGATATTTTGCTGGTGCTGTTTCAGGGTGATACTAAACATAGATGCAATAGAAATAAGATTAAAGGTTTCTAGATTGGCACCCATTCATTGAATATTCCAGGACCAAAGGATTGGTTGGCAGGTTCAAATCATCCTAGTCTCCTACATTTTTAATTGCATCCCTTTGGGGATACCAAGCCACGCAGTGCATCAGCCTGTTTGTCCAACAACAACAAAAATTTATGTCATGTGTTTCAAGTCTGCACATTTGATAAAATGCTTCCTTTGATAACTTCAGAGATTAAATTTTTTATTCATGTTTATGACCATTGCAGAGAAAAAAAAAATGTAACTACCATTCTTTTATCAGATAGAACTTAGGGGAGAAGAATATCACGAAGTCGGATTGACTTGAAATTGTTTCCCTTGTCTTTAAGTTGCCACTCTTTTGCGTGGTGAACATTCGACATTAAATTTTAGACATCATATTTATCCCTTATTGGTTATTTCTCTCATGGCAAAGGTTAGGATCCGACCACAAGGAAACCTTAACCGCTTTGGTTACGTAAAGAACTGAAAAATATATACATTAATTGGACTTAAGAAATTACAGCACTCATAAGCAAGTACCCCGGAATCTTTATTCACTTGCTGTAAGAAAAGGGGAAAGGAGTCTGCAACAAGAGAATGCGCATTTCCAAATCCTCAGTTTTTCTCATCATAGAAGTCAGGGAAAGCTTCGATCCCGTTCTTGTTTCAGTGATAGCGAGTTCAGCCTAAGCCTACCATTACTGTCAGTCTTGCCGTATTTGTTGAGTAAATTACCTTGCGTTTGTGTCGGGGCCTCCAGCCATTTCGTACTTGATCAAGATAATAGTTTATCAATTACCTCGATCTCGCCTGTGACGTTGCAAGTTACCACAAACACGAATTTGGCATCGAAGTTTTGAGTCGGAGGAGCAGGGGACAATGGAACAGAGTGGGACACGAAGAAGTTGCAAGGGTATGAGAGAGTAAAGGGACTCTGACAAGTGCAATGAAGGGGATACGTGCCAAAAACAATCAACATTTGGTGAGTTAGTGTCCGCAGCTGTTTGTAGGTAATCTAATAAGCTCTAATTGCAGAGACCAAAATGTTGTGTTTTCTACAGTTATTGCCACAGATCCTCGTGATCTTCTTGTTATTTTTCTCCTAGCTGTGTGTGTTGATGTTGATGGTGTTTTGGTTGTGGTGGTCGTTAATGATAGTAGTGATGGTTTGTGTGTGTGTGTGTGTTGTACTTCTTCTTCTTCTTGTTGTTTCAATTCATTCGTGTAGTTATAGGAAGTGGGGAGGGGGGGGGGGCGCCCGATGTTTCTGCGCATTCGTTTCTTTTGTTTGTGGTGAAAGGCATTTTCTTAGTGGAGGGAATACAAAATCTGATTTGCCACGTCGAATGAGATACGACTAGTTTTAAGACCTGTTATTCATTTTCTATCTCATGCCCATTCCACCTCTACATTTTGAGATTTTGTAAAGGTGTCCCTGAGGAAGCAGACAGAAGAAGAGGAAAGGGGAAGTTAGAAAGCGCGTGATTGGGCCATAGCTTCCGCATTAGGACCGGTGAGCGTTGATGGATTATACGATGCGTGGAGAAAAGAGATAAGAGGTTGGTCTGGCGTCAAATTCCCCACAGGAATTGACTGGGCCTCTCTGTGTCAGTGTGTTTGTCCTGGCTAATACCCTGAGAGAAGTTTTGCAATAGCGGGCCGCGGTGTCAAAGCCTGGAAGTTATGGTGAAGGCTAATCATATCTCGTCAAAGATTTAACTCAAGTGCGTTTTTGCCTCTGTTTGTCTATCTCTTGTCTCGGAGTTGGTCACATCGAGCATCTAGTTTTCGAGATAAGTTTTGTTATGACAATTCAAGCTCTTTAGTACAAGTGGTAAATATGATAGCAGACATAATTTATATGGTAGTTGACAGGCGCCTCACAAGGGTTTGTCCCCTGTTGTTTCGGGTGTGTCGATGCAAGTTGCTGACACGGCAAAAGTTTGAATGAATTCCTGCTCAAACGAAACAAAACAAATTAACAAAAAACGGAGAGAATTTTTTTTGTTTTTTTGTTTTGTTTTTTGGTTTCAGTGTAATCGTAAACAGTGCAAATGTAACAGATATCCTTTGAAATGGGAACATGTCATATCATGGCGTTTACATTTCATTTTGTAACTCATAAGGCAAGCTTTAGAAAATCCCCAGTAATTAGCATTGCGTGGGATCGAGAAAGTGGACTTCCAACAAAGCATAGCGGCATTCTATCATATGACTTACGTTTGGCGAACAAAGGTGAAGCAAGAAAAAATCAGTTATCACCAGCATGAAGATAATTACATGTACACTGCCGTCCCTTTCTCTTCGTCATTCTCAAAAATGCACTTCAGTGCCATTGTATACCTAGCGACGTCTTCGATTACTTGGGCGTGGACCAAGGGTTGCTCCAAAACTTGTCTTCTTTGGTCTTTCTGGCCACTGTGTAGGTAGGAAAAGGCAAAACTGAAATTGATAAAGAGTATACGGGAAGACAGGCGAGTAGGCCTACTTTCATCACTACCCTATCTAGTGAAACTTTCATCCATAGCTATTTCTACTCAAAGCTTCCCATTGTTCACTAATCTTCCGCTATTTATCCTTCCTCTAATAGTCGGGCTAAGACGTCTAAATCGCTGGTATTATCATGGGCAAGAAAGCTGAAGGCCTAGCCCTGATAATTTGTACTACTCCCCAGTGTCTTTACCGAGTGAAATCGCTGTGGGCAATGGTGACTCTAGTTGTGGACAGTCAGGCGGTTTCCGTCAGTTCCTTAGTGTAAGAATCTGTGACCATTGTAATTGGTGTGTAGTGGGAGTGCTTTTCCGTGTGCAATCTACATGTATACAGAGGCCTGACCAAATGGAACCCCCCTTCAAAGTATGGCAATAACAAACAACATCGAGTGGCCAGGAGGGGACCTCAAGCTGCAAAGAAGGGTCACTGACGTTATATGTCGCATGATCTGTCTGTGATCTATCAATCTGTCTAGATTAAGATGTAGATTTTTCGTAGATGTTTTGACATTGTCACACTGTCTATGGCTTTGGTTATCCATTGCATTTAGTTTCATATTGGCATATTGTTAAATTATGCAAAAATCTTGTTTGTGGAAATACAGATTCTTGTGTCTATTTATCTAAACGTAACTTCTCTCTCTCTCTCTCTTCATATGATCATTTGTTTGTTTGTATGTTTGCCTAAGTATAATGTATGCCAGTCACGGAATCGTTTTCGTCTGACACGAGCCCTCCAGCACTTGCTTCATGAGACAGAAATACGCTGGCCATCGAACACACGCATACACAGATATAACCTACAGACACGTTGAAAACAGCATTAGTCCGTTCAAATTCGGGGCCTTGAAGTTTCTCTCATCCGACCGCGCGTTCTGCATGACAGTTCTATCGTGAAGAGGAGTTAATTCGGCTCATATATTGTCTCCCTTTCTATAAAAGGGAAATAAATAGTGTTAAGTACCTTGCACTCGGTGCACTTTCGCTTGTTTTTGGAGATTTGTCTGGACCCTACTTCAGGATATTTCGCCAAGCTTCCGACAGGAGGGAGAAAACTACAAGTATTCCTGCTTCTTCTTTATTTCTTTTGTTATCTTCATTTCTCTGCTATCAACAAGAAAACCCAAAGGGACAACGGTCCTTACCGAAGCATTTCTATATTTTAAACACTTTCTAATTTCTTTGTGATCTCGCATCGATTTGTTGACAAATTCTGATTCACTCTCCGATGGTGCGTATGAGTATGACAGAATTGGGAACTTGGTATCTCTATTCTGTGGTTGCGCATTGTGCATGGGATTTGTAGTGAACAACAATGCGTCTTGGGCCACGGACTCGGCGGTCTAAAAAAGTTGACAGCAACCATGCATTGAAATGGAAAAAATCAAAAGCATGTATATAAATCTATTTTGGTAACTCGAAACTTTGGTCACCTAAGGCTCAGGAACCGCATCACACTCAGGCTTCAAACTTTTCACAACAGCATAATTTATTATCAATGCGAAATTGACATGGGCTATATCAGAAATTATGAAATGTTCAGGCTTCTACGTTTCATTTTTCATTGTTTCGCCATCATTTAGATCTATTTCGAGTCATGGTTCCGCCATTTTAAGGTTTCGTTATCACTTCCTGCGATGTGTTCACTATCAAACACATAACACTAGATCTAACCCGTGCGCAAATCATGCTATTGTATGGGATGCGCAGGATGTCAACTCACAAAGGTAGAGCAGTAAGAGTTATTTAAAAACAAACAAACAAAAATAAAATAACAAATAGGAACAGGCAAGATGAAGCAGGTCCATAACAACCACCCAGAACTGAAACTAATACATGTATTCAAACTGATTTATCCCGGGCAGGGCCGGGGGCCTCAGCTAGTGTTAAATACATGTATTTCTCTTTACTGAAACCTAGCTTGAGATGAACTCTATCGATCCGGCAAATTTCGTTTCTCTACCACCTGCGACAGTCGAGGAGTTCGCAGAGAATGCCTCCCAACTCCATTTTAATATAAACTGATTTTCAGTACTGAAAGAGGGGGAAAAAACGTAAGGAAGGCTTGAAAATTAAGTCAGATATTGAAAGGGTGTCATTTGTTCCCACCTAGTCCGCGCAAACCCCACTGAGTCACATTTGCACCAGAGACATAATAAAAAGTATGAATAATATGAGACAAAGACCAATGAATATCTGAAACTTTTATTATTTTACTGCAAAGCATAATGATGTCCTCGCTAGTGCACTGGCCCAAAGCAACGTGCGTCCTTGGGTTACTACATTAGTGTAAGGACATTGAAAAACAATGTAGTTGTAAATTATAAAACAAAAACAAAAAAAACAGAACAAAATTAGGTTATTCTGTGTACTTTTTGTGATATACAGCATGTACTTAATGTAGCACCAATAATAATATATCACACAGCATGTGTATCAAAAGCACAGCGTTTACTAAATGTACAGTATAACTTTTGTTCCTTTCTGCTGAGAAATATTGCTGGTTATGATATAATGCAATTCAAAAAGGAAAGAAAGACAGAAAACCCACTGACCAACATAAAACTGATATTTGTTTTGTTTTTTTTTAAACACAGAAACATAATTTTTATTTTCTTCTTTTCTTCTAGTCGAACTTTTTCTGCTCTGTTTTCTAGATTTCCCTTCATACTAACAATTCAATGTTCGAGTCCTTGCACATTGCTTGGACTTAATCAAAATAACTGAGCTTATCCTTTCTTACTCTAACAGTAACAGATGTTGTTTTAAAATGATTAGCATGGTGCACCTTTGCACTGAAAAAAAAAAAAAAACTTACAAGAATGGAAAAATACGGTAATAATAGGCTTAGGCAAATCACAACTCAAATGACACTGGCTCCACTATTTTTTTCTGTGAGTGCTGGGTGCCCACTGAGCTTTGCTGTGAATAATCAAAGCCACTGATCTATATATTTAAATATGCTCATCAATAAGCATACTTGTAAACACAAGCACTTATGTGCAATGATTAAATGTAAACTGCAGATTCCAACAAATCTTCCACGACCTGTAAGTCTAAAATTTACATCCACTAGATTTGTCCTTTCATCAGCAAACCTATGTACACAGAAACATAAATGATTTTTAAAGCCCTAGATTCTGTTCTTCTTAGTCAGCTTTGGGTCAAACGAAATGCCTCGCAGTTTCATCAGCAATATGCCCAATTCAATCCCTTTATAACTGCAGGTAAATTTCAGCTCATTGGTACATCAATATCATTTTGCAGCCACAGTGCCAGTCGAAGATGCAATGTCCCACAAAACCTTTAAAATGATTCCAAGTACCACGAAGCAAAACCTGCTTGTGAGGTACTGCCTGTGAATGCTGGGACAGTTCTGGATGCCGTGATAGTCGCAGCAGACATGATGTAAACATTTTATATAATAAAACACATATTGAGCATTTGACATACATGTAATTCATATGCATGCCCGCAATGCATTCTAAAACAGTAATGCTAAATGACCAACATTCAGGAAATCAAACATACATTTGAACAAACCATCGTAAATCATTCAGTTTTGTCATTTTATTATACACATGTTCACATGTTGTTTGTTCGTAATTAAAAATAATGGTACAATGATATGAATGTCCATAATCTTAAGCTGTACAAAATATTTGCTCGGAGCTCCTGAAAGTGAAAGTCTTTGTTCCTTCTAATAAATTTTTTTTTTTTTTTTGTGGGTCTAATCTTTTTATTACACTCTATAACAAATCCTCTGAGATTCTTTGTATACTGGAGATGTAGCAAGTTACAGAAATACTGAGTAGTAAATATCGTCACTGTCCCCTAAAACTGTAGTAATCCCTTTTGGCTATTTTTCAGGAAAAGCAAAAGACTGTTTTATTTTAACACAACCGGTCTAGTTGCAATGAATTTTTGAACATTTGCTATTCGGTTACTTTTCTGTTTAAATGAAGTTCAATATATATAAAAATCAAGTTTTTATTAATTTCTGAGTTCCTGCACTCTTACACTACAGGACAGTGATGATATGAGACTAGAGGTAATGGAACAATAACAACAAAAAAATGTTTAGAAAGAGGTGTGAGGTATCAAACCTCCATTTCACAGTTGTCACAAATCTCAAACGCTCATTCATTCCTGTCAGGAAGTTTCACTTTAGGGGTAAACTTCAAATTTTTACCGTCTCTCAGGACATCCTTAACATCACATACAAACCAATTTATTACACTTTAAAAAAAATTACAATTTGTGCACTTTTGATACTTTATGGCGTTTCATGAATTGAAAATTTACATAGAGATCTCACTTTGGACAAGCACACAAGCACTGCTGAAACCTACATAAACAAATACATGTAATATCCATTCTCAAGTCATGCAAAGATCCATGACAGAGTAAGTTACCAAAACAAACAGTTCGATGGGTGGAAAGGGTCAAGAGATAAGAAGTGCCAGAAGGAAAAAAACCTGTGCGTAAGTTGTTTTTTCTTTATATTTAAATCAATGTTAAAGTCACAACAAATGAGAAAGATATATCAGTGTTATTGAGGAAAAAAAACAACAACTTTAATTATTCCCACCTAAATTTCTTTTTAGCTTCACATGGAAGTGCAGTTCTGCTTGCATTCATTTTCAACAACACTGATATATTTAAGACACAGGCATTTTGTGTTTTTCATGGGATATGCTATCATCATGAATGTTTTCTCCTGCCTTGAAAGCTTTTTTCATCAGATTTAGGAGACTCCGGTCACATCTTTCAATAATTCTGTTAAATGAAGAGTAGTCAGACATCATCAATCAAACCATCATACATAATGCCACTTTCATACAGTACCAAGTACATTCTACTACAGAAACATTTTGTTTCTTAAAGAAAGAAATAAGACAGGGGAATGAGTGCAACTTTTCCACATGTAGCATCAGTTAGCTCTCCCATTATATCTTTTATCTGTGACAAATTAACTACAAGATTAAAGCATTCACATAAGAGCAAAAAATTATGCAACTTTTCTAGAGAAAGCTGCTGTATATTTACAAAAGTGATTCAAAGAATGTAAGAAAGCCCAAAT
This sequence comes from Onchidella celtica, assembly GCA_963931925.1. NCBI lineage: Eukaryota > Metazoa > Mollusca > Gastropoda > Systellommatophora > Onchidiidae > Onchidella > Onchidella celtica. Next base: position 27,306,727 of record OZ007567.1, read on the forward strand.
CTTACTTTGAGCTACTATATGCTTTCCTACAACTGCAACACGATGAAAGATGATTGAGGGAGATTTTGATGTCAAAAAAGTATTTATGTTGGATATGCATGTTAATGTCATTACAATAATAAAAGTAAAACCACTATTAGTTATCTGTGAGCTTATATACTTTACACAACATCAGCAATACAACAGTATAAATATAATCTGAAATACCGTTCTACATGATACATTTTATATTGACTTTAAACCAAAAAAATTTTTTAGCAATTTTTGTGGCTACATCTACAGTTCTAAAGTTCCATGAATAATAACTGTTTTTGGGCTGGGTCTGGCATAAGAGTTAAACGTAAAATAATTTTTTTTTTAAAAAGAACAGATGGGAAAAGTTTTTACAACTACCACTTTAATCAAAACTGTTCTTTTTAAATTCACATTTCAAATACCAGGACATTCCTGAATAGCAAAATGTTTGAAATACTTGCCACAAGAGACACGACAAGTCTGCTATCTATATGAACTTATGAAGCCATGGAATTTCGCTGCAGTTTTCTCTGACATATTTCATTCGCAATAAAGAAAGAGTATCATTATATACATAATGTCTTTTACATAATTCATCGATGATACTGGTTAATATACAAACTACCCATGCAATCTACAAAATGTTTAGCACAAGAGAAAGACTAGCATTTGCAACTGCATCACAACAGCATTGGAAGGGACACAACCTCAGCAAAACAACACTTCAAAAGTTTATAGCCTTCTTCTATACTTATAACGCAGCTTGCATTCTCAATTCACATCCAATTCAAAGTATGCAGAATTTAATATCTTTCAACCTGTAAAATATGTTTGGGATCCTCATCAAGCTTACCCGTGGTGGAATAATAACTATTTTTCAGGCAGTACAAAGTATATGATACAATTAATTATGCTACTAGTTATGCCATATTTGTAATGTAAAAGCTGTAAGGGTAAGATATATGATATTGCAACAAACCACTCTTGTAATTAAATGTATCCCAATTACATTTAAGTGAGATATTATACATATAATATTTATAATTGGCAGGTCCAGTTATGATAAAACAAAAGTGAAGAAATAATTGCCTCAATTTCAAAACAAAACATAACTCAAGTAATATTCAAAAGTATCCACTGTGAATTAAAAGAGTGTGACTTATCGTGATTTTCAAAACAACAGTATGCCATCAAATATACTGCATCAGAAACAAATTGAGAGCTAATATAATATAGTAATTATTATGCTTTCATACATATAGTAAACAGAACACAGTTGCAAGATTAAACTAGCATCAGAAAAATACAGCTTAATCACTTTATAAAAAGAATAAATACATATAATCATTAGAACTTGGTTCCTTCTTTTTAAACAGAAAAATACTAAATTTTGCTTAGATAGGAATTCATCACTCCAGCTTACAGCATTTTGGGTGGGCAGGTTAATATCATTCTCAATAATAGTTTCTTTCCTACAAGTAGCAATTTGCAACTTTTATTTACTTGTCTGTGTTGCTTTTTTCAAATTTCTCTTGATGTCCCAAAGAATGGCTTTCAAATCTCAGTCTCCAATGAGATCAGCTCTACAACAGACAATGGACAAATAAAATGACCATAAACACAAGCTGTTATTTTTCTGCAAATGTTGGAATAGAAATAAAAATAACAATCATATAAATAGACAGTAATAAAAAGGATTACCTCTTAAGTTTGTGATTCCTAAGTAATTCTGTGACAATTTTCTCCAGAAAAATGGAACATTACAGCACATACTCTCAAATTATGTACAAAGATACAAAATGATATTATGATATACTTCTCTTTGCTGAAACTTCAACATTAGACATTATGATCAGTGGAGAACCAGACAAAAAAAATGTACAATAACCCAAATTTTGGCAGAATTTATGCTGCAAGTGGTCAGTTCACCATCAAGTTCATAAAAATGTACAATGAAGCAACATGCACGGGACAAATGCTTCTTAGACAATTCTCTTCACGAATAATGTTTCAAAAACTAGTCGGAGCAGAATATGTTAAAGGATGAATGCTGGTGACTCTGTCTGTGATGGACAAACATGGCCACATCTTATCTACAGAATGTGACAACAGGTAAAGTATCCTTATTATAACTTCTTCAAACATTTCTTTTTTCTTCACATTTTCTCCATCCATCTTGATTGAAAGAATTTTTGGCTCAAAATTTCATTCCCCAAAAAGAGCTGAAAGGTTTTAAAATTTGCCACATGTTCTTTTATAAGAAACTTAAAATATTAGACCATGTGAAAGGTCTGCACCAGAGATGGGACAAATGATGTTTTACACTCTTGCCTGACTGAAGTTGCCTAAACTGAGATACATAAGACATGTTTACTTCATTCTGGTATATAACCATCCACATGAGCTATTACACAAAGGCTAGGTACATTTGGGCCGAATATGGCCTAAATAGCACAAAACCCTGGTTCCAGGTTATTTGGGCCGATAATGCGAGTTTGCAGTTCGCACTGTTCTGGCATGTTTTTTTGAAAACACAGAATTTGTGTCCATACAATATTGCCTAAAGGTAGCATCAATTACCACCGCATTTTAAGGTAGCCGGTAGCGTCAATTACCACCGCATTTTGCGGTGGCCACTGACTGTACGTCGATCACCAATGGCTACCCCAGCCCGTTTTCGCCTGATTAGTCAATCTAACTACCACCCATTGATACAAACTGACTAGACCCTCATGCCCCCAGGTCCATCTGACCATTCCAATGCACACTTAAATTGACAATGGACACCGTATTCCGCTGTGGCAATTGATACTCCCTTGCCTAAAATACCTTCGGCCCAAATAGCACAGCACCGGGTTGTATAGGCTGATTTCGGCCTAAATATACACTTCCTTACACAAATATTCCCAATACTTAACAAATAGATTAATTCTTCCACAGGTAAACATCATGAGTAATTAAATGTATTATATCTTCGCAGTCTCCAGACAGCAAAACACATATGACAAGAATATAAAATACCCTGGGACAAAAGGGCCCCAAGTCAGAAAAGCACCATCCGAAAATAAAAAAAACACCAGAACTCCAACTCACTCAAAGTAAGTGCAACTACCAGTCAATTCAATTCTTCATGCCAATGGCCAAACAAAATAACATTACAGACTGTCAAAGTGGAAAACATAATAATCTCGTCTTTGGTGAACTTAGAAAAGAACATGAAACAACATTAATGCTATATTTCAAACAATGAATTTATGTCCACATAATCATCATTCTCAACATTTGATTTAAAATTTCATGATTGAATTTTCAACTGCAATTTCATGAACAGATGATGATGATGGGGGTACAAAAGATACCTGAACAACTACAGAAATAAATTTAACACAAATAAATTAAAAGTTTCAGTTCACATTGGGATACAACAGGTTATCTGATATTATTAAATGTCAAATAACTTTTTCATATCATATTTGGAATTTCTGCTGCAGGGCTATTAGTAGGTCACATGTTCAAGTATTGTATTTGGTAAGAGTTTCAGCTTACTGTAAGACAAAGCTTCAGGCAACAAACTGAGTCTTTCTGAAATTCAGCAGCTCAAATTAAAATGTAATAATAATTTACAATATTTTTAAACTTTTATAATCCACCCTTAACAAGTTCAGTTTCATATACAGCGATATATCCAGTATCCAAAAGCCAATATCATCCTATATGATCTCCTTTTTAAAGATGTTATGGTGATATAATTATTTTTCACTTTCCAATTTTTTTTATTTTTTTTCTGATGGGAATACAATAGTTTTTACTACTGTATGACCAAAACTCTATGAAACATTAAAAAAACAAGGAAAGAAAATTCAAAATCACAGATTTATAGTGTTTCAACACTGCATGGCTCAAATACAGGAAGCAATTTTTTAAAACATTTCACTGCAACAGAACTTCTACTTTTGCACAAGGTGCATAATACTAGGCTTTCCCAGTGAAGTTACAATAATAGCTTAAAAACAACCAATACTATGGGTCAGAATAGAATATATATAAAACACAATTTCGGATTTTAAAGGAATTCACTTTGCAGCCATACCAGGCTCTACCATGAGTCTGACAAAATACAATTATGAGATGAAAAGAGCAGATTTCTCATATTACAATGTGCTGTATTAATATTGTTATCCGGTGCAGACAGACTATTCTGCTTCACTATCTTCAATACATTCATCACATTTTTTTCATATCTCTTCTTTTATTCATTAATCAGTGTGGACTTTTCTTTATTACTATTTAAAGCCATACTTCATTACAAACCTTCAAGACTAACTTCAAACATTTATCAAGTCCCAGCTCCTAGATACACATCCTACATATGCAGAAAAGTGAAAATTTAGTCCTCTGCATGCAAAAATGTACTGAAACTGTAACACATTCAAACAAACCAAGATCCACTCATTAAGAATCATTGTCATTTGAAATACAAACTATTTTGGTATTGGCAAATTAAGATAATTATATATTTTTCTTGTTTTACTAATAAAGTTATTAAAATACCACTGTTTCTATTCACATTCAAGTAAACCTGGGTTTCTAACAGGAATGGCTTGGGAACTGAAATTTTCATGAATTTCCTACTACTGCTACTAGGCAATTCCATACTAATATATGAAAGAAACCTGCTTATAAAATTTGCATTGTTGACATTCTCCCACAAGTATTAACTTTTTCTAGAAGTCCTGGGATTTCCCTGTTCATTTACCTTCAAGAAGTAGCTGGCTGGAGTATGATATAATACTATAAAGACCTCAAAAATGCACAGAGTCAAGACCAAGACAGCTGAAGTGTGCGTTATTTCTTTTCATTTCTACTCTGTTGAGACACTCTACCATGGATTTGTGACTGTGAATTGTGATAGGTTTTTATATGTGTTATCATTCTTTCAACTCAATGAAGCACAGCTGGCAATCTTTTGCTGAGTACAAGTCAAGAAACAAATCTCTAATATCATTCACAGGCAGATACAACAGTACATAAACATTATGGCCTTATGATATTCTGTATAACAAAATATGTTTCATACATTTGCCATCTGATTATCATATTACAATGTCAAACATATACATGTTTCACATGAGATGGTCCATACTCTTAGGGTCTATTTGAATTTTGGTTATTGCACAAGCACAATATGAAATTATATGATGTACACCGCTATACTACACCACTACAGCATCTTCTACTTCTAGATCTGATGCTGAAAGGCGTTCATACTGCATGATGACATTGGGGTTCCTCCTTGGTTGTCTTCGTTTCTTGCAAGCCATCATAAAAATGATCCCAGCTGCTATTCCAGTAATGAGGACAAGGGATGCAACTAACCCTGTGATAAGTAGTTTATCATCTCGTTTCTTAGAGGGTTTGCTGATGGTTCGTATATCTGTGAAGTGAATGCGAGATGTCGTATTTTTGTCCTCCAGATCTGATAAGGCATCCGCCCAGGGGGGCTCAAAGCATTTACTGTTATCACAACAACACATTTCTTGCGTAACATTGTCCACACTGGTCTGTTGGGTAGAAAATGCAAAAATACTTGTTAGGTTATTGATAATTTACCTTACCAACTGAAGACGAGGAAACTGCATCAAACCATATAGCCACTGCTATGATGAGCAAGAAGTAATCATAGGTAAATGAAGAAAATCTTTGTAATTTCAAGAATAATGGGTGTCTTTCTAATTCCAAAAAGTAATGGATGTACCTTCCTGAAGACGAACTGCTTCAATTCCATGGTCTACCGGAGCAATGCTCGTGGAACAACCTAACTTACCAAATCTAGTCACTGATAAATGACAAGTTGTTAAAAACCTGCACAGCAGTGGCTCTTGTTAGGTGATACATGGCTGGAGTGGGAATGCTTAGGAATGATCTTCCAAATGTATGAACATTCACAATAAATAAAACAGCAAGTTGTAATTTCATCAGTGTATATTCTTCAGAATAATCATTAATAATTACTTTTTAACCAGTATTTACACTTACATTCGTACAAGATTTGTAGGATCCACTAGACATCTGGATCTGGCATAACTTCTCATTATCACAGTAGTACCTTTCTATTTTCGCCCCTGGCAAAAAGGTGGTCATTTTGGCACACATGACATCTGGGTGGAGGCATGACTCCTGTTCAGCTGAAACAAAACGAAATTCAGTCCAAGTAACTCACAGTATGTTCACAGAAAACTTTTAAGACATAGTGAGTACATATTCACTTATTACACACAGAATAACCAGCCTTTATTTCAACGTGGATATGCAAAAAAAAAGTACACAGTACAGACTGTTGTTCTAGAAAAAATGGATTAATGGAATTGGTCTGTTACAAATGCTGTTGTGTTTACTACTAATGGTGGTGTTAGGGACAATATTATAATATTGTTTGTTACTTCAAATAAAGTGTACACCATGAACTACTCTTATCAGTACCAGTACAGTAGTCTCCGTCTAAGAACTCGCCGCCTTAGAACCCGATCCGCCTTAGAACCCGCTGTTGCCGCGAAACCGAATTTTTTCACTGTAATTTACATGTGTAAGAACCCGCTCTAAAATGAAAAATCCGCCTAAGAACCCGGCATTTGACCGAGAGACGAGCACACTTTTACGTAAAATGTCCATATTATTACGCAAAATTCTCTTTCAAGTAGACGGTATAGAACAAAGAAAGGCACACAGTACAGTGAAAAAGAGCGGGTGGAGGGAAGGTAGGGGGAGGCGAATCGTACAAAGGATGGAGCCCAGTTACGTCTTTCGTTTGCAGGCAGGCCACTCCTAGACTAAATTAGCATAGTCATTACCTAACATGTATTGTTGTCTGACTGGAGGGGCAGAATTTTATACGTAATTGACCACGTGCTTGGTTTGCACGGCACATGTACATGATTGTACTTGTGGCTGATTCTGGTTATTACACATGGTATCATTGGGCCTCGTGTTGTCTAAAATCGGCACCTGTGATTCACAACTTGATTGTTCAGTCTGAATCGTTCTATTCGTTACACAATCATCACTATAAGAAAAGAGCATTCTGCTAGCCATAAGTCGTAACTTTGACCATTCGCAAAAAAAAAATATTTTAAAAAAATAAATGTTCAACGCTTTATTTTCATTACGAAGTCACGACCCAGGTCCGAGCAATCAAGGGGGATAAGCCATGGACACGGGAAGTCAAATATGGGTGGCATCCTTTGGTATCCGCCTAATAACCCGCTTTTTCTGTCTCTCGTTGACCGGGTTCTTAGACGGAGACTACTGTATAATGGATGGATAAGATTTTCTGCAGGAAAAGATGTAAATGTTTCCAAGCCACTCACCAGTTGGGGGTTCAGATCTGTTGTTAGTACCATGATAACATATTCTGTTCTCCGCAGGAAAATGAGGCAACTTTTCCTGCTTGTTACAATTTTCAGTGGCACAACAGTAGAGTTGTCCTTTGGTTCCATTCACAATTGCCTGCCATCAAACAAGTGAAATACAAGTTAATCACCTCAAACTGTCGGTATATTCTCATTATTTTGCTCTAGCAGTGCTATTCATGTAATCACATGCCAAAAAGCACTGTCCAAAAGAACTGTGACAATAAATTTATGCCATTTCCCTTGTCACTTGTGACTCAAAGTATAGAGGCATCCAAATTAATTATGCAATGAAATTAAATTTATTTCTACTTTTCTTTGGAAACATCCAATTTGAAATGCGAAACACAGAGAATCTGGAAAACTTTAATATCACCAATGTGCCTTTAATATCACCAGTAGAAAAATATTATCAGTTCATTTTCACAAATTACTGAAATAATTCACCTACAGTACAAAATTTCATCCCTAAAAATTAAATTTCAGTTAGATCTACATGCAGGCACTGAAAAGTACATTAAATAGACAAATATGTTTCCCATTACAAGTATGCTACAGAGTCTGGGAATTGAAGTGTTTACTTTATAATGCTTTCAGGAAAGCAAAACAGTGGTTTTATGTTATTTCGACCCCACATTTTCTTGTTTTAACCAAAGATACTAGAATTGATAGGAAAAGTCAGCTAGTGCTTTTAGCGTGCACAGATTTCACACCACCACCTAGCAGCAAATGTACGGAAGTCATGAAAAGTGCCGTATTTTACAAAGCCAAAAATAGGGAAAATACTGAATTTTGTTCACTGTTCAGCTATCGCTATAGGCCTTGATTGACGTCACGTATTGTGGAATTATAACCTAATCGCTGTGGGAAAACTGTTTTTTCTTGTTTTTAGTCAGAGTAGCAGTGTCACAATTTGCATGACAAATTTACCATTATATCAAGCATTCTTTTCATACTATGCGCCATGGGCCCCGACCCCGCTCACTGCCCAAATTGTGCACAAGGTTTTTTCAGTGGTGTGAAGAAGACAGTATCTCATCTTATCGTTTCTAGTAACTTTGTTTTAACTACATGATTTATGTAATAACAATCACAACAAAGTTTTGACACCAGATGGCCCTTGCTTCTGTGGTGATATTAGCATGGCAAAGAGAAGTATCTTGAGATATGCCTTGATACTTTGTTCCTGATGTTAGCACAATCCTTTTTCTGCTACTGTTATTCATGTCGATTTCTATTTAAATTTCTTCTGATCAAGAATGGCCCTCATTATTATCAGTACAGGCAACAAAAGTGCATGTATTAATTATTTTCAATTTTTGTTGTAAATTGTTATTTACATACTTTCTTCTGTTGGAAGATCATGATTTGACTGACAATTTGAATTTAATAATATACTTAAAATGTGATTCTCAGCAATCAAAATTGTTATCTTATACCAAGAATCTTTATTTGTAAAAGATATGTACACTCGAGCATGCGAAACTCAAACACATTTTAAGTCGAAATCACAGACCCATGAACAAAGACCTATGTCCCGACTTTATTTCTCAATAATCTTTTTGTTATACAAACTGTGACACGGATTCGAGGAAAAAAAAAACGAGTGCCAGAAACTTATTCAAGCCACTCGTCGAGCCATTGCAAAGCCTAGAAGTGGTGGTGTGATAATAGGACTAGTTCTCTCTCCCTCCCCCCCCCCCCCTAATAAAAACTGTGATTAAAACACCAGAGATGACCCATTCAGGCAGGAAATAAACTTTTTTTTTTTTTTTTTTGCTTATTCCAGGCTCATATGGTAATAGAAAAAAGAAAGGAAGCCCTTCTGTGCAAACGGTAGTACAGCTGAATAGAGAAAAATGGTGAGTTGTGTTCACTCGCCAGCTTTATTTATTTTCCTTGTTCGGCTTGACTTGGAAGCTGTCCTTAATCCCCCCATACACATTCAAGCCCGGCTCACAGCCTCGCCTAAATCCGGGCTTCACGAACAGATTTTAATTCAAACTTTTCACACACACGTTGCGGCCAGGCTCTATGAAATTTTTCCCGCCACTACGAGAACTGATTGCACACAGAGGTGCGGAAACAGAATAGATGTTTCATTGACACTCAAAACACATGAAAACAGTGCCCTCGACTCCTGTGTACATAGTTTGATCACTTCATTTTGGACCATAGCCCATTCACAATGTCTCACAACAAACAACAGGCTCTATGTGGAATCATAATGTATTCAGTCATCCGGAAACGGAAATTGAGCATCAAAAAACGATACTGCGTCAAACAGTGGCTATTGGATCGAACGACTCACAGTCGCATCAATTTATTGAATGAGTTGAGATTTTATCCAAGTTATTTTCGTAATTATTTGCGAATGGACGAGGACACGTATTTAAAACTATTGAAACTTGTAACACCGTTGATCGATAGGGAAAATACAGTGATGAGGACAGCAGTGTCCCCCCATGAACGGCTCACGGCAACCTCGAGGTTTTTGGCTACAGGAAGGTCATATGAAGACCTGAAATTTTCAACCTGCATCTCACCTCAAGCTTTAGGTGGACTGACACCAGAGACATGCAAGGCAATTTATGCTTGCTTTGCACAGTACACTGGGTTTTGGGTTTAACCTCACTTTCAACACAAGTTGGTTATTTAAGTGAGGTTGCTGATTTGGACAATTTTACGAGCATGTGCCGCCACACAGAGATACGAAGTGTAGCAGAACTCACATATCCCTCCCAATCACAGTATACTGGCACCGACACGACCAATCCCTGCACTTTGATTATGAGGCGAGACAAGCCACTGGGTTACCAGTTTTTAAGTCTTAGATGTGACCCGACCGGGATTCGAACCCCCCAATCTTCCGGTTCCCGTAAGACGGTTCTAACCATTGGATCATCCAGCCCAATGGTCCCCAACCTTTTTTGTCCCAGGGACTGGTTTCATGCATGAAATTTTTCTGCTGATTGGGTAGACACTACTGGTAATAATAGAAAAATAACTATTTTTAATCACAATTTTTTTTCTTTGCACCCCGGTAGCCTGCCAAATGATCCACTGACCGGTGGTACCGGTCAAAGGATTGGGAGTTGGGGACCCCTGATCTAGCCGGTGGGGTATATTGTATCTATCAGTTGTATTTCTTTGGTGCCTTTGTTTATATATATTTTTTTAATGAGACAGGACACGATTTTTAAAAATCAATTTATTGATCGGATTGAATCATTCATTTAACAAAGCCACTGACTTATTAACACATAAAATTATCGAGACATGTCTTATGTATGTTACGAGGATTATATATAAGTAGAATGAAAAGGTAACAACAATACAATGAGTTGACTTTGGTTATCGGCACCCCTTCACGGTCATTTTCGCGGGGACGCGCAGGTTGAGAGAGAGAAAAAAAATCTCTCTCTCTCTATCTCTCTTTCGAACTCTCTTTTTATCCCCACTAAACACACACATGCAGAGCGAGCGAGCGTGAGAGAGAGAGAGAGAGACAGGGGGAGGGGGTGCGAGAATTGATAAAAAGTGAGTAATTTATAAAAACTGTTCTATCCATCGTACGAGAATGGTGTTTGATATCAAATCGATGGTAAATGTACTGCTTTTCCCGATTTTCTCATCAAAATGGCCAAAAGAAGATTTTCATGTCCATTTAATTTTGAGTTTACCGAGTCAGGCCATTGGCTTTACATAATTTTTCAGGCACCTCCTGATATTTTGGCATAAGTCCTGGCCCAGAGCCCGGCTGTATGAAATCGCCCACACACGTTCAGTTTTTTATAAGTTTTACAGGATCTGGGTGAGGCTGTAAGCCGGGCTTGAACGTGTGTGGGGGCTTTACAGAAACATTTCGAGAAGCAAGGTTCCTGCACTTCCTTGAGAATAATTTTCCAGGGCCTTTCTAGAGTTTTTCCAGGGCCACTTCCGTACAAGAAAATTTGAGAAAATTTACTTATTTACTTTTGTTCAGATTTTTGTCAACGCTACCAATGCTTTACTAATGTTTTTAACCCACACCCTGCGTGCTACGCCTTAAACGTTTGAGCCCGCAATCTGGTCAGTGACACAGGGAAGTTTATCTGGGTCGCACTGATCCTTGCCGATGTGCAATGACCAGACTACCGCTGTCCACGGGGTTTGGTTTGTATTTGATCAGTATGAAAATGGAAAACATTTGCTGCTATGCTTTATCACACTCGGTAATGAATTAACCAGCAAAACCTTTGTCTGCAAGTCTCTAACCAATGATCTCACTTATGATACCAAACTGACAGCTGTAATTTTCGTGAGAACGAAGCATGAGGGGGGGGCTAAGGCAAGTAATCCATGGAACATGTTGCCAGCTGTATTATTTTCCTTAAATATAGAACAATAATACTTCAGGATTATTGTGCTTCACGTGTTCCTCAAAATGCGGCAAACTTAAAACTAGATGAAGACATCCCAAAGAATTCAAGTTTTCTGTGCTCGCTTGTACACTGATTTGCATATGTCTGATACAGGTTATGTTTTGCTCCACTGCTATCAAAATTGGCAAACACTGTCATAACTTCAAACAAAAAAATCACTCCCATTTAGACAACAAAAGGTCCCAAGAAATAGATGACACAGTCACAAAATCTTACATTATACAATATCTTGTTACTTTCTTTATCTCCACAGATATTTGTAATGTCACATCCAAAGTTCACATGCACAGATTCTTGTTTGAGACCAGGTGAAAGCATGTGTGTTGAAACATGCCGAAAAATTAAACAGTGGTCAGCTTTATCATACAGTAATCTGCCAGAAGGATCTCCTTGATCACCATCAAACTTCTTGTCATCTTGAATTGGTGGGAGGGTTTGGTAATTTGTTACTAATGTCTTCGGAAGATGCACATCTCCTGTATTACAAGATTGATTCAGAAGGGCTTTCCCACTGTTAATATCACTGCCATTATAACAGTATTTAACTGCTGGTGTTGACACTCTGTGGAAGAATGGAATAGGACAATGATTATTATATTTATCATCATTAAATTTCCACTAGCTGATGATTTATGCAGTCTGTGAAAAAATCCATGAAAAATAATCACTGCAAAAGACCGCTGCAATATGCTCATTTGTACACACGTAAGGCTCACAATCTATCTAACATGATAAGAGTCACAAAATCAGCAAATGCTGTGATAAATCTACTAGATCTAGATCTAGACCCAGATCAACTTCAGATGGCTTACCACTCCCTGAAATCCTAAATGTTTAGCCTACTCCTGAAAAGAAACTGACAATCAGTTTTCATTTGTGACACGATTTGATGATTCTACAGTGACTTGGTTTGGCTCCACTCAGATGAAGAGGAAAGGGTGGATCATTTTTTCACAAGTGAAGCAGTCTACCCAATACACTTGGCTAGATCTAGATTTAGTTGAAGTAGATATCACAGCCCACAAGCCTTCATATCTTCTCATTCTGAGCTTATAACGAACAATTCACATTGGTATGGCTATCTGCCTACATCTTTACAATATTATCAAAGCCAGGAGCCAGCTTATCTACCAATAATTTATTAATGAACTCATAGACACATTACATGAACGTGACAAGTATAAAGATGCTGATCCACTCCGCATATTTCAAGGCGTCGATGGTCGCCATGTTAACTATCGCTTCTAGCCTGAAAAATTAGGCTCTATAGCCTAATAGACTATCCCAGCAAAAATGAACAACCTACGCTATGCCGATGACACCGTACTCATAGCAGAATCGGAAGAAGACCTGCAAGTACTAACAGATGTGATGACGAGAGAGAGTGAACAAATGGGACTAAGCCTGAATGCCAAGAAAACAGTAACGATGGTTACATCGAGAAAGAAGGAGAGAGAACCATGTAAAATCAAGGTAGATGGAAAAGAACTTGCTCAAGTAAATAAAATACTTGGGAGACCAGATAACATCAGATGGAAGATGCGAAACAGAAGTCAAAGATTGAATATGCCAGGCCAAATCAGCATTCCAAAACATGAAACATATCTTAACAAACAGCAAACTACCAATCAGTCTCAGAAAAAGAATATTGCAGTGTTATATTGAACCAATTTTAATGTATGCCTGCGAAACCTGGACGCTAAACACAGAAACAGTAAGAAAACTTGAAGCAACAGAAATGTTCATGGTTTCTGAGAAGAATGCGTAGAATCCCATGGACTGCAAGGAAGACAAATGAAGAAGTGTTGAGACAAGCAGAGGAAAAGAGGACACTCCTAAACTAGCTCAGAAAAAGACAGGGAACATTCTTTGGATATGTAGTGAGAAGACGAGGACTAGAACATTTTGGTAACAACGGGAAAATTCAATGGAAGAAGAAGCCGGGGACGACAACGCATAAAGATGCAGGACGACCTAAAGGCTGGGCTGGGAATGCACACCACCAACGACGTCATCAGGGCTACTGAAAATCGCAGGAGATGGCGGGTCATGATCGGCAACACCTGCCGTGGCAGGGCACTTAATGATGATGATATCCCTATCTCCGCGTTGCGCTCTCTGTGGCGCAAGCTCTTTGTCTGGCGCAGACACATTCAAACTCTAAACTTCCTTATACATGGAAAAATTGAAAACAAACATGACCAGAATAACATCATTTCCATTTCTGTCAGTAGGAATGGGATAAGAAAGGCAAAAGAGATAATGATAATTATTAATTTAATTGTTACCTGGTAGAACTTTCTATAACAAACTGCCTTCCTTTTTCTTTTTTCTTTTTTTAATCATCGAGGTAGGGCCTAACAATTCTATCCCGTTAACTTCAATAAACTAAGCCCAGTGACATATGCTATATCATATACACCTACATTATATGACTTTTGTATAATAGCACGTCAATGACAATCCTAATCGGAGATTTCGTAATTGAATGCCGTCGCATTTCACACCAAATCCAGCCAACGAATTAGAATAAACTACTAACTTCTTTCTTTATAAGTAGTAGTGAAATGATGGCGACTGGACGCTGACTTCTGGAGTGTTTAACATACATATACACATCTGGTTATAAAACTGTACTGCACATGAATTTAGTGCTGTTGTGGTCTTAAAAATAGTATGATATATTATGTCCTTATATCCTCGGCGGCTCCGGCCCAGGAAGTGAGTCCCACTGTCAGTACTGTGGGAAACAAGATCCTGACCAGGGCAAGCGAATTGTAATTTTCATTGTTCCCAGTTGTATTTTCATGATAAATAGACTACAGAATACAGAATTTGGTAAGATCAAATTAAGATTTGGTAAGACAACTCTCGAAATAATTATGACACTTAATCTTCCCTGTTTGTTGTTGTTGCTACAATAGGCCCCGTGCAGGCCTACATGAGTTGATTAGTGTTGAGATTAACTTTAAAGGGAAAAAGAATGTTTACACAGGGACAGGTCGACAGAATTATTACAGCTTAGTTTTAGTTGGCTATTTTATTTTTACTGAGTTTTTTGTTTTGTTTTTTTGGTCGGAAAGCTGTCAACAAGCGCGCGTTTGAAACATACATGTCATCATGAACAATTGAGTCCATTGTCATTTTATTGGCTTGACTGCTTGATTTATTTCATTAGAAATATTATAAACGGATATGACTTATCATCAGCGCGTGGGATTAAGAGTTTGAGGTGTGCTTTGTTTTTTTTAATCGGTCCACCAGCAAACCTGAGAAGAAATCCGTCGCGTCCTTTAGCCCGTGCGTGCATCATCGCCTATTTCATTTTCAATATTGTAAGCGATGGGAATGAGAAATCTCTGAAAAGTAGACCGGAATTTGATATGAAATGCAGGAAACGAAACTACGTCTGTGTGGTATCCCGTGTTCGAACAATTTTGTCAACAAAAAGCTGTGTCAGCGTGAGTGTCAAAGAGGTTTGCGTCAAAAAAGCCCCCATTTTGTTGTATATACAATTTCGAATTCTTGTATGTTCCTTTTGATCAGACAAAGTAAGGCATGGAACCGCATGATATCCATAGACCTAGACTCTAGATCTAGATCTAGATTTTATACCATTTTGTTGGCTTCTAAATGATCAATTCAATCCTTTTGCTAGGCATCAGTTCATTGCTAACTCAAGTCTAGTTCTAATTACAGCAAATGTAGATCTGTGTCATATGTCTTTACATAATCAGTTATCACACCCAGGTCTGGTTTATTCCTGATATTTGGCTTCAGCCAAAATGGAATGGAGTAAAGTAGATCAGATCTAGATATAGATCTAGATCTAGATAAGCTGCATAATATTAATTATTATAGGACTAGGAGGGAATTGTCCTCCACACTCACAGGGTTGACTTCAGCCCTATCGAGATGTTGGTCCACACCAAGCCAGTGTAATATGCATTTATCATCATGTGTTCATGAAAATATGAAGTAATTTTATCCAAGTTTACAGCTAGGTTCTGGCCTGTTTAAGTGGTTTCAGTTCATTTTCAGCCCTATTGAAGATTGTCCAATTCCCGTCAATGATATTTTGACATTTTCTCTTTTTCACAGATAGATCTAGTTTACATAGTTGTAATGAAAGCCTTTGCAAAAAGCACCACGGTAAAGTTTATACAAATTGATTACAGCAGGCTGATTTGGACATTTTTATAAATATACCAAATAGATTGCCGAGAGTTTAGTAGATCTACACCAGTCATCACTTTCTTGTCAAGCTGTCAGCATCATGTACCAATAGCTCTGCTTAGTGTTTTTTAAGTATCTTTCAGAAATTGTAGGTCATGTACTATCTAGGTTTTCTGTAAACCATAGCATCAGAAGCTGCCTTAGAATGATTAATTTCAGTAAAAAGCATATAATTATCAGTATCTCATTCTGATTTAAATGTGTCTGGCCTGGATAGTATTTTTGGAGTCTGAATGGCATCTCACCAGAATAATCATCTCTAAATTATCATTCACACTGGTACTCATAGAGAGGTTTTACCCATCCAGGCTTATGAGAGTGACTGGCACAGATGCAGGGTCATTTTTTTAAGTATGGCACATTAGATTTCATCCTCCTGGAAGGATCAGGTTTGATATTATATGAATTTTAATTTTATGACAATAAATTTTAAGTTTATAACAATTAGCAGTGAGAGGGATTTAATCATTCATGTTCAGATTTTTGTTTTTGTTCTTTCTTTTAGCTTTATGAAATCAAAAAATGAACTCAGAGCTAAGATTGGAGAGACAGAGTAGAAGAGAGGAACCTTCGGAACCCAGTCATGAATTTGAACTACAGCCTGCCGAGTCCTCCAAGTGGAGTAGTTCTGCACTCAATTTTATGGGAACTGGCAGTCGTGAGGTATTTTGAGTGCTAATCTCTAAACACAGGGGGGGTCCTTGCTTTTAGAAGCATGCAAACTCCATACCTTTGAGTGAGCTGGGTATACATGTATTTTCATTGTCCTCTTTGTTACAATTCTTTGTCTTAATTACCCTTTTCAGTCATTTCCTATTTTGTTTTTACATTTGGTTCCTGTAATTTCTTCCTCACTCTTTCTCTCAGTCTCTCTCTCCCTTTCTCTCACTGTCTATCCCTCTCTCTCTTTCTCTCTCTCTCTCTCTCTCTTTCTTTCTTTCTTTCTGATTTCTCTGCACTGCTCCTTTCATCCAATATGTGAAGGATGTTAGATCAAATTTAGGTCTGGGAGGAGCTGCTGTGTAATAAGTGAAATTGGCAGTATTTGATTTCCTTTGACTTTATATTTGATTTTAACACTTAAGATACGAAGATCCCACCAGCTGCATTGTTTTGCGGTCAACTGTAAACTATTTTCTTTGCCATGTACCCCAGTCACATTGCCAAACCTTGTCCACAGACATCTGAGGCCCATGTTACCACAACAAAATCAGACACAGTCTTAAGTGTGCCCAGATTCAGAGCCCGCCTTGATCCTAGTGCCAGTGGTTTGTCCTATGGAGATGAAGTGACTTCAAAACTATCACGCATCAATGGGGCTATCAACAAGATGACAAAAGAACAGATGCAAGCAAAACTGTCAGAATTCTGCCTGAACACAAGGTACCTTAACATATCTCTTTCGCTTGGCAGTGTCAGATATTCTTGCCATTAAATCAGTCCCGTGGCTGGCACTTTCAAAGTTTTCAGGCAATTTTTCACCAGCACCAGTCTTATAGATACCTGGCAGAAAGTTTTATTACTTTCAGGATTTGTTGTTGTTTACAAAATTGCATGGTTCCCTGCACATTTTTGTTTTTTAAAATAAACTCATGCAAAGAGGATGAAAGTTTTACAGAAAGAAAGAAAATGATTCGTGGCTTGATCTTTTTTTTGCGTAACACTAATTTAGAAATGTGGCTGTTTGGATTTGGAGATGGGAACTGTGAACTAGGCATCGCCACAGTAAAATAGAGGCAATTGTCACATGAAGCAGGGATTAAGTGAAGCATGCAATGATCTTTATCAACACAATAGATGAACTTAAGATAAACCAATCAGTACTTGTTTTTCTCATAATTTATGTCAAAGTATGAACTATAAATATGAACGATTTTGATTTTTTTTACAAACAGGTTTTTATTTTTATTTTAAACAAAGATTAAAGTCTTGCTTAAACTTTAAAGGGAGTTTTGTTTTTCCTCAGTGGTGTAAAAGATGTCTTGAAGAAGAGGTTGAAAAATTATTATAAACGTCAGAGAATGGCACAGTGCAACAAAGCCCTATCAGCAGATGAAAAGATGAAATATGATTATTTGGTGGTCATTGACTTCGAGGCAACCTGCAGCGAAACCAACGAAAACTTTGTGCATGAAATAATCGAGTTTCCGGCAGTATTAGTGGACACACAAAATCAGGCAGTGGTGAGGTTTATTTTGTTGTTAGCATAACATTCACAATTGAGTTCCTTTTCTTTCAGTGCTGTTTAATGTTTGGAAGATTTCAGATAATTTTTAATAGTTTATTGCTTTTTTTTTCTGGAATGTTTTGTTGATTTTTTAGGGAAAGATGATGACAGTGGGATAAATTTTCACAAGATTGTAGCTTTACAAGATACAATCATAGGTGAAAGTTGGCCGGAAAAACCTGGCACAGTTGGAATTTAACAGCAGTCCTCATGCCCCGCCAGTAGCTAGTTTCATCTGTTGCAGCGTTTATGTTAGGTAAAGTGTTTGCAGGATTTTTGTTTCTGTGGACAACTGCTTTCAGCAAAAGTACTTTGATTTCACTTTACAGATGGACACAATGTACTTAATAAAGTATTCTATATCTCATAGACATGAAAACAATTATATGGCAGAAAAATGGTCACTTCTTCAAAGGCATAGAATTTTAGTCCATGCATCAAATGTTCTTGAGCATCTAGCATGAACATTTATTAGACGTCTCCCTAGAAGGCCACTGTCCATTATTTTGGTGCTGTCATTTCATTGAGGAAATTGTTTATAGTTTCAGTAAACATTCCTTGAGGACTGATGCATGATGATCCTTCCATGCTCCATTTCTTTAGTACCAAATGATGATATTTAAACCATTAACAAATCTACTGTAGACTCATGAGTGATCTTGAGGGGAGAAAGATGACATTTATAGGCCAGTTAACAGTCGATAAGTGTTTACACCTGGAATATCCACTGTTTGGTTTGTATGATGAATTTAAGGGGTGCTTGAAAGTCATGTGAACAACTGATTCATGTTGTGAAGACAAGCTAATTCTTTGCTGACATATTACTAGTGATTTCATAAAGCTTTTCGAAGCCAGGTTTGTACTTTTGTTTACATGCATTGATTTATTTCTCTCTTGTAATTTTTATTGTAAAGCAACTGGTACATGAGTTGTCCCTAATCATTTTATTGTTCCATAATTCTTTTCAGTGCAATGTTTTCCAACGGTTTTGCAAGCCAAGAATCAATCCTGTGCTAACAGAGTTTTGTACAACATTAACTGGTATATCACAAGTGAGTCATATGTGAACTTATCTTGTTTTCTTCTTTTGAACAAATGTGAAAGTATATACACATTTATTAGAGAGTTGAAGATTATTTTGTGATCATATGAGGAGATAGAGTCTCAAATGCATACTTTATCATGTCCTCTCTCTTGTTTTGGATATTAACCCTCACGCTGCGAGAGGCATCGAAGAAATAAGGCATCATTCTGCACGGGCTTGTCGATACAGTAAGGTCAAGCTGACCACGCCGCGCGCAAACCATATTTTCATGCATCAGGTCACTCTCTTCTTTGAGACGTAACTACCATCTATTATTGCTCATTGTATCTCTTCCCTAATCAAAGGCATTGTAACAAGGACATGTTAACCAGTGAACCACTAGTCAGACTCACAAAGACTGAGCTTTCAAAGGCTCTCCCTACACTATCAACATGCAAACTGTTGCTTAACAAATTTACAACATTATTTCATTTTCTTACAAGCTGACCATCATCTAGAGTTGTCCATATCTAAGAACCAATCAGAAACAAGCTCTGAAAAGACTTTTGCCCCAAATGCCCACATTGTTTCATTAGGATGTGTCAATCTGGATGAAACTACAGTCGAGCATGCGAAACTTGAACACACCTGAGTCAAAATCACGGATCCCATGAACAAAGATCTAGGTCCCGAATTTATTTCTCAATATTCTTTGTAGTTATTTCATGTGAACCTCGAACTGTGACACGGATTCGTTGAACCAGTTTTCCTGCTGTGAGTGTGATCCGAGTAGCCTAGAAGTAGAACATTTTTTTAAAAACTAATGCTAAAAACCTAATTGGTTAGTGTAGCTTAGCCTAGTGGATGCGTATAGTTGCCCCCTCCCCTTCCCCAGTTAAAAACAGCAACTAAAGTACCTGAGACAACCGATTCAGACAGGAAATAACCATTTTTTAATTTTTGTCCCGCGCTCATACCCTAATAGAAAAAAAAAAAGAAAGGAAGCGTTGCATTATGAACAGGAGAGAAAAATGGTGAGCTGTGTTCACCCTTTACTTTATTGCTGTTAAGTTGACTTGGAAACAGTCCTTACCAAAGCACTTCCAGAAGAGAAAAAAAAAGGCGTTCGGGCACTAGGTCGCGTGCCGCTGTCGCCATGCGCGTCAGTTTAATACTTGCTTCTCTTTCAACTGACCACGGGAAAACGGGAGGGGGGAGATTAAGGGAGGTAATCCGTGGTACATATTGTCAGCTATTTTCCTTGAATGTACAATGATAATACCTCATGATTATCTCACTTGAGACCAGGCTTTTTACATTATCACAACTCTTGAAGACCAGGCATTTTGGTGGCGTTTTCAAAAAATTACTGTTTTTGCTGTAATTGACCAATCTCTTTGATTTTTGGACACAAGACTCATAGATAAATGCACTATACAATAAAATCAGCACTGGCTCTAGATCTAGCAGCAGTCTCTTTCGATCTAACGCTATCCGATTCAGAACCACTTTCCTCTCCTTTCTTATCCATTGGAACATATTCTGGATCTACATCGGAATTATAACATTCCAGTTCACTGTCAGACCCTTCGTGTTCGAATATTTCAAATGCATTCGTTGCTTTTCGCTTAGACGCCATTTTGCAGTACACTGGAGATATTTCGTTGTTCGCTCCGAAAGTCAGTGGTTTTAGAAAAAAGTTACCGGCTGATTCCCGTGAAACTTTTAACGAAACAAAAGAAGTGGCTACACATTGGTAGTAGACCATTCCCGTAAGGTTTGTGGGATAATGGAAGGAGAAAAAAATTATTTTTAGCGATCCCGCAAGGGTTGCAGGATTGGTTCTTTAGTGTCAGGTCAGCAACCCGCAACTTGTGCAGGAATGGTCACAAGTTAGTTAATGCTTCACATATTCCTCGAAATTCGGTAAACTCGAACTAGATGAAACCACCCCAAAGAATTTGATTTTTCATGCTTGACTGTATTTGTTTTGAGCTTGGGAGGGGTGGATGGTTATCATGCTTCGTTCTCACAAAAATTACAGCTGTCAGTTTGGTATTGTAAGTCAAATCATTGCTTAAAGACTTACAGACAAAGGCTTTGCCGCTTAATTCATTATCAAGCGTGATAAGGCATAGCAGCAAAAATGTTTTCTACCGATCAAATACAAACCAAACTACATGAACATGTGATCATCACACATCGGCAAGGGTCAGTGCAACCTTGATAAGATTCCCCGTGAGTAAGGTCACTGACTGGACAGCATGCTTTACAGGTAACACAGTGAGTGTGGATTAAGGATCCAGTGCAGGTATCTTTTTGTGCAACAAAATCTTCATGTGTTTATGTGCATACCCTATGAATAATGTTAATGGCAAAGTTTCATTCATTAAAAATGTTAATATTATCTTGATTATTTTCAGATATGGAGCCAGTTATCTGTTTGTCCACTTCACCTCCTTGTGTCAGTGGAACGTTTCTTTTTCATTTCATGGATTCAACTGTCATATTAATTCATGGTGTTATTCTTTCGTTGGATATGTATAATGTTGTAGCATGATTGTTACAGTTCTTCCCTCAAAAATTGCAAATTTGGTCAGTTGTAAATTAAACAGGGCTGCAAGTATGCTGCTTTGCACATTGGGTTTGAGTTTTGGTATGAGTTTGCATTGTTTTCCTCAGGTCTCATTTTCGCCTTTGGTAATTTTGTATGTTATTATCATTGTTAGTTTTGTTCCCTAAAGTTTAAATTCTCTTTTTCTTCTTTACAACTGTTCAGCATCAAGTGGAGAAAGCAAAAGACTTCACTGAAGTGTTCCAAGAGTTTGAAGAGTGGATGTCGATACACAAGCTGGGTACAGAATATGAATTTGCCATTGTGACTGATGGGTAAGTTTATAATCGAGCCAATCTAAAGTCACAGAAAACAATAATTTACACTTATCAGGAGATGAATGTGCTGGACTTTGAGAGGTAAACTGTTATTTGCTAAATGTGCTACAAAGCTGTAAAATGGCCAGTGACTGAGAATGGAAGATATAGCTTCATAAATAAGGTTATCATACATGGGGACACAGAGAACTCAGGCCCCCATTCAAATTCTGTGATTTAACGTCCAGCTGGTGAAAAGGACATTCTTCCAAGCCCATTGGAAGGCTGAAATTTTTCTGACTTGATTTCACCAACATGAACAGAGAGTAACAACTAAAATGGAATTCCCTTAGCCAAGACAGAAAAAAAAAAAGTAGGAGGTGCAAAAGATATTGAGCAAAAGGCATTTATCTGATAGCAGATTTTGTTAACTAACTGATTTCATCATGGAATTAATTATAACTGATCATTAGTATCGGCAGTTCTTCAGTGTCACACTTTCCAGCTAAAACCTGACAAATCATAGAATAAACTGCATCACCAAATTGATGTTTTGCTCACACTTTCTTCCCCCCAGTCCCTGGGATATGGCCAGGTTTTTGAGAACACAGACAGAGTTGAGTGGTATACCATTTCCACGGTGGGCAAAGCAGTGGATCAATTTACGCAAAGCTTACACAGCATTTTATGGATGTGGACGGGTCAACCTACATCAGATGCTGGAGGACTTGGGTATGACATTCCAGGGGCGACCCCACTGTGGCCTTGATGATGCTCGTAACATTGCAGCCATAACAGTACGTCTTCTTCAAGATGGCTGCATCATGAGGATAAATGAGCATTTTCGAGAAGGGGACATAAGTCCCCAGAAACAGAATGGCCCATCCAGAGCACATGGCCACTCAGGATTGCATAAATCCCCACCCAAATCTCGCATGACACAGAAAAAGCCACTGAGAGACCATGAACACAAATCTCGGGTGCTCACAGATGTTCCACAGGAAGGTGAAAATGTGGAAGATTTGTTAGACTACTTGAAACTTCAAAAGTCATAGTTGTCTGGGTCCACTCTCAGAAGACTCCTGTTATTTTATCCATGTAGTTCAAGCCCTTTTCAAGAAAAGTTTCTTTATTGAATCATCAGTAAGGAAATAATAGGTATTTCTCACATTTGTCTGGCTGTGCTTATTTTAGCTTAAATCCATTTTTTAGATACTTCTCTGAGCTGAGTAATCAGTTTGATATCAAAAGACTGAGAAGTAGCTTTATGTCTAAAATATGTACAGAATCTTGCTTTCGTGACATAAGCAGGTCAGACTAAATGAAAGTCTACTTTGTTTAGATGTAGTAATTTCATTCGTCTCCATTTTAAGAGTCAGTGGTGTGTGTGAGTTTTATTGTGTTGTTTGCATTATTGAAGATGCAATAATTATTGATATAAGAGAAATAAAAATTCATGGAGGCTCAAAAAAGAGTCAGTGATTTTGTTCGCTGTGTAATTCTTATCATCAGTAAAAAATCCTTTTGTAATGTAACGTTTATGAATATCCTTGGTGGGGGGACTCCATGCATTTAGTTTCGGAATGGATTACCTGTTAAAGCTTATTTCTATTTAGCATACTTTATATTATGTAAAATGAAATTTCTGGCCATCAAAATTGAATGTGGAATATCATCTAACATATCCAACTGCATCTCTCAATTACAGAAAATTGTGATCTATTCTGTTATGTTCAGTAATATCGTTGATAAGTAATCAGTTTCCAGACGCAATGTAGGAATTTAAATTCTCCTAGCCGGTGGGTTGAATACTATCACTGCACCTTTTGTTATCTATGCTATCATGTTGCTTTCAGTATGTGATACGTATTTTGGCAGTCTCAGAGAATTCAGACATAGATATGGCTTACAACTGCTGTATAAATGAGGATGTATTAACACACTTGTCATCCATCTTATGTTCTGGTGTATCAACAATTTTCCCATTTCACAGGACAAAATTTCAAGGTTTTGGTGAGAGTGAGTACAGACAAGCATATATCATGGGTACAGAGCAAAATTATTGTATCTCCAGGTTTATGAATTGGGATTCATAATGGCAATATTGTAGAAATGACAAACTGCTTCTTGCAAATTTTTTCGTTATTCTGCTATCTTTAACCAGTTCCAAGTTACAGAGAAGCAGTATTGTTGTATCTCCCTTAAAAATGAGATCATTGAGAGCAATATTGGGGTGTTTCTAAGACAGCTCCCGTTATTCATAAACCTGGAGATACAACAGTTTTGCTCTATACCCGCGAAATGGCAAAAACATCTCTGCTTTAAAAATTATTAAAGATATCAGTTCACCACTTTGTGTGAATACACATCTCACCATGAGCAGTGATAAGTAGCCATAACTTAAAACCACCAAAATGATCAATACACCAGTAAGCGAGATGGGCGACAACATGGGTGCTTTAGCTTCATGCAGTAATGTATATTTGGTACCCACCAAACGACAAGCCTTAAAATCATACATGTATTTTGCACCTGCTTCTTTTGAACAGTGGGAACACAGTTTTGAAATACAGTGTGACATCATGAGTATCCCCAGACTTCTCTAAATGGACCAGTGGGGGGCAAGAACTAATATAAATGATAGTATCTCTTCACACATAAAATAGTATTCCAGTCACTAAGTGCATAGCTTGTCTGAAATGAAAAATGCATGGCAATAAATGTACAAAGCTCTGACTAATGCAGTGATACTATTACTCCTAAGCGATTAGCTGTAATCTACCAAGTATGAAATGTTCATTGATTGCCCTTTATAAGGCTAGATTCTTTTAAACTACTGTACCCTGAGGAAAGTAATATCCAAAGATGGAATTGCCATTCATATTATTGAAAGGCAATGAAGTAAGAAGCTGTGAAATGTTGGCACAATTTAATGAAGACTTGGGATTTGATTGTCATTGACTGAAGTGACAATGTGAAGTTCTGGCTCCACCTGGCTGCTCTATATTTCATCTTATAAGAAAAATACATGAACAATGTGAAGCGCAAAAATGAGAGTGAGCCGTCACAACTGAGTGCCACACAAATATTTTGACATTTGAAACCTTGGAAAAGTTTTCAGCTGTCAGTGTCATCATCTAAAATCACTTTGCTTTCTGATATCAAGATTTTCTTGTAAAAGAAACTCCTGTGTAGAATACATAAATACGGTAAAGGAAAGTTTTGACCCAGTGGACATTTTACTTTTATTAATGCCAGTTTGGAAGTGCAGGAGCATTCTTGAAGATGCTTTTAGTTGTGACAGCTCCTCTTGGTTGCAGGGAAAATATAGTAATGAATTTTTTTATTTTTTTTTTTTTGATATTTCTTAAAGCTAAGATGCAATTAAAAAAATGAGAAAATACTTTTGAACGTTACTGTCATGGTCACCAGCTTGCAACTCTTGTGCAAGTAACCTACTCGTAAAGTTCACCCTGGCAGTTATTTGGCACATGTGTTGCTGCATTTTAGTGATTTTGTATCAACTGACAACTATTAGGGGTCAGTTTGTTGGGTTTTTTTTAATGTTCTCTCTCTGCTGCCCGTGATATTAACCCTTTGCATTGTAAATTTGCTTGAATGGATAGTTATATAATATTTGGAACAGCTGATTGAATTAAATTCTCATGTGGGCCTAAACTCCGAGAAAAGACACTTACACCGTGGCAGATTTACTATGAAACTAACAAAGCTTGAGCTTCAGGGTCCTTAATCCCGAGGCAACTTTTTTTTAATGAGTGAATTTTGGATGTTGCCCTATTGTTGTTTGTTGCGAAGGGGACCCATAACAGTTCAAGCTTCAGGGTCCCAAAAATGTAGGTCCGCCACTGCATTTATGCAGAAATTACTACACGCCACCATGTGTTAGCGCACAGACTTTGTTTTAATTTATGGAATGAAAAAGTAAAATGTTTGGTATTTTTAATCATAACATCAGAAATGATGTAATGGGTAATGTGTACATGAAAATAAGCAATCCTTGATTCAAAGATTTATGATGTTTCAGAGCAATCCTATCGGATACATGTATATATATATCATGGTTAGTTATTTTGTTGGGTTTATTTTAAGACTCACTAAACCCTGAGAATTTCTGAAGAAAAACTCACATTTGTCAGAATTCAGTGATGACATGTAGTGTGATAATCAAGCATTTGTAACTAAAACTGAATTTGCACTTCATCACTATGTGTTGGTGTATAATTATGTGTCATCTATTTTCATACTACTCTTGTTACCAGCCACAGGTATTATTTTCAGTACAGTAAGTGTAATTTTTATCTCCCTTGCCGCTAGGTCACTCCTGTGGTAATATGAGAAATGCTTTGCTTCTCGCCGCTGGTCATTTCGCTGAGCTCCGCCACTCTGGTCAGACGTACTATCCACGCCTGTGGTTCGAATCTTCTATACAGAATATACACGTATTAGTTCTTTGTGTGTATGTCTTATTTCTCACTGGATTAATATTATTATTTTACTGCTCAAAATACAGAGGATTTATTTTACAGGATTAACTCTTCTGTTCAAAATACAGAGGATTTATTTTACAGGATTAACTTTTCTGTTCAAAATACAGAGGATTTATTTTCACGGGATTGATCCCTGAATTTCACACGCCATGCTCTTGACTTATAGCCCTCTGGGCACAACACTCCACAGTGATTATTTGTACTTAACCCTACTACTGTCATAAGCAGATTAAATTGGTACTTTTGTTCATCCCAGAGCTGCAACGCCCAATTAAATAAACTTTCCAGAAATATGTATTTATTAAGGTTTTAAATCAAAAACAGCATCAAATACTAAGTTTGTGTGATGAAGACTTGCCATTGAAACACTCTTCTCGGGAAACAAGGACTCCTTCCTGACAGGAATAGGGTTAAGGCGAATATTCTAGCCTCCAACCACTGATCATTGTTAGTAGCCCTCTGGGCGTAAACGAAAGGTCTCCGACCATCAAAATAAATACATGTATATACTGGCACAAATTCACTTGGCTTCCAACGGCTTCTCAAGAGAGAAAAAGTTATAGAAACAAGCGAGACTTACCGTGTATGTTGCTGCTTGTTTCTGATTTTGTAAACTTTGTCGTCAGGCACGGAGGGGTAAGATGCCCTCCCGAAGTTTAATTTTGATCCCACCCTATGATTTTATCGCTCTTCTATGACCATTCGAGTTCTAAAGAGTGACCAGTGGCACAAAGCAAGGCATTTCTCATCTTACCTTTCCGGTCCTGACAACAAGGTCAACAAAATCAGAAACACGCATATTAACATACCATGGTAAGTCTTGCTTGTTTCTATAAGTGCACAGTATAACTGTCAAGACTGAAGTGGCATTGTGACTAAGATAGTTATGGATGTAGGTTGCTGAATAATTGTGAAAAGTTATGGACCTATTAGATCTACACAAAGACACATTTTGTATATATATGTTCAATCAGCCATACTGGATTGTTGCACATAATATGTGCATATTTTTCACCTCTGAGAGGTGGTCATGTTGCTTTTTAATTTGGAACTTTCAGTAATTAAACAAAATTCATTTACATTTCTTGGAGCACATTGTTAAAAACAATATTGACTGTGTTCCCAAATGCTATCATTGTGCTCACAGACTTTTTGTTGAACCATTTATTATGTTTTGCACAGTTTTTATTATGTATTTTGGGGGGGTTGCAGCTCTTAGTAAGTGTAGTATTTGTTCTCCTGTTCAAACTGTTTCACGAAAATGTCAGAACATATAATATGTACAATATATGTGTTTTGCAGTAGCTGAAGATTTGAATTGTTAGATTCTCTTTGATATTTAGAGAGAAAGGGCAAAGTGCAAGTACTTTTTGGTTTTGAAGCAAACCCTGTTATCAATGTTTTTCTACATTGTAGTTGTCTCAGATGTTTGTCACCTGATTGGAAAATTTACAACTCTCGACTCCTTACATTCTTGGGTCACAATTTCATTACATATACATGTACAAGAAAAGTAGTAAAAATAATAGTAATACAAAATACATGTAATATACAAGCATAGCATAAAAAAATTTTCTGTTTTGTTTTGAAAGATCACTAGAACTAAGTAGAAATTACTCTTCGTCGTATTCCTGAGATGGCAGTCACCAAGACTGTTTTGATTAACTTATACAAACTGTAAATGATATATGCTCTCACAAATTATACATGTTCGTTGCCATGAATTTCAACAAATACACAGTATGCTTTTGTTTCAGTAACACAGGAGAGAATAAATTCATTGTAAATACATGTATTACAAAATAGTTTTCTTTACTTTTTGTCTTGCCTAAATTTGCCACCAAAAAAATCATATCAGTTTAATTATGATTATCTCATGAAAGTTCTGTGAATTTGTCTATCCGTCTTCTTCCTTTCATTTGCTCTCCCCCCCCCCCCCTCCCCCGCCTTTTTTTTTTAACTTCCCATTGTTTTCTTTCAGTCCGGTCTCCTCCAACCCACTGCCTAACCTGTTTTTGTGTCCAGAATTTACCATCTTAGTTTTTTCTGGCTGGCGTTATTCCTCAGAATCATCATTCCGAATGCCTTTGACTTCAAGTTTAAGGAGATGTCTAACTCAGCCACAGTAGGCCTACAATGGAAATTTTTCCCAAACCTGCCGCGCAGTATGGATTTAGTCATCTCAATTCTATCTCAGGGTTACTTTTTATTTGGGCTCGGTCGCAAAATGAAGTCTCACCGGGGCATGACATTTACATGTACCTGTGAACTTTCAACTCACGCAACATGTACGGTCAATGAATCGCTTATGTAAAACAAACAATTTATTCAAGTAGGCCTTCAGTCATGGACCCAGCACATCCAAATGCGAAGACAGGTAAACCGCCTCAAGCGTTTAGTTCTAATTAACACTGGGTACTATAAAGCTTAAACTTGCATCCTTCAGATACTTTTGTATACACGTATTCAATGAAGTACTGTCTCCAGGTGACGTACTGTTTGCTGTTGTTGTTTTAATACTGTTCCCTAAACTGCTTTGAAATGTAAGAAAGAACTCGAGATATATCTACATGCATTAAATCGCTTTCTTTAGTTCACAATTAGACGATAGTAGAGGATAATTTTATTAATAACTACATGTTTAGTTCTTTTAATTATTTTTTTTTATGACTAGATGAAGTTCCCGACATTACCGGGATAAACCTGTGAACCCACCGTTCCTCTCTCTCTCTCTCTCTCTCTCTCTCTCTCTCTCTCTCTCTCTCTCTCTCTCTCTCTCTCTCTCTCTCTCTCTCTCTCTCTCTCTCTCTCTTTGGTCTAGAAAGTTTCCCATAATTATTCTACAGTCTTACTACAGATTTCATGAACACCAGAGCGCACTCATTTCTGGTAGGGAAATTGCCCGCACCGAACTGAACACGTATTAATATATCGTTTCCGGTGCATTGGGCTAATTTACTACTGGGAGCCAAAACAAAGATCATTGTATTTTACTTTATTGCGACTTTTAATTTAAAAATACCTGAAACTTAAATCAACATAATCGGTCGACACAAAAGCGATTGGACTGGATTCATTGACACTTAGGAAAATTAACTTTATAATTGTTGAAACTGTCATTTAGGCTCTAGAGTTGAGCAAAAAAAAAGGTCAAAATTGTTCCACAATGAATTACTCCCACCACTATTTTTTTTTATAATATCGCTAACCCCCGAAATACAGATTCATTTTTATTCTGGCTATAATGGGGATAAACCCGGGCGTGTTGGCTGGGTCACGAACAAACCAGCAAGAACAGAAATCAAAGCAATTTCAATGCTGTGACTCAAGCCTATCATGGTAACCCCCGATGCATTTAAAAGATGTCAATCAAAGTTGATGTCATTTATATATATCCTTTTCACTTGTGAACAGCAACGCAATATCGATGACATCAGGTGAAATTAAGTCAGTTCTTGCCTGACTGTTCCACAGCAAGCGGATATCGTGTCAAAATGCCAAAACGTGTCAAGGCATATAAAATGTTATTAATTATTTCTATTATTGAAAAAGTATTATCATGGTGTACGTGTGTCCTAAACCGGTAGGCTTAACACCAGCTTCATTTTCCAACACTGTAATTTTGGGATAGGCCTATGATTAAAGTATTTGGGAGGTGTGAAATTTTACGTTACAGTTTCAATACACGTCCTGATCAGGATAGGTTCCCTTGCCCCTTATCTTCAAACGTTCTGTTATGACTGTCATCAGATCCAGCTTTACGGGTCAATGATTTATTACTCACGTCAATGACACTTGGTTACTAGCGAGGAATGACTCTTAGAGGCCTTTCAAAGACTCTAGATCTGGCATGGATAACCTTTCATGTGTTGAGGGCCAGACGTAAAAAAATGTGAAGGGCCGGATAGATACCTGTACTGTCATTGTCAAGCTCTTCCATAAATGGCGTGTTATTAAATTTTATTTGGATGTTGATTTTTTAAAGAAAAATTTCTCATTGTGTGTGTGTGTCTTTTTCTCCTGTAGTTGTCGTTGTTTTTGTCTGGGGCTGGGGATATAGTTACATGTAATCGTTTATTATTTATTTACTAACAGATTTTATATACATGTATAGGCCTACAGCTCAGTGAGCGGGTGTAATTTTCGGTCAATCTCAGGGATCGGTCAAAATTTCTTGGCAAACCGTAGGCTGCCTAAGTCTGCTCTAGATAATACAGCTAACTGTCTGCTACATTTTAACACAATGTGTGGATTTCCTGCACATCCGAAGAAGGCATCACGCCTGCTGATCTATGAAAGAATTTGTTTTCTGACGTGGACCCCCAGCGCATCTTGTCGTTTCAGAGGGAGGCCGAAAGATCTACAAGTTGATTTAACAGATTTTTATCATCTTTACGTTCATATAAACATACTTTACAGTACGAGCCTTTTCCCGTTAGATTTTTAACTTCATTTTATTTGATTATTAATTAATAAATAGGAATCTGAGCTAGCCCAGAGTAAGATAATGAAAAAACGGCGAAGGGCGCAAAATGGTCGTTAATGTGCCGACGCGCCGTTAGACCCAGACTCAAACTTGTAGCTGTCCAAGCTCTCTCTTTCTTGTTTTGTGTTGTTGTTTTTTTAAATTCTTTTTACCTAACCTTTACATCTTCCTGATTAGTTATTCACTGATTGCCACATACAGTTAATTATATATACACGTTTTCAAATTGAGAAAGTCCGTTTCCCTTTTCAACATTTGTCCTGCAACTAAAGGGAACATTTCTACTTTTCTGACTCCCTGAAGTTTTAAAAAAATGTTATAGAAAAAAAAAAAGGAGGCGGGGCAAAGTGATTGTCCTCTTCGTTTCATCCCCTGGGCCCCTCATCTCGTCAACTCTAAATATCCAGACAGCAACAAATTCTTGTTAACTTACACTATGTAGGCTTGGCAAAATTCTCACGCTACGTAACTCACGCGAAAAGAGCGAGGGTGGTCGTACCCGGACAGAACAACAAAATCCAATGCACATTGAGGCGTTAACTAAATCCCAGCTCCACCTGCCCTCGCCCATATGTATACGTTTGAGATTGAAGAAAATCAGGACATAAAGTTGTAAAGTGATATACTTCAAGTTTTCCTGACCCCTATTGATCTAAGACGCTTTGAAATGTAAGATCACAGGTATGACGAGACTTCCTTCAGCACTGTGCGTGGGAAGGGTGGGGGGAGGTGGGGTTTGTCAACGATATCATTGTTTCGTACCTGTTTGTCGAATAATCCACTGCGGTGGAAACGAAGGTGGGCGGTTGGGGTGTGGGTGGGAGGTGGAGGTGAGATCGATAATGCTGGATATTACTAGTGTTATATGTCACGAGCGAGTGAGCGAGGGTCAATAAGTGAGGGGAAGGGGACTTGAAGCGTGCGTGTTGTGAGTGAGTTGAGGCTTAGACGAGGCAAGATCTGAGTAGTCAGATCACTGCAAGCCGAAAAGTCCAAGGGGACAGACGTGAAGAGAGCAGCCGGGAGTTGTTGTGTTTTCCAGTGATGACTGGTAGGTTGAACTATGATTGATAAGTATGATGATTGATGTACTATATTCTCCTATGACCATGATGTAAATAAGTTATATGTGAGGAATGTGAAAGTCATTGATTACTGTGTATAGAGATGTGCGCAATGAGCGATAGATGTAAGTTAGGATCATGGATTCGTAGCGAGTCTGAGTACTGTGTAATACGGTGGAGGTGTGTTACCGTAGAGAAGTGCAGATGTGTGGTGAGTGAAATGTGGACTGTTGTGTGTACGCTCGCTTGATGGTTCGTAATGAGTGGTGAAGTGGATAGTAATTGTATGGTGTTATAGAGATGTAATGTTATTCTTATAGGTGTCGGGGTCGGGCAGTGAGGCACCCGTGGTGGAGAGACTAGTGCCGGGGATAGGCCAGCATAAGGGAAATGCTTGGGTTGGGCAGAAGGCTACCCACAGGCCAGCTTGAGTGAAGCTGTTGCGCAGGACAGCGAGGGCACCTTAGTCGTGGCAGTTTGGCCACAGGCAGGGACGTATGAATTGAGATATTAATGTGATATTGAGATATTAATGTGATATTGAGATATTAATGTGATATTGAGATATTGAGGTGATATTGAGATATTGAGGTTAGGTTGAGCAGGAGCCAGTAAGATAGGCCGCAAGTAGTACATACCTTGATGTGAGGCTGAGGCCGGAGCATATTTAGAAAAGTAACTATCGGGTTGTGGACCCGGAGAAAGAATGAATGTTGGAATAATGACCATTGGATGGTATTTGAATTGAATAATGTAACCTATGTAATTGCACGTATATCTTTATCTTTATGTATAATAAATGTGTGAGCCTGTTTGGTTGTTCTGTTAAGTGTTATACTTGTCTGTTCGTGATTGTTGTCCTGTCATAATCAGTACATCTCCCAGTCTGGGATTTGTTACATTATACACTTCCGTTTGAGGCGAGGGCGATCATACTGGATATAATTTACTAGTATTACACTTCCAATAAGACTGAGTATAATACACTTCCAAAAGTAGTGACTGCATCCCGCGAATCATGTGTGTATGGGTGAATATAGATAGGATGTCTTGATCCGTAATAAGAAGCAATACAAATGTACTCATTATAGTGCAAGTACTATAATTGGGCGTTCGCGTACTACAGTATGACACATGTAATTGTTTATTAGCGTTAAATACAGATAGGTGAGCGTGAGCAAAGCCACTTGTATTCTCACCTATAGATAGGTGTGTCTCCGGTCTTCTTAGTATTATAGAAACAGGCTTATTATGTTAACCACATAGGAAGACCACCCACTCTTTCTAATTCTCTCTCTCTGATAGTTTTATCCACCAACTTGGTCAGTATCGACGGTCACCGACCTTAGTAAAGCCCATCACCCGTCACAGGGAGGAAAGACGGTTTGTAGAACTTTTGTCTTGACGAGGTCAGTGCTTGTCACTGATCCAGGTGATTCAGCTAGTGCAGGCTGTCGGCTCCCAGGACTTGGCCCTTTCGCCGAACGCGACAAATAGAGACTAGTCTAGCCAGCCCTGTCCTCACACCTCGGATATCGGTAAAGATCTGTGTTTCCCGCGGGTCCCCTCATATTGCCGCCACACTGCATTCGGATAGTCTTTTTTTTTTTCTATTGTCTGTATTCGTTTCTCATGGTTTCAATCATTTTCATGGGCATTTCCTGTTCTTGTTCCGTACTTATTTGTCCCTTCCCCCCCCCCCTTTTTTATTGCTTTTGGGGGGGGGGGGTTGTATGTTATGGCTATTTTGGGCCGTTAGCCAAGATACTCGCACTAAAAATAGAATTTCTGTTACTAACTTGTGGTCGATTTCCCGTTATTGTGGCCCTATCCCCAGCGAAATAGCCATTTATGGCTAAACCTAATCTCAACACGAATCGTAAAAACTTTCCCCAGAATTCATTGTGTTGCGCATTTCACCACGTAGGGCAATCACTGAATCAGCCACTCAGTAATTATTTTACTTCCTTCTGCCGATCCCGTTATTTCCTCCCTCGCCTATAGGCCTACTAGTTGTTCTCTTGAATGACCATGAGTTTGATCTTCTTCTTTTGTCACGATCTTTCGTTGTTGTTGTTGTTTTTTTTTGTTTGTATAATTTATGTCTTCAACCCGGCTATTATCGCCTTCCCCCGTTTCATTTCTCCGTTTCTTCTTCATCGATCACGTTTTTTTGTTGTTGTTTTTTATGTCGTCATATCCGGCGGTTATCGCATTCCTTCGTTATTCTGTTCTAACCCTCCTTTTTAGTCTCAGGTTCCGTTCACTTTGTAATTCTTTTGCCAGGCCAATTAGAGACCCACCTTGACATTCCAGTTGCGCTGCATTCATGAAATATCTTCTCAACTTTCCCGCTTTCATCCCTCACCACAAACATGCACATCATCATGACCTATCGAATTTGCCGTTAATTTGTGGGCAAAGGAATCATGTCAGGAATTGTAATAGTATAGGTGAAGATTTACAGTTGTGTAACTTCCTGTGCCTTTCTCTGGTCTTCGATTTTTATTGTTTTGTAGTCTCCCTTTGGGGGGGGGGGGGAGGGAGGGATGGTTCTGTGTCTGTTTCCTCCCCCGGGCCCCATGGACCCGTTTCAATTTGACAGCTGAAACGTTCATATATATTTGCATTTTTTACCCAGTAAAAAGTATACAGTTAAATGTTTATATACAAGGGGCAATTCTTAACATTTTGATTTGTCCTTCGTTTATTTCATCCCCATTTCTTGCCCCCCCCCCCTCTCTCTCTCTCTCTCTCTCTCTCTCTCTCTCTCTCTCTCTCTCTCTCTCTTTCCCTCTTTCTCTCTCTCTCTCTCCCATCTCTCTCTCTCTCTCTTTCTCTCTCCAGATATCATCAAGACTGGCTTAAGTGGGTTTAACAGCTCTCATAACCGTATTATGTCTCCGGAAACAATGATAGGCGCCGCTGTCCTCAAGAGTCAGTTCCGCTGTGTCACAACAAACGTCAGTGCTGGGGTTAGTAGGTGAGATAACAGTATCTATTGCACAAGAGCGTTTCAGTCTGCAGTCCGTACCGCCATAAAATTTAAAAAAAATGCCCTGTCCTGACAGGCACTCCTTCTCAAGTCCTCAGCTCTCCACAATTTAGAGAATGTAGAACAAGTGGCCGGGGCGAGGCACACACTACAAAGCTGGAAATTTGGAAATTTGGGCATAATAACCCAAAGAGGTTAATGACAAGAATGAAGGCATAATGGGTTTTAAAAGGGTTGTATGACATTTGGAGCACTTCTGCAGTTCAAAGAAAGCCGCAATGTGATATTTGGAGCACTAAGTTAGTTCAAAGAAAGCCGGCATGTGACATTTGGAGCACTAGCATTTTAATCAACCTGTTGACTATCGATTACTGTACGAATATTTTGCAATAACTTGCGGAGGGTACCACAGGGATGGAAAGTTTCTTTATAGGCCAAATACACTCTCCGTCAGTCAATTCCAGATCAAGATGTATGGAGACTGGTGGTTAACGTTAGCAAAGTGTTTTTTGAAGCGTTTTAAAACTTACGAAATTCTTTTGAAATTCTTTGGATATCAGGATATATTAGAATCCAAATATAGATTATTGTAAGCATAACTGAACAAAGAAACATGTTAAATAGTCCATTATTTATTCAACGATTGGTTTTATATTTCACTTTTTTTTTCGTTAAAATCTTGGAGACGTGAGCGGTTTGAATAAATGTTGTTTTTTTTCCTTTAATAAACATTTTCCGTCTGCGTTTATACAGACTTGGGACTGTC
Organism: Onchidella celtica; assembly: GCA_963931925.1. Lineage (NCBI taxonomy): Eukaryota > Metazoa > Mollusca > Gastropoda > Systellommatophora > Onchidiidae > Onchidella > Onchidella celtica. The sequence goes on from OZ007567.1 coordinate 27,342,749, forward strand.
TCTTGAAGAGGCGCGCATTAATAATGTTTATTTTATTGGGTTTTTTTTATTTTTATAATAACTGGTTGAACAAAATAGATAATCTACACGAGACTTCACACTGTTGTCGAAGGCAGCGAGATGTGGCAAATCGTCTGTATATACTGAAGTATGGTTATATTTCCATTACTGAAGGATGTCTGTGTTGATTTAATCCAGTCTCTTTTCTTCACATCTGTTGGTCTGGCTCCACAGTTTTGTGGAGGGAATTGGGCACAGAGATCAGGATAGCCACAAATGTCACAAACAGTGGCCATGGACAAGGACAAGAACAACAACAATAACAATAATGATGATAAAATAATAATACCAGTAATAATAATAATAATAATAATAACAACAACAACATCATCATTATAATCGTCATCATTTATAGACCAGTTTTTTTGTTTTTTTTTAACTAATTCATGATGATGATGATGAGCAAAACAAAATTTGTTGAGTGTAAAGGATAGAATTTTTTTTTTCAATAGATTTGCGACTTGATGTTGATATGAGTTCGTGAAATTGTAATCGATTACCAGCAACGGTGTAGGTGCTCCAAATGTAATACTGAAATTTTATTAATTTTTGGTAGTGCTCCAAATGTCATACTGCAATTTGACCTAGATTTAGACAGTGCTCCAAATGTCATATTTTAAAAACGTTGCCAGTGCTCCAAACGTCATGCTACCTTTAAAAGATGGAAAATAAAAGGGTGAAAACAAAACAAAATTAATTAATTAACAATTTTTTATATGATAACTAAAAGAAAAAAAGGCTGAGAAAAGAAAAAACGATTTGGACTGTATGATATAAACCAGTGTGAAATAACAATTGAAATAAAGAATCCGTTTTTGTTTTGTTTGTTTTAATGGGTCCTATAATTTAGCCTACACTGCATAGGTTTAAATAATTTTGTTTTTCCAAAAATACCTCATCTCTTAACAAGACCGAACGGATGAGCCAATCAAATATATATATATAATTATCATGTATTTGCTTCTAAACGCTCTGTGAAATTGAATTCCCCTCACAAGATAATACATGCATAGGGGTTCTTATCTTATCACATTTTATCTGATGCTTTCTCAAAGTAAATGTATGTCGATTTACGCAGCAAGAATGCAGTTGAAACAAGGAATGTTGCGCTAGAATTTTATAAGATGGGGTTCTGGCTGCTTATTTCATGGCATAATGCTTCCTAATTGTTAGGCGTAGTAGGGGAATGCATACACATCAGCACGTGGTGATTGGTTACATACTGGCAATTGTATTAGTTGAAACTTATCAGCTCACATTATCACTTGCTCTGAATACTTTCCCAAAGCCCAAAACAATACTGGATTACCACGTGCACAAAACAAACAAAAACTTTGATCTTACTTGTATTATAAGCGAATAAGCCTAAAATTCATAATAATGAAGATAGAAATCATTATTCTGCCTAATATTGGTAAGATCATCATCACTTCGGTAACAGCCTTGCACCAAATAGTTGGTTGGGTATGACCGCAGGCTGGTTCTAGTCGGTGGTTCTAGTTCGGTAATTAGAGCCGCCTCTGCTGGAGCGAACAAGAGAACAAACTGTATTAAGGCTTTGAGGTCCTGTAATTTCCCAGCGCAGACCAGAGCCTGGCTTTATGGCTAAGCTTGTTTGTTTATGAATGGGGGGGAGAGGGGATAGGGGGGAGGGGTTACGCATGTAGGCCTGCATATTTACAATGTATTCATGCATGTCTTCTTAGCTGTGTGTCAGTAACCTATTACAGGCATACCATCATACACACAGGCTGTGCGGGACTAGTCTTGGTGCCGCTCCCTGGCGGCACCAAGAACTAAAGACCAAAATTCAAAAACTCTAGAGCCCTGCTAGGTCCTAATATCTTATTACTTGTTTTAACTGGGGCTCCAGAAGAAAACAGTCAATTAGTGACATGTTATATTGGCTATAAAGGGATCAAACTCCTGAAAGGGACAGTGTCCCAGAACTGCTTCTCTGTCTTCCCCGTTTTCCTGTCTTGTCCTTGCCCTTGCCTTGGCGCATCCCAAAAATTAATAAATATAAAAAACCACGAAGAATGAAGACAACAACAGAAAGAAAGAAAAAAAGAACAACCAGCTAACAAGAAAGACCAAAGAGAGAGAAAATCAAGAACAGGGGGCCAACAGCACTATGCTGAGGCCCCCGAGAAACAAAAGAACTCATCATCCCCACACAGGCTGTGATATTAGGTGGGGTGGGGTGCGTAGACTGTGACGCACAATACTAACAGGATAATGGAATAGTAATTTTGATGTTTCAACTTCAGGGTGGTATTATGATATTATCATTGTAATATTTAATTTGCATTATAGATACCGTATGACATTGCTTGAAGTCCTATAAAAATATTGTTGCTGTTGTTGTTGTCGTCGTTGTTGTTGTTTTCCCCTTTCGTTTTTTTTTTTTTTTTAGTTTGCTGTAAGTGTTGTAGGCTAACTATTGCTGTTTTGTTAAAGTTGCAGTGACAATTTTAAGTTTTTTACCCCAACCTTTATCAAACTTAACTTTGAGATAAATGTACATAGTGGCAATAAAGTGGGGAAGAGGCTGCACTGAAAGCCTATCCTTCAGTCGCCATACCTTGTACATACAATAATGTAGCAACCTTTAAATTCATACGTTCGCTGATGCATTAAATCGCAGAATATCGTTGCCTTGACGCATTTTTGATTATTGTTTAACCGCAAAGGTGTGAAATGATTTAGGCTATTTATAGTTCACATCCTGGATTTTGATATTAATATGCCCGCCACAAAAGGTATAGTGTGTTGGGCATTGCGGCGTAGCTATGAATTATGTAGGTCGGAAAATGAAAAGGAAATCATGCGTAAATCTGTGTAAGCAAAATATTAAGTTACATGAAATGCCCTGATCGATTTTTTTTTTCCAGACGAGGCTCATTAATTTGTGATCGAGATCTGCTTAAAGTTCGTCGGCACGGCAGTGTCGAGATGGTATTTAAAAGTGTTTCCATTATAAACAGTATCTCTTTCTCCAAGGTCTTTCCTACAGACAAACAAAGAAATAGGTAGCTAGTAATAGTATTATAAAAGTCCATGACAATACAATAAACTATAGGATAAATACATGTTATGTAAGATCTACCGAATGTAGTAACTTACGTGGTATTGAAGAAGAGATTAGTGATTATTTAGAGGAATACACGTATCAATTATGTTGTCCTAAAAATAAGTAGGCTTATTAACAAATTAAATAAAATGCGGCTTTCATCAAATCCATTTATTTTGTCACCGAATAAATGGCTACATGTATTTACTTAAATTATCTCTAAGATGACGATAGAAGTGTCACACTTAAAAATTAGACCATCACGTAGGTAATTTGCACTAAGCTTGTGTGGTAAATTTCTTCCACGGCCTGTTGTTGTTGTTGTGATGTTGTTGTTGTTATTTGAGTTTTTGGGTCCTCTATTTCGGGTTTCTTGTCCCACATCTTTATTTTGGTATTCTGTCCTTGCCTTGCGTTGCTTCTTGTTTATCTGTGGAGATGTCAGAAATGCTGCACAGCACAGAAGAAAAGTTATTGAATATTTTTGTTTTATTCCTTTTTCTAAATTCAGTTCAGTTTAGACTGATTAGATAGTCGTTATTAGTTTGACAGTCCACGAGATTAGAGCAAGTAAAATAATGCCCTAAAGGACGGCTGTGGCTGCTTTGGGTGTCCCAAATTTTCACGATTCACTCGCTGTCAACTTTGCGCAGTGGTCCTTGCGAAACGCGTCGACGCGATTGGTTTGCGTGGGCGAAGCCACTCCCACTCGGGGATAATTATGATTCACTCCTGACGTTAGTTCTTTGTGCTGGTATATAAAGCGTTTTTTTCTCGTCATTAAATTAGTATGTCAAGCAATCGAGTACACGAATACACATTATCATTTATACAGTTTTAGGCTCACAATAAATAGACCTCGAGTGATATTTCCCCTCTTCTGTTGTTACTGAGTGTTGAACACTAGTGTTGTACATATATTGAAAATAATATTACCTTGTGTTATAAGACATCGTTCGTGAGAAATTCAAGCTTCAGCATGTTGAACACTATTTCCAAGATCACTTTGGTGCTGATTGTAAGTACAAGTTGTGTGTATTGTATTTGTATTGTTTAATTGTTTGATGGTGATATCCTTAGAGCGGATTAAGACACAGTAAGGCCCTAAGCTGTGGGAACAGTAAAAACTTTATTTGACTGGTGTTAACAGGGGAAAAGACTGTTAAAATTCGTGAAAATGCTGCCAAGATGCACGGCAAACTTTTTTTTTTTTTTTTTGGATTGTTGTTGTTTTATTTTGTATTTTGTATACTTCTTAGATCCCATTTGAGAAATTTGCCTTAGTGTCAATGCAGCACAGAACAGTTCAGGGGTGTAAATTTTTCAGATTTTCTCTGATTTCAGATTTTTTCATTTTTTTTAATTTTGAGGGTAAATTCCTAGATCTAGAGCGAAATCTATCCTTAATTTTAGTTATTTCAGGTTGTTTTTACTTTCCTTATTCACTGATAATATATTTTTTTCAAGAGTAACAAATCAAAGCCTAAAAACTACGAATAAAAACAGTTAATTTCACAAGTACATTAATTCTATTGTCACGACATTGGTTTGCTATTTGTACAACGCATTTTCAGAGAAAAATTCTCTAACGGACGAGTTTCCTTCAGTATCGTTAGTCCGAGAATCTCCGAGGTTTCAGAGAAAAATTCTCTGACCCACGAAAATAGCCTAGGCCTAGCCAAGCAGCCCCTGGGGTTTCATTTTCAGATAATTTTTTCAAATGTCATTTACATCCCTGACAGTTACAACTGGAGCAGACACGTCAACACCACAGTGCCGCGCCGGTTGGCAGTTTTTGTGTCGTTCGTTTTTCATTCCCATTTATTGTCTTAACTTAATTGTATGAATTAGCATAAAAATGCTACAAATTATGAAAATTAAATTGTGAAATTTGAGGAGCTTCTCGGGACTATTAGAGCCAAAGCCATAGATTACTAACGAAATGGTAGGTCTGAATGTGGCCCCAAGTGTCCTCTGACAAAGGCTAACTCAACAATGATCTGCCTCCATCCTGTTTTCTATACTCACCACTGAGTTTAAGTAGAATTATACAGTAACATATCTGTTGTCTACATCCTGGTTTATGTAGGCTACACGCCATTGAGTTAAAGGCTAACTCTACAATAATCTATAACCTGACTTCATCCTGTTCTGCACTCAGCACGGACTTACCAGGATCCATGAAATAAGAAGTTCACTAAAATGAAAAAAAAAAAATGTTAAAATACTTCGTTTTTATAAGAATATTAAACAATATGAGAGAATAGATTAAGTAGCATCTTTGTTTTCTTCGTTGGTTGGCTACTTCAGTATTTGGTTGCTTAGTTGAATGATTCATTTCCTTATCCCTTTTTTGTGGTTGGTTAGCTGAATGATTAATTTCCTTATCCTTTTGTTTTTAAGATTGGCCAGCTGAATGATTAATTTCCTTATCGGTTTTATATTTGCATGGGCAGATAGGTGGCCAAGAGCTATTCTCCCTTTTAAATAGATTTGATATGAAAATCATGACTTTTTTCTGAAATGAATCACTATGTCTAAAATGAAATGAAGTGGATAATCCACCCAAAAACCATACCCAGAAAACTGCATAGCTAGGTCTAATGGTGATTAAGTTGCAATATGTAGATCTAAGCCTAACCCTTCTACATGTACATTTTTGGGGGGGGGGAATAGCGACTTGTTATTAATTATCAGTAGCAGCGTATGGAAAACAGAGGACACAACGGAAACCTAAATAACTGTAGCCTACAATACATTTTTTCTTCCATTTGTCAAGCGATGTCTTATATTATATATCTGTAAAATTCCTTTTGTAAAGAAAAAATCGTTAGTTTTATTGTGTAGGCTATGTATACGGGCTTGGGGCAATTTTTGACATTCGATTTGTGTCGTTCGTTTTTCATTCCTATTTCTCGTCTTTTTTCCTTCTCTCTCTTTCTCTCATATGTTGTACCCCCACCCCCCTTTCTCACTCTGTATCTGCTTCTCTCTCTCTCTCTCTCCTGCTCACTCTCTTTCTCTCTCCCCCTTTTTCACTCACTCACTCACACAACTCGTCCTTTCAAGATAAACTGGTACCTCCAAAATTGTTATGCTGGCAAGATTAGTCATCCTGTGGTACTGTCAACAAGGAACAGTGACAAAAAATGGACAGTGTCGTGGCAGGGGAAAAGGGCATTGAAGTGTTATGTTAGTGCCCCAAACAGGCTTTTCTCCATTGTTTTGCGGGGCATCCCTTTAACAAATACGTAGCTAAACGATAAGCAACACAATACCTGTCAATGTGCATAGAACGCATATAAGCTATATTTGGGCTTACTGTAATATACGATGTAATCTTTAAACATGTATTAGAATAACCTGTCTAGTTTGGCCTAATTACAAGCAACACAATACCTGTGAATGTGTAGCCTATAGCACGCATATAAACTATATTTTGGGCTTACTACAATGTATGATGTAATCTTTAAACATGTATTGAATTAACCGGTCGTTTGGCCTAATTTTCTCACCGAGAAAATACATACGGTATTATACATGTAGTTTAATGACATTATTTTCTTTTTTTTCAGGTGTGTTTTTGCTGTGGGTCAGAGGAATACGTTTTGAGCCATTCATCCGGTAAGTTTATTGTTCTTTGCTATTTTACTGCCGTTGTCGTAAACAGTTGCTGCAGTTGTTGTTGTCCTTATTATTGTTGTTGTTTTGCTTCTGAAAGAGCCGAATGTTTTGTTACATCATTCTCAGAATATGGACTCGTCAGGAACTAAAGGATTTCGTGGAAAACACCATGCAAGACCACTATAAGTCGTAACTGACGGTTCAGAGATACAGTGGCATCATCTCTATCATTTTTGCCCATTGTCCACTCTAGCTTTGCAGAAAAATGAATAACCTTAAGTTCCTACTGCCAGTTGTAAGGTTGCAGCATCTTTGAACTGGGATTACCCTTCAGTATTTTATCAATGAAATGTTCACATGCAGATAGGCAGGCAAAATATTCATACATGGAAATAAAAACAAAAACAAACAAAAATAGAAAGCCAAAATTCACCAGAACCAAAAGTAATATTTTTGAAGGGTTAAGTGAAATGAGAATCACCGGTAACCTGCCTCTGTTAGACCAAGACCTACTGTGTCAAAATATAATGCTCTTTCAGCACATTACTGGCAAAGTGGCCTGCAAAGAGCATGTGAAATCGTTGCTTCTATAATTTAGATCAAAGGCGAGGCATCAATCGTTAACACATTGCTCACAACTACTGATGCCGTCGTTAACAAACACATTACAAGCAATTACACGATTTTATCAACCATATCAAGCAGGAAATCCCATATTGGTGCAGCTGTGTTATTTCCGTGCCTCATACGAAAATATTCATCCCATACACGATCGTGAATACATATATGTATCCTGATCAGTCAAGAGCACACGTTTTTATGATTCATCAATTTAGCCGGTAATGCAACCATTGTATGTTTCCCTGTGCTCAGTTATCTATCTATCTATCTATCTATCTATCTATCTATCTATCTATCTATCTATCTATCTATCTATCTATCTATCTATCTATCTATCTATCTATCTATCTATCTATCTATCTATCTATCTATCTATCTATCTAGCTAGCTATCTATCTATCTATCAATCTGCCTGTCTGTCTGTCTGCCTGCCTGTCTGTCTGTCTGTCTGTCTGTGCTTTGTTTCATTCTGTTTCATTCCAGAGAAGTTTATTCCTATTCTGTCTGTCTGTTTCATTCCAGAGAAGTTTATTCCTATACTTCTGTCTTTTCCTCCTATCCTAACTCTTCAACTTCCCTTCAGTGTTTCTTTGCCTTCCTTCATTTTTTTTTTTTACAGATCTGTCCTGATGGATTTTCAAAAGACATTCATGATTCCTAATAAAAATGTTTAAGCAATACTGCAATGAATCAAAGGGGATTATCTCGTAATATTAGGAATATATAATACGCCGAGTGTAAATATCATGTCTTCGCTGTGTTGGTGTGTTGGGAGGAGATGGGGTGGCATCAGAAGAATGATAATTTAATAATAATGTGTACTTGTCTGAAAATCAGGGTTAATTCTATTTTGTTTCTGGTTTTAATTTCAAATGCGTTTAAAAGATCTAATTTACAAGGAAGAGATGCTTTTCGAATAAATGTATTACTCGAAAAGCATCTCTTCTTTGTAAATTAGACGTTTCATCACTATTCTATTAATCACGGTGACAAGCATCACATGCTTGTGTTGCTGATGCCCACGACACAAATTTTAAAAGAAAAAAAGCGTTTTCCCCTGTAGGCCTACCGCTGGCTTCCCATGACAGGTCGTGATGATTGAGATCCGCATGATCTGATGTTGACTGAACAAAAATTTAGAACAATAACAATACATGTTTTTTATAACGTAGTTTACTGGGCGGCTTGCAATATATTAGTCAGTCGTGAAAAATGTATTATTCATTTTGTTAGTATTTTGAAAGATCCTCTTCCGCGATAGATTATAATGCATCGACTCATTAGACCATTGGTGCCCCACTTTTAATCTATTTCCAGTCCTTTCTAATGTCTAAATCATCAAGAAACTGAGGTTGTTGTTGGTTTTTCTTTTGAGTGAGGAACTCGATCACTCAACATTGTTACTCTGCAATGTTTGTGAATTTCATTTTCTAGTCGAAAATGTCATTAATTCGGGTAAACTTCGGTATTACGGTCACATTAGGCCCACACAACCCCGCAGTGTGTTCTCTCGGGAGCTTTGTGCTCATTAATTTTGTGTGGGAATGGAAAATCAATACGTTTAGGCTTGCTTATGTGCGTGAATGTTTACCTGCCTAAAGGACGCGCCAAGACCAAACATTGGCCAGCAAGGCACGCAGGTGCACACTGCACATTGCACAATGTGTCCTTGGCTTCTTTTCTGTGCGTACAGGTTACGGTGGAGTTATTGACGCCAGAACATTTCTTTTTAAAGTAATTATATATTTTTTTCACCCTCATTTAAAAATCGGAATACCCTGCGTAAAGGGTAAGGTGGTAAAACATTAAAATGAAAGACAGAGGCAGGAAATGCTACATAATGACTTACATAATTATAATCACTGAAGAAACATCAAATAAGAAACATATGATTTTGGGGGGGGGGGGGGGGGGGAGGGGGTAACAATAATAACAAAAATAATAGCACAATGCACGTCCAAAAATGGTATTAACACACCAATACACGCATGTTTTTTATATGAGAAAAATGTGAGATGACAAACGAGGCCGGAATTGAAAATTAAGTGTTTGGAATATGTAAATGTTTTGGAATGAGTTTTAATTCAGACTTTTAAGGACTTTTTTTATAATTAAAAAAAGAAGTGTCAACAAAGACAGCGGATCCAGAGAAATGTCTAGTGTCACAAACCAGTTCTATAGGGACATGTGTGCTGCGTGAAAAACATGTCTTCTTTCATACATAAGGTCCATGGAACAAATAGCCCATTATCTGCTTTTCGAAAGCCTTCTGCTTAGTATTCAGATTCTTAGCATATTTGGCACTGGTTAAATATCTTTCCCAAAAACACCAGCTGGAAGTAGACTATAGTTAGAGTAAATAAATTCCTGAAATGGTAGTACTTATATATCCCGAAGACCTAACACCTTCAAATTCTTAGAAATCTGACTGCATAGCTATCCATTTTCTGTGCTATCAATATCTCCATTATAGCCAAGTTCTTTGTAGCTTCTAGTTGTTGTCGTTATAATTTTTTTATTCTTGGCCTGGGAGATTTAGAAACATGAGAAAGTTATTGGGAAAAGCGGGTTGCACTCTAAAGTCTAAAATATCAAGACGCTTCTGTGTGGTATTTCAAAGTTTAAGCCTCCTTTACTTAAATATCCGCAGTTCTTTTTCTTTATCTGCCGAAAATATATGAAAAAGCAAAGTTCACTTGTCATGGACGCCCGTCTAATGTCAATGACAATTTACATCATTATTCGAAGACATTAAACCTCGCCATAACATTTAGGAAGCTAAACGGAGGGAAAGACTGGCGTCTTGTAACACTGGAAATTTCCGCATTTTATCATAATCTCTTTGTGAGACTCACACGGCTGCCCCGGTATTTCCTGAAAACACACGGACATTAATGATTATGTACTAAATCAACAGAGGTGGCGAAATAAATTTATAATATTTTTTTTAAACATTCTGGGGAAGGGGAGTTCTGTCTCAGTCGATAAGAAAAAAACGTTTGCCGGAAGCCAAAAGTAAACAGCCATCTTGATTGAAGCCACTTTTGTTGGCGAGAAGTAAGAAGGACGCAACCTTAACTGAGATATTTTATTCAAGACTGATTGGTCAAAATTACACAGAGGATCCAGTTATTTTCCTTGTTGTTTTTTTTTTTATCTATCTTTATTATGAACATAACGGAAGCTGTGACTTACAAAGCGTTCCTTTTAATTGCCTTTCACATGTTACGTCTGTATCTTCGGTCTGCTGCTTGTGATAGTTCTGCTATTTCTCTCGGTTTCCGCTTAATTATTTCTCACAGTCATTACACTAGTAACAATAAAAGATGTTATATTTGCAATACGGTAAAATCTTGACATTGGCAGTAATGGTGATTACATGTAACAAAAAAATCAGACTAATCTAACATAGGTCTTTGGGCATCTGCAAACTAAAATTAAAATTACATGTATACCACTGGGTCTGATGCAGAGCCGTCTTAACGCATGTGAACACTGGGCAGTTGCCCAGGGGCCCCAAGGGTTTCGGGGGCCCCGTGCATGCAAATTTCTGATACATGTACACATGTAGTTGCTAGGAGGCGGACCGCAGCCTATTGCTTTGCCCGGGGACCCATAATGATGTTAAGACGACTCTAGCTGGTTTGGCCGAAAATTTAAACATCTTGCGTAAACATAAGACAACAGTTTGTATGAATTACTTTTCACTCATCGTAATCCTTTGCGCTGTTGTCGATTTTCTGCAGCTCGAGGTGAATACACGTATGCCAGTGGCCCCTTTATGCCACCCCCATCCCCCAACCTCTTCTCGCCGGTTAACATTGCATCCGACGCCTGTAAAACATCAAAGCCTATAAGTTGTTATTGTCTGTCAGTGCGCGTGTTTGTGCGTTGTATCAAAACACCCTTGCGTGTTTGTGGTCGTTTTTGACGTCCAGAAAATTACAACAACAAAAAATTATGTGTAACACCGAAGTGATGGAAAATCCACATCAAGTGACAGCAAACTTTCAACTCTTATCATCCTCTTGTGCTCCGGAAGGCATCATTGAGTTGGTAAAATGCTGCGCCGGAAATAAAAGCTGCCTTCTTTGCCAAACGTTGCCTAGATGTTATTATTATTTTATTTATTTACTTATGCGCAATTCGTGAAAGAAGTGTGCGGCTGTATATATACAGTATGTGCTTGGTAGAGATGAATTATAAGAGGGTTTTTGTATGCTCGGACCACAAAGAGCATTCGCACAATGAGTACGTAAGTGAAGGGGGTTGGGGGGGGGGGTGCATGCCGGATGGTAAAAGTTGAGTGCGTGAGGACGAGATAACTAAGGTTATTGCACCATGCCCTGCTGACTTCATCATCACTCCTCTTAAACAAGGGGATGTAGCATGTAATTTCAAGACAACACAAAGATTATTCTTGATTAGAGGCTTGTGTCTGGGGTCACAAGCCCTTGAGCATAATACACCCACGAAGTTGGGAAAACAACTTGCACTACGTACTAATAGTGTGCAAGAAGATAACTAGAGTGGGTCACAGAGTTAATATCCAGGGAAATTCCAGGATACAATGACATTTACCAAAGTCCAAGATGCCTTCATATTTTTAAATTATAATGTACCAAGTCCACACTGAATGAGTCAGTAGGACAGAGGTAAATTAATTTGCTGTGAAGAAGGAAAGGTGGGTGGGGGGCATAATTCCCACACTTTGACCAGTCGCTGCTTCCGTTGCTCATGAACATATGAACATATGCACGTCAAAAACTATACTGTTTGCCTAGCTGGAACTCCCCCCCCCCCAATTTGCATGTACAAAAAAAAAATAATTGCATTTGTGACAAAGGGCACAGTATAGGCCTATACGCTAAAGGTGATACATATAATTGTTAACAGCAGGCCAGCAGCTCTGATATTTGTTTTGATAGTATTGTTACCGTCGATGGCTGGCTTCGTTTGATGCTGCGTTATTGATTGTCTGATAAGCCGACAACTGTTTTAAAGCCTACATTGCCTATTAGTTGTGAAGATGCTATGACGTAGGACATGATAGAAAGAATTCAGTGGAAATACATATTTATAATAGTGGTCTAAATCTTTTGATCTGGGACTTTTATACCACATCAAGCAAATCTTGTTCATTCACAACTAACTCAGACAACGTAGCCCCTCCGGCTTCCCTGGGCTTTGGGAGGGTAAACAACCTTTGTCATTCTCTCCCCTTCATTACTTGCGTCACGAGGACCAGAACTAAACTATGCTACGTCATAACATTTTAAAAAAGAGGTAGATTCTAATTAAATTTGCATTTTCTATTCAATCTCAAGCAAAGGAATTCTTTACGATTTTACGGAGCTTTTTGACCAAGTGCGCTTCCCCAGAGCATTCAAATTTCAAATCTATAAAACGTCACCCGACCACTCCCTGTTTTCGTGTTTATCTCCCCTCGTCAACAACCCTATCCCACACATGCACATTATGATTTGTAAATTCATGTAAAGTCATATATGTACTTGTAGTCTGAAAATGTAATCCGAAGCTTGTCTACAGATGGTACAACACAGAGAGTGCTTGGATTGAGCAATGTCAATATTATTGCGACCTCCTTTTCAACTGTCTTCATGTTCGTTTTAATGTTATGTCATGTCATACTCATAACAGGTTAACACACAGTCAGTAACACTGAAAACAACACTGCTCACAATTTACGAAATGCCATAATATTGCAAGTAGATAGCAAATTGGCCAAAGACTATTTCAGGCCTAATCGGCTTGTGTCATGTACACCTTTAAATTCTTTGAGTGGCAGGTCACAATTGTGGCACATTGTGTACCGTCTTGTGGATACATGTATTTACAGCTTTATCTAATCCTGCCAACTGCGTATTTGTCGTTTAGTATGCAAATACTCCATGTTAATGTTATAACGTGTGTACTGATTAACAAACACAGTAGATCAAAGGTTCCATAGACATCACCCTGTCTTGTCGACAACTTGTTGGGCAGATAGACAGCGAGACAAATTTGGCGAGGAGTGGGATAAAGGGTGGGCTGAATGGGTGGATGGGTAGACAGAAAGATGGTATGGTAGATTACTACACTGATTGGTAAAAAGACAAGACTTCGGTGCAAGGGGCAAGGAAGGAAGTGGAAAAAGTGAAACACAAACACAAATATACACAGAAAAAGATGTCTATTACTGTTAGTCATGTATTTGAATAAAATAAAGGCACTGCCCTTCAAATTGTTAAACGTGTGTGCGCAGTGTACTCTCTAAACAACAACCACCCTCCCAATATATTACACGTGGTCTTTTCGTTCACTGTGACACAGAATGGGCCAACAAACAAGCGGAGATCTACTTTCTGTTGGACAGCTCGTCAAGCGTCTGGATTGTAGACTACCAGAAACAGCTGAAATTTGTGGCTGATCTTGTGGCTGACATGGACATTGGAAGTTCACTAACAAGAGTTGGCGTGGGCATCTTTTCCGAGGATCATCATCTGTACATTCCACTTAACAATCCTATGAACAGGAATGGCTTGCAGAATGCAATTTCTCAAATACCCAAGATTCAGGGAAACACCTACATATCACGGTAAGAATCCGCATTGCCAAAACTACAGAAATTGGAACAATTAGTGGCTCTACGTGTAATTCTTCAGCAGCACAGTGTATTTTATCAGAAACAGTTCAGCAAACAACCCTACAAAATGTAACTGATGAAATACGCAGGCTATAATTACCCGAGTAGCATAACAAGTAATGAATAAACTTCGATTGTTAAAAAAAAAGAAAAGAAAACTTGAAGAATGACGACGTTTGTGACAACAATTTCCCTCTTGAGAAGTCATCAAATTACAGAACATTTTCATTAGCATAACACTAGCATTTTATTCTTCTCGGTCGAGACAAAATATAATTGTTCTTGATTAAATCATTCATTCAGTCTTTGAACCTTTGTCATCGGATTCAAATAAAGTGCTTATTACTGAAAGAAAACAAAATCCTTAACATTAATTATTTTTTATCATCGACAGAGCCCTAAAAGGCATGAGAGAAGAAGGCTTGGCGCCTGGTATCACACGCCTGACCGTGCCACTCATCAGCGTGCTTCTCACAGATGGGAGCTCCAGGTTTGTTTTTCATTAATAATAAAAATTAATCTGATCTGTGATTTCTTCTCTCCAGCCAGTGGAACTTTGGTTTACTTAGGTGTAACTGCCCAGCAGACCTATCCAGTCGTAACGCGAAGACAGGATGACCTATAATTCCGTCTATAAATCCCATTAAAAAAAAATTAAAAAGTAGAGATCAATGACAGTCAGTTGTTTTGTTGGTTATGTTATAATGAGATCATGTGGTGTCTTAGACTGAAATCTGTTGCTTGATTCTTCGGCAAAGCCAAAGTCTATAATTTTAAGCTTATCTGGATCCAGGAATTTCAATTTAGAATCGGCTCTGTGGGTCACCCAATCAACAGATTTGACAGTATATAAATATCAGATTTGAAAATAAGATATTGTTATGGACCGCGGGTAACAGGCCTAGATATTGCATACGGTACGTACCGTCAACCATGCATATATATATGCATAACATATATACATGTAATTATGTTCTTATAAGTATTGTCTACATACTTTAGCATTGTCGTTCTTGATAGGGTAATGGCAGTGTGTTTTACTAACACTATGAAGTAAACTAAACTGAACATATTATTATTCTTTACCCTCATCCCCCACAAATTAATAAAACATCTGCATGTTAATGTTATGCATTTCTCATTAGATTGCCATACCAGCCTGTCTATGCTAGTCACAACTGGCCGAATTCAGACACGTTTTCTCGCTCTTACGTTCTCTTAATTAATTTACTGAAGCGAACCAAGTGCATTATGGTGATTACACCCACAACCCGGATACATGGGCCATCATGGATCGCATGTATTGACAGGATTTTTTGCGAAAGGAAGGGTGTGGCGAAGACCCATCACCCATAATAAGGTTAATGTAATGTTTACAGCTACATGTGTGAATTGGGCTGACATGCATGCCAACGTTTCCGAAAGCAATCATTGTTTGTGATGTGAGACTGGCGAAAGTGCGCTTTATAGAAAAGTGGGAAACCAAGTGCTGAATTTCCCGTAATAATTAGGCTATGGCGGGATCGTGAATAATAGATCTATAGTGTGTGAAATGCACAACCACATGTATTTTCAGCCAATAGATAACATGTGTAGGATGTATATTATGTATATCTACCAAGAGCTGTTCCTGTCTGAAAGAACAAAGGGGGGGGGGGGGTGGGGGCGATACATGTGCATATACTTAAATTTATATCTCTAACCACTCTCTTTCTTATGATGATTTGGCACTGATATGCTGGCCCAGCCCCACCCACACACCCCTTTGGGGGGGGGGGGTCTGTAAGGAGTGCGTCGGGTATAGTGGTAGGCCTATTGTATAACACTAGCTACATGTAATTACATGCCCATTTACACAAATGAATGTAACAGTTTTCTCCACTTCTCTAGATAGCAGTTATGTATCTTTTTTAAATGAAAATAAGCCTACCCTGCGACAGAATGATCACTCCTGTGATCCCTTGTGAACCCATGCTCTTGTCGACGTAACTGCAAACGCAACATTCACGAGTCAAGTAGGCCCACATTCTCCCGCACCGAAACCGCTCACAAATGTCGCTCTCATGACACGATGCCATTTTTTTTTTTTTCACCAGACACAAACAACTGACTGCAGACAATGCCACTCTGGCTAAAGCTGCAGGGATCTTCATCTTCACTGTTGGGATTGGCAATGGCGTGGACAGAGAAGAACTTCGTGCCATTGCTAGTGATCCTAAAGTAGACTTCAATTTCCACGTTCAAGATTTCGATCATCTGACGAATATCCGTGCACAGCTCTCTCAGAAGATGTCCGAAGGTAATAATTATGGTCTTAACTGTTATAGCTGAATCGATCAATACCATAACTAATACCGGTACATGAGACTGCTACATTATTGTCAGTTCATGACATAACGGCCAATGACTTTTTTTTTTTTTTCGAATTAAGGGATGTCAGAATCAAATTCTTGTGTAATGCATGCCCAGGTAAGATATTAATTGTAGTACCTCCAGAGGTGGACCTATATTTTTTGGGGCCCTGAAGGTTGAACTCTCGTGGGGCCCCTTCACAACCAGCATCAGTAGGGCCATCATCCAAATTCAGACATTAAAGAAAGTTTTTTCAGGGCTTCCCTGGGATTAGGGGCCCTGAAGCTTAAGCTTCATTTGTTTCAGAGTAGATCTGCCACTGAGTGCATAAATTAATTTGAATACGGAATGATATGAATATAAAACATTTAAAAACGACAGTGTATTTTTAAAATTGCGGATTCCTGATAAAATGCCATGAGTACGGGTATACAGAGAATAAAAAGCCTGCGTGTAACCTTTATAACCCTACGTATCTTGGGGGCAAAGACCAGGATCTTTCTGCGATGACGATGGCAAATGACATCTAACATCCATTCATATCTGCTTTTGTGCAGCCCCAAAGCAAAATTCTCTTTGCTCAGATAATAATAATAATAATGTAAACTTTTCGGAAAGGAAAAAAAATGGGGCATGGGTGTTACTTGTTAGATTATAGGTGATTCTGGTTTAATGTGTGGGATTTAGAATTACTGTGTTTGAGTGCATGATGAATGCAAAAGCTATGCGGAAAATGAAACAAGGAACCAAGGGGTGGATTGTCGTCATACCCACAATCTCAAGGGTAAAAATAAATTAAAGCAACCAGAAGCCAACAGACAAAATTAATAATCACTGACACATTTTTATCAACGCAGTTTGACGTAAGGCACAAGTAACGTGTTTGATCCTGTTATAGTTAGATTAACGTAAGAGGTACTGACAATACACTGTACCAGTCTCTGATGCACTCATTTACTGTGTTCAGGAGTTAGGTTTTAAAGTTATGACGTGTTTACACTTGCAATATTAGTATTACTAATTCTATTTATTTACGTCTCTTTATTCCAGTGGACTTTCTTCAAGGAGATGCAGGAAGTAAGTGGTTATTTCTCAAGTAGGCCTACTTTTCAACAGGCTTTACGTGCAGTTTAAACGAATACTTGCGTTTCTATGGCTGCGTACATATAGATTATAAATTATGAAATATAACATATACATGTATATATATTATGTAAACCGGTACCTAGATACTTAAGTTGCTTCAAATGCATACTTGAGCTAATACTCTGTAAAGTTGTTTGTGTCGGCTTATCTACTATCTACCAAAATGACCAGGCGTTCCTCTCCCCTTTTCCCGTCTTATTCTGTGACAAGATATAAATTTATTCAGATTTGTGCCCTTTAGCGGCAGCGTTAGTCATGTTTGCTTTTGTCTTGAGTGTTATCGGAAACCCTAGTGGAAGTGTGACACGAACTGAACTTGAATGTACATGTACTTGTGTACTTCAGTTCTTTGGCAAACTAACATGAAAATAAAGAAATACATGCCTGTATGCGAAATGCAGCGAGAAAAAAAAAAAGAAACAAGGAGAGAGAGAGAGAGTGGGGTGGGGGGGGGGGGGGGGGGATTTCTAAAAATCTTAAAATCTGTTAAAAAGACAGGCTTTTGCTGTTATTACAAGAATTATGAATGTAGTTCAGGGTTCTGCGGCCATGTCATCATGCATTAATTTATAGGGCTATTTACACAAATCTGCACAAGAAAATAATGATATGCACATGATGTGTACATGCTATGTATCTGTATACACTCAATATTTTCACAGCTTGTGGTGAACACACAAAAGTTGATACCGTGTTCGTTTATGATGAATCCGCCATTGGTGAAACTGATACGAAGAAAATTAAGAGCTTCATACAGTCACTGGCAAAAGATTTCAGCATGAATTCTGGCAAAATCAGAGTGGGCGTGGTTTCAAAGACTTGTCATGAAGGGGACATCATGCTTGGCCAGGTTAGTTGCTTCCTAGACAAACACGCATCATGCACACGTAAAATGCTTGCATTGTTTTCAAATTTAAAAAATAAATACATGTAAATAAAAACAAAAATTATGGGCCCCTCTCTCTCTCTTTCACACACAAACATACAGGCTCAAATATAAATAATAGAACATAGCTTAAACTGTGATCAGTGGTTTGGCACGAACATTATGGCAATAATTTATGTACATTGTTGGTCTGATAATTGTCACTGATGTAGGCCTACAATCATGTAGTCGCTTTATCAGTTCCTGCAATTATGCAAAATAGCCGGAATCAGCATTGTTCACACCAGTTCTAAAACAAAAGCAAACTACGTGTGCATGACGTAATATATCTGTACTCACTGGGTCATTTTTTTTAATGTTATCACATTATGAAATAAAAAGTTTGCCAAACAAACCACATAGGCCTACGTAATATACATTTTTTGATGCATACATCATCACCTACCTTATCACTTTACCGTCACAGGTATGAATGAAACGAAAAAACTGCTAAATAGCTACAGAATTATTATAAATTTGGGAATGACAAACGAACCTAAGCCCATAGTTATACATGCTCATAAAGATTAAGTGCAAAGCAAATAATTTGTATAGGCCTACATTTCATTGTTCAGAGTGCATGTCAATTTTAGCAGTCTTCTGCTATATGTAGGCCTTCCTAACCAAATTTCTGAGGATGCACCCACGTGCATTTAACATGTATGCCTTTTTTTTTTTTTTTTACAGTATGTAACAAAAGAAGACTTCATTACTGGCATAGAAATCAGTAACGGTCCAGAAATCAGCAGACTGGTGAAGCGAGCTCGAGAAGAAGCTTTTTTGCCTGATAATGGTGCCAGATTGGATGCTAAGAAGAGAATTATTCTTGTATTGCACAACAAAGTTAAAAAGCAAACAGAAACCTTTGGAGAAATGTCCCGTGCACGCTATATTGATGGTGTTGAGGTAAGTACATGTAAAAATTTTCTCTATTTTAAAAAAAAAATCTTTTGCACTGTAATATTTCCTTGTTATTTTGATCAGTGATAACAGATGAAAAAGTATTACTACATGTAATACACACTGTACTTTAAGCTTTGTTTTAAAACACAGTACATGCATATATACACTTTAGCCTACATTGTATAATGTATGCATTGTATTCGGCAAGTGCAATTTATATGGCAGTGTAATCAATTTAGTGTGTAAACACCTTGAACACTTGCAAATGTATTGTACATGTACATCAATGGAGGGTATTGTCAGATCACATATGTAATTTATCATACTCAAACACTGTGTTCCCTCAGTTGATGAAAGCTGCTGAGATCCACCAAAACTTCCTGAGAAAATTTACTATACTTTTTCATAAACATAATGTTCTGTTACAGGTATTTGTTATAAGAGTGGGGACAGACTATGACAAAGAATTCATTGGTAGTTTAGCTACTAGCAGCAACCATGCATTCTACCTACAGTCAATGGATCACCTGCCTAACGTGAAAGATGAATTTCTGAGCGTCTTCTGTCGAGGTAACTTTTGAAATTTGTTGAGTTTAAACACTTATTGTATGTATACATTAATACATGTAATTGTTCCCATTCTCCACATTGTTCCGTTATTCCAGTATTGTTTTCCAGCGGAGCCAGTTTCTCTTGACTGAAACTGTCTGCATTTTCTATACAGCATCTCTTTGACGTTGAAAATTAAAGTTTGTATAGAGCCTAGAGGTCTAATAGTGGACTGAAACTGATAAACTTGCATAATTTTAGAAATTATTTGTCAGCTTGCTTAGGCATTTGACAAAATTGTAAGCATTCGTAGTTAGTGCTGCAAAGTAGTGATGTAACCATGTAATGAAAACACTGGAATAATATTCATTTATTTTGACAACTTTATGCTTTATCCTATTAAAGCTATCAGAAACATGAACATATCTGAAAGGGTTTTTAATTAACAGAACAATTATATGTATAATTTAAATTTTAAATGAGTCGCTACTTCATGCTTTATTTTATTGAAGCTTTCAGAAACGTACAATTCTGAAAGGGTTTTTAATGAACAGAACAAGAATATTTAAATGAGCTGAAATGTCCAGCACAATATAAACATTCTGAGCTTACAATTACATGTGTCATCATTTATCAAACCAATACAGATGTTTTTTGTTCTGTTCAGATTTGTAGTATCAGCAGCAGCACAGAAGCACCCAAGACAACTACTACACCTTCTTCAAGAGCCTGTGGCTTGTCTGCAGTAAGACTTGGCTTGTTGGCCTCAATCACTATTGTAATCAGATCAGTGAAATGACATAATGCCAAGTTTAGAGCTGTGCAATGTATACATAGAAATAAATAAAAGCAGAAAGGAGCAAAATGGCAATCTACTACCATCAGATCAAAATTGGAAATTCCAGTTATCTAGAACTATGCAGTGTGTAGGAGATATACATGTACATTTGTTTTTTTTTAAGTTTAAATTTTATATCATTAAAGTTCATGCAGAATAGATGTCTGTACATTTTTTATACATTAAAAATCTGTGTGCATTGTACATGTGATTATATGTATAGAATTTAATATTGATTTATACTATGTGGGAAAAAGAAATTTACTACATGTACAATATTACTGTTCTGATATATTAAGAATTCTAAAAATTACATGTGCACAGTAGTGCATTCAAATGTAAAATAAAATGGATAATGGTTTCTTTTGGAATGGATTGGATGTATCATGCAATCATAAATGGTCTCATTACCTCAGAAAATCCATTTTGTAAATTATGCTATTGGTACAGTGTATTTTAATATGGAAGATGAACCTCTTTGTTAAATTTCCTGCCATTGCTATGTCAGAAAGGAGTATAATTATGTGAGAGGATGAACGACTTTCTATTTTTAATGTGCTTTCATGGTAACTCTGGTGCGTGAGTGAGGGACGGCCACTCATAGTAGTTTATGGACACTTGGCCGAGCACCATTAATTGGATTATTTCCCTTGTAATACTAGCGCGGGACCCGTTATTCACATCACGGTGAAAAGCGCGCATTTTGATTGGTCAGTTGGAAATGTACCGGGCTTCCAACTCTTATATCATGGCTTTAAGTTTCTTACAACTCGCTCCTTCGTTGTTATCCACCGACAGAAAGACGGGAACCCGAATTCATTTTTGAGAGTAGACAATACCCTATCGGTACAAAATAGGTACTCATGATAACGTTTGTTATCAATGGAGATACGTCGTATTAATGGACGAAAGTATCCCGCACAAAATTGTCGAATGTTGTTAGTCCTGACACTTTGAAAATTTATATTAAAACTATTACCGGGTTTCTGGTATAAGTAGTCAGTTAGAATTTTAGCAGCAAGTTTCTACTTTATAATGGTACCAATTTTGTTGTACTTTGATGCACATATCCTATTGAAATAATTAATAAGAGGATCTCGGATTTAAAGTAAACCACGAGTTAGACGCATGTTATCCCCGATAAATCCAACCTGGGTCAAATTTATTCAATTATTGCTGGAGGGGTCGTTAGAGTAATTTCTGCAGTTTACTGGGATACCTAATTGACTTTTGTGTGCACCCTTTTAACCGTACTGTAAATTCGATTGTGTTAGGACCCTAACCGGTTATGTTGTCGGGCTGGACTCCATGTCCGAGCCTTTCACTTGTGCAACACGGGCTACGTAATAGCTCTCTCGGACGTCCGCGCGGGCTCATAAATAAGATGCGGTTCGAGTGGTCAACACACTCCATCATAGACGCAGGAGACAAGAGCCGACAGCACAGTGAACCCAGCCCAGCAACCCGGGCCCGTAGCAGCTCAGAGGCTTGCCGACGCTTGCCATCGCCACCCCGCCCCATAAGGCATGTAGCGGTAGCACAGGACCCGGAGAAACTTTGGGTAAGTTGGAGACTATTATATTAGAAGTGACTTTAATTTGCGCACCCCCCCCCCCCCTTTCTTGGATGCCGCGTAGAGAATGCTGATCTACAGAGACCATTATGAGTCCGGCTCAACGGTAATTGCCATTGTCATTATTCGTGTAAGATGCGCTTTGCAGTACAGTGTCTTGATATTGTGACTTTATTGTCAAAGTTAACGTTTGCGGTGCTAGATGATAATGATGGCTCGCTAACCAAGCTATCACGATTTGCTTGTGTGCCTATATATAGTGTATGTGTAGCATTGCCTTGTTGTGGTAGGCAGTGAGGATTTCCTGACATGTTGATGTGGATGACTTATGTTATAGCGAGCGGCACTAAATTTGTGTACCTTGCCAGTACCACTATGCTATAGAGAGCAGTGTGATTGTGTGCTTAATGTTTAAGATGTGTAATTAGTTACATGTATTGGAGATGTATAATATTAGTTGGGCCTCACATGGGTGAGCCCCAGGATTGCTCGATGTGCGGCGGTGGATGAACAATGTTTCAATGAGTCTACACATGTTGCAATGAGTCTCGCCGACGTATATAATATATATATCATGTGCATGTATTATGGTTATCCAGATGTATTATGCTTCTATGAGTTTCGTAAGTGTGTGAAGGACAGTTTCATTTTAAGGAATGTACACATTACTTTATGTATCTAGTGGTGTGTCATACACATGTTAGCCTGGCGGCATAGCTCCGCGGCTAAGGTCAAAGGGCATGACCCTTGAGTATCGATTGGGAAGGGAAGTAACCAATACAATAGCCCTGGGGCGAGTTAGTACTAATAATGGGAGTGGGCCTATGAGGATGGCCTGCATTGGGATGCAGCGTCTGTGTTATGGACGGTCAGTGGGCCATGTTGGCCACTGCGTTATTAAATGGAATGGCCACTCTGGATGTGTTGTACACCGGCTCAGTGGAGCGAAACTATTGTGTTCTTGCCCCTTCATTTGTTATGTCCTTCATACTTTGATTAGTACATTAATTAGTTTATGTTGCCAGTGTACTAGGAAACTCCTTGTGTATATGATATAGCCACTTGTAGTTGTTATTCATTAACCTTAGCGCTATTTTATTCCATGCATACATATCCAGTTGGTTATTGCTTAAATTCTATATTATATTGTGGTTGTTTGATTTAATACTTAATACTATTACTATGTATGTCCACCATTGATTGCCTGATTAATGTTGTCATTATATCCTAATCATATTTTCGTCTTTTTCTCTTGTTCCAGCTTATGGCTGGTTGGGCTTCTTTTCTGGGTTTCTTTTCTTTTTTTGGGCTTCTTCTTTTTCTGGGCTTCATTTTCCTTTTTTTCTTGTTTGGTAGTGATACCGTTGTTAGGCTTTTTGAATAAATAAGATTGCCAGCAGAACCCTGTGTTTGTTAATCCTGTGTATCCTTAAGGGAGTTACTATTGAACCCACGCAGTAACCACATTAGCCACTCGTAGTTCATCCAACAATTACATGTATGTACATGTACTGTACTCATAATTTACTTAAAATGGAAATTGGAAAAAATGAATGTCCAAGTTCAGTTTCATAATATGCTTACAGCAGAACCAATCCCAACATTATCTGATTCATAAGCTAAAGTACATACGTTGCACTAATTCCAGCACACAGCCTGGGCAAAATTGCTTTTTTTTTTTTTGGAGACAAATCATGTTGATAAACAAACTTCATTTGCTGGTTGCCAGATGTGAAAAGGTAATGTACTCAAATTCTCTGAATAGTCTTTGATTTTGAGGTGTTATTTGCTGTACGGGTGGTGCAATCTCAGAAATTTCGTAATTCAGTTAAAATAATTTGGTAACATTCAGAGTTATGACTATGAGTATGAGCACCCAGCACTTAATTATTGTCTTTGAATTCCCAGCTATATGTACACATGTATCTTATCAAGATAATCAATATACCGGAATTCAAACCATTGAAATATTGGTTCAAATGGATACATGTAATTATTCATTTAATGTACATGTATTACAATATAACATGTACATGTGAACATTGTGATTTAACGTCAGACTCAAGACAAAAAAAACATCTCAATGTCAGACATTACTATGTATATTATTGTACTGCATTGTAAGACAACTTGTAGATCTACAATATCATCTCTAGTCATGGATCTGTTAAAATTGCATTTTAATTTCTGAAAGGGTGCACAGTGTGAAACATGAACAGCAGCAAAACTGAATAAGACATCTGTTTGAATCTGAATTCCTTAATTTGTATTTTAAAAATTAAAAACTTTGAAAACAAGGCTGTCTGTGTAATTATGCCTTCAGACTGAGATAGGCTACCAGATTCTTCAGTTTTAGGCATAATGAGGAAAACTGGATTAAATTTGATCGTACTTCTGTCATGGAAAGTCTTGAAACTGTGCAACATGTTCCACTGCAATACACGAATCTCTCAGTACATGTTATATTGCATACATGTGTAATGTGAGCAACAGAGTCTAAGAAAGAGATGAATGCAATGTGTAGTGAAAATGCAATGAAAAGAATGTATGTGGGTATGCATGTGAACAAATAAATACATGTACAGTGTACATGTAATTCCTAAATTCTATTGTCTGTTATATATTGTAACATATTGATAACTAAGGATTTTTGATATTCTTTTGTTGTTTTCATTTGTTCTTATTTTTTCTTTAATGTTAATACTCTCACACATTTCTGTTGACCAGTGTGAACCAAAATAAACTTGTATGAATTTACGCCTTTTGTTCACAACTTTCCCTCTTTTCAGGTTCATTTTTGTTTTCTCCACAATGCATTGTTGCAGTCTTGTCATGTCATAAATGAGACTGATTGATGGGAATCAGAATCATAGCACATTGGGCATCCCTATATGGGCTCCTCTCACCGCTCCAATATCCATTTGAGGGTTATTCTACTAATTGTCCCAGTAGACATAATTATTATTAAGGAAGACTATCCAGGTGAAAGAAAGTGAAAAATACAACACTATTAATTTTTCAATCATGACTTCATAACATGTAGGAGAATCAATGTCACATGCAAAACCTACGTTGGGGAGGAAACCCAGAATTCACAAGAACAACATAAAATTGTAATCATCATTAGTCCTCACTCATTGTGACTGTTTAATAGTGTTATAACAGAAAATTTTCTTCTCATAATCTCAAGTTTTCATTTCAATTTCCCTACTTGACAATAAATTTGCAAACAACACAACCTCAATTTCAGCAATAAAACTGGCTCACTGGCCTTAGTTAAAAAAAATAATAAATTGGAAATACTTAATAACAGCAGTTCCAAGGTTGAACAAAATTATTTAAAAAAAAAAAAAAGAAAACAGCAACATTACTCACAGCCTATGAAATGCATGTGCTTCTTTTCACATTTGGTAATGGATTTGTGGAGGCTGTTGTAATTCATGCAAGGAAAAATTGTTTGTGCTAATTTCTGCCTTTAAAAACAGGAAGGAAATGATGTGTAGTAACACTGTACCCACTGTACTGTAAGGTATCCAGTAGTCTGAGAAGACCATGTCCTTACGAGGACAGAATTTAAAAGTTTAGTAATTTTTTATATTATATATGTATGTATGTACATGTTATGCATTTTGATTGATGTTAGTAGCTGTAATAAGTATTATTTAGAAGTATTAGCCAATACATTAAACAGTATTATGAGAGAAGATTCATGTGGTAAATGCCAACTTCCCAGAAGACACTGAACTACTCCTCTGCCTCCCTGAAGTTACATAATCGCATCAGACCTCTTTTCCTATTACATGTGTGTCAGTAACTCCATATTTCAAGTTTCAAGATAATCAATTAAATAATTTTACTCTGAATGTAGTGTGGTAATAATACATGTACATATGACCAACATATTACATGTATAAATATATATAGATTAAAGAAAGGAAGTGCATAGGGAGGGGAGATATTCCCTCCTTATGCACTTTGCATAGGTAGGGAAGATAGTGTACAACGTCATCACTAAACGTGTGGAATTATTATTGGTCTAAATTTAGTGCATTTGATTTGAATCGCGAATTCGCGATAGGGCCTATTAAATAGAATTAGTTGTCGGCGAGCCAGTGGCGGCAGGAGCTAATCGCGATTCGAGTCAGTCGACGACAGGAGGTTATATGAATCAAAATCATTCGAATCAGTCGGCGAGTCAGCAAATACAAAAGACAGAGGAACGGCCTAGACCGAGCTCAAAGCAAAACGTTGTGACAAAGGCTCGTTGCTCTATCGCCCACTCCGAGAACAGGAGGTCAAGATGGAAGCCGACCTCGTGGTGTGGCAGCATGGACTATAACATAACCATGCGCTTACTGAACTTGTGTGTGTGGGGGGGGGGGGGGAGTAATAGGTCGATTTCTTTATTCACCAAAATTGAAAAACAAACAAAAGAAATCGGCGTGGACAATACTGAACTGGCAAGAAGCAAATATTAGCTCGAAATCTATACAAAAAAAATGTAAGAAAACCCCTTTGTTCCCTATGGACTCAAAAACTACTGCACGTATTGAACTGAAATTTGGCACACACAATTGTACGATACTGACCAGTGTTCCTATGTACATAGGCATAAAAAAGCTTATGGGATTCGTGAGTTATTCCAATAATGCGATAAGAATGGAACAGTAAATTTGCGAGAGCGTTTGATCCGAATTGTACGTTCGTTAACCTATGACCTCTTTCTTTGTTAATCGCTTTTCCACTTCCGGCCCCGGAATTCGATTCATAATCACAGTAGTGTCTGTGAGAGCTAGATCTAGCATGCACTGATGCAGCATGCCCCCTAAAAAACGTACTATCGGTAGGCATACAAGTCTCAAATCGCTGTAGTTTTTTTTTATTGGAAATTTATTGTTTCGCCATCATTCAGATCTATTTCGAGTCATGGTTCGCCATTTTAAGGTTTCGTTATCATTACCTGCGATGTGTTCACTATCAAACACACTAACCCGTGCGCAAATCATGCAGTTGTACGGGATGCGCAGGGTATCAACTCACAAAGGCAGAGCAGTAAGACTTATTTAAAAACAAACAAACAAAAATAAAATAAACAAATAGGAACAGGCCAGATGAAGCAGGTCCATAATAACCACCCAGAACTGAAACCAATATTCAAACCGATTTATCCCCGGCAGGGCCGGGACCTCAACTAGTAGTTTCAAAATTTTTGTTTCTCCTCTGCCGTGTAATTAGTGGAGAAGTAACTGAAATGTGAAGGGTTCGATCGTCGAACTACTGCGTAGTCGAAGTTTCATCACTGCAGCCAGCAACCCAACCCAAAGGTAGTCCTCTTATGGATGTTTGCACAAAGCAATAGTATCGTTCTCTCGTAGATCCGCCGTTGACAGCATTGACCGACGTCTGTTTGATGTAGGGAACCCACCCCAGCGGTAATCCTACCTACTCTACGGGGATATCTTACACAAATACGTCGGATTGGCGTAGGGGTGCTGGCTGGGAAATTCCCTGGTATGCTTGACCTACAAGTGCCTCAACAAATTAAATATCTGTGTATTCTTCGTGTAGATGTGCTTTACTGTAGGCCTATTATGTTTTCCCAAGTAGGCAGGAAACAGCAGCTTGTTCCCCTTTCTCCTCTCCCAATAGATCCACTTTGGACTTTTCATAGGTGCCATGCTCAATTACAATAATACATGTAATTATTTTATTACATTCTGCCTCTATGGGCTTAAAATTAAAGCCTATCAAATTCATTGTCCCCTCATACATGCACGTAAATTGAAGAAGCGTAAGAACAACAGAAAATCTATAGGGTCGCCTTTCTTCTTACAGCGTTTTCTTTTTGCCATATTTTGACAGAGGTAGGTTAGGTTTACTGTCACCAATAGGTCGTAATGGGGATAGGCGCAGATTTGGCTTCCTACCGCCGGATGATGAGTGTGATACATGATCATTACCTATAATTATAATGTTCCATAGCTATCGCAAACAGAGCAAGCAAAGCACAGAAAGAAAGGAATATCTTCCCTGCCGAAGCAAAGTAGACTTATTACACAAGAAATATCGTCCCGACCTAAAAAATATGCAGAGACTAAAATATTGTCCTTGCCTAAGTCAAGTGAAGAGTCAAGAAATATCTTCTCTGCATGCACTTTGCACATAGGGATTGCATAGGCTGGGGATATCTTCCTTACCTATGCAAAGTGAATAGGCAGGGGATATCTTCCCTACCTATGCAAGGTGAATGGGTAGGGAATGTCTTCCCTACCTATGCAAAGTGTATAGGTGGGGAATATCTTCCCTACCTCTGCACTTCCTTAAAGAAAATTCCATTAATTTGGCACCAATCATACATGTAATAAACAACTTATTCTGTAGTTGGCACAAAACATCCCTTGCTTGAATTTATATGCGACTGTGAGAGAATGAAAATATGCATCTGTACCTGTACATGTATTTCACCACAAACATTTTCTTTCCCCCTAGGTTTGATCCTGACCTTTAATTATGCAGAAATTTATGTTTTTACTTCTTGTTCACTGAGCTGTATGAAAATTCCAAAATGAACATGTGAGTACATGGATGGTACATATATGAAAGTCCAATTACTGCCAGGACATTTACTTTTCGTGCATAATGTGATATTATTAATCAAAAGTGAGATCATAAACTACAGTATTGCCGTTGTAGCAAATACCCTGTAATTTAAAAAATGGAATTTATCAAGTGACAGAACATCTGTAAAACTATTTGATGTCATTTAATAGTGGCAACTTTCTGAGAGAGTCGAAACAGCAAGCTGATGCAAAATTTTTACGTGGCAAAAATGAACTTTGGTACAACCCATCCTAGCATTTTAGCAAGGCTGGCGGTAAAAATTCAAGCTTCAAACCAACACTACATGTACCCATACATGTATGCAATTACAGATCATAAATCCAATTCCCAATATCAGTTTATATTTTAACAAAAAATAATACATGTAATAATAATAATAGAAGTGGACATGACCCAGTCACCCAAATGAAACCAGGACATCATCTTGAATACTTCCCATGTCATCTTCATGACTATCTTATTGCCCATGATTTCCGAGTTCGATAAGGAGAAACAGTGGGGATTACCGAAGTAAATTTAAACATACAACATTAATCTAGAGTATAAGTTTCACACCATTTAATACATGTACTCGTCCGGCTACCTCAAGCTTCTCTTCTTTTAAATTTGTCCTTACAAGTTATCACATTGTATACTAAAATACGTATATATATATATATTTCTCTTTCTCATCTGTCCGTTCAACCAGTGGACAGTTAACCCTCGTCCCACAATGTTTGAACTCGTCCACGTAACGACCAGCGTGTGGATAGCCGGTCGCCAGTCAGGCGTTCGCCTGCATGTTGCCGCTGACGTCAGCGGTCAGGTTAATCGGGTCATTTTGAACACGTGCATCGTGTTCACTTTATTACACTATAACAAAAATAATCTGGATAAATCGTGAGTGACCCCTACAATATTTTCGGATAAAGTACTTGTGATGAGATGTATTCAGTTTTATTGTTGAATAAAAGAGAAGGCTCAAAATAAAGAATTTTCTACATTTATAAATTTTTATGTCTTTTAAAAACTTTTTCCCATGAGGTCTGCCCTATCTTGTCCCCAAGTTAGGCCTTAAATAAAATAGGTGGATAAATTATTTGTTAAGCCAGGTATTTAACTTGTACATATTAACTGCATGGTGTGTAGCATGACATTCCCTTCTCCCTCCTCCATTGCTCAATCTGCATTATTTTTGTTTTCTAAGCACAACCTTCTCAATGACTTTGGCAAGAGGTTTGATTTCCAGCGCCTACAGTACATTCAATTCATGCACCTCAACGCGTCAGAATATCTCTCTAATTACCATATCAAATAAGACAACCAACCAACAACAAAGAAAATCACTTTGTCCCAGGTTTCCTGAATTACAAAGCTACCAACAGATACCCTTGTGCAGCATTAATCATTATGCATAGAACAACTGGCGTCAAAGTTTCCCTTTGATTATCTCCAGTTCAAGGTTTTCACCTACCAGAACTATTACAACATAAATAAAATTAACTACCGGAATGGGCATAAGAAAATGATCAGTGGAAGCAACCAAGTCAAGAAATAAGCTTAGAAGGGCGTGGAGTTGCCATGCCACAAACGTGGCCTCGCACAGGACGAGGGTTACAATAATTATGAGGAGCAAAAACGTGGACCCGCGTGCTTCACGGTTTGAGGGCATTAGGCCCTCACCAATTCTGCTTTCCCTGTTTCATTCTGAGCTTTGTCCTGTCTCCAGCTGCCACTGTTCTGGTAAAGAGCAAGCTAAGTCTACAAAACATGATTGAACTTGCGTTTTCTTGCGCGTACATCTTTCAACATTGACTTAGACTATTGCCATCTCATACAATGTGTGATAATCTGCACTTGATGCTATTGCTAAACTATCAAGCACCATTATCACAGATCCGGGATCATGACATTGGAGGCTTCATAACTCAACCCCAATAGCAGATACATGTACAACATTAGAACACTGTACTTCACATTGTTTATACTGTTATCGCCACCATTCTGCTTTCAAACTACTGGAAAGAACTCCACGTTTAGGTCTTTATGATGTTAGTAGGTTCGCTGCTCTTGGCATTTACACCTCATTTTTCTTGTTTTTCTTTGTTTCTGTGGTAGGGATTAGTTTTTAAGAATTTTGCCCAGGCAGCGGCCTTGTTCAGCCTGCTCTTTACGTCTTCCAACTGCCAAGGTATCTTTCACGTGCACTCGGGCCCTCCAAGTTTTTCTCCCCCCCAAAAATCCAACATGCCCGCATTGGCTGGGGATTGAACCCGGTACCTTCAGCATTTTTTTCTACTGCAGACCTGGCAAACTCATTTGAATATTTTCTTGCTATACAAACAGAGCACTGCAACTGTGAGTGTCTGGCTTAAATCTTTTCAATTGTTTTGACATTCTACAGTTATGTCAATTAATTGTTACCCCAGGCTGTTCAAAATTCAGTGGAATATATCAGTATCACCTTTCATCACTCTCAAAAAAAATTTTTTTTCTACTCTCCTTTTGCTTCATTCACATCTTCACAGACACACAACACTGAGCGATAATTGTTTAATGTAAGAAATAAATATCGATTATGCATGTATTTAATTTTGAATGTATCCTCCATAGATGAAGCATACTACTTAAACAAGCTTTGCATTTTTCAAAATACTGGTGCCCCCCCCCCCCCCCCCCCCACAGAATAATTTATGCTACCACACCTAGTAGTCAGTGACTTAAGCGACCAAATACACTGTAGCTAAAAAGATGATACTAAAAATGGCCTCAATTTCCAGTGCTTGAATCAAGGTTTAGATTATTCAGTGAAAAAAAAAAAAAAATTTTTAAAATTTGTACACTGGATTTGTTTTTGAAGTTCATGGTGATGCCAGAAATACTGTTCAATGCAGCAAACTGGGCCTTACTTGTGTAACACTTCTATATAGCCCAATTCTCACCCTAAGTCTGAACAGATCAGTCTTCAGTAAACATGTACCACAAACAGCACACACAGACAAAACAACCACTACTTATAAAGAAAACTTGAGATACATTTTTGTTTCATTTTCACATTTATTCCATTTGTCTATTTCAGTGGGATAAATCTTGATGAATGAGTGGCACCAATACCAGGTCTTCCGTGCTTGACAGGCTTGTAAGTGATAGAAAATTCACCTAGGTAATGTCCCACCATTTCAGGCTGGAAAGGAGAAAATGAGACACCATTAAACAAATTTCAGAGACAGGCACCAAAACAAACATTTTCATATATGATCAAAAATACAAACATTATAATACAAAAAGCAAAAAATTCCTGGTTTTACCTCACAAATGTACCTCAAAATTAAAACAGTGAATGACCCATACTGGAGAAAGACCCAATAACAATACGAGGTCACTCGCAATCAAAAGTCGGTTTGGATGCCACACATGCAACCAAGTGATTCCACACAAACTAATGCAAATTTCAGAACTTTTATCACATTGATTTGCATCCTGATTCATAAGAACATCAAATTCTCCCCTTCACAAGACCAACGAGTATTTTAAAAAGTTTTTGTGGGACATGCTTGTGTGTCATGCGAATTCTACCATGTCTTCATATAAAACTGAGAGGACTATGCAAGTTCACCAGTACGTATAATGTTGAAATTCCCTAAAAAGCAATAATTATATCCTGATAGAAGGTTTGTGATTTATATCTATCAATTTCAAGGACCATAACCCTAACTAACAATGTAACATGCCAAGACTAAATCAGTTAACCCAGGAGTTATTTCCCTTTAATTTCAAGCCCTAAAAATACTGCCATGACAGATGACAAGCGTTTTATTGCCATTTCGCTTCCCTAACTTGACATGGTGGATTCAGATACTGACAATGACAGAAATGTTGTGAGTTTCTTTCAGACAATGTTATAGCTCCAAGGCTGACCACTCTGCCCAAATTAATGTTGACAATGGTGTTGAATGTAAAACTGATGATGATCAATCAGTTTGAGCTGGTGATGATGTTTCTTGACCACTGTAACTTTTATTTGAACTTCAATGTTGTTCATTCAGTTTCGTATGAATTAAATGAATTGGCATAACTGTGAATTTTATGTTATGAATCAAATGAATGTTATATTTATCTTCAGTGGTGTAAATGACATCTGAAAAAATTCTCTGAAAATGAAACGCCAAGAGCCACGTAGGCCCTGGTGAGGTCAAGGGGCAACACCCCCCAGCCGAAATTGATTTCCACACACATTTGGTTAAATTAACCCTCGTCCCGCGTTGAGTGAACTCGTCCACGTAGCGGCCCGTGCGGGGATAGCCAGCGGCCAGTCAGCCGATCGTTCGCGTGTTGCCGATAACCTCGGCGGTCGGGTCCTTGTGAACACCTGTATCGCGTACTTCAGGACGCAATAACAACAATAGTGGTGGATAAATCATAAGGGACCCCTATATTTTGATAAAGTACTTGTGATGATATGCAGTAGGTTTTATTGTGAAATGGAAGACCCCAAATCAAGAATTTTCTGCATTTACATGCCGTTTAACACGTTTTATCATTTTCCCAAGACCTCTGCGCTTTTTCTGTCCCTATGTC
This sequence comes from Onchidella celtica, assembly GCA_963931925.1. NCBI lineage: Eukaryota > Metazoa > Mollusca > Gastropoda > Systellommatophora > Onchidiidae > Onchidella > Onchidella celtica. The sequence continues at coordinate 27,376,237 of OZ007567.1, forward strand.
AGGCCATTCAGGTGAACAAATTATTTTTAAGCCATTCGTTTAATTTACTAACCACATGTATCATGACATTGCCTTCTCCCTCCTCTACTATGTAAAGCGTCCACTTACTATAATGGTAGTTTTAACGAGAGATTCGATTTCCAGTTCCAGGTCGTAGAGCACATACATGTACTAAAAAGCGGTTTAATCAAAGGAACACAATATCTCTCTAATTACCACATCAAATAAAGACAACGACCAACAACAAAGTTGGTCATTTTCTCCCAGTTTTCCCTGATGAAAAACCTACTGACAGACGCCCTTATGCAGCATGCCATAATATTACATCGGAATTCATAATTACAGACGTAGAACGACGTCTCAAATACGCACATGGCCCCTTTCTTCTCATTTCACATGTAGACGACAACCAGCATCAAAGTAAAAGTTTCCTCAAAATTTTCCCCAGTTTGAACTTCAGACCATCAGTACTATTACACGAGTATGACGAATAGTTGCGAATAGTTGCATCGTAATAAACGTAATCGGACGATACCATTTTGTTAGAAATAGTAGGGGTGACAGGATGGATAAACGCGAAAATTGTGTGAAAAAAAAAATGTGAAAAAACAATGACAGCCTTGGCAACCGAATAACCAAAGCGCGAGGCGCACCGTTGCTATACAAAAATGTGGCCTCCCGCAGGACCCGCGGTTAAGCGTGTCGGATAAAATAATGGCCTCCCGTGTTGCGCGGGACTAGGGTTAATAGGGATAAAGACACTTCTATATAAAAAAACAGCAAGGAGAAAAAATTCACTGCTGCTGGGAAGAAATGCCCAGACCTGAAAAAATTACAAGTGAAAGATAGTTCTTTTTGCAACTATGTCTATTCCTTTGACATGAAAGTGAAGTATCGTAATTTTGTAATAAATGAAAATAGGCCTAAAAACATCGAATAATGCTTTCTCCTCAACAATGATGGCCTCCCTCCTGCCTTTGTTTTGTTTCGACTTTAAACTTTCGGTTGCGTTTCAAAGTCTGAAGGCATGAGTTTCTGCGCCGTCTGCTTTATGCACGGTACGGGCCATGCGGATGTTGCTGTGCCAGTTGTGAGTTGTTTTCTTCCTAGATCTACATAATCTGTGTGCTGATTGTGCGTGTTGTTTGCAACCCGTTCTTTGAACGGGCCCTTACACTAGTTAAAAAGGAAAAAATAAACTAGAAAAGACTACACTGGACAATAACTAAATAAGTGGTACAAAAATAACTTTCAGAAGAAAAAAAAAAGACAATGTGGTAATAGCCATAAGGTACATACCTTACTTTGCTTGGTAAATGTGATGTTTCATTCTTCTACAAGTTTTGGTAAAAAAATTCAATTCTAACTCTAGTGTGATGAGTGACCCTATCCTTGAGAGAGACTGGATTGGGCACTGAAGCTACCTCTAAATCTACCCTAGATCTATAATCCCCTATTGTGTTCTTGCTCAATGTTGGGAACAGCACCATAAGGCAAAGAGGGATGTACAGCTGAACTAGAACTAAATCTAGGCAGAAATTGACTACAGATATCTGCAGTACCAGAAATCTTACTGCACACTGCCTGCTTTGCAGCAGGAAGACTCTGGTTAGATCGAAAAATACGACGGTTTCGCTCGTGAGCTTTAGACCTGTTGGCGTGGTCCTTTAAACAACGCAAACCACCATTGCCGTATTTAATCTCGCACTTGCAATAACAGCACCAAGCAAACCCATCTTTACAGAAATAATCTGAAAAATAATCGCCGTTGGCATCTTTCAAGAACAACCAATCCCATCTAAACTTGTTCCTACACTCTAGATCAATCGCATCAACTGCTGTATCTCGTTCAACAAACCTGGGAAATTGTGAACACGACGCCATGGTTTAAAACTTAAAAACGATAAAGAGTTATTTCCCTTGCATCTATTTCCCCACTTGGCTAGACCTAGGCTATTTTCGTGGGTCAGAGAATTTTCCTCTGAAACCTCGGAGATTCTCGGACTAACGATAGTGAAGGAAACGCGTCCGTCAGAGAATCTTTCTCTGAAAATTCGTCGTACAACTAGCAAACCAATGTCGTGACAATAGTATTAATGTAGTTGTGAAATTAACTGTTTTTATTCGTAGTTTTTAGGTTCCGATTTGTTACCGTTGAAAAACTATATTATCAGTGAATAAAGAAAACAAAAACAACCTAAAATAAATAAAAATAAGGATAGATTTAGCTCTACTACTATTTCCTGTTGCACCCACTGGTGCTTAGGGCAGCAACAAAGGATCTCCAGCCCTGTCTGTCCTGGGCCATCTTTGCGAGAGTTCCCCATGAGTGATTGAAGGATTTCATCTCTGCCTCGATTGTTCTCCGCCAGGTTGCCTTGGGTCTGCCTCGCTTGCGCCGTCCCTCCGGTGTCCACTGAAGTGCTGTTTTGGTTATAGAATTTGCTTCCTTTCGCAGCACGTGTCCAAGCCATCTCCATCGTCTCTTCGTGATGATGTTGGCTATTTCTTCTTGTTTGCATCGCCTTAGTAGTTCCTGATTAGAAATCTTGTTTGGCCAAAAGATGCGGAGAATCCTACGAAGACATGTGGTGTGGAAGGAAGACAACTTGGCGAGGTCACCTTCTGTCATTCGCCAACACTCTGATCCATACAGGAGTGTGGATAGGACACAGCTTTGGTACAGTCTGATCTTGGTGTTGATGCCGTATTGTGTCAATTTCCAGATGTTGCTCATACTTTGAAAGACAGCCCTTGCATTTCCCAGCCTACTTTGGATGTCCTCCTTTGTGCCACCCTCTGGTCTGATAATGCTACCAAGGTATTTAAATTTGTCCGTCGTGGTGAGGTTCTTGTCATCTACTTGCACTGGTGCTGGAGTGTCTACATTTAGGGTCATAATCTCTGTCTTCTTCTGGCTAATCCGAAGGCCTACTTTGCATCCAAAATTATGTAGTCTCTGCGTCTTATCTTGCATGTGTTGGTGACTATGTGACAATAGCGCAAGGTCATCCGCAAGGTCCAAATCCTCTAGGTTGTCGAAGAGTGTCCATCTGATGCCTCTTGGTGCATCCTCTGTAGTTTTCCGCATAATCCAGTCGATTACGAGGTTAAACAAAATTGTTGACATCACACATCCTTGCCGTACACCAGTTTTCACTTCAAAGGATGCATCACTGTTTCCGACACTGCAACTGAAGTTCTTGTAAAAGCTTTTGATGAGTTCAACAAGCTTGCTGGGAATCCCATAGTGCCGAAGAATGCGCCATATACTCTCTCTGTGGATGCTGTCGAAGGCCTTTTCGAAGTCAACGAAGTTCACATAGAGCTGCCTTTGCCATTCTGAACACTGTTCTATGATGTTTCGGAGTGTGAAGATCTGGTCAACGCATCCTTTCCCCTTTCGGAATCCGGCCTGTTCCTTTCTCAGTGTCTTGTCCACAGCATCTGACATACGTTGCACAATGATCTTGGCACGGATTTTGCTGGGTATAGAAAGGAGAGTGATACCACGCCAGTTGTTGCAATCGCTGAGTGCTCCTTTCTTGGGTATTCTCACTATTCTGCCTTCATTCCAGCTCTTTGGTACTGCTTCTGCTTCCCAGATAGCTGTGAACAGTGGCTGAAGGATGGTGGCTGACTGATCCGGATCTGCTTTGAACAGTTCTGCAGTCAAGTTGTCTTTTCCTGGGGCTTTGCTGTTTTTTAGGCTCTTTATTGCTGCCACTATCTCTTCTTTCTTTGGTGGATCTATGTTGATGTCAAGGTCTTCAGCAGCATCTTGTATTATTATTCTATCTTCAGGTGGTGGCCGGTTTAGTAATTCCTGAAAGTGCTCTGTCCAGCGTGTATCCTGTTCTCGTTCTGTAGTCAGTAGTTTCCCATTCTTGTCTTTGATTGGAACACTTGGTCTTCCACCGTACTTGCCACAAATGCGCTTAGTGATCTTGTGGAGCTTACCCTGTTCTCCTCTTGCTGCTGCCTCCTCCGCATCTGCCGCTAGGTGTTCCATGGCTTCTCGTTTATCTTTCTTTACTAGTCTCTTCACTTTCTTATTTAACTCTGTGTAGCTATGTTGGTACCTCTCTTTCAGCCTCTTTCAGATTTAGCTCTAGATCTAGGAATTTACCCTCAAAATTCAACAAAATGAAAAAATCTGAAAGATTTACATCCCTGTATCTTTGTTTCTTTCATCTTGGACTGAACGATTCCATACGGTCCTAGTATATTCAGAACTTATAGGGCCTACTCGTAATTGGTGAATGTATGATATATGGCAAACAAATCATCCAAGTCACAACAGCAAAAGAGATGAGCAGTTCCGACTTACAAAAATTAACTTTTTCTTTCACCCCCCCCCCCCCCCCCCCCCCAAATTTCGTGACTTTGTAAAAGCCACACAATACATTTTATCCCCCAAAATAGAATCTGATGTATTGAAAATTCCATTTCCAACAAAAAAGTATGAATTTCAGTACTTAATTTTCAGGTAAGCCACCCTACAAAAACAAAAATTTGAATCAGGACCCCAAAAATCTGAATCTGGGGAAAAAAATCTTAAGTGCCAACGACAGCAAAAATTTAATGGTAGCAGTTCTAATCCTATATTTCCGTTTTTTTTCTTGGCCACAAAGGGTTGAGCTGAAAACCATCTTTAAAAACTTACACTATTTTCACAGTTCATTTCAACCATATCTTATTGTCCGCTCTTTGTCTTAATCATGGCCAAAACTGAAAAAGAACCCTCTATAGAAAAGTACTGCACATGGCAAACTTATCCTTGCTCTGGAGCTGTTTTTTTCCTACAAATATATATCAGATAAGAGCTGCCTTGACATGCTGGGATTAAGTGCCAAAATGCACAAATGCCCTACATAAATTTACCCCATTCTGTGCTGATCAGTTTTCTCCCACTCACAATCTCGTTTTAATTTGGCAATTTGTGCACATGCAACATCAACCTTCTCCATGATCATGGCTCGGATTTAAGAAATCTAGGTCTAGACAAGTTTAAAACGGACTCCTCCTTCAGTCACAATCACCCTCAAATGAATTACTTTCCACATATGTCTATTCATAGATCTTACTAGGTCTCATTCCTGCATCCGTCATAGTCACGGCCAAGTAAATCACTTAGATATATAGATTCAGGCGATGTCTAGCTAGGCTTAAATTTGAAGGAAGAGATATAAATCTAGCTAGGTTTATAACTTCATCAGACACATGCACTGTCTGGTCACTACCTGTAATGCAAGATAATTATTACATATAGCACGGTCATTGATCTTCACTAATCGCCGCGTGGCATATGCCCTTTGTCTACACCGAGCTTCATGACCACATGCCCACAATCCCTCTGTCACAGACACGTGGCTAGTCTGTTCCCATACTTTGAATGATGCAGCATGAGAAACCATTGGAAACAAGCAATGAAGACTGCATCTCACTCTCGTAATTTGATCGAAACGTTAACTACTGTCAGCACAAAAAGGGGAAAAAAAAAGTACCGATATGAAGGCTAAGATCTGCCGTCAGTTTGATATTATGAACGTTGATGTACAGGACATGTTAAAAAGGGAGGTAACCATAAAAAATGGGGTATTTTTATCCCTTCCCTTGCTTTTTGTACTTTTTCCTGGAATAGTGAAACCTCGGGTATAACAAGACATTTTTGGTGGAACATGACCCCTCGTTATAACCAAGTTTCACTGTATCATAAGACAGATCATTGGTTAGAGACTTACAGGCAAAGGTTTTGCTGGTTAATTCATTATCAAGCTAAGGCATAGCAACGAGTGTTTTCATACCGATTAAATACAAACCAAATCACGTGGACAGCGGAAGTGTGGTCATCACACACCAGCAAAGGGTCAGTGCTATCCAGATAAAATTCCCCGTAAGGAATGTCATTGATCAAACAGCAGGCTTTAAGGCGTAGCGCGCAGGGTGTGGGTTAAGTGAGGGCAAATAGATCTATGCAGATAGTTTCAGAATCGCCCATGGTAAAAAGAATGTAAACGCGTGTAGCAAGTGATCAAATCCCTGAACGGTGTAGGGCGTGGGTTAAGTGACTGCAAATAGATCTATGCTGTTAGTTTAAGAATCGCCGCCATGTGGAACAGTAAAAAGAATGTAAACAAAGCATGCAGCAAGTGATCAAATATCTGAACGGTGCAAAACAAGCGATAAGAAAGTAGAACTAACTTCCGGTTTATTTATAAAATGATCATCATATTCCAATTTGGTGCATTTTGCAAAAGTAACAATTAAAAACTAGAATCTTGAAGTACAAAAACGAAAAAAAAAGGTCAAATGCGGGAAGTAAAAAAAAATTGGAATGCCGGTCTTGCTAATCGGAAAACCGGAATCACGCCCGTTGTTCCAAGAAAAATCAGAATGACTGATCAAATCGGAATGGGTGGCATCTCTGGTAAGCCTACATGTAAATAAATTATCATTTTTCAAATTTGCACAAAACTCTCAGAGGACTCAAACACTGATCTCAACTGACCTTGATTTCAACCTGGTTAAAAGTCTTTCCACTGTACACTCCCACAATTGATCCAATCATCTCTGGAACAATGATCATGTCTCGAAGATGAGTTTTCACCACCTTAAATGAACCAAGAATAAACAAAATTAAAAAATGTGGCATCACCAAAAATATAAAGATTACTGCAAATGAGCATGCTGGCTGTCAAGTGAACTGACCCATTCTCTCATACTGCACAACAGCTATTCCTTTGTATTTTGACTTCACTTTGACAGAGAATTTCGTCTTTAAAATTTTCTTTTTCAAAACATAAATATAAGCCTTTGCCAGTACTTCAAATCATATGTAAAATAACACTGTTTGATAAAGATTCTTATATATGTTGATTATTACCTAGCATCTTTTCTTTTAATTTAAACAGCCCTAGCCTTATTGACATAATCTTACTTCTGGTTTTTCCAGTGGCCCTGCTTTCTTCTTAGCTTCTCTCAGTCTCTTGATAAGGGCGAGAGGTTTCCTCTTCAGGCCTCTGTTTAGGCGGCGGCGCTGTCGGCAGTTAAACAAATCTGCCAGCTGATCCCTGAGTTAAAATGATAAGGAACAAACGATAATAATATGGTACAATGCCGTAACATCTTTAATAAAGGAACCTTGCTAAAAACTAAAAAACTAATCACGCACACCACTTAAAGAACTCTGCAACCAACCAATGATAGGTCAAATCTTTAATCGCCATAATTTAATTGATTGTACGAGACCATTTCGCCATCATCCATTTTCATTCGCATCTAAGTGCCTTCCCCTTCTTTTTTCAGTCAGTAGCCTATCTTCTTACTAAATAACCATTATTCATGCGGAAAACTACGCAAATCATCTTGTGTGTGGCAAAAGTATGAGACGTTTGCTCACAAGAGAACGAAAAGGCAGATGTGAGTTAAAAACTGAAGGTAACACTTGCATAAATTACAACAAAAAAATGTGCTTACATGGACATGTCAAGAAGCTGATCCAAGTCTACACCTCGGTAGGTAAATTTGCGGAAGGTTCTCTTCTTTTTCTTTTCAGCCAAAGCAGCCTCATCGTCAGCCTTTGGATGAAAAAATAAAAATAATTACCAATCAGAAAACACATAATCAGACTTGGCAAACAGGCTGATGTGGGGCGGTGAGACTGAGAGCCTGGGATGTCTGTCGTCAGCGTGGACCAATTGTTATTTGCATTTTTACAGCAAAGTCAGATGCGCATCTACCTAACCTAATGGAAAATTACAAGGGGCATAGGCCTATTGAGTTTTACATTAACATTAAACTAGTTGGGTACACGTTTTGCTCCATCTCTAGCCTGCTGGCAGACAACCACACTGTGTTTAGGTGCCATTTTACTTAGCAACATCAGTCATCATTATCAGAAGAGAATTGGGAGGACTTCTGAATGCTTTGCATGGTGGGATTTTCTTACAATACTGAAGTAATTTTAACTGTGGGGGTATGCAGATCCCCACACACAAGAATTAGAGAGTCACTGATTCCTGCATCGCTCACTTTCCAGAACAAATTAATTCAATCTATTCCTTCATGCCACAGTCACTGAGCCAGTGATAACTTTATCGACTTCTCGCGATCATTTCGTTGCAAATCCATCATGAATGTCAAAACAAAAAGCCAATCTGGTGTGCACAAATTTAAACACCAGATCTAGATCTACATCACTACTACTCAACTAGGCTAAATGATCCAATTTAAATGAACACAACGCCTCCAATGGGAAGTAGACACATCATGCACAATGCGCAATAAGTAAAAAGAATACAGGGGAATTTACTTCAGAAATAATGTACCCTTCATGTTTCTTCTATTTCGCAATCTTGAGATGAGCACTCTTCCAATCTCCAGATGAAGTTTGACACTCCCGTGGAGTCCCTAAGATAATTTATACTCTAGCATGTTCGTAGATATGCATGCTTCCTGGGATTCCAGAAATTTCAGAGAAAGTGGTGCCTTGTGACTCAAATGGAACTCCACTTCTTTGCGGGAGGACTTCCGAATGCGTTCCTTTGCTCGACAAGTGTATAGGCATTGTCAGATTGATATGTAACGATTTGAGGGTCTGTGACGGGTGTCAGTTTGTATCATCGAGGCCGTAAAAGCCGATATTCGTCTGGGCAGTAGTCAGATTGACATATCAGGGAAAGCCGCCAGGGTAGCTATGTATTGTTTTCACTCGGGCTATGGAACCCATTCGGAAGTCCTTCCACAGATTTTTGTGTCTGTTGACTCACGAAATTCTCCGAGCTCGACCGTTGCTGGAACGAGTGAAATTATTTCGGCTGGCCTTCACGACATGACAATTCGTACAAAATGCATACATCTACTTTAACCGGGTAAAATCACGCTATAATATGACAAAAAGACTATGCTGCCAGATAACATACAAAAACAGTGTCCTTTTAACGCTAAAAGACCACGATTATAATAGATTATTTTCAACGTACCATTTTTGCTTTCTATGTATGGCGAAACAATCACAAAAAGGGAAGTCCCTAGCCGGAAGTTCAATGACTTAGATTTAAAATTGAAGGATCGAAAATGTACAAAACAAAACTTTTGGAAATAAACAGCTTAAAAAAATTATTATCGTTTAAAATCTTAGATGAGAAGAGAATATTTCGAGGTGAAGGCGACCTTTTAATGAAAACGACCTACTTATTATTTATTATAAATGATTTGAATCTGTTTTAAAAATGTGGATGTAGATAATATGTGGATCCAGGTAATAATAATTTATGGTAAAAAAAAAAACAACACATCGATTCAAGGTAAAATATTAACATCGTAGTTAAAACCACGGGGATTCAAATTATTTTGTGCTTCTTTGCAAGCAGGCATCCGTTGTAATAAGGGTTCCTTTTTTTTTTTCATTTTATGTATAATTTGCAAGAATTTACAAGACAAGAATGGCAACTACCAAGACTAGTTTAGTCTCACAACGTCTCCCATCAGAGAAAACTGGCATAGACTATAGCAGGCGCCACCCGGGTACCATAATATTGGCTTTTTTAAAACCAAATTCAAGAAACTAGATTCCTCGCGTAGCTTCACCAGCCCTCTCTTTTCTTGCTTCGCGAAGCGAACCCTCCTGGGTTGCGTTGTAAACCTGTGACACCATCTTTGCCTGGGCTGAGCGCCCAATGCTGGCCTCACTAAAACTTGCCTAGCCTAGCCTACGGGCTGAAAAAGAGCGATGATTGCCACTCTTGATTTTGTAACTTTAATTTGTTTAAGGTCACTCACATACCATTTCCGTATTCTATGACGCAAAATTGAATAAACATTCCTCGATTAAAAAAAAAAAAAGACTGAATAAACCGACACAACTCACCACAACTACAATGCCATGTACGCCAAAACAGAAAAGGAGCATACATGAGTAGGAGAATCAAGAAGATTGTAAAGACAGTGGTGTGTTAGTGTGTGTGGCACTACGGTAGAGGTTGGGGTAAGCCTAGCGGGAAGACAACGGGTGATGAGAGGTTAGCACTAACAGCTTAATTGGTTCATATTTGTGGCCTGGACTGCTATTGAAAATAACATGTGGTGGCAAAGCTCCATGGGACAAACAAGCTACTAGTACTAGATGGATGGATGGATAGATAGATAGATAGATAGATAGATAGATGGATGGATGGATGGATGGATGGATGGACGGACGGACGGACGGACGGATGGATGGAGGGATGGAGAGACAGACAGACAGACAGAGATAGATAGACAAGTGCAGGAAAGGCAAATGATTCAGCTTACCTGTGGGCTTTAACCATGGGGCATAAATATACACTACTAAACTAGTCTACTTCTCAATTGAATAAACAATTCAAGATACGACATTCTAAATAGCTTGGGCCACACGTCATTTGATAAATCTTCTCATAGTCAAAGGCCTACACGCTGCTCTGTTTACAAACACGATGACTCAAATAATGAGTCACGGCCCAGACCAAGATGGCCGCCAGCGGTACCAAAAAATCCCATCCAGTCAGTGGCGTGTCTGTGCATTGGGTTGGTGTCAGAAAATTTATTTGGCTTTTTTGTTTTTATCTGCCTTTTTATCGATACACACTAAAATTGTCTGCACAAAAAAAAACACATACCATGAATTTTCTGAAACACTTCTTATCGAAGAAATTAATATGTTTGGGTCAGTTACACACAGTCATATGCACGTTATAAGATTTCTGCCTCTCGTTGACAAAAAACAGCTAACGGCAAGATCGGTGTCCAGCTGACACTGGATTCTATGGTTTATATCTTTTAAACTGCTACGGGTTTGTTTTTTTTTTACCCATCTTAGGACTTTAATAATAATAATAATAATAATAATAAAGTAGATTTATATAGCGCCTTTAGCCATGCCTCAAGGCGCTTCACAATAACATGATAAAATATATGCACACACACACACGTACACACACACAGCCAGCTGGCAGACACACACACACACACACTCACACACCAAGACACACACACACACTATAGATATTTCTCAAATAAATATGTTTTTAACCCCGTCTTGAAAATGGCAACACTGCCAGCGAATCTCAAAGAGATAGGCAAGGAGTTCCAAATAGTGGGACCAATGTAACTAAACGACCTTTCTCCAAACCTCTTTAGGTTACATCTTGGGACTTTCAAAAGCCTAGAGTCCTGTGATGATCTCAGGGCTCTGGCGGGCATATAGGAAAACAAAACTGCACTTAAATAATTTGGGGTGGAAGATTCAAAGAAATTGAAGCACATTAGTGCAATTTTGTACTCGATACGTGCTTTAACAGGCAACCAATGGAGTGTTTTGAGTAACTCTGTGCTACTGTGATATCTTGATTTTCCAAGAACAAGACGAGCTGCACAGTTCTGTGCTCTCTGAAGTTTTGAAATCTTTTCTTCCTGAAGACCCGCCACTGTTTCCATACATGTTAGAATGGTTCTGGATTGATTTACTTCACCATGAAGGATTTAAACGGTTGGCCACTTTTATCTTTGTTTGCCTAATAACCCCAGTCAGTAAAGCTGTACTTAAGAGGATATTTTCTCATATATCCTCCATTAAAACTAAGACTAAAACGGAATGCAGCTAAATCATCTTTATATTATTGTGGGAAACGGAGCAGAATGGCCGCTTTCAAAAAAAATGTTGCAAAGGTTTTCACTGCATCACCAGAAATACTAGGAAAAATTCACAGCTGACAAGATTTAAGCCAAATACATGTGCATTCCACTCATTCTAGTAAGGGAGGATGATATTCACCTGGTTCAGGAGTTTTCGTGATGTTAATATGAAAACAATACCGAAGTTAGTTTGGCTTTTTGGGGGCTTTTTTCTAGCATTGTTTGGCTTAAACTTAAAATTTCAATCTGGCAACCGTGGGCGCCACTTCCGAAATCAACAAGAAGTTTGTCAACTTGGTAGATTTTGCGAAGTGATGAGATAAAACACTCCATTCACAATGTAAATAATTCATACTAAGGGAACATCTATGTTTTCTGAATGCTTTGTTGTGGAATATCAGATTCAGAGCAAAATGCCATCGTGCAAGGGTTCTCATACGCATGATTCAAAAACAAAAATTGTTCTGTTATTGTCTTACCTAATTTCGATAAATGTAGACCAGGCCTAGATAAAATATTATAACAAAGATCTAGATCTAGATCTAGGTAATCGAGAAAGTCCCCGAACTGATCTGAAGTTTACTTTTCTGAAAGCTCATTGGGGAGGTCCTCCACCCATCCGCGCCAGTCAAGAAAACACTCTAAAGAGGGGACTTTTGAGCGAAGTTAATCGAAAGGTTGGATTTAGTTATTGTATGACACAAAGAACGAAAGGGCGAGTTAGGGGAGGTGCCGTTCATCATATTATGTTTGTTAACTTTTTGGTAAGTGGCGCGGACAGGGGGAAGACCTTCCGCTCATTGCATTTAACAGTAGCCGAAATATTGACAGATGTAAATGCCAGGCAACGAAAAGTTGGAAAGCACAGAATCAGGTGTAAAAACTAGACAAGGATATTGAGCAAAAGAATTGGGCGACATTGTAGTTGTAGCCTAGGCCTAGGCCTACATGGCCTTTAGCCATCGTCCTGCTGGAGGCCAACATGCGAGGCCAGTATTGTGGCCTACATACTGCAAACCTGGTCCTGCGGGAGGCCAATATAATATTGTATGGCAGCGCTGCTCCTTATGGTTTGTTTATGTCAGTTGCTGCGACTCGTTTTTTTCATGTTTCTTTTCCACACTATTTTCGCGTCTTTATCTATCTTGTCACCCCTACTAGACTATATCTAACAAAATGGTATCGTCCGATTACGTTTATTACGATGCAACAATTCGTTACTATTCATCATACTCATGTAATTTACTAATAATACTGACGGTCTGAAGTTTGAACTGGGGAAAATCTTGGGGAAACTTTTACTTTGATAGGGGTTGTCGCCTGTATATGAAATGAGAGGAATGGGGCCATGCGCGTATTTGAGAAACCATTCTATGTCTGTAAAAAAATTATGAATTCCGATGTAATACTAGGGCATGCTGCATTATAAGGCCTTCTGTCGATAGGTTTTTCATCAGGGAAAAGTGGGAGAAAATGACCGGCACTGTTGTTGGCCGTTGTCTTTATTTGATGTGGTAATTAGATGTTGTGTTGCCTTGATTTAACCACTTTTCAGTACATGTTTTTTTGTTTGTACTCTACGAGCTGGAAATCAAATCTCTTGCTAAAACTAGCATCATTGTATGTGGAAGTGTTACATTGGTAGAGGAGGGAGAAGGCAATGCCACGTTACATGTAGTTAGTAAATTAAGCGCCTGACTTAAAAAATAATTTGTTCACCTGAATGGCCTGATTTAGGGTCAGAAAAAGTGCAGAAGTCTTGGGAAAATGACAAAATGTGTGTTAAATGGCATGTAAATGCAGAAAATTCTTGATTTATTTTAACAATAGAACTTACTGCCAATCATCACACATACTTTAAAAATCCAAATATCATAGGGGTCGCCTACGATTTATCCACTACTATTGTTGTTATTGCGTCCTAAAGTTTGTAAACACAATAACACTTGTTCAAAAGGACTTGATTGAGCCGACCGCCGAGGTTATCGGCAACACGTGAACGATCGGCTGACTGGTCGCTGGCTATCCTCGCACGGGGCGTTATATGAACGAGTTCACTCAATGTGGGACGAAGGTTAACATGTGTTGGGTGATACTGAAGACCAATGGAGTCAAGTGATATGTCTCATGGCCAGATTTCTTACAGTAATGGAATTGATCTGTACCAGGCTGCAGGGGTATACAGAGCCCAACAAGGATGTGACTTTGGGGCGGGCAGAGAAATTTTTTTTTTTGTTGTTTTTTTTGGGCCACACTTATTCACAGATGTCTGTGAATAAGACCAGAATCTTATGCGTTACTGGCCCCATGTGACTAGGGCTGCAAACAGCAGGCTGTTTTAGTGTCCTCCTGCAGGACCTGGTTGTGCTAAAAATTTCAAAACAGTCTGACATATAGGCCTAGGCCTACATTATCTATGCAGGCTATAGATAGCTACAATAATTCAGAGAAAAATATGCAATGCGTGTTGGCAGTTGCTACTACGAAAATGATGTTGTAGCATCACCTTCAGGTATTACCTGTAGTTTTTATATATATCTTTTTCAGCTGTTTGTGTTGATAACACTTTGTAGTTTGTATAACCAAATTTTCAATCAGGCAGTGAAATGAGATTTTGTTTTTTTTCAATATTAGGGAATACTGATTTAGTCTCCTGGCACCCCATTGACATCAAATCTCTGGAACCACATCTGCAAACATGGGGGATGATTTCCGGATCTATTTCGTCAGACCTGACAAAGATGAAGAAAACAACTCTACAATGGTTGAGGCATTTGAGGTTAGTATAATTTAAAAAATGAGTCTTGCTTAACTCCATATTTATGACTGTTTTGTCTTTGTTAAATTCAAGAACTGCAGACCCGTAAGTGTAATTTTGAACTTCCTTTCAGTGTTTCGTTGTTGGCTTCGTTTCTCATTTTCTGGGTAATGATTAATGCTGCCAATGAAAATGAAAGTTTTTGTAGACTGCTAAACTTATGACATATGAAATTGTCAAAGAATAAATTATATGACAACAAATTTAAAACTACTGACATCTTTGGTTTTGGTTTGTATGTCACTTCTCACTCTCAGAATCAAAATCATTTGCAGGCACTGGGAAATGCTGGCTATAATTTCAAACCTGAGTGGATTACTTCAGAAGAATGTCTCAACTCAGCCAGCAAAAATAAACAAATTTATATTTTTGACCCATTTGAAGGGAATGCCTTCTGTCAGCTAAAAGAACTAAATTGCAGGTGGGTGAAATATGATTGGACTATCCAGGTTAATATTTGGAGATGTTGAGAAAATTTTAATTATTCTGTTCCTAACTAGGATATTTCTTAACGTGTCCAAATGAAAGGTAGATGAATGATTTTTGTCAGTGTTATCTCCTTCCTTGTAAAAGTTTCTTCCTGAAAAAAAAAATATATA
Organism: Onchidella celtica; assembly: GCA_963931925.1. NCBI lineage: Eukaryota > Metazoa > Mollusca > Gastropoda > Systellommatophora > Onchidiidae > Onchidella > Onchidella celtica. The sequence goes on from OZ007567.1 coordinate 27,391,309, forward strand.
TAAAAGTTAGCAATATTTGCAGGATAATCTTGTTTCTCTTGCCCACTACCTAAGTGTGACAGTTTGTGTGTGTGTCGTCACCCCCCACCCCCATTTCATGAAGTAAAAAATGAAAGATGCATAAACTGAGATATCGGGTAGGGAAAGAGTATTTCAGTATTTAAAAATGATATATTTCCATGCCAGTGAATGTGCACTGAACAAGGATGTGTGCTTCTTTATTTCATAGTTTTAGCATCGAAACTTCATATTTTTGGGTTTTTTTTTCTAAATTTGGAATACATGCCATAAATTGTTTGATCCAGAAGATTTTGTATGTCCAAACTCTAAACCTAGTTTTACTTTCAATACTTTCATTTTCAGGATTTATGGACCTCGCTGTATTTTAGCAAATCTCCTCCATGGAATGGTGAGTAATTTTGAAGTTCTTTAGAGAAACCCTGTTAAATTTTTATATGTGCAAATGTTCCATAGTCATGGGTGCCAGAATTTCGGTATATAGGGCCTACTGGATTTCTAGTTATGTCTCCAGACCTTTTTACCCCTACACTTTTGGCGTAGTTTACTATGCTTGACCAACTAAAACTACACACTACGCTTTGATTGAACAAAATTTTCTACGCTCACCCGCAATTTCGGATCGTGAAAATTGTGGAATGAAAATTGTATGAAGAGATGTTTTAACGAAATGCGAAAGTTATGAAGCGAAAAATAATCAATACTACTTCTGGTGGCGCGCATTCTCACCACTCTCACATGCACCTGTTCGCATTGCTAGTCAAAATCTAGATCACATGAAGTGAAGACCCCTTTCTTGAAGTTTCAAAACTTGCACCATGGATAGGAAAAGCTGCTGATTCCAAACCTCCACCTGCCAAGAATTAGTCATGTCAAAAGTTCAAAGCGGAGTATACCTCAACATGACCGTTTCTTTCCACATCGTTGAAGGGACCACTGTATGTCCGCTGTAACATCTGTGATATTGACTTTGGCTGCAGCCATGCTGGTCGCTATGATTGCAAGCGACATGTGGATTCAAAGTCCCACCAGGACTTTGTGAAATTAAAGAAAACTTTGAAGACAGTGACAAGTTTTTATAGCAAGCCAAAATGGGACCAGCAAAGAAATATAATGAGGGTGTGCATTGTGTAATATCATTGCAGAACACAACATGTCCCTCCCGTCTGCAGATATACTTGTCAGAACCATGAAAGAGATGTTTCCTGATTCTGAAATTGCAACAGGCAATTATTAATTTTAGACTGGATCTGTTTATTCATCTTTTTTTGTTTTAGTCACTCTAGATTTAGATCTGATCATCTCTATCTGGAATTACATGTAGATCTAGAATGTAAATCAAGTGAAAACACTGGGGAAACATTATCTCAACATCCTTCATCATGTCACCATCATATATAGACAAACAAGTCAATTGCGAGTCATTGAGCCTACTGTGCCTGCTCAAAAGATTTCCTTGTCTCATACCTGCTGGGGTGACACATGATGAAGTGCTGGAACAGCTCACTCTATGCCAGTGGAGAGATGTGCAAGACTGCGGGGATGAGACAATTGATCGCACTTGGACAGCAATAGGGAGAAATTTCCCAGAAATGAAGCCTCTAGCCAAAATCATGTGTGGGCTTAATGTGCATTCCCCACAGCAATGCACCATGTGAGCGCATCTTCTCAACAGTCAGGAAGAATGCAACTGCTGCAAGATCATCAATGAAAGATGATACCATTGAGGCACTTCTTGTACTCAAGGTAAGGTCTGGACATTTCCTGGATAAGTCCAGAAATTGAGCAGTGCTTCTCTATTACCATTCATTGCAATAACAATGAATGTATCAAGTGCCTGCATATAATGTAAATACGAAGTCTTCATTTTTCTTTTCTGTAGTTCTCTTTTAAATATCATTGTTTTGTGTTGATACATTCAAGGACATTACTTTGCGAAGTTTGTAAGAACAATTCTGGAATTTTCATCTTTGGACAGTTCGTTACTGTGCTGATGCAACAGTCACCTGTCTATATGTAAAATCGTTAGATAGAATTTTATATGTGTGTTTGTCTTGTAGTAATGTTTGTCTTATTATAATACTATTGCTCTCTCATTAAGATGTCTTTTGCATTGATTCGATGCTCACGGTGCTTATTTTCTCACAGAGCGAAACATACGTGTGTACACAAAATTTTCAGTGAAAACTACACTTGGGTATCCAAAAACTACACTCACAAGTGGTTCTGTCTACACTTTGATGGCAGTAGGGGTAAACAGGTCTGTGTCTCTGAAAAACAATTCCGGTTTGGCGACTTGAAGAATTGGAAAAAAAAAAAAAGCAAAAAACCCTATTTAATCAAAACAAAAAAGTGCAACCGTGTGAGTGCGAGATATCGGCCTTATTTGCGTCTATTATTTTAGTATTCACCGTGTCCGAAGGAGTATCGTCAACATAGGTTTACCGTCGCGTTCTGGCTGATTCGCAGTTTTAGATCAATCGCTTCACATGCATCAGCTGCTCTTCATTGCACTGACAATAACACAAACTTGAAAGTGAGCGAAGGGTCACGAGATGACATACTGTCATACGCTTGTTCTGCGTATCGTGTGAGTGAACATAGCCTATCATGTGTTACGCTGACGTCATCTGTCAGGCCTACACCAGAATGAATGCTTTAGATGCCTGCAATGGTAGATGTACTTGAACTTTTATTGACGATGGATCCTTTCGTTTGGAATGTCTGATTGGTTGGTTCCGTGTATATTGTGAACGTGGAATATGTTGTGCGGACTGATTTGACGCATTACTATTGTTATGCAAAAACCAAGAATCTAGATCAAGGTCGAGCATGTCCCCAAGATGTGTACCGTTACAAGGTGTACTGCTACATAATCATTGTACTAGATCTAACCCGATGACAGATGAGATACTTTTTAGGGGCTCACCTCAGATTCTTGTAGTTCTCCAGCATCAAAATCATTGGCAGAGCCAAATTTCCCTTCATTCAGTCCAAAAGACGGGTACTCATACACCAAGCGTGAGTGAGGCCTATAGGTCTGGCGCTTGTATTATAACCACGGAGGCTGTAAGCAGTGCGAGTCAAGCAATGGCATACTGCTAAAGCCATGTTTTCATGTGTACGGAAATGAAAATGTCAAAAATTCATGAAGTAGTTCTATTTCACTATTTGATGGAATTTTGACGTTCCGTTTCCATTAGCGTACACATGAAAACCCGGCATAGCAGTGTTAAATTGAAAGGGAGACAACAGGATCTAGGAAATAATATTCATCTTGTAGAACAAAAGCTGGTGCAGTCACACACATTATATATGGGTCAAAATCTGATTTGCTGTACACTTTTTGTGACACAGTGATGAATTTTAAAAATTGATATCTATCCTTAAAAACCATTACATCTGATTCTGTAAATATTTGTCTTTCATACTCTGTAGTTGCCTTTTAGCATTCCCTTCGGGTTTCAACAATACCACCCATTCTTGACTGACAGGGTGTATGTTACATAAACACCGTCACAACACAAAAACAACCCAAACACTTGCAATTACAAGGCCAGGAAACTAATTAAGCAAGTTTATTTCATACTGTCAGAAATACAATTTTTTGAGTCAATAATCACTTATGAAATTCAAAATGCCTCTCAGATATGTGGTCTGTATGTTACATAAACACCAAAAACATAAAAATATGTTAAAAATAAAATTTACTTATCCAAATAAATGAATAAATGGCTCTGACTATTACTGATAACAATGTCTAATGTAGCACAAAAATGCTCTTTCTGCATTGCAATAGTAAGCTGGCAGACACCAAAAGTCTGTACGTTACATAAACACCAAATTGTAAAAGCCCTAAAAATCATGCACTTTTATACTGTGGTCAAGTTGAAATTATTATTAACTTGAGCATTTGATACATGGCTCCAGGCCTACTGAGGATATGTTGATGCAGCAGCTATGGGAGAGCTTCCAGTTAGCAAAAATCTGTATGTTACATAAACACCAAAGCAACTGAACTGCAATTTTCCCACACTGAAATGAAGGATTAGACTAAGCTGCATGTTAAGTTCAGCATCTGTTTGAAGGGGTCACAATCACAGAAGACAGAAGAGTTTGAGGGCCATTGTTAAATTATGTGAACAAAAGTCTGTACGTGACATAAACACCAAAATAATTGGAATTCTCATTTCCCTAGATGTTATTGCTGAAATGTAACTGAACTGTATTTTAATGCTAGCATCTACTGCAAAATTTAACACAGATGGACATCAGGATGCACTGGTCACTACTACATCTAGCCGAGCAAAAATCTGTATGTTACATAAAATGACAGAAGGACACAGGGTACTGAAATCACAGGGAAATTGTAGTTTACTGCACTGGTCACTACTACATCTAGCCGAGCAAAAATCTGTATGTTACATAAAATGACAGAAGGACACACAGGGTAGTGAAATCACAGGGAAATTGTAGTTTACTGCACTGGTCACTACTACATCTAGCCAAGCAAAAATCTGTACGTTACATAAAATGACAGAAGGACACACAGGGTAGTGAAATCACAGGGAAATTGTAGTTTACTGCACTGGTCACTACTACATCTAGCCAAGCAAAAATCTGTATGTTACATAAAATGACAGAAGGACACAGGGTAGTGAAATCACAGGGAAATTGTAGTTTACTGCACTGGTCACTACTTCATCTAGCCAAGCAAAAATCTGTACGTTACATAAAATGACAGAAGGACACAGGGTACTGAAATCACAGGGAAATTGTAGTTTACTGCACTGGTCACTACTACATCTAGCCAAGCAAAAATCTGTACGTTACATAAAATGACAGAAGGACACAGGGTACTGAAATCACAGGGAAATTGTAGTTTACTGCGCTGGTTCTCAGAGTTCTATGTCTCATCCATCCCTTCTATTTGATTTAATGCTCAATTACAGGGAAGGCCAGGAATGATTTTATAAACTGTCAACAAAAGAAAATAAATGTAGGTAATCTTCCATTTGATTTTGGTGCCCACTTCGGTCTGCATACATAGAAACTCAATTAGAAAACTGTAGAACTAATAACGTAACATGTTCTCAATTTTTAATCACTATATCCGTAACAGCACGAAAAGCACATTCAAACAAGTATGCTTTTGGGAAGGGCAAAACCACTTGCTGAGCCTTCATAGCTAATAAGTTTTACATTCTTTGGCAACAACTTGAAGATCCAGCTCCATGAAGTGTTATCTGGAAGCATGGATCAATTTCACACTGTCTTCAACTTTCATGTCCATTTGCATTAGCTTGTTGATCTGATCTGACTCCATTGTTATGAAATGAAACTGAAAGCTTTGACTTCGCTGCATCTCATGAACCCAAAGCTGCCATGATCTTGAACCAAGTATCAAGCAAGGCAGTAAACCTGTCCAGACAGTAACTGTTTGATAGCAACTGGTATCAAGGTGCAGCCACACAGTGTCCTCATAGAATTGTTTTTTTTTAACAATCTTCCAGTCTTTGGATGGGCCTTCATTTCATCTACCTGTTTTATTAGCCTACTTGCAAGATTAAGCCTGGCAACTGCCAAACTCTCTCTGGGAATAAGGTAGTGGACAGCCATCATTTTAGGATTGTCATCTTTCAGAAATTTCAGCACTACCTCATGTTATCCCATCCTCGTTAGTGAACCATCCACAATAGTGGGCATAGTGTTATTTATTGGACCATCTTGTCTGTCAGGTCTTCCTTATTACATAGATGTCTTGCACAGTGGTGGTGGTTTTTTGTACACTTTGAAGACAGGCTGTTCTTTGGATTATTTGAAAGCTTTCACAGATCTTTGTTTTGACAGCTGTGATTGGACCCAGGACTATTACTTTTAGTAAAAGTACTGTGGTTTGAAAACCAAAGTTGAAACATCATTGTGGCCTGTAAAAATCTCCTTTATCTCAGCTGCATATTCTGCAATCCCAACCTTTTCTCTGTGGCCTCTGACTAGCATGAACATCCTGCTACGTAAAGCTCTTTAGAAAACTCACTGAGGATTTGAGATTTTAAAAAATGGTACTATTTAAAACACTTAAACATTCGCAAATCAAATCATGAACTGTTATTTTACCTCGGCTGAAGCTAAATTATCATTGGTATGGTGTAATGAATGAAACTCATCAGCCAAAGCCATGTTTGCAAAATTTTTATCTGCTTATTAACTGTGATTCAATAACGATTCATTGCATTACTACTGCGGTAACATGCCTGAGATGAAATTATCATTTGATAATATCAAATATTTTACATAGATTGCGTGCGTCTAAACAAAAATGTTTCCTGTCCTTGCAGATCTAGATCTGTCACAGCAAAATGGAATGGCAATACATTATTACAGCCATGAGTTTCCATAATATGTACGATATTATAAAACTTAATAATTATTCCATGATCACCCTAAAGTTTCTAAGAGCTGCAGAGTATTGGCTACACAGATGGACGCTTAAGCCTAGATAAACAACAAAGATCAGTAAAAGGAAACCAAATCAGTTTCAGTAACGAAGTCCTACGCGAAGGTCAAAGTCTAAGTTGAAAAATGTAGACAACCTACTTTTATTCCTTGCTATCAAGACACAATTTAAAGTTTTCATCACGTGAATTACTTGGAACCAACTGCTTATAAAAGAAAAGCCTTCTTTCAGACAAAAGCCTTATGTGACTGCAACACTAAGCATTTTGAGTTTCAGTAACGAACTCTCACCCGTGACACTCAAAATGTACGACCCTGATCGTGCCATCTAAGTTTTTGGTCTTGATGTTCAAATGTAATCAAAATTTTGTTGCATTCAATTTTACGAATATCAGTCAACTGACATCAATGTGTGCTTTCAGATCCGGACTGCCGTATGTTATTGCAACACTAAGCATTTCGAGTTTCACTAACAAACGCCCACGTGAAGATCAAAGTCCACTGAAAGCTATGATCGTAATTTTATTTCTTGCTACACAGCACCAAAACAAGTTTTAATAATGTGAATTAGTTGAAACCCAATGACAACAAAAGAAAAGCCTTCTTTCAGATTGGCAACGGCCGTGTGTTACTGCAACACCAAACATTTGGAGTTTCAGTAACGAACTACCATGTGGAGTTCAAAGTCTACATTGAAAAAAAATGTAAACGCACTTTTATTCCTCACTACCAGGTCACAATTTAGTTTTCATAATATGAATTACCAGAAACCAGCATATTATAAAACAGAGGTCTTCTTTGAAATCGGCAAAGGCAGTATGTGACTGCAACACTAAGCATTTCAAGTTTCAGTAACGAACTCTCCCGCGTGACACTCAAAATGTATGACTCTGATCGTGTCATTTAAGTTTTGGGTCGTCATGTTCAAATGTAAAAATTTTATTGCATGCAAGGTTACTAACATAAGTGCAACTGATAAACATGTGTTCTTTCAGATCCGGGCTGCCGGACGTTAATGCAACACTGAGCATTTCGAGTTTCAATAACGAACGCTCACGTGAAGCTCAAAGCCTATTGAAAAATGTGGTCGTACTTTAAATTTCTTGCTACACGGCACCAAATCAAGTTCTGAAAATGTGAACTATTTAAACCAAATCACAACAAAAGAAAAACGTTCGTTGAGATCGGCAACGGCCGTGCGTTACAGCAACACCAGACATAACCAGTTTCTGTGACGAACTTCCACAAAGATTTTCCATTTCAACGTCAGTCAGGCAATCTAAATATTATGCCTTAATTCACTTCAGCAAAATTAATATTTTTTCTTCATAAATGAAAAGTTATTAAAACCAGATAGAGGGCCATCGGTCTTTAGATGGGCGGTAGCCGTATGCCATTGAAACACAAAACATTTCGGGTTTACGTTACGGACATCCATTGATGTTGTCATCCAATTTAGACTTATGATCACATCATTGTAGGAAATTTGTATTTTCAATATGTGTGACAGACACAAGTGACACATTACGAATTTAATGTACAACAGGGTACCGTTTATTGATTTTTTCCCTCCCGGTATGCAGTGCGTTATTAAACACCATGCAATACGTGTTGCCGTAACGAACTCCAGATGTAGCTACCGGGAAATAATCCAGTCAAGTTCAATATCAGGGCATTGAATGGGGTGATGGACAATCATGGGAAAGATATCCGCTGAGCGAAAGTCGTCTTTTAAATGCAAGAAATAAAAAAAGTCTGTTTACATCACGGCGTTCGTCACGTAAACACAACACCTTGTAGGGTTTCAATAACGCACGCACCAGTGTAGCGATCTTCCCCGACTCGTCGCGCTGACCATTTGGCAGGTTGCCAAGAAGTGTTTACACGGACTAGACCCCTATTATGTTTAAGGTCAAGGCGCTTGATTTCCATTTTGCAAGTTTTACACACATGTGAGAGTCTGTTCGTTATTAAACACGAGGGCAAATATTAAAAAAATCGTTGTTTTGACCTGAAATAATACGTACACCTTGCATTTCTGGTTTTTTAGCGCACATCTGATTCTCGCTGGATCCCACAGTCTAATAAATTCATTCTATATTGAAATTGCACATACTTCAGTAAGGAAGTGGGTGTACGTTATTTGAGTGATAATAAACACCAAACTTACCCATCGACTTGTTGCCGTTCTGCTCCATATCCGTTGGAAGTGTTATGTCACATTTGAGATCACCTAATCAGCTCTTGAAAATTCACCCGCGGACCTATCGCGACCGCATGCTTCGAGCCGAACGGCCACTTAACAGCAGCGTACGTTACCGGTTATAAACACGATGACGAGTCTGCTGACTACCTGGCTCTGTAGGACAAAGACGGGCCACGTGCGTGATTCCGTTCTTTGTGTGAAGACAAAGGGGCTATTATGCAATAAAAATCACGCCGCGATTTAAGTCCAGCGGTCAGAAATTCACGTTTCCAGCAGAAAGCATCATGTTGACGAAAGTTAACACCAAAAGTAACGTATGAAGGGTGATCTTTTGACCCCGCCATACACACTCCTTGCCGAGAGAAGGGGCTAGCGTGCCACACAGACATTTAGACTGTTATATCAGGATTGCTGTGGCCTGTTAACATTAAGTGTCAAGGTCTCCAGTTTTATGGAATATAGCTTTGATCATAACACCCCTAAAAATGTCACACTTTTTGTTAAAAAATCTCGATCCATCCACCCACATTACATTCCAATAGAATAATTATACATAGCTTTTAGAAGACACAGAGGATGTGAATGGAAAGATACACCATTTGTGCATCATTTTTACCCTTTTCTGTTGACAAACAAGTATTCTGTAGGATAACAGACGAGGGACAAATAGATTGGTATGGTGAAAACACCAGTGTACAGCAAATCAGATTTTGACCCATATACGAATAAGGAAAGTTGTAGGTGTGCACAAAATACTTAGTAACCGTGGTACATTTCATTATTGTGACATGTTAAGTGTTTTATGTTCTCTGATATATGAAATTTGCCTTTATGTGGCATTGGTGTATGCGCTTTAAGTGTCATATTTAGTTGGTAGGTCTGTTGTTTTATCACTGCGTTGCTCGGTGCGCAACTTCAGGTTTGGCTGATTAGGTCAAAGTGATTTTCAGGTTTCAAGTGGCTCCATTGCTGGCATGCATGCATAGTGCTTTCATTGTATCTTTTGTATTTTCTAAGATTTAAACACATTCTTTTCTGTCATCCAAGGATCTGCCAAAGATGAAACGACCAATCTACAACCTTGCCATGAAGGGTGTCAAAATATGCTGCACATCCATAGACAGATCATCCAGGGTAAAAAGAAGTGTAGAGTTTGTGTGTTGGTTTCATATTATATATAAAATGTATCAGGAGCTGTTATTGATGTTGTGAAAGCTACAAAACAAGCAATCTTCTTCACTCGAATTGTGAATATGAGAAGTCTTCTGAACTTTGCAGTGTTAAGTAAAGAAGTGGAAGAAGCACTGACACTGCATATAAAAATTTTACCTTTAAGATGACTGTACATCAAGATTTCCTCTTGAAAATGTGTGTTTTTCATTATACTTTTAAGATAAGGGAGAGTTGATACTCCTTTGTACCATATTCTACAAAGTCATGCAACGTACCAGATATGTAAATTATCCTAACTTTTCATTTATATTTACATTGTTGTAAGTTAAGCTGTCAATAACATTTCCTTGTGGTATAGTTTTTCAACAAATATAGATGTATTAAATAATTATCTTTCTAGGATGACGTAATGAGAAAAGTACATCTGATGGGTGGCGAGGTTGACTGCCATTTGACAGCTGACGTTACGCATTTGATTGCTGGTGAAGTTGGCAGCAACAAATATTTGGTACACACTGATTACCTTATTTCTTTAGATTTTCACCTAGAGGGCTATTTTCATCTGGATAAAGACTGACATTTATTTGCACTGGTTGGCATGATGATAACATTTTTGAACTTGTTTTTCTTGAACTTTTCTAAGGTCTGAGCAGCACACATCGCATTGCACAGCTGTGCTTAACTCTCACCCCGCACGCTACCCGTAAAGCCCGCTCTCCGGTCAGTGACCTTACTCACGGAGAATCTTATCTGGGTCACTGACCCTAGCCGCTATACGATGACCACATACGCTGTCCACGTGGTTCGGTTTTTATTGATCGGTATGAAAACAATCGCTGCTATGCCTTATCACGCTTGATAATGAATTAACCAGCAAAACCTTAGTCTGTCAGTCTCTAACCAATGATCTGACTTATGATTCCAAACTGACAGCTGTAGTTTTCATGAGAACGAAGCATGATAACTAGCCACGCCATCCCAAGCCCTACACAAATGGTTTCATCCTGATTGACACATACTAATAAACCAATGTGTGCATTTGGGGTAAAGATTATCTCAGAGCTTGTTTCTGATTGGTTCTTAGATGCAGACAACTCCAGATGGTGGTCAGCTTGTGAGAAAATGAGATATTATTGCAAATTTGTTGAGCAACAGTTCGCATGTCGATGTTATATCTTTTGAAAGTGTGGGGAGAGCCTTTGAGAGCTTAGTCTTTGTGATTCCGACCAGTGGTTCACTGGTTAACATGTCCATGTCACAATGCCTTTGATTTAGAAGAGATACAGTGAACAATAACACGGTGGTTACTTCTCAAAAAGTTCAGTGACCCAACGTGTGAAAATACGGCTGGCGCAGTCAGCTTGACCTTGCTGCCCGTGCGGCATGAGCGCTTGGGAAACATGGGCGGCATTTGCCGCCCTGCGCAGGGTGAGGGTTAAAACTAGTGAAACAGTGTGGGTTGCTTGAGTTTTCAATAAAATCCTTCACCAGTAAATTACTAATTTCCACATGTTTCCATTTGCTACTTCTTCTCTTGGAAATAAGCATTTACCATAAGAAGATTGTTTTGATTTGATTTATTCAGTCATGTCTTTGTGCACTGGATTATCATCACCCTTAATGACAGTAGTCTTAAATGGACATAACAACACAAAGTGTCTGCAGAGGAAGCTCTTCGTATAGTAGAACAAGTGGCTTAATAATGTACTTCAATGAAGAAGACATGCCTAACAATGATTCTTTCTGATCAGATGATAATTCTGAATAGCACCTTTAATCAAATCTGTCAGCTTATGGTAGAAGGATATGCTTTTTGTAATGGATTTATTCAAATATGATAATAAAATTTTACTGAAAACTTTACATTCAAACTCTCCAACCATCTCCCCTTATTTTGATGCATGGTAAATGCATGTTCTACAAGTACTCCCCAGGCTGCTGTTGACTCTTTAAGAAAGAAATCTGCTAGAATACAAAATTAATTCTGACTGCAGAGAGTTCATAAAGTTTCAGTTATGATGAGCAGATAATCATAATTTTGTTTTCTTAAGAACCATAAAATTAAGGTAGACATACCTTGTTTGGGATGCGAATAGTATGAATCAGATGCATGCTCAGTACCTCAATAGCTCTCTTTTTTATCATTTATTACTTTTCACCAAGGCTTTTGAGTGTTGCTACTTTAAAAAAAAGGGAAGGGAGAAGGGAATAATGTGCCTTCAAAAGTGACTGTCAGATCAATATGTAGAAAAGTTATTTCTGTCCTCATTAGGTTGCTGTGGAGAAAGATATACCAGTGATGGTGAAGGAATGGGTGTACAAAGTATGGGAGGCTTCACAAGACAAGTATGACTTTTTGACAATCCATACAGTTTTGTTACATTACTTGCATCTTATATTACAGTTTGATTACTAGGCCCTTTGAGAGTCAGGTGGGTCATTACATCCTTTCTTTTTGTTAACCATAACGTCATTCGCTGGTGATGTTTTGTTCATGTGTTTATTCATGTTTAACCGGCACATTTTTTGCATTCATGAATTATTGCATGGCAGTCACGTCTTATATTGGCTGAACCTTTTCAGCTGCAGTGGTTTATTCTCTGATCTTGTTGCTTTCCTGTGGATAATGCAGTTTTGTTTATTCTCCCTTGTTCCTTCTTTTAAAAAATATTCTGTGAATAGTTCAAACTGCAAGAAACTCTTTTCTAGATTCATTTACTCTAGGATGTTGAGTTTTTTCAGGGCAGATGGAGACATGTTAGCTGTTTTTAGATATAGATATACTCATGTTGAGTTGAGTTTTTTGTTGTTTTTTTAGGCAGACAAGAGCTACAGATGAGCTGTTTGACAAGTTTAAATGTCCACCATTCCTTGGACTGACTGTTGTTGTTTCTGGATTCAGTACTAGTGAAAGGAATCAGATGAGAGCTTTCATAATTCAGGGAGGTAATAATATGAATGTATTATGTTCATCTTTGATAGAGAGACAAATATGAATTAATTTTTGTAAATTGTTTCCACAATAAGGCCATTTTTTTACTATTCGGGGGGAGCAGGAGCTAAGTGATTTTGAATGATCCAACCAGTTTGGTTTTACATGCTTGATATAAAATCTGACTGACAACTTGGTCAAGAAAGGTAAAATTGGCAATTATTTGTCAGTTTCTTTTGGGGGTAAGAAATGGGGGTGGGGTGGGGGAGTGTTAACAAAGTCTTGCCAGCTGTCAGTAGTGTTTTATACCTGTTTGTGTACTGTACGTGAAGTGATTAATTTCAGTAATGAGTTAAAACATGGGAATTTACAAGATAGTATGTACAATCTTCATTTCACATTACATTCACATGATTGTGCTTTTGGCTTCCACAGTTTGTCCAGTTAGGCACATGTGGAGAATTACAGTTCATTAATTTTTTTTCTTCCATATATGCAGGTGGTAAATATTCTGGTGAGCTGAAAATGAATGAATGCACACATTTGATTGTTAAAGAACCAAAAGGTAAGAATATTGAAGCAATTACACTGAAATAGTAAATTGCATGAGAAATCAATGCAAAATTAGATTGTTCTTCCAGCTTCCACACATGTAAATAAAGGTTAATAATATGCACAGGTTTGTCTCAAGGCTGCATCAAATGTAATTTGTATTTTATTTTCATGCTTGTGTTTGTTATGCTTCAGTGTTTTCAATATTTGCCGGAAGTATAAGAAGACTGTGGATATGAACTAAATGAAAATCAATCTTGTTTTCAGGTGCCAAATATGAAGCGGCAAAGAACTGGCAGATTAAAATTGTTCAAGAACGCTGGTTGCTGGACTGCATGGACAAGGGCAGATATCTAGATCCCAAGCTATACCAGTTTGATGGGAACCAACCTTCCAAATATGTGAAAACATCTACACCTGAGAGGAAGTCAAGTGGGTTCTGTGTATCCTTATTATTAGTTTGATAAATTTGTTCTGGAGATGACCGTTTTTCTCAAACCAGGGCTGTGTCATGGAAAATAGAAATCTGAAAGCGTGAAGGCCACAGGTCTATGCTGAGAATGCATTTTAACTTATTTTCCAAGAAATTATGACATAGAAGAGCAGGTTGATCATAAGCATAACATTGCCAATGGTAAATGTCAACTTGATTTGACATACAGACTGGTATAATACAAAATGTTCCATTTTCATTTTTCTGGTTGTTGTTATTAATGATAAATTTGACAGCAATTTGAAGGGTGTTTTCTTACCACTAGATTTACACTCCTTGTCCCATTCTTTTCTGGCCATATTTTGTGCAGTCTTAACCTACAAAAACTACTGTGCCACAGTGTTAATGTAAACCATTGAAGATTGAGCAAGCCTGGCTGTTCACCTGGTAATTTTTCTCAGGCAGCATGAGGAAATTGGGCCATGGGTATGAGAGATACTTAAATGTATATCTCTGAAATCTGCCAGATGCTCATTTGGCTGTACAGTAAAATAAAAAAAAATGATACCTTTTGATTTTAATCAAGCCTCAACAGGCAGGGTGAGTCTAAAAAATTCAGTCAGATTTCTAGAAAAGTCATTCTCTGTTTCTGGCAGTGGGAGCTCCAAATATCTCAGACATCAGTGCTATATCAGGTGTTGGAATTAACGGCTCTATGCAGCGTGTGGATGAAACTGCTGATATGACTGCGAGGCTATCAGAATGTTTTAGTAGAGCAGGGAAGCACAATGATGTTGCAGAAACAAAGATGGGAAGTACAGCTTTTGAAGATGACACAACTATCATACCTGCAGATATTTTCTTGGATGGATGCAGGGTAAATATCACACACAGTTCTTACAGACTTAGTGCATCTTTGCAATGGTAAGAGATGAGGGTATAGCTCCTGATAAATAATTATTTCATGTGTTTTGAATTGTCCACAGTCTATTTTGCATTGAATGAGAATGTGGGGCTTCAGTAATCAAATGTTGACATTACAGTATGTTTGAATAACTTAAATGAACATGAACTAGAAGGCTTGATATTTTATATTTTCATTTCTCAATGGTGTCTCTGAGGAATAAGTAATAATCTGCCATTTTTAGGAACATTTGAAAAGAGTGCATAGAAATAAATTCTTGACAGTAGCCATAGATATGTTTGCTTGCAACAGTACTAAATTTTGTGTTATGTTCTCCAAAACAGGTGTATCTCAGTGGTATAAAAGCTGCCCTAGAGGAGAAATTGAGGAAAATTATCACAACTGGTGGTGGGATTAGGTTGGTTTTCAATTATTTTGACATAGTTATCATAGTATGAATTGTTGTGCAGTGAGATCTGCAAAAGGTGTGTAAATTCAGTGGAAAATTAATGTTGAGATGCAAGAATTGTATCTGTAAGAGATTATTTCTTTGTGTGGCTGTTGTTGGTTTTTTCTCTCCATTGGCCTATCTTACAGTTTTCAATTATCTTTTGTTTTTCTACTGATATGAATTTTGTGTTATCCATACACAATGCACTAAAAGAAATGTGTTTTTCTTTTTTATATCTTTTTTTTTTAAAGCATTTGGAAGAAGAAAAAAAGTAATCCTCCATTACTTATCTTCTACTTCTTTCATTGATTAACACTCATTTTGTTATCGATCAGGTGCACAGAAATAAATCAAAATGTCACACACATCGTCATGGGAGAAGTTGTTGCGTCGGACATTTTGATAGTGAATAAATTGACTGAGTGGTAAGCAGACAAGAATACATTTTGAAAAACATTATTTTCCTTTCAAAGGAAAAGCAAGTTTCAATCAGACTGACCTTACAAGTTGCTGATTTTCATTACTCAGTTGTGAATCTTCATGGAGTCAAATTTAAATTGCAGTTCCACTCAAATCAATGAACTGCAGTATTCATATTCCTACTTTTAGAAGTGTTTAGTACTTCCAGATATGCCTACTGTTAAATAGTGTCCATGTAAAATTTTAATTGAGCATTAGAAAGATAGATGGCTCTGTGTAACAGGAATTTCAAAGCAAAATCATTGGATCTGAAAAAGAAGAATTCCCTGAGTGTGTCATCTGAATACATTTTTTATCTCACATGCATCAATAATTTGGGGAAAAAAAGGAGTGTCAGAACTTTCAGCTACTGTAGATTGTGAGGAAATACAAATCTTAGTGGATTTATCTCCAGATGATAAAATTTTGTTTGTGTGTAGAATATATTCAATGGGTTGTTGATTATACTGTGTCCATCATCAGCCCCTATGTGGTAACCTCAGAGTGGTTAATGGACTGCTTTCATCAAAATACACATTTGAGTGCAGGAAAATATTTACGAACAGATCTAGGCCTTAAACTACCAGTCAAGGCAGACAGGTAATTTTTCTGTGTGAAATTATTTATATAGCTTTATGAATTATTCATTTACCAACTGGAATAAAGTTTGAAGTTCTTGTTAAAACAAAAAGTCACCTGACACACCTATGTGGTAGTGTCCATGTTCAGTTTAAAACTCTTGTGCTAAATAATTCATTTTTTCCTGATTTAAAATCACAATTCTCTGCAAATATTATAGCTTTGTGGTGACAAATAGATTTTGTATTCTGCTCACTAGATTTCTTTTTAGCCCACCTCTCAATTTAGTTTATAATTGGTTTTTTTTTCATCAGACTGAAGAACTCAAGTGAGATTCGAAAAAATGCTTCTCAGGCATCCCATACGGGCAAATCAGACTGCAGTAAAGATCAACCACAAGAGAGTGATGCATTCAGAGTGGATGCTCCAAGTGATCTCGAAATGGCTGAGCTATTAAGTCAATACATAGAACCACAGGGTAAGTAAGTGGGACAGTAACTCTTGTTATAACTAGTGAAAACGGCTGGCCATTTTGGTAAGGTTAGATCTGATTCCTGCATTGTACCTGCCTTTCAGCATAAATGTTGTTGTGTTTTTTTTCTTTCGATATCAGGCATGTTAACAGACATATAATCAGGTCAGGCATACAATCATGATCACAGTCATGGAATGTGGTAGGGTCTCCAGTTTGATCCTTTGGGTAGAAGTTTGTTAAAAAGTTTGTTTGGAAATTGAAATTTATTATGCAGGAAGGGAATGAATGAAATATTTGAAGACTGGGGAGAGTTTGAGTATCCATCAATGCCTTTCTTAAATGACAGTCTCAACCCTGCACATAGCAATATTTCTTGTTTGGCCAAGTTGTGTTTACCTGCATCATGAAATTAAGTCATGTCGACTATTAATTCTCAAATGTCTTACAAGTACACTTTTATCATGGTCAGGGATTAGATTGTAATATTGAAAGGACCATTGTGATTATTCAAACTTGTCTTGGACTTCAGATGCTGTGTTCACCCTTTTCTCTATATGAAGAGATTTCAATTTCCTGTAGCCTTCAAGAAACACTTGTCAGAAAGGGATTTTTAATT
Organism: Onchidella celtica; assembly: GCA_963931925.1. NCBI lineage: Eukaryota > Metazoa > Mollusca > Gastropoda > Systellommatophora > Onchidiidae > Onchidella > Onchidella celtica. The sequence goes on from OZ007567.1 coordinate 27,408,563, forward strand.
ACAAAATAAATTCTTTATGATCCATTAATGTAGGTTTTACTGTGCATTGCCGGTTTTTTACTTTTAAACTGGTACTTGTATCCTTTGTTCTTGGTTCTTCCTTTATGATGATAACATTCTTTTCTCATAGGTGAGGCCCAGCCTCCTAATGAAGAACCCACCGGGGATGTTCAGAACCTGGCAGCAGCTAATGGAAACAGTCAAAATTCTACAAGAAAGCAGGAGGAGAATGAAGAGAATTTGACACAAGATCCTAATGGTACTTTTTCTCTTTTTTTAAATGATTACTACAGGGATATGCACATTACAGTTAATGTTGTAACTTTTAAATTTTTAAAATTTTGTTTTCATTATAGACATAATAAAATGTACGTTCTTGTTGAGAGGAACAAGGAATCTTTACATTGATATCAAATGCTCTTTTGTTTTGCATAAGCAGAAGAATCTATTTAGGCACTCAATGTCTGATGAGAGTTTCCCAAAAGTGAAAAGACTTCTGTGTCTTCTGAAAATGTAATTTATTTCAAAATTTGTTTCCATATTTTTCTCCTCAGACATTCCAGAAGACAATGCTGGGAAAGGAATTTTTCATAAAAGAACATTTATAATCCTTGGTTTTGATGAGGAGGAGACTGTCCAGTTGACTGAATTTGTTACAGAGAAAGGAGGTTTGGATCTTTGATTCAGAGTGACATACAGGTCCTAGCAGACTTGCCAACCTGTACGCTGTTGCGTATTTTGATACACGAAAGTGACAAAAATACGCAACGGATAGTGCCAGTAGGCATTTTTAGATAATGTATTATACGATGGGAAGTGAAGTGTTTTTCCACGAGTGGCACTCTTCTGGGCAAGAAACCTGACAGAAGGCCTTTAACCGGAAGTAAACACAATCAAGGAGAACTGCTATGCAGGAGGCACACTTGGATTAGGCCTGGACTAAATCTAGATCTGTGTTTGGATTTAAAGCGGAATATCATTTGTGTTCTGGACTTGACATTTATACAGGGATTTAAAGTGTAATAATATTGAATTTGGTTGAGGTTCGTTATTTTATGCGTTTGGCATGATGAATGTAAGTCATGGCTACAAAGACGAAGCTAGTCTTTCTCTACTCTTACAAGATGACGTTCCCATTCATCAAGGAATACACATGAAAAGAGTGATTCTCAATATTATGCATGCTGCACTTGCTGCAACAGTAACTTTTATATTGGAACACAAGATATAAAGATCTAGATCTAGTATTCAGCCAGGGGCAGTGGATAAATTCACGAAAAATCGTGAGGCATCTATGAGGGAATCGGCAAGGAAAAAGGAAAAGCAGTTACAGTCTTTATCAGTTTAAGTTTATTCACTTGTCCGCTGTATAATTGTGCGATTAGGCATATGTTTTTTCCAGTCGTGAAATAAGCATTTTTTTCCAGAAAATAAGTGAAAATACCAGCTTTTGTCACTGAAAATAAGGAAAGAACAATTGGGGGTCGGCAAGTCTGTCCTAGGACAGCTTTATAGCATCTTTCTTCAGTCAAATAGGAAAAACACTTGTAAATGCAATGTGGATAATTGAAATAGCATTGGCAACGGAAGCCTGAACATTATTTTTATGGTACTGAACTCAGACTGCATTGATTGTGCTTTGCAAACCCATCATCTGTATTGCACATCTTTTCTTCCAGGGCATGTGTTTTCTAGTGCCAAGACACATCAAGTGGCTGATATAGCAGTGGTTCCATTGATGGGATTTCCAGTTGATGTTACAGTCACAGAGATTCTGACAAATGCATGGCTGGTGGGTAGGATGTCCATTTGAACTTACTTCAAATAATAATATTTGTGTTTGTGTTAGAGTGATGAATTTGTTTGTCAGGTCTTTCTGCCTGGTTTCTCGTGGAGTAAGTCGATATGAAGCTGGCGTTATGCTGTATTTTTTGGATGCAAGAAATCTGACAGGACTTGTTCACTTTTCTCTCTAGATTCAAACAAGATTCCCACTCGAATAGTGGATCGGTATTGTACCTCTTTTGCTGAGTCAGTCACTCAGTCAAGAATTACATACATTGCTTTCTGTTTTATTGGCAGTTACACAATGCCAACTTAATGCATGGTGGCAGGTCTAAATGTTAAATTCAGATGCCATTTATCAGTATGAATTCTGATGTATTTTCATCACTACTAGTAAATGAGGACCACATACAATGGCTCGAGAGATATCTTTATTGAAATTTTTAAATAATATGAAATGGGTTTGGTCACGAAAGGAGCCTTTATGTGTATAATTTTTAATGAGTTTTAATTTTGTTCTTTTTACTGCAGCAAATGTGCATGGAAGCTGATACATTTCTGGCATATGATAAACACTGGCTATTTCGACCTATTGAGCTCCCAGAAAGTGAACCTCTTACAGGATGCTGCGTCAGTGTCAGGTATTGTGTTATTTAAAGTCTTGTGCTGCTATAATGCTTATCTTATTAAGTAGCAGCGCAGTCTTTGTCTTCCTAAATAAATGCAATTGGTGATGAGTTTGTACTGTGAAGAGTACCTACCAGTATGGCATTAATGTATGTAGTACAACTATTTTTATATTTATTTTCATGAGAATAACATTATTTGCACTTCCTATGTAGTGGTTTTTTTCTTTTCGTTCCAGTGGATATGTTGGGGTTGAACGTGAATGTATCATGCATCTTGCTCAGTCACTGGGTGCAAAGTGAGTATTTTTAATTCTGGAGAACGTGGAAACAGCTTGTCTTTTTTTAATGTGGGAAGATAATGTTAGTTTCATTGTCTCTCTCTCTCTCCCACCCCAAGTCAGACACATTTATGCTGTAAAATGGTAATAAAAGTAATTTGATGACAGTAAAACAGAGATTTGCAAATCTTTAATATGCATTCATTCATTGTATTCTTTAAGCTTATGGTGTTAAGAATGTTTTTGGAAAGAGCTTTAATTGTGAGAGCTTCTTGGTTGAGGGACAAGTGATTTTTGTTTGCAATGATTCAAGTTAAAATGAACTTTCTCTAATTTTAAAATTTTTCAGTCCTTCCTTTTTGGAGGCACAAATAAAAAACAAATAGCCTTAAATACATTGGCCATAATTATACGTTATATTGAAGAGAGGGATCAAGTATTAATTTAAATTATGAAATCGTAAAATGCTTCTTTGAAAATCATGATTTTTTTTTTTCCAGCTGTCAAGATCACTTTGCCAGGAGATCAAGTAAGAATGTGCTTGCCTGTACACATCTTATTGTGAATGTTTCAAGTGGCCCAAAATATGATGCTGCCAAGAAGTGGAAAATTCCTGCTGTTGGCAAGGAGTAAGTTTGAAGTGATTTCTATGTTACAGTCAATTAATGAACAAATGAGCAAGGGTGAACTTAAAGGGTTTAATGCAGGACTGCATTGTGTGCACTTGAGGGAGGGATGCGTCCAAAAATAAAATCAGTGCATTTCCATGAATAACGTATCTATGAGAAAAACCAGCCAATTATATCTTATGTGTTCATGCACTGTTGTTTCCTAATCTTGCTCAATTTCTCTTTTAGATCTTGTTAGTCCCTTCAAGATTTTGCTAAAACCCACTTTCCTGTACTGTCACCTTTTCCCCCATGCCGTAGAAAGTGATTAAACCCAGGCGAATGATCTGTTTATTGCCTTATCATTCTTATATCACACAATAATTGTTTTGGTTTGGAGGGGCGAGTTTTGGTAGGTAAACGCTGCAGATCTTTTCTTGGTATTTTATATTTGTTCAGCAGGGAACTTTTAGATGCATTGCCAGTGATCGGTCAGTGGTTTGATGATATAAGATTCGTTAAGAGAAAACTTTTGATGACTTTCCATCAAAACCCAGCATTTCATCAGTGGGATTTACTTTGGAAATTTCCACATCGGAAAATTTCTTTGTCCTTTAAAGCAACCTGAAACATTTCATTATTTTGTAATGCCGAGCATGACAGAAACAAGGCAACTTAAAGTAATTGTTGGAGAAATTATAAGAAAGTTTGCTGCTCCCAAACCACTGTATTGTTGCCAGATATTAATAATGAAGGAGGACATATAAAAAAAATTGAAACATATTTCATTGTCAGTGGCCATGTATTACTTATTACTTTGTTTTTGTTCTGTCCTGTGGTCAATAGATTTACAGAATTTTGTGTTACTATTGTCACACCTATTATTATTACTCCTCACTAAGTATGGGCATACAATTTTTACTCCAATTGCAGGTGGATATTTGCCTGTATACAGAAGGGAAAGCGAGCATCAGAGGAGCAATACCTCATTGAAATTCTTGAAGCAAAGCATTTAGAGGAAGAGCAGATGGTACAGCCAGCATCTACGACTGCTGAGCATCCCTCCTTTTCTCCCCCAACTCCAAATAAACAACAAACTGACGCAGGGACCCCTCACAATGACAGTGTCTTCAATAAAGAGGTGACACCAGGTAGTGTCAGCTCTAAAGGACTAGTCAAAAACATTTCAGCCTGTAGCAGTAAAGATGCATCAGATACCAAAGATAGTGACCATGCAAATGACAGAAACGGAGGTCCACTGCCGGAGAAAAGAATTTTGAAAGAGGTAAATATCTTCAACCTCTGTCGACCAAATCCAAATTATAACTTAAATAGAATTGAATAGAGATGACAAATAGATTACTGACAAATCAAATGTTTAAAGTGGTAAAATTATTTTACATAGTGGTGAAATTTAGCCCAAGCAGTAAAGCTGTCAGCACAGTGTAAATATTTTATGTGAGTTTCTAACATATAAGTGCCTACAAGTCATTTATTTTCCAAGTTATAAAGTTCTTCATTAATTTTTTGTTTTTGCATTCTTTATGTGTTTTCATACCATAGGCAGAAGATAGAATCCCAACTTCATCAGCAGAAAGCTCAGATCCAAACAGTGTTAAAACTGTAACAGACCCTATGTTAAATCCTATGGCTCCAATTCAAGGCCATTTAGCAGCTGTAACACCTGCCACAAGTAATGATCAAAGGCACGTGACATCTGCCAAGAAAAGTGCCTGTAAACCTAACCAGAGTGAGAACATCACAGCTGGCAATGTGAAAACCCCTGTTGATGTTAGGAGACAGCATTGGGTATGTTTGTTGCTCTTTTATGGTGCAGATATTTTATGACTATTTCATTTGTGCATGAGAAACTGAGATTAGTTTTATATGAACATGGCAAATTGTGTTAGTACTTGCAGAAGTCATTGATAAATTTCTTTCATGGTTTTTTTTTGTTGTTATTTTTAATCTTTTATTGTGTATGGGCTCTTATCCTTTCCATTCTGAAAAAGAAGAAATGGTTTCTTTGCCTTCTTCCTTTTTATCATTTATTTCATTCCATTTTATTCTATTCCACATTCTTTTTTATCTCCTTATCTCAAGAAATATTGCTTTAAGGATTTTGTGCTGTTGTTTTGTCTTTTTTGTGTGTAAGTTTTTACAACTCCTTTTTTGTACATTAAATTTTACAGGGTCAGTCTGCATTTACTGAAAGTCCACTTCAAAACTGTACGCCAGTTGGATTGATCAAAGGAGGGGGTGAAACACCCAGAACTTTTATGCAGCCTGGCTTTAGGGCAAAGTTTAACCTAGATGTGAGTGTGACATTTCTTCTCTTCCATCTCTTATTACTTTGTGCATTCTTTCTTTGAATAAATTGTTACTTATTCTTATTTTCATTTTCCTTCTTTCCTCTTTCATTCATTTCATATCGCAGTAGAGGATTAAATCATTTCTTCTGTCCAACCATCTCATCTGTCTTTCAGTCTTTTTCCTTGCTTCCGCATATAATTATTTTAAGTTAATCATCAGTTCCTGTTAAACCAAAACCATTACATCAGAAATGTAAACCACAAAGTTCCTTCAAAAACCGACATCACTTTACTTCTTCAGCACAACAGCCATTATGAGCATGAACATTTGAAAATGGCTGCCTAACACACATCAATCTTACTTTCCCTTTGTTGCCTGCCAAAAGAGCCTTTGTGAGGGTTCCATAACATCGACAACAGCACTTTCCAGTGCTCAAACAGCCTTTTTGAGAACTAAGGAAAAAAAGAACAAGGAAAAGAAAACCAAGATGAGAAACAAGAAGAAACAACAATAATAATAAAAATGAGGTGCAAATGGAAAGGTCTATAGATGACCCTTAGAAAACGGATCTTCAAACAGCAGAACACACATTAGCCTATTTTCATTACTGACCATAATATTTACATTTGTTTTTGGTTTAATCTTTTTTTCAGGGTGTCTTCAATACTCCTGACTTGAATGCAGACCTCAATAAATCAACTGTGAGTATGAAGTTACTTATTGTGTGATTGTTATCTCTTCTTTTGCTTGGATGTTGTCAGAAGATGAAAAAACATAACAATAGTTAAATCTGCGAAAACAAACCTTAAAAATCGGATTTAAATTTCATAGAATGTGAAATTTTCCCCCTTTTCTGTGAGGTGAATGTTCGTTGGCTTCAAGAAGCCTAATGAAATTGCCTGAGTCATGTAAGTATTCATTTCCAGTTTTATGTACTTGCAGCCACTAGGAGAAACATTTAAGAGGCAAATATCTAAGGCAGCCCAGAATGCAGCAGCCGTGAATGCCACATCATGTGTTTCTGTTGATGATCAGATGCCTGCCAGTCAGTCTCAGGTAAAAAAGAAAGAAAAGTTGGGCATTCAGATTCACCATCCCTCTCATTGTTGCTCTTTGGTTTTTCTTACTCTGTGGCATGCCAATCATCAGTCACACATGACACAGTAGGCCCATATGCTACATTTGAACAAATACCAGATTCATTCGACTTTGTAATCTACCTTTAAAAACAACCGGCTCATTTGTTCAGTGCACACATTAACTAAACATTTTGTAGTTATAGAGCAAATATCTAATTTATCAGGCTTTGTAAACTGAAACATTTATATCTTAGGGACCTGACACTCTACCTTGACATAATAAAATAATATTTAAAAACAACCAGCTCATTTGTTCAGTGTAGTTCAGCCCATGCATTAATTAAACAATGTGTGCTTAGAGAGTTGAACATTGTTTTCTCTAGCCTGATAGTGCTGCACCACTTCATGGAGTTGTGATTGCAGTGGCCAAGAAATTGGGACGGAGCCATGAGCAGTACAACAGCATTGTAGTCGAACTTGGTGGCAACTACTCATGGCACAATGGACAGCATGTCACTCATTTTGTATTTCAGGTGAAGCAAGTTGTTTTATTTCCAGACATCTTTTTAAAAAGAACATCTACAGAAAAGATAATTTACATGCATGTTGAGAGCAACATTAATTCTTGGAGAACTTCTGTAAGTCTTATATCAGTCGTAATGTATTTTACCTCAAATGGAGGAAAGTCACAAAAAAAATTAAACATCTACTGTTGAGGGAAAACTGAAAATGTAAAGTTTATCTGAAATGAAAATTTTTCATTTTCAAACGAAAAACCCAAAGGCAGTTATTATGAATAGTACTGTCTTTGTTTTGTGGTTAATGTTATGACCTCATAGAGACATTGTTGAAGGGAGGAGAGAAAATTGCAGGAGTGATGATTTTATTTCAGTTTGAAATATCGTTATTGTTTTTGTTTATCCTTGCATATTAATCATGCCTTTATATGATAAGCTTGTCCAATATAATGAAACATAGGAAAAAACTCTTTTTTAATTCATTGATTTGGACTGAGTGTACAACGGACACGTATTATTCCTATTATTAATTTCTGCAAATAAAATAGCTTGTTACATTTGTCTCTTCATTTTTTGTTGCCCTGACTAAAAACTTATGCCTCGGCATGAAAGGATAAAGAGTTTTTCATGTTTACATTTTCAACAGGGGAGACCAAATGACATGAATAAGGAGTTTCGCAAAGCAAGGGAGGAAGGCAAAATTATTGTTTCACCTTATTGGTTGTATGCTGTAAGTATTATGTGTCATGCCAGCCTGAACAATTGTAGAATAATTGGTTATTTGATGAAATACCTTATAATCTTATTAATTTCTTGTGTACAGTGTTAACCTTTGTCCTGCTGGAGGACACTATATTGTTGTCAGCAACATGTGAACGATCGGCTTACTGGCCGCTGGCTATCCCCACATGGGGCGTTATGCAGACGAGTTCACTCAATGTGGGACGAGGGTTAACATGTTGTAGCTTCAAAGTAAAATGGTGGAAGGAGAATACATGAAATAAACCAATTTTTAGTGGGACCTTCTTCCTCATATGGGGCAACTTTCCATAACACAAATGGAAAAAATTAACATGCTCTCTTCACTTAGGGCAGATTTTTCTCTCTGCTATTTATTTGTGTAATAATTATCTAAGTACACTGCATAAATAAGCCTGGGATGCCTGTAGAGAGAGATTTCTGTGTAAGTGCACACCATTCATATATATATTCACAGTGTCAAGAACAGAAGTGTCGAGTGGATGAAAGCATGTACCCACACAATTACAATCCAAACTTGGCTCTGGTTTGTGCCTTTTTATTCTTCTATCCTTTTACTCTTGGAATGTGTGTGTGCTATATATCATTAACTGAACTCATCGTTTGATTTACCTCAAAATGCTGCGTATACATTTACTGCCATGAGAATTACTGAAAATGTTGTACATGTAATTTGTGGCTGAAAATTGAAGCAGGCTTTTAGTTTATATGGTAATTTAATGGTGGTAACCAGAAAAGATAGTTATCAGTACTTTCATGCAACATTCATGATTTGCTTTGAGTGTGTGAAAATGGAAGGTGATTGTAAGAAAAGGCCATAGTGAACAGTGAAAAGCAAAATCTCTCTTTCAACCTTAGATTTGTTTCATTTTAGTGAATGTATTATTTATATAATACTGTTTAAAATAAATTTTAAATGGAACATGAAAATATTGCCACAGAAATGTGTAAATCTGCCATCACCACGATGGGTGAATGTTTGAGATATGAAACAATATAATAACACCGTATTGTTAAACTGAAGAAAGATCTTTGTTTTCACTGCCATTGTAAATTAACAGTATCATTGTTACATGTCAGCCTTAGTACCATGATTATCTAGTGTTGGAGGAAACAGAAGAAAGTTGAAAAAACTATATTTTTCAAGTTCAGGCAGCAATCATTCTGTTTATAAAATTCGAATATTTTCAGCTTTGAAACAGGAATATGTGAAGATTGCCTTAAAAATAATTCATTTATGTTAATCGCTGTGACAATGTTATTCTTAATTCTCACTTCAGACAATGACGCCCGCAGGCAAATCCACTCCATCACGAAGCACTAGAGCTGTTACAAGAAATAAGGGCCAGACTGAATCAAGCTGTACTCCAGGCCCAAGTAAAACACCAGCTAAAAAAATGCCTGTTCTAAATCTTCAGACTCATCCCATCAGAGAAGTGGAAGCCACTACTCCCAAATCAACAGTCACAATTCATAATAGGTACATTTTCAAATGGTGTCAGAAAATATTTTACAGTTTCCTGTCTAAAGCTATTAAAAAAAATTATACCCTGAGGTAGCTTTGTTATTTTTGTCGGATGAGTCATGAGCTGTCCACAGTGCAGGATTTCTCAACTGATAGATCTTTAGCTTCAGATTAAGTGGACATTCATTAAGTTATAAAATTTTGATGGCCTTGATTGAGTTGTTGCAAATGTAGTTAGGCCTTGTGAACCACCTATCTAAACCATATCATACCACTCTCATTTATTATTGAAAATACTGTAAAAATCTAAAGACAAGCACATGGTTTTGTTTCTTGAAGGAAATTTTCATCCTGCCACTTACACTAAAATTGCAATGTAATATAATGTCTCCAACTATTTTTTTATGAAAACTTGTTGAAGATACTTCAGTTTTATTGCTAAAATCAAGTACTAACGAACCTCCAACAGCAAAACCATTTCACCTGAGGTAGTGAATGAACAACCAGCCAATCTAACTATCGAAACACCAACTGTACAGGATCCTTTGATGCAACAGGGCAGTTCAACAGACAGGGATGTCAGTAAAGAGGTAAAATCTTAATCCAAAAATTCAATTGTTTTGTTGCTGTTGTTTGTTTTTTTGTTGGTCCTTAATGGGGAAGCATTTATTGGTTTTACTGCATATAATTTTTGATGACATTAGGACCTGAAAAGGAAACAAATACTGGATGTGATTATAAGGCCCTGTGGTTTTACATGAGCGGAGAGAAATCGGAATGTCACACGAAAAGCATAAAAAGAGAGATTAACCCTAGTCCTGCGGGAGGCCACTATATTGGCCTCCCCACGCGGCATGGAAGGCCATTATTTGGTCCGATACCCTTAACCGCGGGTCCTGCGGGAGGCCACATTTTTGTATTGCAATGGTGCGCCTCGCGCTTTGTTTATTCGGTTGCCAAGGCTGTCGTTTTTTTTTCCACACTATTTTCGCATGTTTATCTATCCTGTCACCCCTACTATATCTAACAAAATGGTATCGTCCGATTACGTTTATTACGATGCAACTATTGGCAACTGTTCGTCATACTTGTGTAATAGTACTGACGGTCTGAAGTTTGAACTGGGGAAAATCTTGGGGAAACTTTTACTTTGATGCTGGTTGTCGTCTACATGTGAAATGAGAAGAAAGGGGCCGTGTGCGTATTTGAGACGCCGTTCTACGTCTGTAATTATGAATTCTGATGTAATATTAGGGCATGCTGCATAAGGGCGTCTGTCAGTAGGTTTTTCATCGGGGAAAACTGGGAGAAAATGACCAACTTTGTTGTTGGTCGTTGTCTTTATTTCATGTGGTAATTATAAAGATATTGTGTTCCTTTGATTAAACTGCTTTTCAGTACATGTATGTGCTGTACGACCTGGAACTGGAAATCAAATCTCTCGCTAAAACGAAGATTATAGTAAGTGGAAGCTTTACATAGTAGAGGAGGGAGAAGGCAATGTCACGATACATGTGGTTAGTAAATTAAGCGAATGGCTTAAAAAATCATTTGTTCACCTGAATGGCCTGACTTTGGGACAGAAAAAGCGCAGAGGTCTTGGGAAAATGATGAAATGCATGTTAAACGGCATGTAAATGCAGAAAATTCTTGATTTGGGGCCTTCCATTTCACAATAAAACCTACTGCATATCATCTCAAATACTTTATCCAAATATCATAGGGGTCACTTACGATTTATCCACCACTATTGTTGATATTGCGTCCTGAAGTATACACGTGTTCACAAGGACCCGACAGACCCAACCGCCGAGGTTATCGGCAACATGCGAACGATCGGCTGACTGGCCACTGGCTATCCCTGCACGGGGCGTTACGTGGACAGGTTCACTCATCGTGGGACGAGGGTTAAAAGATATAAGCTTTTAGTCTTAGGAACCTACTTCAAACTGATGAACATAAAGTAAAAACAGATATAATTGTCATATATTATATGTATATGAGGATGTTTAAATGACATTGGTGGTGGATCAAGGGTGGGAATGAAAGAACAAAAAAATGACTGAATGAAAGAGAATCTGACAACAGACATCATGTGATGCAGACATTTGTGAGTGTTGATGATTACTGAAGATGTATACACTTTTTTCTCCCACCTTGTGTAAACTTAGGCATTGGTATGGACAGACACCAGTGATGTTTAAACATTCTTCCTTTCATACTGCAGGATTCAACAAGCAAAAGGAAAAGTCAAGAAATCAAAGAAGCACTGAGCAAAACCTTGGGCAATGTGTTAGCTGAAGCATCAAGGTATCCATATGTCTTTCTGAGCTAATTGTGGCAGTTGGAATAGAAATGACACGCATTGACTTTGTAGACACACATGCATACAGCAGTTTCTTAATCTTATGGGCCATTGTCAGATTTCAGTCATTTGTCAGCGTATACCTGAAATATATTTATTGAATCATGGTATTGTTTGAAATTAATACTGATGACTATGAAAAAGTAACAAATAAAAATTGTGAAATCCCATCCATTTTCTGCCTTTGTTACATGTTACTTTTGAAGACTATGAGTTGGTAGATTAAGAAATATTTTTTATAACTTTCCATTTTCACTATTTCTTAAAACATTCACTGTAAGATTTTTGTGACACGCTATAAGACATGATCATCACTGGTTTCACGTCATGGGATGAACAAATGGTGTCAGCCAAGAATGTGACACCCGTGAGGGGTACTATTATGTTGTCATCAGATATCTTTTAGCATGTCACAAAAAATGAAACTTTGCTATAAAATACTTTGTGAATAAAAACTTGAAACGAACTGTCTGTGCTGTCCTTAATTTTTTTTGTATTCTTATATCTACAGGTCAAGAAGATCTAACAGAAAGAAGTCAAAGAGGAGAAATTGTAAGGAAGTTCCTTCATTTTCAAGAAAGATGAATCATGTTTGCCTTTTTATATTATTCATACACTGGAATTTTTTTGTCAGTTATATTGTATAAGAAATTTGACAATGCTCGTGAAAAAGGCTGAGTTCATTTTCATTATTTACATGAGCAATTTACCAGGTTCAAAGAAGTATAGGAAAAATTAACCCTAGTTCATTTAATTGGAAGAAAAAAAGAATAGAATTGCTGTTTCTGTCACAAAAGTTAACCCCCACGCTGCGCGCAATGGTCAAACCCCGCTGACCCGTTCAGTGACGTAGTTCGCCCGGGGAATCATGAGTGGTCAGTGACCTTCGCCGGCTTGCGGGCTTGTTTACACGAAACAGCTGATCAGAGCTGACTGAAAGCTGCAATAGTTTGTTTTGATGCAGTGGGCACACAAGACTCTTTAATTAAAATGTGTTGTGCCTTACACATCGAATTATGAATTAAAACACAATTACACGGTTTGAAAACAAGTCTTCTAAGGTATGAAATTAGAGTGATTTGGAAATCATTGTTGCAGGGGAGAGGTCTGGAGTGAGTACGCCTAATTTTTCTTGGCTAATGTTTTTGTTCAAGTCATCATGAACGTTGAATTCGGTTTGCATGCTAAAGACTCTGCTAATGATGAGGGTAAGCCTGCAATGACTAATTTTATGTTCAAGTACCCCGCAGCTAAGTAATAGCAGGGAAAGTGTGGTTGTTTTTCTTTAAACAGTAGATCTACGAAAACCTTATCCTTTTTATTTGCTAATATAAAAATAGGTTGGGATATTCAGGCCTGTGTTATGGGGAAAAGGATTTAGTACACACTGGCATCACACAAACATGAGATATAAAAGGCAGAAGAGACAAGTTCCATCCCATTCATTTTTCTATTGCGTTAGTACTGCGTTGGCCATCAATACAAATTGTAAATAATATAAATTTACACTCTGCATAGACGTTCACCCCTGCGCCACGATGAGGCCCGGTACTTCCGACTTCGTCAGAGGAGGGGAGGGTTTGGGGGGATTTGATGGACTGGTGGGCTGCTGTTTGTCTAGGCTGTCTCTTCCATCACTTCTTCATGTAATCGACGAGCTATCTCATAGTCCTTCTGCGTGTGGTAGAGCTCGAAGCAGGGAGTTGCACAAAGGCCAACATCACATGTAGTGCACTCAAACGTCTCTTTCCGTTTCCTGTTCCCTTCTGCACCCTCTTTTTGCAGTTTGCCGAGGAGCACACAACGCAGACTCTCAATGGATTTTTTCACCTTCTCTGCTGGGGTGGTCGCTTACCCTTTACCTTTGATGCAAAATGTCTGGCTGTTAGTCGATGAACAGGAGAATCGCCCACCTCAGTTGCTGTCCTGGAAATGTCCCTGATTGTTGGCATCAAGTTCTCGGCGGAAGATTTTGTGCTGCACTGGAGATTTTCCTTTTTTTGCCATCGTCTCTTTGTAGCACAGTTAGGCGTTTAGCTTGGTGAGCATGAACAGATGGAAAAACAGTTTCTTCCACCACTTCATCGTCTTCCACCTGAAGGCACTGTACTGCATCATCTGATCCAATCGGTCCACAGCTCCCATGAACTTATTGTAATCAGAGACAGCCTCATGCCGGATGATGTGCTCCCCAGTGGTTCTGTCTGTCCTTCCAGTGTCTCTTTCTCTGTCTGAATGTATACTTGTCAAGAGATTGACATCTTTCCTGTCAAAAAATTTGATGTGATATGAGACTACATTTGTCATGACTTTTCACCACTCTTCTTCTTCACCACTTTCTTGGCCTTCATTTCCCGTGCCACTCCCACTCTGTTCAGTCTCAAGGTCCCACATGCTGGTGTATTCCGGCCCACCAGGTGTTGGAAAAGAGTGGGTGATGTGTAATAGTTATTGAGATAAAGATGGTGTCCAACATCTAGGTATGAGTACCAACAGAGTTAGCCCGTCGCCGTTTTTTTTCCAGCGAAACGACGGGTCTAAATTTTACGTAATATGAATTGCTCTACGCCGGTTGGAGTGGCGCCGTTTTAAACCCAGCGTGAACATCCGTGCCTCACCCGTGCCACACCCGTCGTTTCGCTGGACTTTTCATTTTAGTGCTGCACTAAAATTCAGCCAGCGTGGAACCGTTTTTTCCCTCTTTCTTCAAGTAACGAAATAAGATGGAGGTGGAAGCTTTGATAGAAGCTGTAAGAAAAAGGCAGGTTCTTTTTGATAAAGGAGACGATGATTATTCAAACAGAGTTTTAATCAACCAAAATTAGAAGGAAGTTGCAGAAGAAGTTGGAACTGATGGTGAGTAATTAATAAACATTTAGTAATTATTGACTCGATCTCTCTGTCTCGGTCTCTGCATCTCTCTTCCTCTCCTGTCACTCTCTCTATATCTCTTTTTCTCTTTGTCTCTCTCTTTCTCTCTCTCTCTCTCTCTCTTTCTCTTTCTTTCTCTCTTTTTCTCTTTCTCTCTCTCTCTCTCTCTTTTTCTCTTTCTCTCTCTCTCTCTTTTTCTCCTCTCTCTCTCTCTCGCTCCTTCTCTCTCTCTTATTGTAGGTCTACTGCTTCAAATGTCACAGGTAGTCTACTGTGTTTATCATGTTGATATGTAAAATTGACATAGGCAACATATGTGGTTGTTAGAAGTACTTTGCATTCTTTTCGTGATATTATACGATTGGTCTGGTAACACACTGGTCTTTTTGCCAGGGAAGAGTTCCAGCAGGAGATGTGAAATAGTGCATCAATGTTTCTCGGACTTTTAATGCACTTTTGTTTTAGTAGATCGACTGTTCCCATTGAATTTGGGTCCTTGAAACCCTGTTGGATCATTTGCTGTGTGAAACTGGTCACCCGTTGAAGCACACGGCGATAAACGGCAGGGCTCTTGTATGATGACAAAGTTGTGAAGCACCGTGATTGTCTTGACAATATCGCTCGCAATGTTTGGTTGAACGTCTATAGGGTGTTGCAAAATTTTCCACATCTGCGCTATTCTACCAAAAGAAGCTTCAACAATATTTCTTGCTCGAGACAGATGATTATTGAATATCTCTTTTTCATGTGTCAGCTGACGATGAGAGAATGGTTTCATAATATTGTCTCTTAGGGGAAAAGCGTCATCAGCCACAAACATATTATATAAATGGCAACTTGATATCCGTTTGTGGTATCGTTCCCTCTGTAGGGATGCCGAGTTTTTCAGATGTAAGTTGTCTACCAAACACTGATCTCTGAAAGATACCTCCATCATTGGTTACTTCCACATGAACCCACGTCAACTACAATGAATTTCCCATCTGAGTCTGTAACAGCAAAGAGAATTATCGAAAAGAAGCCTTTATAGTTATAGTATAGGGAACCTGATCTATTTGGCTTCTTGATGCGGATGTGCTTTCCATCAATTGCTCCAAGGCAAAGGGGAAAGTCGTATCTCGTATAGAAATCATTTGCGATGTTTATCCATTTTTCTCGATCTGGGGCTTGCATGACCTGTGGCTGTAACACGTCCCACAAAACCGCACATGTCTCTGTTGTGATTTCCTTTATAGTTGACACTCCAACTCAGAAATGAAATGACAGAGAAACATGGCTTTCTCCTGAAGCCAGATACCTGAAAATATAAGGATTCATAAAAGTACATAATTATCACCTCGGTGGCTAAGTGGTTAGTGCCCTTCCACAAAACTTTACATTACTACTAATTGATACTATAAACAATTGTTCACATTTGTATTTTCTCAACAGATGCAACTGCAAGGAAGAAGTGGGCGATGTTGAGAGACTCCTTTCAAAAGCATCACAAAAAGGAGACAACGTTCAAGTCTGGGCAAAGGCCAAAAAAATGGTACCTTTGCAAGAACTTGCTCTTCTTACTTCCTTTTGTTGATGACCGAAGCACCTCAACTACAACAACTACAAGCAATCTGATGGAGGGACTGGAGAATGAGCAAGAGTCCCAGCAAGCATCTTTCCATCTAGAGGAGACATTGGATGACAATCTCTCCTCAACTTCACCGGGTATTAGAGGCTCATTGGAGGATTCACGACCTGGCCCAAGCTGCACACCAAATGCCACCATCCAGCCTCCAACCTTTCCAAAGAAAGAAAGGCCTTTCCCCCAAGAGAGACAGGGCTCTCTGTCTCCTTTTGATGTGGAAATGCTGAATGCATTGAAGGGGTTGCAACACCAGCGAAAGGCAAACCCGGACGATGATGAACAATTCCTTTTGAGTTTATTACCTGTAATGAAATCATTAAACCCTGTTTCAAAGTTCAAGCTTCGCGGTGAGCTTAACGCCACAGCTCTGAGATATCTGCGACGCGCACAGCAGCCATCTCAGTATCGAGGTCAAGGGCATCCATCTCACACCCCAACCCCTAATTACCAGCCATCCCCATCATCTGTTACTACCGAAGACTCATATCAGTACAGCCTGTACACAACTAATGCAAGTGCACAGGTTCATCAGCCACCCCCACAAGACGACCCCTCTTATCAGTACAGCCAGCACCAGCAGTACACGTCAGCTATGTTCGAGTAGCTCGAGTTTTCCTGCCAGCGGCAATGATGTAAAATCAATCAATAAAGCAATGAAGTCTGTTTTATTAAACACATCGCCTAATTTGTATACATTTCTAATCTTTCTGTTAGTGACAGTGGTCAATGGAGAGAACTGAAACACAACCAAAGTTGGTGGAGGCATGAGCAAAGCATGTGCAATACAGTCGAGCACAGATATTTCGATTTCCTCGGGGACTTGATCCGTAATTCGAGATCTCCGTGCTAGGAGATCTAGCGCCGTTTCATCGACGGTAAGTTTTCTCTCGGTGTGCAGTTGGGATACATTAGGCTAGGCCTAGGCCTGCGACGTTGGTGATGTTGAAAATGCAACATGTTTGAGACTTAAGGATGAAAAAATAGTTCGAGGTTTCCATGTTTTCGAGATAACTGTGCTCGACTGTACTTCCCTCACTAAGCGCATGTTTGTGAATGAGTACCACCCTACAGTTTTAACCATTTTTGATTGGTGACCAAGTGGATGAGTAATTGCACTGTAACAGATGCGTCCCGTGTTCGAACCTTACTCCGGGATCAGGTTGATCCTTGAGTAAGATCATTGCCATTACTCCATTGCATCTAATGCCAGTTGGTCCTCTCTCGAAGTAGAGACAAAGAACCAAGTGCCACTGTTGACAATAAAAGGTTTCAAAACAATGTAATTCGTTATAAGTAAAAGTTATAAACTGCCCTTACCTCAAAGTTGTCACAAGTCGTTCTTTCGCAGGGAGGGATAGGTTTTCGAAAATTTGTTTCCCTCTTTGTGATATAGGGTCCTATCAAATCTAGCAGCAAGTAAAAAGTGCTTGGTTTCATTCGAATGTAAGATAAGCACTTCTCCTCATCATTCAAAACTTCGTCTACAAGGTGGTGGAACTCCCCGTAGGTTTCTCTCCGTTGGTGGATTCTATGAACCCAATATCTTCGCCTACTATAACAACGCCTCCTTTTTAAACAATACAAAATCGTCAAGATCTCGGCTGCCATGTTCCCAAGTAGCCTGACGGCGCTGGAACGGGCACGGGATGGTTGTAAACATTTTGCCACCCAGTACGTCGCCGTTCCAGTGACAGCCCGTTTTTTACGCTGGAACGGCGACGGCACAGGAACGGGCTGGCAACGGGCTAACTCTGTTTGTACTCTAAGGCTCCATCATCCGCATCACCAGGTCATAGGTAATTCCATGTGGGCTGGCTGGTTTCTTTGCTACATACACCACAAAGCGACAGCAATATCCGTTGCCTGAGTCGCAGATCTCGTACAGCTTCATTCCATACTTGTCAGGCTTGTCTGAATAGTACACACGAAAGTGAATATTTCCTCGCCATGCCACCAACACTTCATCCAGGGCGAGGTTTTTCTGTGGCCTGTAGTTTCGATGGAACTTTTGTTGCAGACATTTCACAAACGGAGCCAGTTTATGAAGCGGGTCACACACCCATCTTGGCCTCTGGGAACCTGAGTTCTGTTGTCATTGAGGTGCAGAAATGTAAGCAGTAGCTTGAAGCGATCCCGCTTCATGGTGGAAGCAAAAAATGGAAGGGAATACACGGCATCGGTACTCCAATAATCATCAATGTCAGCAAGCGGGAGTAGGCCCATGGCTGTGATGAGCCCAAAAAATGCCCACATCTCATTGTTGGTGGTATCAGAGGGCAGCTACAGGTCGCCATGAACATTCAGCTGAGCAACCAGACAGTGAGGAACCGTCTTCAAGGAGCTCAGCTCCGTTCCCGTGTCCCTGCCAGATGTCCCAAGCACACGGCTGCCCACAGAGCTGCTTGCCAGGCGTGGACTGCTCAGCATTCTCGCTGGACCCGTCGCCAGTGGGCCAACGTTGTGTTCAGCGATGAATCCCAGTTTAACCTGATCCATCCAGACAAGCGCTTTAAGGTCTGGAGGCGGGCAGGCGAGAGGTACCATCAGGACTGTGTCCAGCAGGTGGCACTTTATGGTGGAGGCTCTGTCATGGTGTGGGCGGGTTTCTCTGATAACCACAAGACCCCCCTGTACCATATTCAGGGGAATCTGACTGGAGCGAGACACAGAGACAAAATCTTGGGTCCCCTTGCCATTCCTCTCCTGCAGCGGATGGGACCTCATGCTGTCCTGCAGGATGATAATGCCAAGCCACATCGTGCACGCCTTGTGACCGACTTCCTGGAACAGAGAGGGGTCCATCAGATGGACTGGCTGACGTGCAGCCCTGATTTGAACCCTATAGAAAACGTGTGGGACCACCTGGGCCGTCGATTGAGAAACAATCACTCTCCACCACAGAGTCAACAGGAACTGCTCAGTTACCTGCAACAGGAGTAGCAAAACCTCCCACAACAACTCCTGCCAAGGCATGTCCTGTCCATGCGTCGATGCTGCATGGAATGTTTGGCCAGGCGGGGCGGTGACACCCACTACTGACATGTTTCCAGTGAGATTATAAGACAGTTGGGACTTTCGAAAATCGACCCCATCTGTAATGAACTCTTGTTAAAACAAAATCATGACCTCATTTAGAATTCAAATTACACACATGTAATCTATGGTCTCAAAGACATATTTGTGGAAAAAATGAATAAATTGTGTTCAACCGTTTTGGAGTTGTCATTTTTTGAAATTTTGTTCCTTGACTTAATGTGCTAAGTTTATGTTAATTTTTTTTTTTACATTCCAGTAAGTGGTCAGCTGAATGCATCAGATGGGAACACTTCCCAAGACAGCCTGCCAAGGACAGGAGCAAGTGGATGGTCAAGTAAAGGTCAGTTTAATAAAATTCTCCCTGGAGATTTCAAATAATCAAAATGAGATATGATAAAAGAAAATTAGGAAATGCTTTATCTGAGTTTATTAAATAATTTTATTTTTAATTGGTGGTTTTATGTGCGTGTCAACTGCTATAAAATATGCATTCAGGTGTGGAAAGAAATTGATATTACAGCTTACCCTGAGCCTCATGAAACAACAAGAGGTATACAGACTTGCATCCATTACATAACGAATGCAATACATGCCCAGCAGTCCATAAACTCTATGTCCATTCCTGCACCATTCAACTGAACATCTCAGTGGATTTACATTATCCTGACCTAGTGCTTACTGTGATGTTTTATCATCCCTTCCCCTCCCAGAATCTCCACCAAAGCATTCAATAATATATGTTGTTGGCTCCAACTTCTCATTGTATGTTGGCACAAGGTGAGTATGTGCACAGGAAGTTTACGAAATGCTATTTTTTTGGTATTCCTGAAAATGATCTAAAATCAAGCTGTAGCTCATCAGTGCATTATCATATTTTCTGTGCTGATGTTTGATCCAAGAGTTGTCAGATTATGGAAAGAACAAGCAGTACATTTTTCTTGTTGTTGCTGTTGTTTTTCAGATTGAATTTATTATGTCTTCTCTTTAACTGTGTTCTGTTCATGTGTGTGTTGGAAATTGAAAATGTAACATCTTCCTTGGATTTATAATTTTCAGGTATTGTGAAGGCATTGGTCATCTGACCAACGGTAGTTTCTGAATGTTGAAGGAGACAGATCTCAGATCTGCTGTAGGGGAAATTTCAGTTTCATTTATGCAAAATTATGCACACTCTTCGAATTTATTCCAATAGTATTTCAGTGCAACCTTTGAGCTACTAAATAACTCTTTACAGAACCAAAGCCAGTTCCAGTGGCCCCGGAACCTTCTCAGAGCCTTCAGGTGACATGGGAGGATCCAACAGAAAAGTATGTAGTGACCTCTGTGGTATCTATCATATTTAAACTGCATGGCTTGTGGGCTACTGTATCCCCTTCCCTTATGCAAAAACCTTTTGTAATATATATCATAAAGTGCAGCACAATTTCCAAATCATATGATAAAACTTCCGCTGGGATTTTGCTGAGTTTTTTGCGATGTCTTGGTTGTCTTGAGTTTACTGGAAAAGTCATCATTTATGTGGAGAGAAGTATATTTAGAAAGTGTCAAATCTTTCACAACAACTAACTCATATTGTACACAGGTATCTCAATTATATAGTTTTTGTAAGCATATTTGCTTTTATAAAACAGGTTAGAGAAAGAGAAATTGGCCCATCGTCTGGAAAGAGTATGTGAACCAAGTCAGAATACAGATGATCTTTTAGCAGCAATTGAAATTCCTGAGGATGCGTCAAATGTAAGATATTTTGCTGTTAATAACTAATAGGTTACACAAAACATGTAAGTTAACATGACTTTTTACATGAAAAATAATGTTTTGACTTGCTTTGTCTGTAGACATCAGTGACAAAATCTGGCTGTGGCTTCTCTGATAAACTGAGCATGTCTTTCTCATTTCAAGGAAGAATGAAATAGAAGTAATTCCACTGCAAAATTTTAAAAATATTTTTTAACTTCCGTTGTTGTATCAGTGATCAATAAACTCCTTTTCCAAAGGTCCTAAATTCGTCTTTAGACTGGTTGTAAAGAAGGAATTTGATTGCTTTAAACACTTCCAGTGCATGATGATTACAGTATCAGAATTTGTTCACACAAGTATTAATTACATGTAAATTGGGATAGCATGGAAAGAAACACAGGAAATAGGTTTATTGAAATAAAGAGACATTGTACCAGTGTCCGTGTTGCGCATTGCTTGAGAAAAGTTTGGTCTTTTTTAAGTAAGGTCTGCAGTTTACCTGGCACGTATAAGGAAACATGAACTCAAATTCAAAATTGAGATGATAACTTCTGAGTTTTTACTGATTTCTTTTGTCGCCACTCTTTTTTCTTATCCAGTCTCGAGTGAAGACAAGAAGTGCATCATACTTCAGTGACAGATCTCCAACTCCAGAGCCACCGCCTCTTGGTGAGAATTACAGGAGCTGGTGTGGTTTCACAAAGAATAATGCCATCACTGACCAAGACAAGATTATCTTGTGAACTTCAAAAACATGTCCATTTGTACCATAATGCAAAATAAGCAGAAATATTAAATTATTTTATCATTGAAACAAATTCATTTTCTGTAAAGTATTTCTGCATACACAAGACTATGGTATTTTTCATTTTCCATTCCATAGAAGAATTTACTTATTGACATGGTTTCATTTGTAAAGTTCGAATGCTTTGTCTTTATAATAAGTTGTAACCTGCAACCAGAGAAACAGGTAAAATTTAAGTTGTCAGATTTCAAAAACTTGGAATAAATATCACAGCTCAGTTACAATTAATTGAACTGGATTTTTTTTGTTGTTGTTTTTTTCAGCTTTTCCTCTTGCAAAACCTACAAGTCATGTTATGTCACCACAACCAGTAGAACTGTTGAGTGAAGAAAGCAGTGAAAGCAGATCTGACAATAGTTTTAAACAAGTGCCTGTATTTCTTATATCAGGGATGCAGAATGAGGTAATATAGGCCATTGTGGCCAGTCCGACAAACATTTTTTCCCAAAGTGTTTGCCTGTTTTTGAGCCATTTCCTCTCTTCACTCAGATACATGGTCCGTTGCCAGTAGGTCCCCCCTGATCTGGGACAAAATGAGTAAAAATTAAATGTTGCCCCAAATGTCCTGTTTTGCGTTTATCTTATGAATAAAGTAGTGTTTTTATGATTTTTTGTACTTTCAAAGCAGTTCATGACATAATTTTTGCTATAGAAGGGTAAAAAAGTCACCTCTCACAGCATTCCGTACATGCGCCATGACACCATAAAAGGCTTATAAATGGCGAACTATTGCAAAATATTCCATTTCTGTTGACATTTAAGCTCAATATAGCATTATTTGCCATGTTCATCTATTAAATCATGAAAATTCCTGCTATTTCTATAAGATTTGGTAACATGTTTGGTGTCATGTCATGTAAGGAACAAAGGAGCAACTCTCCGTTATCCTCTTCTTCTCTTAGACCTGTACAAGAGCCTTGATTTTAAGCGTAATGCAATATTTACTTAGCTATGGCTTTCCTTCTCTTTTATTGTTTATACTGTCTGTGCGTAAAACGAAGCAGCGGTCTGTACAGCTCACATAAAGCATTCCGTACATGAGTATGACGCAATATTTTCTTGCTTGGAAAATGACCTGTTCTCCACTGCCTACAACCAAAAACAATGTTGACATGAATAACCTTATCGGCAACAACAGATTACAGGCTCACAACACCAACAACAATGCGCAAACATCGTAACAACGACAGTAAACTTGGTCTAGCGTTCCGTACATGATATTACACTACCGCCGTTGGTGTCATGATAATCTATTTTGTTTTTACAACACACCAACAGTACACTCTTGTGTACATGTACAATTGACGCATTGAAACTTAATTGATATCGAAAACGGGTCACCATGCCGTGGCGGGCAAATAAGCTTATAATCTGTTATTTCAATGCTATTTTCATTCCGTACATGATTGTTATTTCGTTCCGTACATGAAACATGAAAATGTGATGATGCCAGAATGTTTGAATTTACTGTGAAGAAACAAACAAACATGGAGTTCTCAAATTTTTACACACGCTTCTCGAAAGGGCAAACTTGCCTTTCAAACATTGTACGACATCACAGCCTTCTTTACCCTTCGAAATGACGAGCCATGCCGTACAGATAAAAGTTGACACAAAAGTGGACGGACCAAAACAAAATGATCTAACAAATTCGAAGGATGCACTTTGGTTTAGAAACTCTGAGATTTTGAAGGGAAGACCCTACCACACGCAAAGCCGCTTGGTGCTTATAGTAATTCTATATTTTTTTATCGACTTCAAAGAGTTCATTCTTTCGGCCCGATACCATTGACACAAAAGTTTATGTATGGAGCTTATTTTGAAATCATCCATTATTTTTTTTTAGTTTGGGTTGCTAGAGACCTCCAATTCAGCATTTAGTTAGCTTATACATTTGTCTTGATCAGTAGACAGTGGGTTTTGCTGTATGATTACCATATATGAAAGTACTCACCATTCTTAGTAACCACAATAAAAACATCCATTTTTTTCTGCCAGAAATACACATACTTTGGTATATATTTTTCTCATAATTTTTTTGTTTCTGGTCTGATTCTTTCAGAACTGCTCCTGCAGGTACCTTGTCCATTTCTGAGCACATTAAGCATAAGATTGTGTTAAAAAGTATCTATGGTTTCCTTGTTAAGGTATTTCACCGAACCCATTGAAAAGAAGGACACCTTTTGGCAACTGACCACATATAAGAGATGTATACTATCCTTGTCCTGATTCAAAGTATAGTAACATGCAACTTTTTTTTTTTTTAATTCTGATTGGAAGAAACTCAGTCTTTTGAAACATTAAGGCCTGTTCTGTCTTATCAGACTTCTGAAGCCAGGCTTCTGTTAAGTATTTAGCAAATATTGTACAACCTTGAAATAGTTCCGTCACAAAGTAATTTTTTTTTTTTTTAATTTATGAAATTTTTGTTGCTGTTCTTGTTCATATATTTTCTTCATTAACCCTCTTGAGTTTAACCTGGCCGAATCCGGCTTTGCATAATTATGATGCCCACCATGTGTTAAACCCAGCCTTATTGCCAGCCGATGTCCTTTGGTTTTGTATACAATTTTGAAAGGAAGAACAGTGCATAAATAGCTATAAATATAATAAATGACATCACCAGGTAATCAGATGCCCACTGAATCAGTCTGAACCGTAAAATGTGAGTTGGGCCTACAAGTAATGTATTTTATTACACAGTCATCCAACAGGCCTGTTCCTCCCTCTAAGCCTACATCTTGTATTGATCAGCACACGCTTGTAGTACATAGTACATGCATGTACTAGCATGGTGCCTTTATGTGGGCAGTTTTGTTTGCTTGGAGATAACAAATGGGAGGCAATAGTGTGTAATACATGTATTGTCTGTCTACCTCAATGGTACACATGCCCGTTCAGCATTTTAGGTTAACAAAATCAATAAGCAGATGATTTTGGCATTACCGATGTAAGTAGGTTCATCTTTTAGTTCATTCATTTCTCAATAGGTATGTTAAAATTCATTATCATAGATGCGACATGGGGGCTATAATTTCCATTTTCGCAAAGGCATGCAGCAGTGACTGCCATAAGACTGAAAAATGTAAACAAATCAGGGTGGCCACATAGCAAGGAAGTCGGCCATCAAAGTGCCTCACAGGTAGCCAGAATAGAAACATGAAAGGGTTAAGTTACAGTATTTCATCTTCATTGTGATGTTTTCTCTTCTAAACAATGTCATTCAGGAAAGGGTTGATTATTCAGCTTTGGTGGAGCAGTTAGGAGGCAAAATGATAGAGAAGCAACATTTTGATCCATCCAGCACACATCTTGTTGTTGGTAAGTGAAATTTGTTCACTCTTTAAACTGAGAGCTTCCAAGATATTTGCTTTTTTTTTCCCTGGGCTTTAAGATGATCCACCTGGTAACCTTAACAAGAATGTCGAATGCAGTCTGAGACAATCTGAGGCTGTCTGATTTCTCTTAGGTCAGATTTTTATTCTGTCACAACGTTCAGGTTGTTGTTCATGCAATTGTCCTTCCTTTGTTTCTTTGTTTTTTCCTGTATTTTCTTCGCTTTAGCCTTCCAGTACAACACATCCTATCAGCAGTTTCAGTGGAAATAAGTGGAAAGTTACTCCAAAAGCTGCGAAGTGGTTATGAGTGTGATGTGCTCAATTTCTGTTGTAACGTCTCTGACTAAGACAGTTCACTCTTTTTCATCAGGTCAGCCAATTCGCAATGAGAAATACTTATCATGTGTGGCATCTGGCAAGTGGGTTCTACATAAATCATACTTTGAGGCTTGCCGGAAGGAAGGCAAGTTTGTCAAGGTAAATTCACATTAGTTTGCTTTTCTTTAAGCCTCACCCTGTGAGGGGCGGCAATTGTCGGTATTGACTCGCAAGCGCTCACGCCGCAGAGGCGGCAAAAGTCGGCAAGGTTAAGCTGACCGCGCCACGCGCAAGCCGTATTTTTACGCATCAGGTCACTGACCTTTTTGAGACGTAACCACCGTGTTATTGTTCACTGTATCTCTTCTAAATCAAAGGCATTGTGACATGGACATGTGAACCACTGGTCGGAATCACAAAGACTAAGCTTTCAAAGGCTCTCCCCACACTTTCAAAAGATGTAACATCGACATGCGAACCGTTGCTCAACAAATTTGCAATATTATCTCATTTTCTCACAAGCTGACCACCATCTGGAGTTGTCTGTTTCTAAGAACCAATCAGAAACAAGCTTGAAATAATCTTTGCCCCAAATGCCCCCATTGGTTTATTAGTATGTGTCAACCAGGGTGAAACCATTTGTGTAGGGCCTGGGAGGGCGTGGCTAGTTATCGTGCTTCGTTCTCAGGAAAACTACAGCTGTCAGTTTGGAATCATAAGCCAGATCATTGGTTAGAGACTGACAGACTAAGGTTTTGGTGGCTAATTCATTATCAAGCGTGATAAGGCATAGCAGCAAATGTTTTCATACCGATCAATAAAAACCGAACTACGTGAACAGCATATGTGGTCATCGTCTTGCGGCATGGGTCAGTGACCCCAGATAAGATTCTCCATGAGTAAGGTCACTGACCGGGCAGCGGGCTTTACGGGTAACGCGCAGAGTGAGCGTTAAGGTGTTTTCATGCTTTTTATCTCTGTCAGAGCAGTTTTATTTTTTCCAATAACTAGATAATTGTGAAAATTCTATGAGGTTTGTTGCTACCACACTGATAGCATTTATAACAAATAGTTTTGATATTGCCAGTTATTTTGCTATGAGGATTTTATGGATTATCTTGTTTTTTCTTAAGGAAGTCTGCTTCTCAACATTGATGCTTTCCTAGTGAATCAGTTACTTTATGGAGCAATGATAATGATATAAAGAATAATGACATCTGATTGATGTAAGTGTAGATAACTGCACGGACAGTTTCAGTGTTAATAATGTGATGCTATCAATCCAGGAAGAGGCACATGAATGGGGTAGTGACTTCACCTTGTCCCTAATGCAGAATATGACATCACAGGCGTGTAAACTGGCATCTGCAGCGCATAAGTGGAGGAAAAAAGTTTCGGCTTTGAGAAAGGTAATCAGATTCAATTATTGTTGATTTCTATTTTATCTGGCTTTCATGTGCAATTTTCATTTGCAAAGATTGTTTAGTGGCAGTTGTTATACAAAGCTAATTAAAACCAATTGGGTACTTTAGGAGAGAAATAGAATACACGAAATGACATCCCCAATTGCCCAATTGTTACTGTAATTTTAGCAGCTGACTCAGTAGGTTCTGAATGGTTGTTAGAATGGGGGGGGTGGGGGGGGTCATTTCCTTGGTGATGTAAAATTTTGAACATTAAATCGACCTGAGTAATATGAAATAAAAGTGATTGGAGGAGGAGGAGGGAGTGAGTGAATCGTTAGAAGTTGATATTGTTGTAAAAGGCAGGAATCAACATCAATTTTGCTTTCAATATCTTACTTGCACCTTTTTACTAGCACTCCCTGTGTGTTTGAAAGACTTTTCCTTTTCATGAGAATGAAACAATGGAGATTGGATCCATTCATGTTTATAAAATAAACATTGTGCACTTTGGCAGGTGAACCGATCTTGCAAAGGAGCATTTGATGGTTGGAGGGTGGTGTTGTGTTTGGATAGGAGCAAAGAGGAGAACTTCCAGCGACTTCTTGAGGCTGGTGGAGCAGTAGTCTCAACAATCAGGTTTGCACTTCATAACTCTGTATATTATGTAGTTTTAATGGAACATTGTAAACTGTTTACTGCGTGGGTGCCAGACCTCTGATAAATACCGGATTTCCGGTTTTGCTGTCTCCAAAATTTTTTTCCCCATTGCGCAATTTGAAAACTTAAAAAAAAAAAAAAAAAAAAGCTGGTTAATCAAAACAAAAAAAGCACAATCATGCAAGTTTGAGATATTGACCTTATTTACGTCTGTTTTTAGCATTCAGCGTATCCAATGGTGTATCGTCAACATAGGTCTACCGTCGTGTTCTGGTGATTTGCAGTTTTAGATCAAGCGCTGAATACGCATCAGATGCTCTTCATCACGCTGACAATAATGCGAACTTGAAAGTGAGTGAAGGGTCATTGGGTCACGAGATGGTGCACTGTGTCCGGTTAAGACCCACATGTTCCGCATATCATATGAGGGAACACAGCTTACCAATACAAAATACCATATGTTGCGTTGGCTTCGTGTGTCAGGCCTACATCAGAATTAATGCTTTAGATGGCTGCAATGGTAGATTTACTGGCACTTTTATTGTCGATTGACGATGAATGCTTTCGTTTGGAATGTCCAGATGGTTCCGTGTATTGAGGCCATAAGCAATGCAAGCAAAGCAACCGCATAGTGCTAAAGCCATGTTTTCATGTGTACGGAAACGAAAACGTCAGAAATTCATTAAGTAGTTCCATTTCACTTCTTGATGTCTTATTGATGTTTCCATTTCTGTGCACATGAAAACCCACCTTAGCGGTGTTGAATTGCAAAGGAGACAACGGGATCTATTTTATTGGCTCATGAGACACAAAAATATGTAATACATTAATAAACATGAACAAAAGCCATGGTTACATGTTTTGTCCGTTGGATGTTTGTGATAGGTTTAACAAACTTATTGGAGAAATTTTTCCACATTCAGATAAAACTGGGAAATAATATTCAGCTTGTAGAACAAAAACTGCTATAGTTGCACACATTAGACATGAACAAGCAAAGTTGTAGGTGTACACAAAATACTTAGTAACTGTGGTACATTATTGTGACATGCAAAGTCCTTTATTCTCTGATATTTAAAATTTGCCTGTATACGGCATTGGCATACGCGCTTTAGGTGTTATTTAGTTGCTCGGTCTATTGTTTTATCATTGCATGCTCGGTGCCTGCAACTTCAAGTTTGGCTGATTTGATCAAAGTGATTTTAAGGTTTCAGATGGCTGTGTTGTTGGCACCCATGGTAAACTGCATAATTTTAAATAAGAAAAGAAAGCATTGCAGTTTTATCAAGTACAAATATCCATCTAGCCAATAATTAGCTTTAAATAAGGGGATTCCATGTCAGCTTAGTCCAAAACCAAAAAGATTACTGGTCAGTGCAGATTTGTAGGCTGTTCATTACATTATCTGTTACTGAAGGTTAATATTTGTGTCTTTCAGATCACCATTCCCTGACAGTGTAAAAGCCACTCATGCTTTCATAGATCTGAACAAGATCAAAGTCACTCAGGTAAACATGCTGAAAGTGTAAACTTGAAAGTCTCTGGACATGAATTTTCACTGGTACTAGCATGTAAACAGTGAATATAGATTACTGGTTTTAATAAATATGTAATATGGTTTTGTGCCCAGTTGCTGCCATCAACCCTTAGCCATTTTCTCCATGTTGACTAGAAAATAAAATCACAGGCAAAAGAAATAGTGCATCATTGGCTTTTGGTAGAAAACAAATAGTGTATAAGCTGGCTACCATGTGTCACATATACAGTATGTACAAAAACGCACCAACTTAAAAAACTGATCTTTTGACTCCCTGTGTACCATCACAGCTTCTTAGATCATCTGATGATATTAACAAATCTTTAATTCTCAAGGTGTCCCTTAAGACCATGGGTGAAAAATCTTTTTATTTTCAAGGGCCTCAGATTTGGAATTCTCTGCCGCTGTCTTTGACAGAGACTGAAAATTTTAGGACTTGAACATCAGCTGAAGAGTCATCTGTTTACACTCTAAATGTCCATTGTTTGTGTTTTCCTGAGTATGTGTGGCTTGTGTATTGTGTGTGTGATTATATGATATAAATGTCGTAAAGTGCTTAGAATTAGAGCGTGGTTGTTAACGGAATGAAGCGCTATATAAATGCTATGTATTATTATTATCATTATTTTGTGTAAGAATATTGTAATTTAAATCACATATTATAAATCATGTGTTTAATGGGGTCATATGTGATGTATCCGTATCAGTCAGTAGTCTTAAAAATGTCTGCGTTTGCTTTTTTGGAATATTTTTTTTATATATACTTTCTCTGTTGTCCTCACCCTACTGCTTCTGTATTTGTATTTTGTTCATACCATCCCTTTCCCCTTTCTTGATTATCTGTGTGAAATTTAAGGAAAGCTGTCTGTGGTTTGTTTGTTTTTTTTACTCATTCTTGAAAGATTGTGCCAAGAAAATGAAAAACTTATGAAATATATACACTCGAGCCAAAAAGTTGAGCAACCCTGGGTTATGCTCAGAACTGACAACTTTATTTTTCAATTAATTCAAACACGTTCATTGGAATCAATTTATTGTTATGTAAGTCTGAAATCACATTCAATTTCATTTTACCCACCCCAAAAATGGGGCTTAATGACTTAAACAAAATTTTCTTTTATACAAAAACAAAAAAGTCAATAATTGAATGGCAAGAGTTCACAAATCTTGTTAGTGAAGGTTACTTAACTTTTTGGCTCGAGTGTAGTACATAATTATGGAGACACACAAGGTGCCTATCTATATAAATAAATTCATGCTCTTCAGGAGGACCTTGAGAAGTTGATTGGAGCAGACATTCATTGCCTAAAGACAGAATTCATTCCAGCCTTTTTAACGGATGAGCCGCCACCAGATCCATCAGAATTTTACCCAGGAGAAATTACTGCATTGAAAGCTTGGTAGGTGCAGACTTTTGAAATCAATTTCATTGAGAGAAATATATCCTTTGCTACTGGATCTCCATTATTGAAAATTCTTTTCCATTTAACTGGCTGATACAAGAAAATTTGTCTCATGTGAAGATTGAATGATTGATGACATCTGGAAACTGGGGAAACATGAAGCAATCACAGAGTCAGTTACTAGTATTGTTATATGGTGCATCATGTGACGAGAGGCTTTGACAAGTTCTAGAAAACAAATGAATGTCATGTTTGAAGTTCATTGTCTTCTGCTACATGGTATTGTTAGACTAGATTTAAAAGCAGATGTGTGTCAATGTTTACTTTTTTTTTTTTATGACTTTGATCATCTCTTGAATTTGCAGGGGTTTCCTCTTATTTTGCATCAGACATCTTGGGACTGTTTCATTATCAGGAATTTTTGTTTTTAGCATCTTGTCCGCTGTTGCATTTATTTATTTTTTTTCTTTTAGAAATTTTTTTTGCATACTTTGCAATGAAATAAAGAGTGTCTTGAAATTGTACCATTTACAGTATGCCTGAACCTCGTGAAAGCAGAAAACGTCGCAGAACAGAGAATGAAGCTGACAGCAGCAGCAGTAAGACTTCGAGACGGTGACAGCACAGTGCCATATTTGGACAATATTTACAGTTATATGCCACTGGACAGAAATGAACTCTGCTGTTTTATGACATATGTCTTCATTCAATGAGCTGGAACCATTTTGGATTTTGTAGGCCTCTAAATATATATACATATATATATGTAAGTGCTGTCAGACCAAACTTGGTCACTTTCTTATTGTGAGCAGTAAATTCAAAAGTCTACTTAAGTAAGATTTTCTGCCAGAAATTTGATACCAACACCCAGTTGTTTAAACTTTTTCAAATTTTGATGTACTCATAAAAGACGCTTATTAAACAGAATCTGTGAATATGAAGATACTGAAGCATTATATTTCAATTTTGACACTTGCACAGGTGTTGTCATGCCAGAGCTTACGTATTTTCATGACAGCTGTCTTATTCCAGTGAGGAGGCTAGAAATCAGAAAATATTGCAGTTTTAATGGTAAAAATAACTACTCCTGGTACCGGTATATATGGTACAAAATCAACTTATAATTCACAAGAAGGAAAAATACTTTGATTAAAATTACATCAGTGTTCATAATCTCCATTCAGTGGATAATGTTTAAATAAGTGGCATGTCTGAAAGTGTTAAATGTAGGAGTGAGGTGGGCAATGACTGACAATAACAGCCTGTCTCAAACACAGTGCTATATGACAGCAACATGCACATGGTTACTGATCAGTCCATTTGGGTTCTGATAAAAGTCACTGCTTTGATTTCAGAATAGGCAATTGAGTGCATATAATTCATTGCGGTAGCATGAAGATCACGCGTCTTATTACTTGGTCATTGGCAATGTTTGTTGCACTTTTATGTTTTGCACAAATTGAACCTGCCAGTTCCAATAATTTTCACAGAAACTTTCCGGAAACTTTACTTTTCAGCTAAAATGTTATGACTTAATTATCAGCATACCATTTTTTCACAAGGGCTGGTGAATGAGTGATCACTGGCTTTCATTTTCATTTATTCATACTATACATTTGAGGACTCAGCCCCTGGTATAGCATTTTATTGTTAAAACTGGGACTGACTGACATTTGCCGGGTAGTGCTTTTTTTTTTTTTTTTTTTTTTCTATTTGTGAGAAGTCTGGGTCTGACCTGGTATGAATTTGTAGTGTTTCGTAGTTTTTATCTACTTGAGAGAGCAGGTCTGACAGGCTCAGGGAGACGTGCATTGGAATATGATCTGGGAGGATTAAAATATGGTTGCTTGCATTATTCATGCAGGCATGCAGTACATGAATAGTCATATAATATTGATTGAACATGTTATTGCAATGTAAAGCAGTGCTTAAAGGTTGAAGATGAACTGAGTAAGAATTGACACAAATCTTGTCATACTGATACAAATTTTAGCAGTGTGTGTGATAAAGTACATGGAATGACGATTGCAGATTACTTGTATTTTGTAAGTTGTGGTAAAATTTTAGTGAGTGGGTTTTTTTGTTTTGTTTTGTATTTTTAAACAAGAACATTGGCAGCACTGTGTTAACCACCTGTGTCTCTCTGTGTATGAATATACATGTATATATAATTTATATTTCTCCCTCTCCTGCTGTCTATAAAATACATGTATATTTATACAGTGGAGTCCATGTAAATTGAACTTTGGTAATTCGAATTTCTGCTAAATCAAGGTGATTTTGAAATGAGGTTTTTTTCCTTCTTAATCCGTTAAACATTTACTGCTAATTGAAGTTCAAACCGCCCAAATCCTGATAAATTGAGCTGGTCAAGCACGCTCATCCTCAATGTAACTTCTGATTTCCAAGGCCGTAAAAACCAATTTCCACAAACACACTGACATGGGCCTGTTCAACAACTCTGTACTCTTAGCAGTGATAGAGGGGGAGGGTAGAGGTGCCAAAAATGATGCAATAGGTAGGCTGTAGAGCCATCTTCATACATGTCTGTCCGACCAAGCGAGAAACATGCCATGGAGGGTGGCAGTGGTACGGATGGGATTGGGAGCCTTGCACGCAGCGTGATTCTGCCCCAATGACCAGTGATATCAGCCAACAACACGAGTACACGAGATGGTTCTCACATTATGACCAGTAAATTTATCGATTCCTGACATAACCACAACAGGTACAACCAAGACACACTTTAGCGTATGAGATTAGCACGCGGTAGAACACAGCATCACATGACTGTATTGAACTTAAATACATGTAATTATTATGGCAAGGCCTTAGAGGAACAAAGATGTCACATACACGAGGTTCTTAGCCGTTCAGTACCACAAGTACCTCGCCTTAGTGTTTACACATTCACCAAACTACACTTGATGGGGAGGAGGGATGAGTACGACATTGTTACACTGCCTAATGGGAATTTCATGCCACTGACCTCGTGGGATAACGCAGTAAGCCTACAGTCTTGCATTTTTTAACATCATATACGGGCGAACATCTTTATCAATTGATGATATTAAGCACAATACATGCAGCCAAGATAAAGACAACCGACAGAGTTTGCTGACGAGAATTGCTAGACCTAATAGGGCATTCAACGCTGCCTTCTTGTTTTACCACCACAGCAGGGTCACTTCTAAAGAAAAAAAATAATCAAAAGATCTCTTACAGGTGCCTATGTGGTGTGTGTGAGGTGGGGGGGGGGGTCTGCAAGAAGGGATGTAATTATGGGGCAAACAGCATAATAGTGGTTATTTCCCGGCTCAGAGGTAAATCGAAGTGTTATATTTATTCTGTTGTGTAATCCTTTTCCCCCACCCCTTCGGATTATGTGGGCTCCACTGTACATGCATATATCTCTCTCTCTTTCTTTCTTTCTTGTGTGTGAAGTACAGAATAATGAATATTCAAGGAGTGAGAAAGAAATGTGCTGAAATATTATTTTTGCATAACTATTTTTCAGACAATACAGGAAAATCAGTGTGTCATGTTCTCTGATTCCCAAATCCTGTTTTCATGACTTTTTGAAATTGTAACCAAATGTGGACTCATTGTTCAACATTTTCAAGGACATTATTTAAACACTCAAGATTTCTGATGAGAAAAGTAGGACCAAAGCACAGTCACACCAGATGTGACCTGCCATTTTTGTGTATGGGAGACATTGTGTATAATGATTACATGTACATGCATGTTCAATAAAATTGTGAATATATTTTTATTGTTGGTGAGTTTGTAGTGAAATTTTAACCCATGATTTGTGCTTTTGTCCCTATAACCAAAACTGGTGTGTTGTGTTCTTGACAGAGTTAATGTTTTTAGAACAAGAAGGGTGGAAAAAGCCATTGATGACTGAAATTAGTGCTAAGCCATGATGCCATTAAAATGCATATACATGTATATGTCAATGTCATATTAAACATCAAAAGCGCAACTTGCTAATCAATAGCTTGCATAGGAATAACATCTTACATGGAACTTTATAAAACAAAGTCGTGCTGATTTTCATATGCTTGGTGTATGTTTTAAAGTACTGTTTAGAATTTTTTAAGTGTTTAAAACAATGTACACCTCATCCAAACATGTTCACACCAACCATTTACAGCCTTAACACTGCGACTAGGTTAATATAACCAAGATAAGTTCATCTCTGATCATCGTTGCATCTGTTTTTCTCTTAATGTCAGCAAACCAAAATCATCGAAGTATAGCATCTCATCTAGGAACATCCGTGCCATCAACCTACCAGCATTCACTGCTGATATTACAGAAGCAAGAGATGCCATTATATCAAGCAGTGATTTATGTTCTGAATATAACACCAAACTGCGACGTACACTTGACAAACATGCCCCAGAACGAACCAGAACCATCACCGCCCGAACATCTGCCCCATGGATGACTTTAGAAATTAAAGCCGCGAAATCTGAGCGACGACAGGCTGAAAGAAGATGGCGTCAAACAGGACTTCACATACTTAAGGACATATATTTAGATTATGTAAAAATAAAGTAATTTTTTTTATAAAAGATGCAAAAACCAAATTCTACAAGGAAGCTATCATGTCAAGTACCTCTCTGAAAAAACTGTTTAACATTACTAAATTTCTTTCAAGTGCTCCCAAAAGAGTAGATTTACCCTCCACAACAGCTAATATAGCTGATGAATTTGGTCAATTCTTCCATAACAAAATTGAGAGTATAAAAAATGAACTTGACAAATCGCATACAACAAGATCTGAATGTGATAATTTTTCAGGAAATCCTATGAATTGTTTCGGAAAAATCCCCCAAGAAACCGTTAAATCAATTATTCTTTCCTCTCCACCCAAAACATGCTGCCTCGACCCCATTCCAATCCCCATGCTACTAACGAATTTAGATAGTTTGATAGAAATTATCACCAATATCATAAATGAGTCTTTAATGAGTGGACATGTCCCAGTATGTTTTAAACAAGCAATTGTAACATCTTTAATGAAAAAGAAAAACTTGTGTACTCAAGATCTTAAAAATTATAGACCTGTGTCTAATCTATCTTTTATATCAAAGATCTTAGAAAAATTAGTTCTTCATCAACTGAAAGATCACCTTGATAAGCATAATCTTAATGAAACTTACCAGTCAGCCTATAGACCCTGCCATAACACAGAAACAGCACTGCTGAAGGTTCAAAATGATTTACTATGTGCTGCCGACGAGGGACAAGTGTCTGTTTTGGCTTTGCTAGATCTGAGTGCCGCTTTCGACGCTATCGATCACAAAATTCTTTTAAATAGACTAAGTGCCGCTTTTGGTTTGTCTGGAACTGTTTTAAATTGGTTTGAAAGCTATTTACAAAATCGCACTCAAAGAATTTATGTGAACCACAGTTTTTCCAAAGAATTCCCATTACAGTTCGGAGTCCCGCAGGGGTCCGTTCTTGGTCCTTTACTGTAGCCTATACTTTATATACACAGCCTTTAGGTAAAATTATTCAAAATTGTAATGTTAACTATCATAAATAATTATGCTGATGACACCCAGCTCTATGTTCTGATGAACCATCAAATGTGTCCATGCTGGTGAGCAAGACAGAAAACTGTATCTCTCCAGTTCAGTCCTGGATGAATGAAAACAAATTGAAAATGAACGAAGAGAAGACTGAAATTTTAGTCCATGGTAAGAACACACCTGACATAAACATCAATCAAATGACTATCGAGCAAAAAACGATTGAAACATCAGTGAAAGCAAAGAATCTTGGTGTTATTTTCGACTGCAACTTGTCAATGGTACATCACATCAATAACTTGTCAAAATCACTATAGGCCTATTTAGAATTACGTAGGTTAAGTAAACTACCATTAACACTCCCTAAAGAGTCAATGGAAGTTTTGGTTCCATCCTTTATTTTTTCTCGTCTCGACTATTGCAACTCTCTTCTTAAAAACCTTCCAGCAGAAAAAATTAGCAAACTTCACAGAATTCAAAACAATGCTGCTCGATTAATACTTAAAGAACGTAGAAGAGAACATGTTACACCTTTGCTTATTGGTCTTCATTGGCTCCCTGTAAAGGCAAGGATAGATTTTAAAATTGCAGTGTTATGCCACAAATGTCAGTACAGCAATGCTCCTCTTTATCTTATAAAGTCTATCACCCATATAAACCATCTAGGCCTAGAGCATTAAGATCTTCTGATAAAAAAATACTAGAATCTAAATTTGCTAAAACAAAAAAAAATGGCGAGAGAGCGTTTTCTGTGTGCGCACCAGCTGTGTGGAACTCCTTACCACCAAATATTCGAAACAGAAAGCGAGGCACTTTTTAGATCTGAAATGAAAACCTATCTCTTCAGAAAACACTTTGATGTGTAGTCTGATATGTAATGGTGTTTTGTGTATGTGTGTGTGAAGGAGAGAGGGAGAGAGAGTGTTTGTGTGAGTGTGTGCCTTTGTTTGTGTTGTCAGTTGTTAGGAATGAGATTTGTTCTCTTTCTGCATGTTTTGCAAAGCGCATAAAGCATCTTTGGATATGCGCTATATAAATGAACTTTATTATTATTATTAATATACATGATCAATAAAGAAAAAAAGGGACTGCTATCCTCCAGGAGTCCAGCAGATTGCCCATGAGCAATTCCTTTCTAGAATTAAGGAGAGTGGAAGTAGGTAACTCTGTTTCTTATATTTTATTTTCATAATACACTGCATAATTATATTCTACCGTACCTCACTGAGCAGCATTGAACTGATGAGCAAGGTCTTTTGTAGAGACCATTCTTTGCCATGTCAGTAATGATAGACAACTTAGCTGCCTGTAATTATAGGTAACATGTAAAAAGGTCTTTGGAAGTGGTGGCGCCTCCACTTGCAAACTATGGACTAAATTACATGTGTAAGGAAGGGGGAGACATCAGTCTTTTCATTTACATATTTTAATCTAAACTCGTACAGAGTACTGTGCATTGTATGCACTTCCAATCATGGTGTATACATTGTATTTTCTTATCTAATTTGGTGTATTTTAAGCAATCTCATTAAATAATCTTAATGAGGTTAGTATGTTTCTGTGGTGGAAATGGTGCTTCATTCAGCTAGCTAACAAATACATGTGTGTTAAATGTGTAACTTTCAATTTATACATGCACTTCTGGCTTCACCTGTCATGTTTTTCAGTAGAGAGGAACATGTGTTGTATATTATATGTACCACACAAATAAACAAAAATGACAAAAACGCTGCATTAAATTGCACCAGCATGAACACAGTGTATGGTGCAGAACATCATGTGACACGCAGACTGTCAAATGAATTAACTGTAAAAAATAGTATTCAATTCGGCTGAGAGAACAACTTTTTATAAAAACCAAAATGAGCCATACTTGTAATACATGTGTATAAAGTTCAG
Organism: Onchidella celtica; assembly: GCA_963931925.1. Classification (NCBI taxonomy): domain Eukaryota; kingdom Metazoa; phylum Mollusca; class Gastropoda; order Systellommatophora; family Onchidiidae; genus Onchidella; species Onchidella celtica. Next base: position 27,446,542 of record OZ007567.1, read on the forward strand.
ATTTTGTTTCTGTGTGGTTATGTTTGTGCTCAAGTGTTTGCGATACTGAATACATAGAAAGGGTGGAAAAGTATGAGAATTTATTTAATCCATCACACAAACACATGCCCACTACATGTCATTGTCACTATCAGTCACAAATCCTTAGCCGTTTCTTGTGAGTCGTGCAGGCACACTTATCCCATGGTTTTTTTGTTTTTTTTTCGTGTCACATAACCAACTTTGGTTTTGTTTGCGCGGTCCATTTGTTGTTGTTGTTGTTGTTTTAACATGTAGGGGTTAGGGCTAGGATTACGTTTAACTCGAGTCATTAGGCTAGCCACAACATCCTTTTTGCTGGTGACATGGCCACAACAACTTTCCCTGAAACTGGCCGCAAGTTGGTAATGCAGTACCATAACAAACCTAGTACAATGTGCATTTCCAACACCGCTGGTTATCAGAACAGCTATTTCAGTATGATAGCCAAGTTGAATGATTTCCTGAAGTATCGGCAGTTGGAAAAATGTAGGCTATTAAATTTATTATATCAAGTCAATATGTCTGTCGGCAGGCGCTTCAATTCCACATGCGAAAGGAGTTTTAGCTTTCCTCTTTTTATTTTTTTCGGGGGAAACGGGAAGCTGTAATGCAGTACCATAACAAACCTAGTACAATGTGCATTTCCAACACCGCTGGTTATCAGAACAGCTATTTCAGTATGATAGCCAAGTTGAATGATTTCCTGAAGTATCGGCAGTTGGAAAAATGTAGGCTATTAAATTTATTATATCAAGTCAATATGTCTGTCGGCAGGCGCTTCAATTCCACATGCGAAAGGAGTTTTAGCTTTCCTCTTTTTATTTTTTTCGGGGGAAACGGGAAGCTATTTATGCGTGCAGCACAGTTTCTTCATGATCAAGGAAAGGCTTTGACAATGCAACTTCAGTGCACAAAATAATATCAGTTATCAGCAATGCCCGACGATCGACAGTAGCACTCAGCTGGTCAGTCGGATGCAATGTTATACATGTATTACTCATGATCTTCCAAACATCCTATTACATGTGCTGACTCAGAGATCACTTAAAATCTGCGCAAAATGAATCTTCTCTTTCTCTGAAATCTCAACATAAGAGCTTCAATGCTACTGACACTTGACACGGTCCTCAAAATTGATGAGAAGAGCTACACTAAGAGGATCTAAAGGCTTATAGGCTACATAGGCTTCCGTTCTACAGCTATAGAACGGTACGTCAGTACTGGCATGAACTCGATAGAAACCTGTGATTTATCACGCAGTCCGTTCTCGGACTCTGTTAAAAGAGCCTGCCTTAATGACATTATATTCGTTTGAACTCATCCTTGTCTGTACCTATCGCCAAAACCATCGTTTTTTTTTAATGATACGGTCCTCAAATTGGTGAGAGGAGCTATATTAAGAATATCCAGAGGCTTACGCGAACCGTCTTACAGCCATAGAGGGGACTGTAGGCCTACTGGCATGAACTTGTTTGAAATCTGCGATGTAGGCCTAATATGCAGTCCACTTGGCGAAGCATCTTGTTGACCTGTACCGATGGCCAAACTCTTTATGCAGGGTCCCGCACTATACATGAAGACCACTGCCTTCAGCACTCTTATCTCCTAGCCGAACTAGAAGCAGAAGTAAGGGAAACCAAACAGGTGTCAAATAAACAGAGAAAGTACATGTAGTTGGTTAATTAAACAAAAAAATCATTGCTTCTCAATTTTGCCATAGAGATGACGCGTAATGACAGACTCTGATACGTGAGAGGCGGACGAAGTTAGCTAGATGCTCTAGTAATATACTACATTGCTGGACGCCTAGGTTCTGTGCCATGCGTAGCTAAGCCCACATGTCACAGCAAGCAGTATACGGTTATTTGTGCGTAAAGATTAACAAATAATATCGTCTTCAGTGTAATACACTAACACAGGAATGAATTTAGACTGGAGTGCGGTCGTCTAATTAAAAGCTTAGTTTTCAAGGGTCACATCGTGCACAAAAACACTTTTTGCTCAGTATCTCAGTTGTAGCTTTTTTTTTTTTTTTTGATGATGAGATGAAACTGCACACTATTACACCCACCCCCACTCCACCCCTTTTTGTTGTTTTTATGTTCAACTGCATCTCGGCAAATCACAGTAATGTTTGTAGGATTTTTTTGTTCAAGCCATGCACATAAGGGATGTTTGCCTGGTAGGCAGGGGATAAAAGTTTGGGAAAAAAAATTGCTCCGACAGGTAGCAAAAACGCGCCTCTCCACAGAGATATCTCTGCCTCTCCACCCGCCCTTATTTGTAGGATGGGAGTCTTGTTAGTTGACCTCCATGATTGTGATATGATAATACGAGAATCAGAAAAATAGTTCAAAGTTGTTGGAAGAAAAACAGGAGCCGTTTTCCAACTGACAAAGGGCAAAAAAAATCTCTCAGAGAATGAAAGATCCTAATGAGTCAGCATGACCGAAGTCTGTCACGAGTGGAGTGAGTGCAATTAAGGGGATTGCTACAGAGCGGGTGTAGAATAAGAAGAGCTCACGACAGACGGATAGGAAAAGACGTGAAAGGGGAAGAGTAAAAATAACTCATGCAGACAAGTGGGAAAAGCGTGCGTGTATGAGTGGTGTGGAAGTCTGAATGAGGCGAAAGCGCTGGATTACTATCACTGCAAGTTAGAAGGTCCTACGGATCGGACCTGTGAATAAGAGCCCATCGGGCGGACATAAAGGGAAGCAGTCGAGAAGACTAGTGAGAGTCTTTCCAGTTATGACTGGTATGTAGAACGTTGATTGATTATTATGATTGATGTATTATATTATATTCGTCTATTACCATGATGTGAATAAGTATATGTGAGGAATGTGGAAGTCCTTGATATTGGATATAGCAGTGTGCGCCACGAGCGATAGATGAAAGTGAGTTCATGGATTTGTAGCACGAGTGAGTATTGTGTACTCCGATGGAGGTGTGTTACCGTAAGATGTGTGGTGAGTGAAAGGTGAACTAGTGTGTGTACGTTTCATGGGTTGTAAGGAGAGGTGGAGTGAATAGAAATGGTAGGGTATTATAGCAATGTAATGTTATTCTTGTAGGTGTCGGGGACGGGCCGCAGAGCCACCTCGATGAGCACAGGAGATAGGCCAGCATAGGGCCGGAGGCCACACATAGGCCAGAAGTGAGGCTGTCAGTGCAGGACAGTAGAGGCACATAAAGTCGTGGCAGTCAGGCCACGGACAGGGACGTAGATATGAGAGTGAATGAGATACTATATTGTTGCCATGTTGATAGGCTAGTGAACTGATACTATGTTGTTGCCATGTTGATAGGCTAGTGAACTGATACTATGTTGTTGCCATGTTGAGGGCTATGGAAATAATAATGTGTTATTGCCCTGCTGAGGTGCGAGGGGAATGCTAAGGTGTATGACAATAGGAAGGTGATATTGAGAGACTGCGGTGCCAGTAAAGTATTAATGTGCTATTAAGACCCTGAGGGGAGAGGCTGAGGCCGAAGTGCCTTTAGGAGTAACTACCGGATTGTGGATCCGAGGGAGAGTGTGTGTGAGAATAAGGCCGTTGTACGGCAGTCATTTCAATAATATAATGTATGTAATTGCGCTATTATCTGTATAATTATGTTTAATAAATGTGTGAGTCTGATGGGCTGTTTTGTTAAGTGTTAAACTTGTTTGTTCGTGATTGTCGTCCTGTCATAAACTATTACATCTCCCAGTCTGGGATTTGTGACAAAGTCGACAAGAATGATGTGATATGCGGTATCGATACTACCACTCCTCGTATTGATCGAGTGGCTAGTGTCTTTGGACCGTAATATTGCAACTTTTGTTTTGTCCCATTACCTCCACTATCACCACAAAGCTGCTGTTACTGGTAATATTGCAGTCGTTCAACCAGCAGTTTTTTCTACCAGCTGTTGAGTCACACACCGAAAGGGCACACGACAAATCGCACGAGTCACATGACAGTTTGTTTGTGCAGGCGAAAACATTTATAAGCGCCACTACACTAACAGCTGCTGCAGCCGTCATTCACAGACCGAAGAGCCTTCGTCTCATCGGTAAATTTTGAACTTAAGTAGATCTATTTGTGGTTAAAGCATTGCGTTCAAGTGTTTTGGGAAGATTAGACTATCACCAATGTGGCTTCAGTCACTCACAATTGTCTCTTACGCCGTTGGTTAAAGTGTTTTATTACTATAGACTAGATTTAGATCTAGATCTAGATCTAGATCTAGATCTAAATCTAGATTCTAGATCTACATCTAGAGTCTAGCACTATTGTGTGACAAGTAGGCCCAGTAAACACTCGAGCTATGGAACGCATTCGGAAGTCCTTCCCCCAGTAAATTTAGAGTAAATTCTTGTGCCTGAGGAGAGCAATGAGCAAACTGGGCGAAATTTGTTACCTACTGTCTCATGACAGATAGATCTAGATCTAACACTGAATTTCTAAACTGTTGCGTGAAAGGTTTGAATATTTATTGTATTTTTTTTTATATGAACAGGTGCCAAGCAGGAATGAGAAGTGAGAGGCACTGGAAAATGAAGGAGGTCTATTTCCAATTTGATTAGATCTAGATCTAGAGTCTGTTTGTTTTTATAAAATTAGGTTTGAGATTTTCCAGTAGGGTTTACCTGTAGGTTCTACTGCTGTGTTGGACTCACTGAATTATTGAACTGTGATGTACACTATCAACAAATGTTACAAGAAAGATTCTGTGCGTTTGGGCATTTTTTAATTCCTACGAGTCTCTTTTTTTTTGGGCAGAAAGGGTAGCTCCTTAGAGATTTGCAAGGACGGGATTAGGGGATAGGGTGGTCATGTATGTAGGCCTACGGAATTCTTTCCAAATACATATTATAAATAAAAGTTTAAGAAAACATGCTTTAAGTGTGAATTCAGAGAAAGGGAGAACATAATCTTGTACGTAAAATATATTGTAGTAGAAAAAAATATTAAAACTCTCAGCAAGCCATTAAAAGACTTAACCAGTATTTTCGTTTCAACATCCTGATGCACACACTTATATTTTGTTTGTTCTTCTTTTTCTTCTTCACAAAGCTGGACATTTTGAAAATGAAAGGCCTATTATTATTACTGTGCCAGCTCTTCCTATTAAACGGACAATGTTTATCAGCACCATCAGACACATTGGTGCAAGTAAATGTGGTAAGTTGTGTGGAATTCAGTTGTGTCATAAAATGATTATTTTAATACCACGAATACAAGAAACTAAAATAGATTGTATTGAGAACCTTAATCTTGTCATACTTCCTACTAAAGTTGCAATAGAATGTCAACAAATTTATTGCGAATTTCTTTTTCCTTTTCTTTTTTTATTTATAATGTTTGAAAAACCATAAATCCAGAGCAAAAAAAGCACTTTGCAATATGAAATTAGGCAGCAATTCATTTTAACAACTCAAGCACTGGTATTCAACATTACTGTGGATATGGGCACAAACAATAGCTTCAGAACTTGAGACAGGGATGTAGTGTACTGATATAAAATCTGGTCAGGTTTTCAGTGATATTTGAAACCTGCACAAGACATGGGATTATTAGAGCACATTGTTAGCTTCAAAATGCAGCAGAAAGTCATCCAGCTTTGTTGTACAAACATTGACACAAAACAGTAGAAAATCTTGATTTCAGCATTTAATCTGTGAGATGTCTAGACCAGCCTATATCTTAAATTAAATTACAAAGTGAAAAACGAGAAAGAAAAACATGGGTCAGTTTTTCAATGGAAGATAAGAAATCATGTTATGCCGAAAGAAGGGTGCTTTTATGAGAGTATGAATATATTTATTTATGATGATAAAGAAACGAAAAGGCTCTCGAGGGAATGAATTCATAAGAAGAACAAGAGCGATTTGATTCTTAAAGATCATGTGTAATTCAAATCATAAAAGTGGATACAAACATGGTAGTAAGTTTTTCCAAAATTTTATCTTAGATTTCAGATCTTTGTGTTTTTAATTTTAACTACCAATCCTGTGATCCTTGCTGTAGTTTAATGAATTGAAATATATATCCAGATAAAGTCGCAGAATTTCAGTGTGGTTGAATTTCTGTGAAAGTTTTGCTAACAAAGAAATTTACCAGTGCTGTAATTTCTTGTCGATGGTGTTGCTGAATTTAGGGTTGCCCATGTCTATCCCTGTTAAAAAGGAACGGAATAATCTGGTTTTGTTTTGTGACATTTTCAAAAATTCAAATTAGCGTGATTGTGGTTAGAGCAATGGTTTTACAGTCACAGGAAAGTTTTCATTGAAGCAAGCTTTAGTCGAAAGGCTCAGTTTTTGCTAATTCTTCCAGGAGTGTATGCAGTAAATAAGCAGAAAGATTTTAGAAACAAAGTATTCCAATGCAGCTTTATTGTCATTATGAAAGAAATCCATCTTTAGTTATCTATAAATATTCGAAAGAGTATCCACAAGACAGTACGTTGATTTTACATATAAACTTATTCCATTACAGCTTTATCGCCATGGTGACAGAAGTCCAGCCTCTGTCTACCCATTGGACAAACACCAAGTTCCAGAGGCTTGGCCTGATGGCCTTGGATGGCTCACAAATGTAAGAGATTTGCTACTTGTCATCTGGTGATTGCCATCATTTATCAGAGATTTTTGTTCATGGTTGTGAATGTGAACACTGCAGGATTGAATACGTGTGTAAGATTAATTTTTCTATCAATGTATATTGTGTACACCAAAGTGAATTTGTCCATCTCAGAAATTTTGATCAGCTTTCAGTTTTCAGTTTCAAGTTATATAATGAATAAACTTGGTTCACTGGAATCATTCTAATTTCAGGAGTGTTTGGTAATTTAACAGATGGTATAATTCAACTTGTTGTATTGATTGTGATATGATGGATTTTATACAAAATTGTGAGTTGCAACATGAAGATCGCCAAAGCTCAGTTGCAGAGAATGAATATGTTTGTAGTTTATTTAAACACTTAAGCAGCTCATAGTATCAGAATAATGTGTGGAATTTCAACTGTAGTTTAAGTCACAGGATCATAGTGTCTAATGTATGCTGTTTGTATTTTTATGGATTCCCTTTTATTTCTTCACTGGTTAGGAATAGAAGTTTGAATTGAACACGAAATATATTTTCATTTGCAGCCTATGTTTTAACTGTTTTACAATGCTCCTTTCAAAACACTTTAAAGTTAAATTACATACTATTATACATAGATTGACTTTTGTTCCAAAGGTCTTTATGTCTTAATATATGAAAGTTCAGTTCTATTTTGCCATTCTGTAGTAGCATGTTTAAAAGTTAGTTATTTTAAACTTTCAGATTGGTAAAATGCAGCACTATGAGCTGGGACAATACATCAGGGCACGCTATGATGGTTTTCTCAACACATCATATTATAAGCATGATGAGGTAAAAAACAATTAAAATTTAATCAGTGGTTCAAAGTATATATTAAGTCATCTTAAATGTATGGAACAGCAGCGATGCTATCATATATTTTGTAAATGGGGGATAGTAGATTTAATGCATCAGATCTCAGAAAGTGCTGCAAAAGAAATCTCATTTTTGTACTAAGTGTAAGGAATGACAGCCTTATGGATATTATTTCCTCCAGGGAACGCTTTTCATGCCGGTTAATTAAATACCTCATTTTGATTTTATAAATCTTTCAAGACTGTTAATGTAGCCATACATAGGTTAATTCAGTGCAGTGATTTATAGACATGTATCTGATGCCTGTTACAGTTTTCTTGAATCAAATGTGATAAGAAGATAAGAGTGGATTACAGAAACTCTGACCTACATTTAATAATATTTAGCTCAGTAGGGCTGGCCTGTGGCAGAATCTGTATGTGGTGACTGCAGAAAAAAATGTAGAGGTAAAGTAAGTCCATAAATGTTCAGAATTATCTAATTTATTCACAATTGTGCACAAAACTGTTGCTTTATATAACACTTTTGAAACTTTGCTAATTGAGGGACCTCATTGAGTACTGAAAATCTTATTTTCTGCAAAAATTATTTATCAGTAACATTGTCATGAAATCAGGTGAGAAAAAAGGTTGTCTCTAGTATGACCGTAATCTTTTCGTTCCAGCCACTTTTTTATATGCTGGAGATTGACTGTTTCCCATGTTTTCAGATCTTGATTCAGTCGTCAGGTGTTGAAAGATGCCTTATGTCAGCATATAGCAACCTTGCAGGTCTGTATCCTCCAGGAGAAGCACAGAAATGGAACGAAAAACTAGACTGGCAGCCTATTCCTGTTCAGACCACGCCTGATGAAACAGATAATGTAAATATCTAGCAGGATTGTTTAATATTAATTTATTATGTATGAAATGCAAACTGTGCATATCATCTTCAATTAATTGCTATGTGTATTTATGTGGTTTTTAATTATCACACCAATTTAATACTCATCAATCTTCTCCCCTTAGCTCTTTTAGCATTCACAAAGAGGTGATGGAGGTGCTAGAGATATGGAAAAACATTTTGCATGATATGTGCATTTGTGAAAAAGAAAAAGCTGAACGATACAGCTAAATTGATCTAATTGTGAGAGAGTGGAGCAGAAACATGAGTCTTCTGATTATGTGAACATTGATATTTCCTCAGGAAATGATTGTACATCAGGGTCTCAGGTATCTGCTTATTGTTTATTTGAAAGTAAAACTTTGTACAAAGATTGTTCCGTGTCTTGATCTTTGTATCTCTCTCTCATTCATTGAGGAGATGATATTATTTCACCAATCATTGCTCAGATCTGGGGTCGAGATAGTAATTGTCTTAAAACTGCATTTACATTGTAAGGCACTTTAACATACAGATGTGTATAAAATTATTAACATTATTCACAGTTGTGTACATAAAATGAAATATAAAGATCTGTAGTGCTCCTCCAGTTTCTTGCAAGATTCACCATTGTCTCTCTTATTAGGCAAATAAATTTCAAGGATTCAGAACAATAACCAACGCTGTTAGTCTGTTTTAACAAAAACTCCAGAAAAGATTGAAATCTTCATGTCCATGATGTCCCATTGTTCTGGCATGTAAAGCAAAAGGAAATTCGGTGAATTCTCACAGTAAATGTATTTTTCAGAAATTGTCAGAGGATGCACCATGCCCAAGATATGACCAGCTGAAGCAACAAGTCCTCAATTCAGAACCAGTAAAGAAGGAGGAAGAAGAAAATAAGGTTTGCATGATGCTGTTGTTGTTGCTGCCATTTGCCATTGGCAGAAATCCTGCCTGCAAGCTCTTTTGAGAGAAATTGCAAACAAATCTGTCCTGTTTGGAGATCACCAAATGTCAGTTTGTCACGTTTTACAGGCTGTCATTTAAAAAAAAATATTTTCAATACTGAAAATAATGAGAAATGTGGAATAACTACGCAGTTACCATGAACTGCCTACGATGTGTCAAATATAATTAGGATGAAAACTGCAGTTTAACCAGGCCTTTATTTTCGAGCAATTTAAAGTAAAATGTAAACTGATTCACATAATTATGGCATACGAAATGTAGCCTTAGTCAAAGTGGGTGTGTTCACAATTGGAATTTGGCTCAGAATAAGAGTCTTTGCCATCATTATTTTCCGACAGTTTCAGAAGGTTTTCATCATCCTCGAATTATTTGCTGAGAGTTTGCATCTGAAACAAACCAGTGATAGAGCATTTGTTTACAAATACAGTGAAAGTCTAGTAACCTAGGGCTGTAAAAAAAAGTAATGTTGAAGGCCATAGTCCTTATGGAACAATACCATTGTAGAGTTCCAATCTTATTATCTGCAGTTGCATCTTTCTAGTTGTATATGAACAGGCATATCTCTTTCATTTGATTTATCATCATCTTTGGAAAGAAATTTAGCTTGTCTGTGCATTTCTGTATGTAGTTAAGTAGGTACTGGAGAACTTAAAAATAGTCAGCATTAGAGCTGGTGACAAGTAGTTTTAATGTCTGGCATTTTGCAGGCTATGTGACAGAACCTGTGATTTCAATAAAATTAATATGTTTCCTGCCTACATGTAGCCTCTCTTCACTGTTTGCATTCTTTTATGTGGCATTGACCTATGGTGTATAGTCTAAACAGCTATTATCTGTAGGCCATGGGAGAAAACCCTGTAACTTGTCTCTGTGTTACACACTCAAGGAAAAATCTGTAGTTTTTTTTTTGCATGCAGTTATAATGCAGTTTCCAGTCACAAATAACCAGAGTTGTCATTTGAAATCTAATACTTTTTGTATAAACTGGGCTTAAATTATACAAAAAAATAATTATTAGTAGAGCGAGGAATTGCTGATTTGACCGGCTTGCAAACAGAATTAAAACTACCTGGAAAGGACCCTTCTAAATCATAAATGCTGCATGCATAGAAAATGTGGGTTTACAAGTAATGTGCACATTTATGAATGGTATCATTTTTTTTTTGTCATAGGTGGTTTTAAGGAACACACCTAAACCACTTTTTGCTTACGGGGTGCGTGATGAAACATTGTTTACAGAGCAGAGGAGCTAGGATTTTCATCACATGGCCTACTAAAATGTGAAATGTGAAAACAGTAATCATGGTTGGTTTTTTTTGGGTTCTGATTTTTCATATCAGGCTTTTTATGACATGGTTGAAAAGAGCACTGGCATCAAAAAGGAATCAATTGAAGATATATGGCAAGTGGCTGATACTCTTATTTGTGAGGTAAAACATTATCTTTCAAGCATTTATGCATTTGTTCTTGTTTCTCTCTCATGTAAAATGCAAGTGACAAAATAAAGTGGCTTGGTTCACACTATCAATAAAATTGACAAAGAAAATAAATGATCTTTTGTGTTGATTTTTTATTCTCAACTTTGACAAGCCTTGGTCATGCATTGATTAGTTTGGATAGTCCCTGATAAACACAAGACTGTTCACACAGTTATAAATAGTAAAGAGCACACAATACATGGTATAACTAAATTTGTTTACTTTGACTGCTGAGAACTTCCATGCCCCGTAACAATCGTCTGTATTGAAAATATAAAACTAAATAAAAGTATATTAGTATGCATAAAGTTTATCATTTTGTGCCAACTTGTTTGAAGGCCATTTATCAAGTTTCAGTCTGGATAATTGTTCTGAAGGATAATGTCTTTTCATTGAACTGAATGACTTTTTCTGGAGAGGTTCAGTTATTATTTTAAAACATAAAAGTAGACTCACTATTTCTTTGCCTGAAACTTGTCAGAGTTTCAACTGTGGAACTGGAATGATGGAAGAGATCCCAAATGTAGCAACAGATCAGTGTTGCTTTGCTCATATTTCATGCTAGATCTAGTAATTTTGATGATTTTCTTATTGTTTTTATTGTTTTTTTGCTGTTTCGTAGCGAGCACATAATTTAACCTGGAATGATTGGGCTCTGAAACCTAAAGTGTGGGAAAGGATGAATGAGCTGAGAACTCTTAGCTTTGATCTTCTTTATGCCAAACCTGAAATGTATCGATTGAAAGGAGGTAAATGGTCATATTTTGAAGATGTCACCTGGTTATGCTTGAGCTGGCTCTTTTCTTGCTTCCTTTCTTTCTTTCATAAAATATCATTGGCAGTTTATCACTGAAATGCATTCTTTTTCTTTCATACCACATGCAATCTCTTTGAATATCATCAAAACATTTATTGGCTCAAGGGTAAACTGCCTTTTTTTTTTTTTTTTTAAACATGTTCAGCATGGTGTGACTGAGAGTGTAAAGCATTTCTGACATTCCGTCAGATTTACTTTTAAAGACATCATTGTCTTAACGTTGATAATCTCAAAAACCTTGTAGCCCCTGTGCATCAAAAACTGCAATTTTACCCATCATTTCAATGGGAAACTGTTGCTTTAGGTATGACAGTTACTTTATATTCAAGGGAAGAAAGTGAAAAGGAAACTGGCATTATATATTTTTTTTTTGTGTGGTTCCTGATTTATAAGAAGCTTATTGAATATGGGCAGAATGTTGCTTGTTTTCCTGATGCATTTTTATCATAGTTTTGCTTGTGGAATCATTATTTTAATTTATCAAAGTTTAATTAGAGGGATTGTTTTTTTGTTTTGTTTTTTTAATCAGTTTCATTGTCATACTAAAGACAGATTCTCTCATAGTTATGTGTTTACCATATTTTACTCTATGTGCTAGGTCCTTTACTTAAAGAAATTATCGCCAATATGAATGCAGCCAGAAGTTCAGAAGAGGATGTACGAAAGTTCTACATGTATTCAGCGGTGAGTTTGAGTCTGGACATGGTTAAAAATAAAACAGTACTTCTCCTTTCATCTATCAAAATGCTAAATTATAGTTAATCACCCCTTGATGCACTTTATTCCAGCTATAGCAGCCAGTGTATTTAGTTTAAGTACCTTAAAGCCTGATGATCCTACAGGGAAATGTTGACTATAACCACTATAAAAGCATTAGGAGTATGGTAGTTGTCAGTCTACAAAAGTAAAGTTCATCTTATAGAATTTAAAAAACCCAGTAACTTAGCTCAAGAATCCAACAGAAAATCTGCTTTTGGTTTAATCAATGTGGTGTCATGTAAATGAAAAGAGACATCAGACTTTCTTTTTTTTATATTTTTAACAGAGAGGGATGATATTTCTAGGGTTTTCATCTCAGAGATCACGAGAAAATAATATGGATCAAATCTTTTTATATACCATATCAATGTCCTTGTTTATGATTGAACAGAATTATCATGTGTTATTATCCAGCATTTCTCACAATTGACAACAGGCTACTGTTATCACAAAAGGTCTTTTGCGTATTTAAAGAAATTCGGTTTTGTTGGGTAAATCTGTTTCCAGCTGTTTTTCTGCACGTTTAGCCTTTCAGTATCTATCATCTGTAGTGAAGTGTGTTAGGGTAACCTTGGGTGGTATATCTTATCATTATTTGTTTCTGTCTTTTCAATTTTTTTCAGTAATTCAGCAAGTTTAGTTGTATGTGGAACATTAATTCCCCAGAAAGGAGTATTTTGAAGCCAATGAATCCTTACTTTTGGACAGACTGAGATAAATTCTGTCCTAACTTCAAACTGCACCTTCTGCCTCAATTTTTGATACTATTCACACTGAGAAATTGCTGGAAAAAATATGAGGAATGGTCTCTCACAGGTTGTAGGATACATGATTGTGCATCTCAGACAAACAATATCATGTTTGAATAGAATATTTGATGAAAAGCCTCATGAGTCCACATTTTTCAGCATGATACAACAGTTGCATCATTGCTCAGTGCCATGCTTACCTGGGATCGTCATCAGCCTATCTACAGGGCATTGGTCATAGTGGAGCTACACACACTTGGCGAGGACTATGAAGTCAAAATATTCTATAGAAATGATACCACAGAGGAACCACATTCATTAAATCCTTCAGGTGAGTCAGTATATCATCTGAACTATGAATCAGAATAGATTCGTGCAAGATTTCTGTGCACCTGGCTTATATACAGAGCCAAGGCATTGCATAAGGGTAGTGACGACTATGTATGTTGTATGGAGAGTCGGTATACACTGACCGCAGCAGTCAGTGTATACTGCAGCACATTAGATGAGTTGGAATAATATGGCATCCCAAATTTCCAATCCTCATCCAGATTTTGAATAGTTCAAATTATACTTTGTACAGTCGAGTCCGCATAATCCGAAGTCGTCAGGAAATGGATTAGACTTTGATTTACCAGAGTTCAATTTACCTCTGGGAGAGAAATAAACATTATTATGCTGTTTGCCCCATACCATAATATGATTACATCCCTTCTTGTAGATTCCCACCCCCTAATTACAAAAACAAACAAACAAACAAAAAGAAAACCTACGCAGGTACCTGGATGGGATCTTTTGATTAATTATTTTTCATTAGAAATGACCGTACCGTGGTGGCAAAACAAGAGAGCAGCATTGAATCGCTTAGATTTAGTAGTTCTGGCTAGGAAATTCTGCCGCCTGCCTTTATTTTGGCCGCAGGTATTGTAAGCAGGATACTGTACTGTGGTGATGTCATCAATCAATACAGACATTCCTTCATGTATGACGTACAAAAATTCAAGATGTGAGGCTTCTGTGTTGTCCCACCTGTTGGCTGACTTTGCTGCACGTATCAGTGGCGTGGAATGACCGTTACATAGAGTAACAATGCCCTACTCATAACTGTCCCTACGCCCTATTCACTGCATTACATTACTCAGACTCTCTGGATCACTGGTGCGAAAAGTGTCTGAAGCGGGTATGAAGGTTTTCAGCAGGCATGAAATTCGAAGTCTGTTGAGTGAGCGAGCTTGATGTCTTTAAATTATCGGAAATCAATCAGTTTGAATTCAAATAGAGATAAAGAAGAAGAAAAAACAGACTTTGAAATTACCTCGATTTAACAGAAATTGGGATTGTTATTATCAAATTACAAAGTTCGATTTGCATGGATTCCACTGTATTTTAATTTCCCAGAAGATATGTATATGCGAATAATTTAATTTTTATGGCTTTGACTCTTTTCAGGTTGTGGTACTCCCTGTAAACTGGATAAATTCATTGAAATTACCAAACCCAGCATCCCCGTAGATTGGGCTGAGGAATGCAAGTCACAGACATCTTTATCAACATCAGATGCCCTTACCCCAGGTAAGTATGGTAGTCAGTTGAAACTTGAAATTGGATTTTTAACTTCGACCTGCAGGAAATTCTTTTTTTTTTAGATTTGAAGAATTGAAATGGTGGAGAACCCTTTGTGTCACTAATTTTGCCTCCTGATTCTGTCTTTTCTGTGAACACATGACATTATCACTTCTTGCGTTATGTTCAGTATATTGAACACTCTGACCTGTGCGCAAATTATTGCCATTTCATGAATGCTGTAGGGCACCAAGGCACAAAGTGGTGCAGTAAGACTTATCTGAAAATAAAAAAACAAAGAGCAACAATGAAATAAACCTAAAGGGACAGGCAAAATGAAGCAGATCCATTATAATCATGCAAAACTGATACTAATAAACATATTTCTCCCGGGCAGGGCTGGGTAACACAGTTGTTTTTATTTACTTTTCTTAGTCTCAAAAGTATTTAATATGACTGATATTAGCCTCAATCTCACAGCCAATCATCACAAGATATGTAACCAATTGCGTTAGTTCTTTTGTCTTCGTTAATCCTTTTGTGTTTAACCAGTCCGAACCCAGTCTTAAAATATTGCCCGCAATTTGTTCAAACCGGCCAAATCCGGCTTTGTCCTTGATGCCACCATGTGTTCAACCTGGGCGTATCCGGCTAGCCAGGGACGCCAGTTTTGTATACAATTTTGAAAGGAAGAACAGTGCATGAATGGCTGTGAATAGTAAATGGCATCACCAGGTAGCCTTCAGATGCCCACTGACCCAGTTTGAACTATGAAGTGTGTTAGGCCTACAAGTAATGTCTTGTATTACACATGGTCAACCAACAGGCCTGTAACTCCCTCTAAGCCTGTATCATGTATTGGTCAGCACACAATTGTAATACGTAGTACGTGCATGTACAAGCGCGGTGCCTTTGAGTGGGCAGTGTTATATGCTTGGATAACAAATGGGATGGGATGCAGTAGTGAGTAATACGTGTTTTGTCCATCTGTCTCAGTGGTAGTGCCACACATGCCTGTTCAGCATTTCACATTCACAAAACCAACAAACAGATTTTGGCATTCTGATGTAAATAGGTTCATCTTTTAGTTCATTCATTTCTCAATAAGTATGTCAAAATGCATTATCATAGATGTGACATGGGGGCTACAATTTCCATGTTAGTGAAGGCATGCAGGAGCGGCTGCCATAGGGCTGAAAAATGTAAACAAATCAGGGGGGCCGCCTAGCCAGGAAGTCGGCCATTACAGCGTTTCACAAGTAGCCAGAATAGAAACATGAAAGGGTTAATGTAAATATGTATATGTCATGCTTTGTGTGGAGATTGAGTTTTGTACACTCCTTTCACAATTCCATTTAAGGAAGATGATATTAGTTAGGATTGCACCAATAACTTTTCTCAACCATGGTAATTATTAGTCCTCTGTTGTGGTATAGACATGTTCTCACTGTTTTACACCAATTTGAGAATACACCTAAATAAGTAACGATGGAATTCACTTGACTGTTTCATGCACCAGTATGTTTGCCAAATGGTGATCACTGTTTTATCTCTGAATATGGACTACTTGGGAAATTACACATTATTTCATGAACATTAGTTTGTAATATGAAGCCCTACAGTGTTTCCTCATTTGTGATACTTTTCTCATGCACAGCTTCCTGGATAGCCTTGATTACTGCATTGAGTCTATGTGTGGTCGTTGCCATGATTCTCATCATTGTCATCATCCGGCAGCGCAGGAAAAAATACGCCATGTACAGCCATCTCTAGTGAATTTCTGTGATGCGATCTTTTTTTTTTATTTCACGAAATTTACTGAACTATTCAGTATGAACTAGTTGATTCTGAATCTTAAAGATTTTTCTTTTAAGACTTTAATTTTGTTATCTTTATGGCAGGCTTGCTGGAGACATTCATCAGGGTTGATAATTCTTACGTGCTTGGAAGGAATGTTTGTAAGGGAGTAAATTTTATGTTTATTTCATAATTTCAAGGCCAAAATTGTAAATGTTTTGCCAAATGTTTTGAAAGTAAGTTTAGAGAAAAAAAGTAAGATTGTGAGCTTGTAACTTTGGGCGTGACATTGAATTTCGATTATTTATTAAATTTGACATGATACCGGTGTAGTGTGACGGTGGCAGAGAATTAAAGAATAAGTTTATGGGTGCCTTAGGAAACAGGTGCTGCTGATCTCTGGAACGTAAAATTGCTCGTTCTTTCCTTTTACATTATTTTGACAGCTGCTGTAGATTCTGGTTAATATTATTTTAAACAAGAAGAGCAAAATTTCACACAGATTTTACATTTTTGCCAATCAGATTCCTGCTTGCCAAAAATTTCTAGCTTGCTTCCAGTAATCAGTTACAGTCTGGATGTCAGCTTCAGTGCAACATTGTTAGTAAATTATTTATTGGTGGTGTTTATTTCTCATTGATTCAAGCAGAAATATAATATTATTCATCAGGGAGATGCTGTAGAATAGCATCATCAATGTATATACATGTATTTATATGTAGAACATATATTACTCATTAGTTGCAAAAAATGGAATGATGTCCATGCAATATCTTATTTATATTCTTTTCAATGTGATAGTACTGTGACATAATGAATAATATACAAGGCTGCAAGTCTTGCAACAAACTTTTAAATGGCTGTAACTTTTGAACCATTGGAGATAACTGAATGAAATAAAAAAGTCTTGTCATTTTAAATTCAAGTTCCATTGATCCCATAAATGAACTAGATTCAAATGAGCATTTCAGGCAAGATAAAAGTTGTCAAAACACCTGACTCGATAAGCTGAAACCTCATAAAGTTCTGAAGCCTGTGATTTGGTTGTCCAAGACAGGACATCAAATCATTAGGAAAATGAAAGATTTTTATTTCATGGGAACAATCTTTGTTTATTTTATTTCAAAAAATTTTTGAATTAATCTGGTGGGTTCAAAAGTTACAGCCGTTTAAAGTTTGTTGCAGAATCTGATGCATTCAAAAGTTACAGCCGTTTAAAGTTTGTTGCAAACTTATGCTGCTTAGTATATAAGTCAATGCAAACAATTGTAGCCAATTAATGGAAGTGGTGAATGGTTTTAGACCTCTGTCTCTGTTATCTTATCTCTGATCTACCTTACAATACTGTGTTTCTGGAATTCTAGCCCTGATTAGCTGAATTTTCTAAACATGTTCGCTGATAGCATCATAAATCACCCCTAAGCACACCCTCTCATGGTGTTTGCCATTAATTTGGTTAAAATTAGCTCCGTTGCCTTCCTTAAGTTGTGCTGAGTATTCAGCATTACAGACACCGTCTAGAAGTAACCATTTAGATAAGACAAGAGTCACTTTATTATCCCATAAGAGAAATTCTCTTTCAAAGAGCATTTAACAGCACACATGTGATACATATATCTTACGTACTAATACATATGTAAACAAACTCAATAAGTCAATAACAGGCATACATGAAGTGACTTGGTAAAGAACCTTAGTGTGGCAGACATCTAGTTAAAATGACTTTCTGAGGCAAATTGCAGAAGGCAAAAACGATCTCCTGTATCTTTCCCTGTTTGTTTTCATGTGTATTACATGTATGTATATTCTGTTGCTCTGGGATGATCTAGAAATTTGATGAAACGGGATGGTGGCTGTCATTTAAGATGGACATGTATTTCTTGACACAAGCATTTGAGTATAGATGGTTAAAACTGAAAAATGCCGTGTCTGTCATGTTGCATAGTTTCTTGACGATTGTTTAGTTAAGTTTATTCTTGTCACTTTCTCTTGCATTGCCTTCCCATGCTGTAATACAGTAAGTTATTATGCTTTCAATGGCAGCTTTGTAGAAGAGGGTAAGCAGTGTTTTATCAGCATTAAAAGATCTTAGTTTTCATAAAAAGTAAATTCTCTGGCTGGCTCTTGAATGGACATTTGAAATACATGTTTGCCAATCCAGATTGCAGTGGATATATAATATATACCCAAAAAATGACCATGGCACCACTGTACAAATCTGGCTGTTTCTGTAGTATAAGCATCTTCATCGACTGAGTTCATGATAAGGCCTTGGATGCTGGTGTCATCTGCAAATTTAATTATATGAATATTGTCAAACTCACTTCTTCATTAACTAGTATAAATGATGAAGAGGGCAGGGGATAAAACACAGCCGTGAAGCGCTCCTGAGTTTGAATAGGGAGTTGATGATGTAAAAATGCTCTGTCCAACATTCAAACTTACATACTGGGGTTGATTAGTTAGGAAATCTAACACTAGTAATACCCACATTACAATATGTTTGTTGACATCCATTTCCAACAATTTTGAAACGAGATATGGTTGAATGGTATTGAAGGTGCTGGAAAAGTCTACAAAATGGATTTGAGCATAGATCTAGTTCTTTGGAATGTCAGGATGTTTGTAGATCTCAAGAAAGTATAGGATGGCATCTTCCACACCCCATTTCTCTTGGTAAGCAAATAGCATCGGATTTTGGTGACATTCTAAAAGTAAAAGGGGCAATAATCGTATCAAAACAATCCTCTCCAAGCATTTCATAACAACAAACAGGAAGAAAGTGTTTTATTGATTGCTTTTGAAACAGTCTTGGCCACTTGCGGATTATCAATACTTCTTCAGGGGTACTGAATTTGAAACTTCCATTGATATCTCCCAGGAAGAAGTTCTTTGTTTCTCAGATTTTGACATCTCCTTGAAAAAAGTACAGTGCACTCTCCCGATTACGACATCTCCGAATAACGACATTCTCCCGATAACGACATTGACCCCCGGTCCCGATTTTTTTACTATATGTTATTAGTAATAAAACTCTCTAAATAGCGACATACTTTTTAGACCACTCTCCGGATAACGACATTGAGTTAGCAATAATCGGCTGTGACTTTGCTAGATACAAAGATAAAAATAGCTAAAATATTGTTTCCGGTCAGTTTCATTTCATTCTCTGAGCCAATAAAAACACTTCTTTTCCGACCAATGAAATGTCCTACCAGAGGCACCTCATAGCCAATGAGATCGCTTTGTTATCGGCCAATGAGATCGCTTTGTTATCGGCCAATGAAAACACACCTGTGTCTATTGTCGTCGGAACAAAAAGGGTGACGCGCATTAAATGAGTCAGTCATCACATCGCTGACCGCTGAATCGATTGTATTCACCCGAGAACAATAACACACCCCAAGATAAACAACAGAGGGAAAATGACACACAAAAAACAACAACAAAAAAAACAAACAAAAAAAACAAAACAACACACACAACACACACACACACTTCGTGTATTTTACATGTTTGGAAAGTCCGATCACTGATCACCCACTATGGTTGGTACGTTACATTCTAAGGGTCTAACCACACCCCTTTTTCCGCCATCTTGAAAATCTCCGAATAACGACATGTTCCCGATAACGACATGCACCTCTGGTCCCGAGCCATGTCGTTATCGGGAGAGTGCACTGTATTATGTTTTTTGGATTTTGACATCTCTCTAAAAACAAAAATGGTATAAATATATGATATCTGATTTATGTTTCATCCCTGCCTAAGAAAAAAGGGGGGAAATTTCTACCAAAACAGTTAGGGGAAAAGAAGTTTCAATATTATCTCTGTCTCTGATAACATGTAGGGGCCTACTGTATTTGTGCCTTATGAACTTAACAGTTTGAGATGGAGCACCTAGTACCTAATCCACCTCCAACTTCTGTTTTTTTAAAAGTTTATCATTAAAAAGTATACTCCTTTCATTGGCTCCTTGCTTTGATACCTCAAATGCTGCCAATTGAGATTACAGCAAAAAAATCCAATCTAAATATTTTGTGTAATATGGTTTATACAGCATAAATGAAATACATGTACAAGTATTGGTGAGTTAGTCATAGAAGAATGGTGTTGGCATGAATTAATCATGTTTTTAATGTGATTCTTTATCACTCTGTGAGGACTTAATTTGTCAACCCAATGGTAAACATAAATTTGCTGAATGAGACAGGTTTATATTAATTACAGTGTATGACAACTTATGTTGTCCACATTGCCCTCAACTGGTTTGTTTTTTTCCCTAATCATAGTACATGTACATGTATTGCCCATGAGTTGTGATTGTTATTTCTTACTCTGATGGACTTTTACACTACATAAATTAGGGCTAGAACCAAGTCATCATGGTGATTGAAAAATATTGAAGTTTGAGGGAGAAAATTTTCAGTGTTTTGACATTCTTGTTTTTTTGCCATGAGGAATTGGAATTTGGTGTTGGAAAATTGAAAAAGGAAATAAGCTGATTACATTAAACCTGGCAGCAACAAACCAGCAGATCTGTAACTGAAACTTTATTGCAATAGGTACTGCTGCACTTTGCAAAATTTGCTGTATTTGCTTCATCTGTTCCAGTTGAGTCTTGTACTGTAATGTTTCATGCAGAATTCCTCCAGTTTACATGAAACTGGAAATAGGTCGGTGTATTGTGTGCATTATTTTATTGCAATATGTTACATGAAACTGGAAATAGGTCGGTGTATGGTGTGCATTATTTTATTGCAATATGATGCTTCCAATTTTCTTGAATTTGAATTGTGAAATAAACCTGCCTTGCTTTTGTTAATAGTGAATACAACATCTTTTGTTTAAACCAAATTATATAATTTATCATCCCACTCCCCGTTTCAAGACTTAATGTATTCAAAAAATAAATTTGGAGCTTGACAAATAAACACTGGTCATTAAACCATTCTCTACAAAGCAGTTCAGTCTCCCATGCTTTCAGGTTTTTACTTCTTTCTCAAAACATTCTTGCGCCCCTAAAAGCATACTTGGCCATCATGTTATTTACCAAATGCGAATTTAAGCAACATTTCCTCTTTTGATTCTGCTTTGTGAATATATGTGTGTCACCAGGACCTATATTAAATGTTGGTCACAGCTGCTTATAAAGTGTCTCTTAAAAAGGACCCAAAAAAATGTCTTTGGATACTTTGGACCATTGTACTCAGGTTATGTTGCTATTTTGTGTCAGTGACAAGAAAAGCTTTATCTGGCCAGAAACATAAGTCAGGTACATGTCAGTTGTTACTATTAACATTATGGTGTCCCACATCTCTCCTCATAAGGACAGGAAAAAAATTGAAATTTTGTTTTCAGTGCGTTTATGAACATGGTTTCTCCAACCCTTTGTCTTAAAATGAACCCTTTTTGACATTTTCTGCTTTCACATCTAATGTGTTTACACTCATCTGAATCATTTATCTAAAGTTTATTTGTTTTTGAAAATGAAAAACTCATTTATGAAATGAATGCCAGACTTGAGCCCAAATATCGTAGGGTATTTGCCATATACTGTTGCATGCGACATTTTGCAGAGGTTTTGACATGAAAATGGTTGTTTCACTCCTAATTTCATTATGTATAAGTGTCATTCCAATGTGTTAAAAACTTTTCGAGGTATGTGTCTGTAATGTCACATTGTCCTCTGATATTACACAACTCCTCAAAGTTTTGATCCATGTTTGCTCGAAAGACAAAAATGCACATTCAACAATGTGGAAAATACCCAACGATATTAGTGAAGCCAGTTCCTGAAGGAATAGAGCTGCCATTTTGATTTTTATACAGCAACTTACATATATGCAGAGATGAACGTTTTAACAGCTGATTACAGTGTACGTGCCAGCTTTCCAGAGTAGCATATTCAGCTTTTGTATAGGTATCTTTTTGTGATCATTCTCCATATTGACACTATTGTGCAAATTGCCTAATCTTCGTGAGTTGAGCTTAGAGTTTGATTTTTAGAGAATTGTATGCACTTTGTAGTTGTACTTACATAAAACATGCATCTCTGCCTGAACTTCATCGTTAGACTGGACATGTTAGTGGTCACATTATTAGGCTTAAACTTTAACATTTTTCTTTTTTTAAAATATGATTGATACTGTTTTACCTCCTAATGTAAATTTTGTCAGTCATTTTGCTTTTCCATTCAATAGATATGAATTGATATTGTCCATGAATTTGAACTACTGGCGTTGTTGAATTCCTAAAGTAATTGTTATGAAGGAAGTACATCACTGCCTGTGCAACCAGTTTCAATAATATTACATGTAATAGCTAAGAAAGATTTTATTTTGAAAAGTTTGTTTTTTATCAATTTTTGATTCCCTCTTGAAATTCTTAAAACTAAAAAATCACACTTTTAAAAGTTTAATTCTTTTTGCCAAAAAGATTATTAAAAAGAAGGCCTATAGAATTTGCTTACTTTTACCTCTTACCTTGGTAAATAACTAGAAATGTTAAAGCTCATTTATTGCAACATGTTTGCAAGTATTTATTTGGAAAAGTGTCCATTCTATTTTGGTCCAGTCACACAAATCAAAATCTGTCCATTCTATTCTAGTCATAATGACCTTCTGCGATTCATGTGAGTATAGGACATCAGTGGATACATCTGAATAGTGCTTAGTATATAGGTGTAAAATTTACTTCCATCACCCGACCCACACAAGTGTCATTGTGTGGCAAAGCAGCAGAGTAGAGGAAATACTGAGTTGTGGTCACTGTTCAGCTAGTACACAAAACTAAAATACACAGTATGTAAAAAACCAGGGTTCCCTAAGCATAGTGTTACACATACATGGATGTATAGGCTCATTGCGCATGACGTCAGAGTGTGTTTTTGTTTTGTTCTTCCGACTCTCAATATGGCCGGTGGATCAGCTGATGAGTGTAACTTCGAGATGTCTAAGCAGTTAAAATGCCTGCTGGTTGCATTGCAGTTGACTGTTATGACAGGAGTGGAAAGGATGGATCCAAGCTGGTCAGATTCCCTGCCATCCGCGTAAACAAAGGAAAGGAAGTGAAAGAATTGACCGAACATCTCCCATACACACATGCCATTGTTTGCGGTAGTGAACTACTTTTAGCTCGCTGCTGGTTGGTCTGTGACGCCTCAAGTGCTCACAGTGCAAATCAGCTAACGAATCAAAATCAATGCTACAATCTTCATGATGATGCATTGGTCCTTGCATCAAAGATGGCCGATATGCGCAATGGGCCTATTTGCTGTAGGCTGTTTTAAACCACTGTCATAGTGTCAAAATTTGGCACGAAGAAAAAGTTGTATGTAGCAAAGCCTCACGCGAGAAATAATACCCAAACGATACTTCGAGCCTCCTCACATTGGCAGATGTGCTTCTGACCAAGCAAGAACTTGCAGTTAAGTAGGCATAATCTGTTTAGATTCTATACAATTCCTGTTCAAATCCTTCATTGTTCAGTTGTTTTATCTGTTCGATTTCCCATTTTTTTCTCGTTGTTTTTCCGTTGTTTTTTTCCTTGAAAAGGCTGTTGCCGAAATATCAGCCATTATCTGTCTTCTCTTTTAGTTTGCATTTCTTTGTATCGTTTGGGTATTATTTCTTACGCTAGGCTTTGCTACATACAACTTTTTCTTTTTGCCAAATTTTGACATTGCTCATAGCCTTGCTGCGACCCTGTCCCCGTGGAATTACGTGTTCGCCGCGGCCGCGTAATCTTTTTTCCAGAAAAATTTTTGTTTTTGTTTCGGGCTGCAGCCTAGGCCTAGAAGTTAATATTTTGTGATGTTCGGAACCTATGAAAAGACGATTATAACTGGAGTGATTTCCCTTAGGCTTAGTCATAGATTATCGAGTTTTCTTTTGAACTGTTCTCAATCTCAATCTCAAACTCAAAGCGCAATCCACGTTTCCTATCGTCAACACAGTCATTCATCATCGATCTTCGTTTACTAGTGTAAACTCATTATGGTACCTCCATATACATGTATATAGATTCAACTTAATCTTTATCTGTGAAATTTTCTGTTTTTTTTTTTTATATTACAGTACTTATTTAGATCTGCATTACTGCGATAGTGTTCAGATACGAGACAGATCCTTGCCTTCTACGTTCTAGTTCTACGGGTATTGAAGTGTAGACATTCTAAAAGTATGGAAAGGTTTTTTAAGAAGAGTGGTGAAAGCTGTAGTTCTAGTTCTAAGGCTGCAGCGAAGGCCTCTGCAGCAGATCGGCATGGTCAGTACCCATCAACAACCCAGATGGGCAGCCAGAACTTCCTTTTCTGCATGATGTGCAGTTTTTTAACCCAGCAAAACTGGTGCTCTTGCCTTCACATGCATTCGCACTACCAGGGGTTCCAGCGCTGATGGAGGTACTGGCTTGTGAGTTTTAAAGCGCTACAGAGAAGATTTGGGGCCTGCAGCGCTACGGAATGCGCCACCTTCTGGAGTTGATCTGCAGCTATTCTGGAAAGGTGTTTATCATGATGTCTCTACATTGGCACAGCTTGCTCTCCGCTCCATGTTCGCGACAACCAACAGTGCAGATCTATGCGGAACGGTTTCAGCCTCTACAATTTAATTCACAGCGAGAGGAGGAGAAGCCTGGGGGAAGGACACCATTGCGAAACTGCTGTTTCTATTTCATAACAACTTTGCCGGTCGTGATTTTTTTTAGTAATGTTTTTTTCCCATTAAAATGCGAATGATATATCCAGGTAGTCAGTTATTTTGGTTTTAATTCAGTGGTGTGTTGTTATTAAGCTTTTTTGGTCAGATATTTAAATTATAGGACTTACCCATAGGTCGCATAATTATTGCATAATTTGGGGTTTTGGCTTGTATAATTTGAAGATTTTTTTTTTGCATAATTCCGCGGGGACAGCTGCGACCCCAGTTTTTCTGTGGTTTTAAAAATATTTCGTCAATTTGTGTTAAACCACATAATTACATGTTGGGAAAAATGAAGCCTGAATTATTTAAGAGCCAGTCTTATATTTTAAATTATTATCTGCACGCTCAGATTGCATTCCTGTTTTTTCAAATAAAAAAACCTAATGTTGTTGCGCAGAAAATGAATAAATGTTCAAATCCAACTTTTTCTCAAAGTGTGTTACTTTCTGTTTTTGATGATTTCACATTGCTTGATAAATACGGAAAGTATTTACTGAAAAGGAAAAAATTAGGGTTTTGAAGGAAGAAAAACAAAATATAGGGCAGGATAAGAGCTTAAGCTCAGATGTGTTGTGTTACATCACATTTAACTTACACATATATATAATATTATGTAAAATACAATAATGCGTTCAAAAGGTTGTGAAGACAGGATTATGATTAACATAGTTTATAGTCAGCTGGCATGACATAGGACTTAAATTATATGTGTGTTTGTATAATACTGTTCTGTTGGTAAGGATGCAACAGACTGGAGAATTGGACCTATCCCACAGTGAAGTTATTTGTCCAATAGTGTTTTTCAACTCTAGATATACAACATGACTGTCACAATATCAAATCCTATCAAATTTCTTGTTAAGGTTTGCCATGATTACTGGTGATATTATATGTTTAACTAAAAGCCCAAAGTAAAGGTAGGTATTCAGGAGAGTCTATACCAACATCCACCTTGCATACTGGGGTTTTGTTGATGGGGTCCGCCGATATGCCTTCAATATGAGAAGTGCTATTGCAAGATTTCAAACAAATTTTCAAACTGAACCACACAAACAAATAAAGATGAAAACAAAGCAGAATATGGGTTCATATGTTCATATTTCAACATAGTTTTAAACTTTAAATTCAAGAACAATATCAAACATCGTCATCCATATATCACGATCTTGGGCAAAAAAAGAATTGTCTCTCAGTTGACTATACTATATAATGCCACTGAGAACCTCTGATCACCTGGACATTGGCTGATGCCCTTATCTTTAACTTGAGTTACAGAAATAATGTCATGAAGTGGCATGTTCATTTTGCTAACTGGAAAAAAAATGTAATAATATACATGCTGAAAAAAATCCACAAAATCCCACATCTACATTTGTCAGTGTCATACGTTTCTAATGAAAACTAATTTACTTTCAGTTATCATTCTGGCCCTATTCTGCTATTGGAAAAGAAGAGAAGAGTCAAAGGGATTCCCTTTTCCTACTTAATGATTGTGCCAATTTTAATTAAGCACAGCAAAATTGGATAATAAAATTCAAGTTCAAAACTACATTTAAATAACTTGTCACAGTTTATTTTGTTACTGAAAAGTCTATTCTCAGGCATCTGATCTGTCAATGAACTTCTCTAATAAAAAATATTTTCTTCCTGCTGCTTTAATCCGGTCAAAACTTCTGTAGATCCACAAGCTATGAATAGTATATTATAAATTTATTACAACCAGCTGCACACAATATGAACCTTTTATAACGTATAATGGTTTTGACCAATTTGAAGCAGTACGGTAAATATTTACTACACTAACAAGATATAATTTGGTAATAATCGGCAACATTTGTTTTATAGAGGTTTTGAGAATGGATCATTCTTTCCTGATGCATACATAGGACCCAGTGGTTAAATGCCTGGTTCAAATAATAAAAAAAAATAAAAAAATCTAAAAATCTGGCAGAGAAGCTCTGCACTTATGAATCGGTGTTCCTGAAAGGTCATCTGGGCCATTACCAGAAATAAGACCGGAGACCAAAAATTCTAGATTTTTTTTCTTCACAAACACTTGTTTTTTTTTTTTAAACAGCCTCAACTTCCAATGTAAAATAAATAATGACTTGATCTGTACATTAATCTCAGAATAAAATGAAGTATATAAAATATAACTTCCAAACGTAATGGCCTTGTTCAGAGAACACGTACATTCCCTGCATACAATTAAACTATGTAATACATTGTCAAAAACTCAACGCATAATATCAGAAACCAATAGACCAATGAGTTTACCTTATTCTTTAACACCATGTCAACATTCAATACTTTGACTGCCACTTGGGCCCCCCAATTCTTGTTCAACTGATTCTGAGTCAGTCCCCCAAGCCCAGCTTGGCATAAGTAAAAGAAAAGAGGACATGTTCAACTCAAGTGATGATACTACTTCTCCAAAACCATTATGCAGTCAAGCTCCAACCACTTTAAACAGACTTTCTGAGTGATTACCTGATTCATTGTATACCATTCCTCAAGGTTAAAAGTCTTAGATCCTTTGCTTGGTTTCAATATTTATGCTGAAAGGATCATCAGTCTTTTGTTTGTATAGTAAACTGAAGTACCCTTATAGAAAAGTGTGGGGACTATCTGTAATCCTATCTACCATATTGCTGTGATGGTGATAAATTTACTGAAATGCAGCTCCTGACAAAATATAAAAGAAACTGAGGAAAGGCCAACAGGCTGCACTTCAAACTAAAGCCATCATAGCTAAAGAAAACTTTGCACAGAACAGTGGATTTTGATACTACTTACAATAATAATAATAATAATATATACATTTATATAGCGCCAGGACTAAAACATTAAAAGCTCTAGGCGCTGTACACAGTAAAAAATCATAAAAGCACATTCAAATAAACTTACACGCACACAGACAAACTAGTTTTATACATCCACATAGCAAGCTATAAAATTCAGTTTTTAAAAAGAAATGTTTTTAACCTGTTTTTAAATATGTTTAGAGAGGCAGAATTTCGAACCTCTTGTGGTAAAGAATTCCACACACAGGGACCAAAACAACTAAAAGCTCTATCTCCATAATTTGATGTTTTACACCTGGGAACAACCAGTTTGTTTTCTGTAGTAGATCTTAAAAATCTATCAGACTCATGTTTTTTCAAAAGTTCCGAAAGATAGGAGGGAGCTGAACCTTCAAGACATTTGTAAACCAAAACTGCAGCTTTAAATTTTATTGTTTTCAACAGTAAGCCAGTGAAGTTGGTCAATAAGGCTTGAGGCAGATTCTCTTTTTGATTTTCTAAAAATCAAGTCTAGCTGCATTATTCTGAATTATCTGAAGGCGTTTTATTTTGTTGCTCGGAATTCCAAAGAGCAGAGAGTTACAATAATCAAGCTTTGAAAACATAAGTGAAGTGATAAGTATTCGAGTTGCCTCTTGGGATATGAATGGACGAATAGAGCTGATGTTTTTTAATTGAAACATTAATGATCGACATAATGAACTTATTTGATTTTCCATGCTGAGATCTGATTCTAAAATTGTGCCTAAGTTTTTAACTTTATTCACGTTTGCTACAGTGCTTTCACCAAGATTTAATTTTACATTTTTAATTGCAGTAATTTGTCTTTTCTTTCCAATAATCATAACTTCTGTTTTGTCTTCATTTAGCTTTAGTTTGTTTTGGTTCATCCATTCTTTTGTGTCCATAATACACTTTTCACTATCTTTTATAACATTGTCAACATGACCTAAAGTCGTACCAGGGTGATATAGTTGGACATCATCAGCATACTGATGGTAATAAAAACCATGATCTTTAAAAATATTAGACAGGGGCCCAATGTACATAATAAAGAGAGTGGGACCTAAAACTGAGCCTTGTGGAACACCATATGGCAGTATGTATTCTTTTGATTTTATGTTATCTGTTACAACAATTTGTTTTCGGTCACATAGATAGGACCTGAACCATTTCAGAGCTATACCAGAGATCCCATAGGTTGCTTCTAATCTGCAAAGAATAATTTCATGATCTATAGTGTCGAAGGCAGCTGATAGATCAAGAATGTTTAAACACGAAACCAAGCCCTTGTCCAGTAATCCAAACAAATCATTAACAATCCTCAATAAAGCAGTTTCAGTGCTACAATTTGCACAATATGCTGACTGGAATGATTCACAGAGAGCGTTATTGTTTATATAATAACAATAATATAATAAAACGAGACGTTCTTGCTCCTGACTGCCAAGCTAACCGTATCCAAGTAAAACATCTTAAAGCTTGAGGATGAAAAAATGTTTGCATTTATCTTCCTTTTGCAATTTCTATTCAACCCATCTCCAAAATGATATTCATCATCATGTGACAAAAACTAAAAAAAAAAATCTCATTTATGTGAATTACTTCTCTCAGTTAAATCCCAAATCCATAACTTCATGTTCCATTCCCTTATTGGCACTGCTTCAGGTCTGGCATAATATATCTCCATGGCTCATGATGAAGTTCCCATCAACAAGCGTCCCAGCTGTAAGTGTTTCAGAATTTTCTTTTTCCCTCTCAGAATATAAAGTATACATCCCAGAACTTAGCTGAACCCAGTATCTACTAAACTAAGTTTAACTATGTATTTCCCTGAACTGAGATGTATTATATTTCCCATCATTACTCTGTACCTGAAAAAAAAAAAAGATTTTTATCAACAAATATTAATTAACTAGGTGCTATTTCTCTCAACTGAATGGCCTGGGAGTGGAGAGGAATATCTGGCGCTATGACTGCACCACTGCCTCTGTTTTCAATTTGACCATTGCGCTGGTGCCCATATTCAAACTTAATTCGTAACTCTCCAATATGACACCGTGGCAAAATGTCTGGTATCCATTCAATTATGAATGGTGTTGATTCTTTCTGGTCACTTGAAGGGCCTGCAAAGAAAAAAAGTATCTGTCAATTGTCGGCATACATTAAGGAAGCTGTTGAAACACTGACAAAATGTAAAAATAAATGAACAATCATAACAAACATGAATATTGGCAACGTCAACTTATTTACTCCTTTTCTATGAAGCATATTATATGTACATTAGCCATGATGAGTAAAATTAATAAGCTGTTCACACTAATATTTTTTTGTATTCAGACTATAGTCTTCCGCACTCTTTAAACGTAATACTGCATAACCTACTTTCACCAGTCAACCTCCTTACTCCCTAAGCACATGGTCACTACTCCAATTTCGAAAATATTTAGTCTACTTTTCAAAAAATAACAAAATTCTCAGACTGAATTTTTCAGTTATGTCTTTTATTTCGTCATCACTACCACTTACCAACTTTTAAATATGTCTTTAATTCAAATGGTCGTATAGGCGTGTGATTTTTAGTTTTTGTGGAGTCAGCAAATGTATCAGGACGCGGGGCTTCATAAGGATCATATGTCCCATCTCGGTTTTCCACAAAACTTCTGGTTAAATCCAACCTCATCTGAGAGACAACGAAAGAGAGCCAACAGAAATACAAAAAGAGATATTAAAAGGTACCAGAAATAAAAAAGAAGAGACAATAAATAACTGACAAACATCTGAGAGACTGACATCTTTCTTGCCTAAGCATTTTTAAATAATGGTTAAATTTCCAAAACATGTTATCATAACCCTCACTCTGCGCGGGGCGGCAATAGTCGGTATTGACTTGCAAGCGCTCACGCAAAAGTCGCCCCGGTCAAGCTGACCGCGCCATGCGCAAGCCCTATTTTCAGGCGTCGGGTCGCTGACCTTTTTGATTCGTAACCACCGTGTTATTGTTCACTGTATCTCTTCTAAATCAAAGGCATTGTGACATGGACATGTTAACCAATGAACCACTGGTCGGAATCACAAAGACTAAGCTTTCAAAGGCTCTCCCCACACTTTCAAAAGATGTAACATCGACATGCCAACTGTTGCTCAACAAATTTGCAATGTTATCTCATTTTCTCACAAGCTGACCACCATCTTGAGTTGTCTGTATCTAAGAACCAATCAGAAACAAGCTCTGAAATAATCGTTGTCCCAAATGCCCACATTGGTTTATTAGTATGTGTCAATCAGGATGAAACCATTTGTGTAGGGCTTGGGAGGGCGTGGCTAGTTATCATGCTTCGTTCTCACGAAAACTACAGCTGTCAGTTTGGAATCATAAGTCAGATCATTGGTTAGAGACTGACAGACTAAAGTTTTGCTGGTTAATTCATTATCAAGCGTGATAAGGCATAGCAGCGAATGTTTTCATACCGATCAATAAAAACCGAACCACGTGGACAGCGTATGTGGTCATCGTCTAGCAGCACGGGTCAGTGACCCCAGATAAGATTCTCCGTGAGTAAGGTCACTGACGGGGCAGCGGGCTTTACGGGTAGCGCGCAGGGTATGGGATAATAATAACATACCATCTGGATAAGCATCTAATTTTAAAAAAAAGGTGAAACCTATATCAGTATGTACAAAGTCAGAAAATAATCACTGCATCCCTTTCTGACCTGTTATTGCAGCAAAAAGGATTAATCGCAGCTGGCAATTATTTAAAAAATTTGTTGTTGGACCATAATGAAAGTGGCTCCTGGTAGGCACATAAATGTGTCACTGAGTTCTATTCACTTCACAGATTTTCTGAATTTTTTAAAATGATATTTTGTCAATTTCCAAAATTTCAGAGTATGCAATCATATTTTGGGGACAACTTACGGAATAAATGTTCCAGAAAGTGATCTGTATTTCTTAAAGTCATTAAGTCCCAATTCATGTCTGAGGGCTTATGAGCTTACAGATATTGTTCACTTGAATAATAATCTTTATTTCCTAATATCACAACTCTCCATTACCTAGCTACTACTGTGCTACAAATTATAAAGACTAATTTCAACTAACCTCTTGCGAATCAAATATCTGTTTGACCTGAGCAATGTTGGTTATATGCCATGTGTATTTTGTGAAAGTACCAAGAGGAAGGGCTTCTTTCCTCACAAATCCAGTGGTGAAGTTAGGAAGGCGTTTTTTCCTGGTTCCTGCTGATATCCTTTGTTGTAGACAATCAAAAAATACTTGCGGGGCATGGAAAACTAATGGATCTGGGGTGCCTGTAGCAGAATAAAACAAAGTAAAAGAAATAAAACAATTTTAAGTACTAATATAAGATGACTTGAAAACATGACATGCAGATATATACTTTTTTTATGTTCTGGTATTCTTTACCTAAGGCTAACACAAAGCAATCTTGGTGCTTCTTCCTACAAGACAGCAAGTTCTAAGATCTGTAACTACACAAACATTTTGAGATTCTTGGTAGATCTCAGCATTTATCCCCCCCCCCCCCCCCCCCCCAACAAAGCTGTTTTCAGTCTGGTTGAAACTGCACAGGAATTGTATCATGTTTTCTTTTTCTTGAATAGGTATAAAACATTTTTACCTGAGAATCCATAATGCATGGTTTGGTTAATCCTCTCCGTCACACTTGCTAACCACTGATGGAAACTTATAGATGATGAAAACTCATCAACTGTAGTTTGGTATGCTGAGACAAACAGACAGACAGAGAGAAAATTATTAGAACGATGTTAAAAATGTCTGTTCACCTGTAAAACTTCCTGTTATATTTATTTATAAGAGTTGTGATTTCAAAATGTGTAAGAAGTTATAGTGAAAAGAGTAAAACAATTGACATTCTCATGCTTCATCCTCAAGAACTGATTGACAATAAAATGAGCAAACCAAGTGATCTTATAGACAAATGGACAAAAATGTAATATAACATGGATATTTTCTTTTAAAAGGTGACTGCTATTCCACTGTCAGTCCCTTCTTTCTACTTAACTCATTACCCATCCACTATTTTTTTCACTGCTGTTCCCTGCGCTCCTGCCATTTCAATGGTGTTTTAAAAAACTACTATGACATAAGTATTTGACACAGAGTCATGAAATTTTGCACACTTGTTCTAGACATAATAAAGGCTGTAAAACAACAAACAGAGTGTCCTTTTCTTGATTCGTATAGATCTATTTTTGAGAAAAAATGAAAGTAGGTTCGAAAATTTACAGAACAGCAATTGTTGGACCTTGTAACAGGGTGACAGATTGGCAAGGTATAAATAGCGTGGGAAGATAGTTGACGGCGGGGAGACAGAGTTATTGTATGCCAGAGGGGGAAAGTAGGGAATGTTTACTTGACGATCAGATCACCTGGGAATTGCTTGGGGGGTAGAGATGCTTCAATAGTATTTGACGTGGAGTCGACGGGGGTGGCTATTAGGATAACTAATGTACACTCGGTGAGCGTCTTGGGACGCTACCCGACTGGGTATAAATCCCCGAACGCTCCTTCCAACTTCAGACCGCTGAGAGCACTCACCAGCTTCGTGCCGAAAAGGAGACCACAACTGCAACTGTAACTTTGTACTAGTCTTGTGAGTGGGGAAGGTCAGGGAACCCGCAAACATCCTTTGTCAGAGCGTGGTATATTTGGTATCTTGTTGGCATTTGAGCTGTTGCTGAGTGGTAAGTTAATTGTACGATGTATGTGTATTTTACTTAATGTTCATGATTGTAGAACCTAAATCTAGTGGGTTTACTTTGGTATAACTACTGCCTCTGAGAGAGTCACGGAAACGCCGTTACATATGTGTTACGAAACCTTATAGGATGGGGTCTGTTAGAGAGAGCGTTATTCTTCGTGGGGAACGTGTAAATATCATTAAAACTGTATTGATCGTTTATTCTATTGCCTATATGGGAGTCTATGGAGTATGGGAGCTGCAGCCTGACTTATAACAGTGTCAGCGGTTAAAAGTATTAATGATGAATATCCGTCATGGAGTAAGTATGGAAGTCATGCCTTCCAGCAGTAGATTAGGAAGTTGCGATTGTTTTTCTACAGAGGAGGAAGAACAACACCTTCTTGGCTTCTCAACTTCTTGTCCTTTGATTTACGACATCGTGGCGTCTTGGCTTCCCGACCTATTGGCACCTGCCGATACCTGTTGATCTAACTGCGCAGTCAAGCCAGAGTAGAGAGGAAGAACCAGCTCCCAGATAGCGCCATACACCCCTAAAGGAGAGGTTTCCTTATGCTGAATGCACCCATGTGTTTTATAAAATGTGCTAGGAATTGAATATTACGAAGCCTTTTAATTATCATGTACTGAATTGCATTGATTTCATTCCATCGAAATTCACGTGAAATTGTATGACCTATGTTCCTATTATTATTGAATGAATTAATAATTATTGTATAGATAAGCAATACAGATATCGTTTGTTATGACTTATAGAAGAGAGATAGTCGATTACTTAGTGTGTTTGTGCCGTGCCTATCACGGCTGGTGTCAGAAGAAAGTTAGTGAGAGAAAGTGGAAACATCACAGACCTCACATTGGTACCAAGGAAAATACAGTGCAATCCTTATATCTCGACATCAGTGGGACCGGCTGCATTGTGTCGAGTAAAGAGAAAGTCGAAATAACAGATTAGTGGTGGAAGAGAAGAAAAAACAAAAGCAGGGGGGATCAAATATCACTATTATGGGAATTAGTGTCCAATAAATAACGCAATTATGTTATTTTTCCTCTAATTATCGGCATACATTCACCCGCTCCTCCGATATTATTGTGTGAGGCAGTTGCGAGCCAAATGTTTGCCGATATCAGCAACGTGCTGTAGCTATCCATCAAATGTGCAGTGTTTTACTTTTTCTTCTTAACTGCAACCTGTTTCTTCAGAAGAAGTGACGATACCAATAGACAGTACAGCAGTGAACTAACAGATCTAGGTCAAGGCCTAGTTTCAATGGCGAAAGAATGTTTTTATATAAAAAAAAAAATCTTAGGTCACACAGTCTGAAGTACTCTGTACTTTTACTGCTGTGAGCGCTAATGCGTCGTACTCCACACTCCCGTTATCGAAGACAAGGGTCATCCTCTTTGTCCACCCACCCTTCCCCACCGGCACTGCAAGAAGAAGTAAGAGGTCATATATGTGGGGAGTTGCGTGGACATTTTCGGCAGCGCAGTAGTAGATCTAGTGCACTTGTTGTGCTCTGCTCACTGATAAATGTGTCGATATAAGAGGAAAGAATGGAATAACATGTCGACTTACGGTGAAATATTTAGTAGCATCAAAGAAGGAATAGGTCGGGTCTTAAAAATTGTATTGAGTTACCCAGAATATCGACAAAAGCCATGTCGAGATAAGTGGATTGGACTGCAACTGAAATATGATTTCTAAAAGTGAATGTGTGATATGGCACACACATACAGGAAACACTTTTCAAACAAGTTTCCTGCAGCCATCAAGAGGTTTCAAACAAGTTTCGTGCGGCCAGAATGTCGGACACTGATTTTCGAGTCAAATGGGTAAAAGGCCAATAGGTTGGAAGCAGCTCATCCTTTTACGAATCTGCGTTGTTCTTCGTGTGCACACAACAGTACTACTTTCCTAAGGCTGTACCTATGCTGCTCTTTTGCAGCAATAACGAGAGAGAAAAAATATGTATAGCAATTCTGACCGCTACATATGCAGCATGGGTAGGCAGTCAGTTAAGAACTGGTCAGCAACTTCCACCACTCTTAAAGTCTTATCATACATAATTTTTAGTGTCAGATCAGACCCTTTAATGAACACATAGAGAAACTTACAAAGTTTCTTTGGTGCCTGGTGTTTTGTTGGAGGCTGCTGTATCTCATGTTGCTGTTGTGGTTGCTGAGACTGTGGCTGGTGAAACTGGAACTGGATTGACTGCTGGGTTGTCTTTACAGGGCTGTTCTGTTGTGCAGGAAACAGTGCCACTGACTGTGGTTGTTTCTGTTCTTGCAATGTCAGGAGTGCACTGCTGGCTTGAGCTGCTGTCGAGAAATGATAATTTCTGACATATGTCTTTAACAAGTAGAAACTGACAAGGCACATAACATACATACAGTCGACTCCACTTAAAATGAAGTCGCTTAAAATGATCTTCTTTTAGTATGATGTTTTTCTTTTATCCCTTCCCCAATGCCTCATTTCCGTGGGAAAAAAACGCATAGTATGACATCTTTCTATCCGTTTTTACTCTTTGTGTGATTTCATTTTGAAGTCCCAAAGAGGAAAAAAAATGCTTAGTATGATTTTCCTAAACTGTGTCATGGTCAAAATACACGCCGTCATCTTTCGTAATCGTCGTTTCGCTACAGCTCATGCCTGCCATTGCTCTTTGTCTGCCTCACCTTGTCTACACCTGTTATGTCACCTACCCAGCGTGCGCCCGAGGCGCCATGCGTACGACTGGATGTGGTCGCTTTGTCCATGAGTGTAGGATTTTAATTTTATTCTGCTGGCATCACTGATGCCTCGCACTCATGCGAGCTCAAATATGTTGCCATGTACTATTCATCAGGTGGATCGATAATGCAGTATAATAGTAAACGGTGCATATAATATCGTAAAATTCACAGGGCCACTGATTTTACTCAGGTCGGGCATTGAGAACGGAGGTTACGATAGAGAGAAAAAGCAAAGGGTTACCCACGTGGATGTACTGTAATGGTTCGTTCTCACCAAACGGTCATGTGAACATGGCCGAGCGCCCGTTTTGAAATGGCTAAACATGAATATTTACCCCAAAAAATTCTTTATAAAGCGATAAAACGCCAAGCCTTCCCGCCTATACCTAATTTTGGGTCGCTGAAGCTAAAAAATAACACTTGATGAAAAAATTGTATTTTAAATTTTTCTTCAAGCATCCCGCCCGTGCTATTTTAAGACGCCATGGGCCTGGCGGCTTGGAGTACGCGAAATTAAAGAAAAACAATCCCACGGCTGAGTGTCGTTGAAATTTTACTGCAGCGGTAAAAGTGAAAAGACGCACGGGCGAGAGAAAATGACTCGTCTGTTGTGAGTAGGTTGGTCTGAATCTGATAATAATATGATTTAGAGAAACTTTGTACCGTTGTCGCTCGGCCGTGATTGCACGTCCGTTGTCGCCAGTTTGGTGTGAAAGTACCGTGACAGGCGTAGCCACAATTGTTTAATTTTATTTTTTTTAAACTATGCAGTAGAGATTCTATCGTTTTCACGGGACACGGAGCAAAGACAGTCGGCGCCAGCAAATCCACGAAGGTGTCAAATACCTTGCTCACTCGGTCACCGCGGATGGGCAATGTTTATGTGCTAGTTTAGGCTCAGTGCTACATGATGCGAGTGTGACCAGCGGGAGGGTCTTGTTGTATGATATTCACATTTAAATAAATATTAATAATACAGGAAAATGCAAGCTATGTTTGTTTGGTTGGTGTATCTTGCATGCTGACAGTCATATAACAACATAATGTTAAGTTGACTGACAGGTAATATTGTGTGCTAATTTTTGCCCTTTGGTTATAATGGACACCATCGCTTTGGGTGAATATTTTTTTCTTTCCAAACAATATACTCTCACACACCCTAATACACATTGGCCTACACACAAAAAATATCCCCTCCTTAGAAAAAAACAACCAAAGGTCACCTACATAACAATACTGCTTCCATCATTTATCAGCATAGTTTATCTAAGGTAGATAACTTAATAATGCTTAAGATGATTTAACGGATAGTAAGATGTTAAATTTTATGTCCCCTGGACATCATCTTAAGCAATGTCCACTGTTCATATTATATACACAAAAAAATGTGTTTTAACTTCGCTATTAGGAGCCATGTGTGCCCGCCTTCTCATGCATTAAAACAATCCCGTGTGCATTCAGCAATCACAATGTAAACAATAATGCCTGCGTGGGTTACTGACCCTTGATAATAGTCTACTGTAACTCACCATATCCAGGTCAGCAGGCGCATGGACTGCACCCAGTAAAAGCGTTAAATGCATATTAGAAATGATTATCAGGGCTCCCACTCAAATGAGAAAAAAACATCCGAAACCTATGCGGGGCGCCTATGCGGAGCGTAAATTTTAAATGATTGACCATATTCTGCGCATAAATTTGATATAATGGACCACACATTACACCTACACACAGAAATACACAAATTATAGTAATAAATGGACATCGGAAAAAATTACCGTTGATCTCTTCCACCGTGAATTTCCGTGTTTCCACGGAAGAGTGGGAGCCCTGCTTATGATTTTACTGAGTTCTTCGACTGCACTCTGCAATAAAAGTTAAGCATCCAAATTATATATATGCAGAAAAGTTGTAACATTGCTCACCTAATGAGTCTTCTTTTTTAACTTTCTTGTCAGGGGCAGTGACCAATAAATCATCCTCTGATATAATAACTTCCATGGTATCAGTGTCTGTTGTCACAGCAAGAGCATCATCCACCTGCTGGTACACAGCCAGCACTTGGCGCTCTGGACTAAGGGTTGCCACTGGGTGAAAGAAAATCTTGTTCATTACCTAATCTATCATGTATGCAAAATGCTCCTCTACCATCAACTCTAGACTAGGGTAGCTTGGTACTTTGTTGAGCTGTGTAGACTGTCTTTCTTTATTTTCTTCATTATTTAAGTGATTTGATATGCAGTGGAAAATTATAATATCTTCGTTGTAAACACAGCGCCGAAAACCCGGTCGTTAATTTGGCCACTGAGCGCCCTGCTGGGTCATCGTGGTCGGGGGTCAGCAATGGGTCACTGCACCAGCGATGGGCAGCCCTTTGCATAGGCGAATTATATCAAATTGATACTGTTATGATTTATTCCTTACATTATAACCAGGGCCGTCAGATAACCGTCTTGGTTCATATGAGACATAGGGCTATGAAGTTTGCCATGTGAAAAGTTGAAGAAGACATCTTTTGTAATTTTGCAACGGAAAGAAAAGAAATATTGTACATTTTTGCTGAAGAAGATCTAATCCCAAGTCACTCATAACAAAAAAAGTGCTCTACACAAAGCACCAAAATTATGTCAAATTGAAAGATTGTACATTTTTGCTGAAGAAGATCTAATCCCAAGTCACTCATAACAAAAAAAGTGCTCTACACAAAGCACCAAAATTATGTCAAATGGAGAACCAGACGTGCTCATGTTTTATTTTACATTTGCACTCAGTAGTGTCAAAATTTACATTAGAGTCTGAAATAATGAAAACAGGCTATCGCACTGCCATGGGATTTTCACAGACTGAGAGAAGAGAAGTTGTGCTTCTGTATTTCAGCAGCATTCTTGGTGCTTGTAGAGAAGAAACTGGAGTTAATTAAGTCTTAAAGACGCCAATGTCATCATTAATGCGCTTGTAACCAATGCCGTAGCCCGTGACCTCGGCTTAACCCTGACCAGGTGCGGCTTTATGGATGGCCTGGAACCGAACTAAGTGGCTTGGTTTTGAGTGGAATTCGGCGCTGTGTAAAGAGATGATAATTCATGTACTAAGGCCCATTCCATAAGAAACTGCATAAATTAACACACACTGACTCCCACTCATTCTAGCACTTAAGGTATAGGCTCAAAGCAAACTCATATCAATTGATACATTAAATATGAAATAATTTCCTCTACATTCCAAAGAATCAAACAGCACTCAGATTCTCACTGTAAACCTCTAATATTCTGAGAGAAAAGTAACCATAAACCAAAACTTACTAGGTAAAATACCCTGATCCAGATTTATGAAATGGGCAAACTCTTCTGCTAATTTCTCATCACTGGCAAATGCACATATACAAGCATAAAAATGTACACAGCGTTTGGAAACATCTTCTCTTGGATGAGAGTTTCGCACCTGCAATAAAATAAAATAACCACAGAGTCCTTAATTTCCATGTGTACTAATCAAATAATATTAGTTACCTAACTACCCTTTCTGATCCCACTTCCTTTCCTTTGAATTTAATTTAGAGATTATCATGATGGTTAAACTATTTTCCTCACTCCAAAAATTGCTGGAACACTTGCTACGATAGTGGTGTGCAACTAATCTGGACATTCCTTGTGGGAATATGCTGAGTCTTTCCCTTCTTTTCTTACAAACAAAAGGGGAAAATCTAATGTGTCCCAGACATGCCACATGAAAATCTTTTACAGGCACGTGCATGACTATGTATGCCTTAGCAAAACAATCTGACTGTTCAGTTAAATACTGGTAACAAATTAATTGCAGAATCCCAGCACATAAACATTCCCCTGATGTGAGGACATAAAAATTTCTGTGATTTACCAGCTGATCACAAAATATTACCTTGAAAGCACGACATGTGCACTGAAACTTGTAATCAGGATGCTGTCGGTTTCGGAGAGTCTCAAAAAATGCACAATGCAAAAATCCTAGAGGCTGTTTAGCAGTCACCTTGCATTTAAC
This sequence comes from Onchidella celtica, assembly GCA_963931925.1. NCBI lineage: Eukaryota > Metazoa > Mollusca > Gastropoda > Systellommatophora > Onchidiidae > Onchidella > Onchidella celtica. The sequence continues at coordinate 27,487,008 of OZ007567.1, forward strand.
AACCATGATATTTTTAGTCACTCTCTGTACAACAGGCCCTGAGGTTTCCGTAGCTAAAAGCCAAATGGCTTGTCTCCTTTCATTTGATACATGTAGACTATTCAATACTGAATTCTTCAGTCCTATAGGTTGTGCCTGTTGTGCACAGTCTATTGCTGAACGGATATGAACACAAGAATCGGCTTTCAGTATTGAATTGGAATCTGGTGTTCCACTGCGATTGCAGCTTTCTACATAGCAAACTGATGCAGCAACTAATACACTGGTGTCAAAAACTGTTGCAGGATTTCCATCAACATCTTGAATGTAAGGGAGTTGGACAAAGCCACGATAATCTGGTCCCCTGTCCCGCAATCTCACAGAGTATAGCTGTGAAGTTGAGCCTGTGAGAATTTTCACAGACTCAGCACTGTGTCCTTTTTTCCTCTCTCTTTCTTTGAAAACTACATCACATTCTTTATTTTTACAACTGATGCCTCTGGTACCATTAAATGTTCCACATTTTGGACATTTTCTGACTCCCCTGAGAGTTGGCTTGCCCAAATCACCAAATGGATGCTTCCTTTTGTCAATACCAACAGATGTGTCAGTGTGACTTGCCATGACTGCAGACCCTGCATATAAGAATACAAAACATTTTCAAGTGATAAAAACAAGTCTCCAAAGGCAATGACAGACTTATAAATAATAAATGTTTTCAGGGTACTTGAAGTAAGCATGCAAAGCTTTCCTACAATTTGTCAGGGCCATTACAACAATGATGATGCAATCTTACACAAACATATATATACTATTGTTTGTATGAAAATTTTCCTACACTTTGTCGAGGCTTTTGCTATCTTACACTTATAAATAATGCTGATGCTTAAATTGTCTATTTCATTTACCCTTTACTTCCCATAAGTCCAGGCAAATGCACAAACTGCTGGATTTCTGTGCCATAATGATGGAAAAATATTTCATTTTGAATAAAATAGAATGACAGATCTCTAGAATTTCCAAAGGATGACCATTACTTGCACTTTCACATACATTAAAGGAAAGGACTGACAGCAATGACACAGCAAACTTAACTCCTGCCGATTCAGGATGGCAGCATCTTTCCAAGCCTTGGAAACACATAAACTTAAAATAAACTACCATCTGCACTCAACAGAACATTCAACTATGTCACAAGATCAAATCTCCACTTCATCTGCTCTGAGTGCAGCTATTTGAGTGTGGAGAAACAAAAAGTTGAACAACAGATGATATCAATGTGCACTTCTTGTCAGAATCACAATTAAACATTTACTGTATTCATGCACCTAATGCAAGAAATGTTATATTTCAACGCAAGGCTAGTTTTGAGGGGTGGGAGGTGGCAGCGGCAGTATTATATATAAGCATAAGGTTTCAGTGGCACAAATTTTATTCAGGAGTCACTGTCGATCCCTACTGTGCACTTAGCTTACTACTATACTGTTTCCATCATGCGGGCCAGTCAAATGAAGTTTAACTCATTCGCTATGGTAAGCCGAATATTCGGCTCATGGATTTTCGCTTCGCTATGGAAAGCCGAATATTTGGCTCAAGTGGACACTAATACTGATATCTCAGCTAACTTCTCGAAATACTCAACCCCATCCTGGTTCATTGAGTTTCCTTTACTTTGTTGTCTAATGTATTATGTAGCAATGCCACTGAAAATCTTTTTATTCACATTAAGTGTTTTTAGCTTTGTGCACCAAAAAGTACAGCCAATTCTAAGCATTATGCTTTTTAACTCACTTGAGCCTGAGTAATTTTTGGCCCAACAATCACTGAAGCCTGGCGTTTTTGGGGTTTAGTAAAAAATTCACCAAAATAAACCTAATCAAGCAATCACATTGAAATTAAGTCACAAAACAAACTAAATAAATGTTAGATCAGATAAAACAAACAGAACTTCAATTGATTTGATAGTTTTCATTTTATGAATATTTGAAAATGGACAACATTCAGGGTCACACAAACATTTTTTTTCAGCAAATGTGTGTGAAAAAAACAACCAAGAGAGTTCTTTGTACTTATCTGTGTTGTTTTTGTGTGTATGAATGATTTTGATCTACTACTAACACTAGTACATGTACTACTAATTTTGGCCAGGTTCTTCTAGCTTTTCCTTTGCCACAAGTTTCTGTAGTGACTTCCCTTAGTCGGAAGTACCTCCAAAAGCTCCTTAAAAAACTCAACCAAAAACAGGTCCGGCAAATGCCACGCCAAGTCCTGCAGCTCGCAAGGGAAAAGCACGGGAGTTATCGATCAATCATGTTGATGCTGTGTATGTACAGGATCCGGCTCTTAACGGTTGTAGGCTCGTCCCGCAAATACACGGGAACCGGCTCAAGTGAGTTAAATTATTTAAATCCATCAAAAATTTTTTAAGTTATGGGGTTTTTAGACCACCATAATTTGGAACATATTCTTTTACAGTGGAAAAAATTCCCAAAAAGTGAACCTTCTAAACACGAGTTTTTTTTTTTAAAATTGACCATATCTCAGTTTCAAATTGGGCTGAAACTTCCCTTTTATTCACAAAAACTATAATTTCATTATTGTTTAGTCTTATTTTCAAAATGATGATGTGAATTATTTAGATCTAGACGGTAAAACAGGCCGACAACACAACATTCTGTAGCCCATGTCTGTACTCTTAAACCTTATAGTTCGGCAAGTCCAATATTCATGGAAAGGGTAGAGAGAAATTGGGTCAATGTCAACTCTCATTAATAATACAATGTTATAATGCATATTTTGTTAATATTTCATATCATCGCCATGCTGCAAGACTTCCATAACTAACATTTTGGGCCAAAATCATTTTTTTCGTTCTTTGGGTCTGAAAATCAATGGCGCACTCTGTGTCAAAAGCTCGTGGCTCAATTCCTGTAAATAACAATAATATTGCGATAATCAAGTCCATTGTCTTTAGAATTTGCCGGTGGCAATAATAAGCCAAAGAAAATCAGTTTTTTGGCTCTCCTGTAAAATTTTACAGGAGTCTTGCAGCATAGCAAAAATATTTAAATTACTTTCCCCCATTGTTTCAACGTTCAAATGCAAGCTGATTACCAAAGGATAGTCAATACAGAGATGAAAGAACTTATAATAATGACTTGCATTGTCTGTTTATATCCTGTAACCCCCTGACATATTTAACAGAGGAATACAGCAATAAACAAAATGTGTGTGAGACCAGTCCGGCTGAGTTATTCTAAGCAATCAATCACAATGTGCTGTGTTATCACATGCTGACCGCTTGACTATTCTGGGTCACGGGGTTACCCGGAATGCATATCCGATCGCCTTGCCGTGCTGGTTTTGACAGGGGGTTTTGCAGGCGGTACGTGAAAAGTAAAAAACACAAAAATTTCAAATTTTACTTTTAGGATGTAAAAGGAGAAGTATTCAAGACTTGCCCTGTCAACGATGAAACTGCTGCTCCTTGTGGTTCGCAATATATATAATGATAATACATGTTTGGCAGACTTTAAACTGCTTTTTCACGGAGTAAAAAGATTGTCATCTGCACATTATTTGATAGATCTATTTTCTGATCGGCTGCCAAGTTTTATTCACATTGGTTAAGAAACAACACGATACGAGTGCCTACAAGAGGACGACCCTCTTTCATACATGGTCCAAAAATACACCCGCTAGCAGTGACCTATTTTGGACCCAAGGAAATGTGCCCGAGTGTCACTGCTGGTAACTATACAAGTATATCTTGTGTTTATACTCAGTGAAAGTAAACATATCTTTGACCTACGTCTAAATTTCAACTGGACAGTGTTGAGAGTTCCCCTCCACAACCACAAAAGTTATCTTAAGGAATGAGTTGAGGAATACATAGCGCAGTGGGCACTCAGTGCTTGATGTGCTTTTTACTTGGGAGGATGTCTGTCTCCAAATTCATCTCGTGGCCAGATTTTCTTACGGTAAGGAAATATTCCAAACTGCTGGGGTAAGTGAATTTCCATAAGGACCTGACATTCGGAGCGGCCATACACAGAGGTTGCAAGGGGTGGACCCTCCTTGGCAAATTAGTCCTCTATGGGGCTGTGTTTATATTATATTTGACACACTGCACAGCTATTAACTAATGAGTACAGTAAAAAGTGCAATCTAGCATGAAAGTCATTTTTTTCATGTTTTTGTTTCACTCTCTTTTCATCCATACTTCTATTTCCTATGTTAACCCTCACCCTGCGCAGGGCGACAAATGCCGCCCATGTTTCACAAGCGCTCAAGCCGCCCAGGCGGCAGCTGACCGCGCCACGCGCAAGCCTGTATTTTTACGCATCAGGTCACTGACCTTTTTGAGACGTAACCACCGTGTTATTGTTCACTGTATCTCTTCTAAATCAAAGGCATTGTGACATGGACATGTTAACCAGTGAACCACTGGTTGGAATCACAAAGATTAAGCTTTCAAAGGCTCTCCCCACACTTTCAAAAGATGTAACATCGACATGCGAACTGTTGCTCAACAAATTTGCAATATTATCTCATTTTCTCACAAGCTGACCACCATCTTGAGTTGTCTGCATCTAAGAACCAGTCAGAAACAAGCTCTGAAATAATCTTTGCCCCAAATGGCATTGGTTTATTAGTACGTGTCAATCAGGATGAAACCATTTGTGTAGGGCTTGGGAGGGCGTGGCTAGTTATCAATATCATGCTTCGTTCTCACGAAAACTACAGCTGTCAGTTTGGAATCATAAGTCAGATCATTGGTTCGAGACTGACAGACTAAGGACGTAAGGTTTTGCTGGTTAATTCATTATCAAGCGTGATAAGGCATAGCAGCGAATGTTTTCATACCAATCAATAAAAACCGAACCACGTGGACAGCGTACGTAGTCATTGTATAGCGGCACGGGTAAGTGACCCCAGATAAGATTCTCCGTGAGTAAGGTCACTGTCCGGGCAGCGGGCTTTACGGGTAGCGCGCAGGGTGAGCGTTAAATTGGCCACCGGATATCATTAATAATAAATATGCTAGGACCACTGATGCACATGTAACAAATAATGACAGTCACCACCCACTATTTCATCAAATTTCTAGTAATTCTAGACCATCCAAGAGCAACAGAATAACACACATGAAAGCAAACAGAGAAAGATAAAGAGGACTGTTTTTGCCCTCCACAATTCATGTCAACAAGACATCACTAACAGCTATTAGATGTGTGCCATATTTCAATACAGTTCCTTCCCATGTTGTTACTGTAATATAAATATAATGCCTGTTATTGAGTTTGAGTTTACTGAGTTGTGTCATGTTGGCCTCTGGTAACGATGCATTTACTATGTATGTGCTCTTAAACACTCTGTGAAAGAGAGTTTCTCCCATGGGATATAGCGGCTCTAGAGGTAAAGTGGGGTCCCAGCGCTCCGTCCACCATTTTACCTGCGTCTGGCCGGATTCGAATACTGTATTCCGCGTGTTGAACGCATTCCACTGTCATTGACTTGCCACACTCTTTCCTTCCGCCTCACGGCCGCATATCAAATCCGGCCAGACGCAGGTAAAATGGCGGACGGAGCGCCGGGACCCTACTTTACTTCTAGTACCGATTCTTATCTTACTAAATTAATTTAAAATTGATTTTTAGGAGCAGAATATCTCTCTACACTGACTACACCAGTGAAGTGTTGATCCAGGGAAGAAGGGAAGGGGTAGTTTGCAGAAGGGACATTATCTACATCATGAAGGGGTTATCCTACAGCTGCACATGCCCTATACTTTCTCAGAAATTGAGTAAAACCAAGCAGCAAGTCTGCAGGAGTGTCAAACAACTCTCTTGAGTGACTTGAGTCTGTTGCAGTTTTGGCCATAGCTATCGAACTGACTGACCACACCCTCCTCTTTCAACCTTGTAATTACATGACACTAAATGCTTTCTAATTCTACATCTCAATTATTCATAATACTAGATCTAGACTCTAGATCTAGATTGACTAGATCTAGATCTAGAATCATAAAATGAAATCTTGTGCAGAATTCTAGCCTACCTATCTTGCTTGCGAAATGGGAATGCTAGATCTAGATCTAGATCTACGGCGCTTTTTTGGTTGTTCCCACCCCAACTTACCTAGGCTATATTAGTCGATTGTCAGATTGATAACGATGTGAGGGTCTAGTCAGTTTGTATCATCGAGGCCGTAGGCTGATGTTCATCTGGGCAGTAGTCAGATTGATATATCAGGGAAAGCCGCCAGGGTAGCTATGTATTGTTTTCACTCGGACTATGGAACGCATTCGGAAGTCCTTCCGTTAACTGGGGAGGGGTGGGAACAACCGAAAAAGCGCCAGATCTACAGCTAGATATCTAGTGCTAACTTACTTTAGCCCCCGTTCAGGGTTAGGTCAAGAGTAACTTTCTTGCACCTAGGTTCCCATGTGGCCCACGGCTTCTAGCAGTTGAGCACGGTTTACAAGTAACAAGTCAATCTTTGCATATATCCTATTTTTGTTTCTGTTATCTAAATATCATTCGCAAATATGTTTGCCGGCATGGTTGTCAAAAATGTCAAATTGTCTTGACGTTTGTTGACATAATTATTCGCTATCTCGCCGCCATGTTTGTTTCTTTCCTTGCCAGATTTTTCCACGAATATGTTCTTAGTTATACAGATTCATTAAGTTTTAGCCATACAGATTTTTCATTATTTATATCATACTTTGATGATACTCTCTGGAATATTGTATTTATTTCGCAATATATAAGAGAACGCACATTTAATATTTTCCTGAACTGTCTCAGCGTATCTCCAGCAGTAGATTCTTTCATGGTTTGCTTGTACAAGTTGGTATAATGTGATTATGTCAGCCTAACGGCCGAACATGACAAGGTCACGGATTGGTTAGATCCGGGCATGTAATATGTATTTCTCAGCGATTGGTTAAACTGTTTCGTTGAGAGGGGGCATGGAAAATATTATTAAAATCCGCTGTCCTTTACGTACATCATATAATGTCATGTGTGGTGCATGACATTAATTATATTTATCGGTATATCGATGTTATTGTTTATTTGGACGGACATTTCTTGCTTTATTAGTAGATTTAATTAAATTAACATTTCTTTTGACCAGAATTTTACTGATTACCCCCCAAACTTGACTAAACTCCGCGTCTTGACTTACAACTGTAAGCTCCTTGCTTACAACTAAAATGATTTGATTAGTATAATACTCTGGTTACATTAAAATTTATTATTAAAACAGATATTTCATGTATTGGTGTCTGATTTGTAAATTTATAACACCTTTTTTCACGCGCACCACTGTTTGCAGTAATCCTATTTTATTTCCATGATACTCGATCAGATACAGTGCTGGTAGTGATAATAAAGTAGACAACGGTTAAACCGAAATCGGCGGGACCACGGGTTTGTTTTCGGTTTAGACAGAGTTTTGGTTTGGCGATAGGAGGCTTGGAAAATGCCAGCTTCAAGAGAGGCAGCCCAAATCACTACCATAGAGGACAAATAATGTAGTAAGTGCACATGCTAAACAGACTCCACACGTCCTCGCATGCTCTGTGTTTTTTACTTAGAATGATACTGGGTGATTGCTCAAGTCTAGGCACACTCGAAACATGGATATGCAGGCAAATGTGGACTATCTCTCAGAACAGGGAGGCATGCGTGTGGATGGACAGTACAGAACCGCCGTCCCGCACTATTTTCGGTTTAGCCGTTTTCGGTTTAACCGTTCTCCACTGTAATGTAAGTATTTATTGTAAGCAACATCATGTAGGCACAAAATCATTTTATTGTTACTTAAAATTTTAGATGTCTCAGTTTCTCCCAAATCGCTCCAAGAATCCAAGAAAATTTAACAGAGAATACATTTTGTTTTTATTATCTCACATTTCTGAAGTCTATTCTAGGTGTAAGAAAAACACCCCCAAATGCTTTTATATATTTTGAATTGGGAGTTTATCCTCTAAAAATTGACCGTCAGGTTAGACTAATGAAATTCTGGGTTAAAATATTAGGCTCATACGACAATAGTGTTAAAAAAAGTTTATAGCAGATTATTATCAGCCACAGAAAACAACACAAGTACAATTAACTGGCTTCACTTTTAAAGAAAACACTGGAGAAATCTGGATTTGGATACATCTGGGAAAGCGTTGTTTTTATCTGAATTTGAACGTCTACGTGACAATTTTCAACAAACATGTCGAAGTGATATAGAGCATTTAAGTGAGAATCGGCTATATAGACATTTAGCTGTTGAATTTTACTCAGAAAATTATTTACATGAAGTAAAGCAGAAGCATTTAAGGATAGCCATAGCAAAGATAAGATTGGGCTCTCGCAACTTCATGGTGGAGAGGGGAAGGTGGCAGAGGCCTAAACTGGAGTATGTTATGAGATTATGTGAGGCCTGTAATGAATTGGAGGACGAATTTCACGTGCAACTTGCAAAAAATTCAAAGATATAAGGAAACAGTTTTTACCGCCTTGGCTACTTGTTAGACCAAGCATGTTTAAGCTTATACATTTTCTGTCGTCGATGCACGATAGAGAACTACATTCGTTTGCACTGTTTTGCCATAAAGTTCTAAACGAATACAATAATGTCGCTTTGTGACTTCTCCTGGCGAAGTCTGAAAACTAAATTCATCTTCGTGTGAAGAAACAAATTATAGTGATGTTTTCAATTGTAGTAAATTTACAACAGATAAAGGTGAGGAAAGATCGGTTATATGTGTGTGTATGGGGGGGGGGGGGGGGAGAGATTGAAAATGATGACTGTTGCTGGCAATTACAAGTTGTATTTGAATGTATACTATAATAATTAAGGGTATAAATGCTGCAGGGAGCGGAGAGAGTGAATGACCGTGCATTTTCTCTGTTTGTTTGTTTGTTTAATGTTTTCAAAGATTGTTTACATGATTCTTGTGTGCTTTTGAATTGGCCGCCAGGCCTACAATAAACTTAACTTGAACTTGAACTATCTTTAGTGTGTAACGTATTTCTTCACACGATTCTTGCACATTTATTTGTTGTTTATGTGCTTTGAATAAGTCCCCAGTGACACTGTAGGCCTAAAAATATCATGACTTTAAACTGTAATACGACACAAAAACACACACACACACACACACACACAAACACAGACACACTAATGATTTGCCACAGTTGATACATTGTATATGGTATATGCATCTTTTATTGTTCCTTTTTTTTTTCTTTGGTAATGCATGAAGGATTTAATGTACACATGTATTGTACGGTACCAAAAACATCCTACCAGTACCAGTGTTTTATCCCCCCCCCCCCAAACTGTGCCTCACCGCTGTCTCCCCCCCCCCCCCCCCACTCTCTCTCTCGTTCCCTCTTTCTCAGATACACATCAACACATGCAGCTAATGCATTTTGGAAACTCTAATTACTGACCATTGTTATCAGATCTCGAAAATGGAGTTAAGTAAACGAAAGCGAGTCATACAGCAATAAAACACCCCGTTTACTGTGAAGGCATCAAACGGCCATGTAGTGATTCTCGCGAGTCGATTTTAGTACTGTAAATGCCGTGCTAGGCCACGGGTCGAGTTCATCGAGTTCAATGAGTTTTTCACCTAGTCATAGTGTAGTGTCCTTTAGCTGTTCTCGTGGGCAGCAAGTCGCAAATAATATTGTTTTTTTTTTTTTTTTACATAGGAGCTGTAGTTAGAGAGAAAGTGTGGAAAGGAAGACGTGTAGGTAAACTATAGGAATTACAAAGCAGTTTGGCCCGTGATTTTAACGGTAAGGGAAGGGGTGAGCAGAAGTTTTTCAGCGAGTCGCTTAACGTCGAGCGTTGACCTTTGATTTCTCGTGCACCACGAGTCATAATCTTTTGCCAATATCTATCTAATGGGATTTTTGGATTTTAATTTTTATTAACCTATTTAGAGAGCGACCTTGCTTTCAGTTGCAAGGCCGTATCTGACTTGCAGAATGTATGAACAGGAATAAATTATTAACACTGCAGGCTGAGCTCACATGGCTGCGCCAATCAGATGTAGGGATTTGACCGGTAGATCGGCATACTATAAGTGGGCTCAAGAGCTCTGCAATTCAGTCGGCAGCGAACCTCCCAAAATAAAGCCCTAATGGCTCATTTTGCTGAAATTATTTCCCCTTAATCCGATAGGGGGCGCGCAATAACTGGAGGTAAACAAACAGCAGCCGATCCAGGAAGTGACCGCTTGATTTGCCCTATACTGATGCTCCATGGAGTGACGGCTGCGCATAATAAACTGTAGTTTTCTCTCCAAAATGCCAGATTACTGCATTGTTCCCTTTTGCAAAAATCGCGGTGGTTATCGGCACTGCCGCGATCCGTTCTTATTCCTCTGTAGCTCAGCACCAAAATAAAATAACTTAAAATGCCACATACCAATAATACCATTGAAAATAACACCTCTTTCAAATGTTATTTTTCAATTCCATGAAATTACTGTTATAACTTTAATACACGTATTATGAGCCCACAGTAGTCACTATCGGACATTTTAACGGCCAAAATCGCTGATCTGCGGGAGCTGAGTAACACCCATATATCGTTTCAAGATGGATCTGATCACACAGACTCAAAATTACAATTTACTGATATTTGGATTACATTGAATAACTCACCTTTATTTTGGTATATTTTGGCCTGGGCTACGGAAAGTCATTTGTTGTATGTGTATGTGTATGTCGATTTTGTATGGAGTTTTAAAATTTGCGAAATTACGCATTTTTTGCTCCTAAATTAAGCATCAATATGGTTGTTGATTTTGAAAATAACCATTTCGTTTATCCTTCTGTGGATAGGCCTTCGAATAACCAATACAATGATGTGTTTCTTACTTCTGCAAGTCAATCTGTTGATGTTTTATGATGACAGTGAAAACTGATAAATTTTTACATTTTTGTCTCCCTTGTCAAAAAGTGAAATTTAATGTGGAGGCATTTTTGATTCAAATAAAAGACCACTTATTAATAATTTAAACCCTTGAAAAAATTTAGGCTTTTTGTCTGTATTAAATAGAATGTGTTTACAGTTTGGCATGTTTGCAGTGATAACACACCGGTGGTGTCTCATGAAAATTCAGATGATCATAACTTTGCCAAATATTGAGATACAGAGACAAATTTGGTATCAAAATTCTTAGGAGAGTGAGTTCTTTCAATTGGAAAACTTAATTTAAGTGTCTATACAGCGACTTTCCAAACTCAGTTTTGAATACCTACTTTTAATCTCAATCCCTGCCTGGTTTCAGATTTCCCACCTAATTTGTTTGTATTATATTATTGCTTCTGTCAGTAAATATGTTTCGTTCATATCAATATCACTTTAAGTAATTGGTTAACGTTTAAGTCGGATCAATCATACAAATCACAACATAAAATAAATTTTCATATAGTAAACACTAAGTAAACACACCCACTGTTCACTGGAGTATAATTTATTTCACTGCCAATCAGGATTAGAGTATAGAAAGGCGATAGGTTATCGGGGAATTGCAAGCATAAAAAAGAATTTTTTTTGAAAAAGTATTTCAATTTCAGGTACATAGGGCTACAACTCGGGCTTTACAATCAAGAAATCACTTTGCATGGGAATATGATCCATAAGCTCATTTAATGAGATAATGGCTGATGCCTAAAATCACATGATAAACACATTTTTTTAAATAAAGCTATGCACGGTGTATGCAGTAATTTGCATCATAAGGCAAGAAAACACCATAGCTGCACCTAATGTTGGTCTAATCATGCTCAAGACTCCAAACAGATTTAAATAAATCCTTCTTGCAACGTTCGCCATATTGATAACATCGAGGGATAAAGCGAAAGTGCTTGAAAGTATAACTCCACTTGTGGAGCGCCACCTATATTATTACGGCCCTTTGTGTTTGAGCAAAATGAGCCATTCTCTGCAATTCAGTCACATGCAGATTGGTATCCATTTGCGAAGGACTTGGCTGAGTTTGGTTCTCAGGCCTGACATGAGAACAACGTAGATACTAAGATAGGCAGTGACATGATGCTGTACCTGCATGGAGCGAACGATAGACACAGCTCCAAGCCTTAGCGCACCGGACCATAGTCCACCAAAGTGAGATTGGAAAGCTCGGTCATGTTACATGACCGACCAATGGTAGGAACCGTAACTTATTGCAATGCCTACAAAAGGAGTCCAGCACTAGTTTTCAACGAAGTTATAGACGAGTTCAAAGAGCGGCCGTCAAGCAGTACTTAGTTACTTATGACATATCAGTATTCCTTAATTATGACATATCTTTATTCCTTAATTGTATTGTGTTAGGAGGGAGAGGTACTTAAGATGTGTTCATCCATTGTTTCACAAGTCGTGTGACTTGCTGAGGAGTTGAAATTATGAAGTCTTTCCACTTTGGAATACGTTGTGGGGATTATAGTAATACTAATAGAGAAGAATATATCATTGTTTAAGTAATATTAAATGCAGTTGCTCATGACCTTCATTGATTCATAATTATTATAATAATTATTTTAAGAGATTCAATTGTTGTGGCCCTACAGGCCTGACTTAGAGGAAACCCTTTTTGTTATTTAGTATTTTCTTGTAATGTATGTCCGAGTGTGTGATTGACCTGTCATGCAGTCGAATGCCAAAATCCACCTCGTGACAGTGATCCAACGCAGCCCACTAATTGGTGCGTAAATGGGTTATACATGTGCAATTACCACGAACTTGGACAATCTTAAATTCATCAAAATATGGTAGGTCTGTATGATTAAAGAGGCGCTCTGATCCAGGCTGAGATGTACTCGTCAAAATATGATAAATATATATGATTAAATAAAGAGGCGCTCTGCTCTAGGCGGAGATGTGATATTACTCAGCCTTTTTCCGATTGCCTTACACTCCATGCATGATAACTTCAGACAGCATTATTAGTTAAATAAACAAGAAGATGTCTTTCATTTAACTGGCTTGGAAAGTGAGCGCTGGAAGCCAGAGAATAGCCTAGTTAGCATCACACCCCTTCAAAAAAAAAAAAAGTTTCGTGGGTTATGTTTATTTACATAAATACACATGTTCATGAGAAACAAACAGTAAACAAATACACGTACAATACACAAAAGACAGAAGACACTGAGACCAGTAGGTATCTGCAAATAAGATCAAATCTCATTCGCAGGTGTGTAATTTATTAGCAAGGCGTTTGTAAAGCGCGACGACGGTAGGCCAAAGTGATGAAAGAACGAACAGGAGGAAGAAGAAGAGAATGGCCAGGGCGAAGATAACAAGACGACATTAAACAAACAGGAGGAACAACATGGATGAGGAAAACATCAGACAGAAAAGAATGGAAATCATTGTCGGGGGGGGGGGGGGGGCTACATCCAGCAATGGATGAACAATGCCTAGGTGGACGGTGTTTGTAAACGATGTTTTACATAACACTTCACAAATCTGTACACAGTAATACGGTAGCAGCTTCCTTTGCTACCAAGCAAACCGGCCATTATTCTACCATGATCGCTTTCTGTGCTTGCTAGTTTCATAATCAGTAATACGCAAACATGTAGGCCTACATGTAGCACTGGGCTACCCATAAGAGGCTGAAGCTCTATCTTTGAACAGATGGGGCCAAAAGTAATGTTATGCTTTTTTTTTTGGCTTTATATGGGGTTATTGTTTTTTACTTTACATGTTATGGAGATTTGTCGATGGTAAAGTGCTATGAAGGCACTAGATAAAACGTGACAAAGCCTTAAATTATGAAATCCAGTAACATGTTCTCTTTAGAAACATGCATACTGCTTTCTATTAATATTATTATCTAGATGAGCAAATGATGAACCACCCGTGCTTCAAGTGAAATGGCTGGGGTGACGGTATGCCTATCTGCTGGTCTGACATCTTTCTTTGATTAACAATATTTTGCACTCGTCTCTTTGTGGATATATAATACAACTGGCAATTCCTTGCCCAAAGAACTGCTGGAGTTCGTTCAAACTGCCAGATCTTGTATTGCTTTTCAATATCACATTATCTGTTTAACCATTTTTTTTCCCACAGAAAAGCGTAGATGGAATATTGATCTAATGGGAATTATGTAAACTTCAAAAGGAAACAAAAAACTTTTATTGATCAAGCATTCAGCTGTTGAGTGTGCGAGCGCCGGGGAGAGAGAGAGAGAGAGAGAAACAGGCAGACATGACAAATACAAATGAGCAATACTTTCAAACAAATAAAAATGTACTAAAACAAGCATACAAATAACTGACACAGCCCCCCCCCTCCCAATTGTTTATACACATGTATATACATATATTTCAGTAAATACAGGACAGATCTAAGGTCCCGAAGAGAAATGAAATTTTCCGTTCACACTAATTTTTGATAAAATCATTATGTTGAAAATTTGATGTACACTTTTACTTCTGTCTAGCAACTGTCACTTTCAATGAACAGAAATACATCATGTAAATAAAGGGAGCAATCTGGCGCAAATTAGCAATGACATCGATTTTGAAAAAGAAACTTGAAAATAACGCAGATTGATTCCTAATAATGAGCAGTGCTAGGGGAAGAAGAATTTTATATCAGAAACAAACAAAAAATATCGAACCTCCTGTCCCCCGGCCAAGATGCTAGTCACTGTGCTGCTGCAGATCCTGTTAAAATGAAGGAACTCTTCTACAATAAATACCATAAAGTCAAGAAACCCGTATATATTATGCGAATAAGACCAGAATCTTACGCAATGTCCGCGAATAACAATTCGATAAAGAATTACCGCTGCGTACCGGCATAAGGCTGACAGTTGAAAGTGACAACATAATAAAACAGACCAATCACTCCCACAGTCAAAGAGGCGCATCTTATGTGGCAAGGTCGTATCCTTTGGAAAACATCGCTACACACTGATGTAGGCCTACTAAGGCTTCTTGGATCGAGCGTTGTCAAGTCTGCATTTTAATTTTTATGGGCCTAATTACTGTGTTGCTGTGTATTGCAGCGTGGGATTTTTTTTTCTCGCAGCTATCCAAGCTTAAAGGAATATGTAACTTACAAATTATATGGACAGATCAATGCCCCCCCCCCTCCCCGGCTCCCACTGAAATAACTCTGAGACACATAATGCCAAGTCCACCGCCTTTTAGACTTCTGACTTTGTCAATGGGCTCAAATTAATGTTCATATAGATGCTGGATTGCTTCCTTTACTTGGAGCCCGCCGAAAGAAGCGACACACATTCTTGCTGCATAATTTCCTTCATTTCATATAATTATTATCTGAAAAGCGCCCATCACAACTTGGTCCATTTGAGCATGCACGGTGAATGGCACATTGCTCAACAGTTTTAATAATTAATAATCAATGTCAACACTTTTAGTTCACTATACATACAGAAGAAGTACTTGTACAGTTTACAATTAGGTCTGTACTTAAAAAATCTATTTTTTCAGTTTCATGGATATTATGACTATGGCCATTTTTGTACCTGGGTCTCCAAAATATATCACCAAGTCAAAGGCCTGAGCCGCTGTTGTTTCGAGTTTCGATGACCAGGAAAGGTCTATTAGCATTTAGGTGTTTGCCTTTCCCATGAAGCGACTTTGGATGAAACTTTTTGTAAATACCATCTAGACGAACACGATGAGTGCAGTTTCTACAAACAATCTGCAGTAAAAGAGAATGATCGTCAGAAGACGCTGCTCTTGTCAAGTATTTAGTGGGCATTGGTGTCATAATGGTAAGATCTTTTCCCACCAAACACTCTTCTGTTATGATCGTTCGCTTACGTCCATTGCGTGGATTTATCACCCTTACAATCACTTTCACCTGCCAGCGTTCGGGCTGATTGATATGCCGAATATCTCGTTTAAATTGTGGATTCAGAGGCATGGACGCATTACCCGAAGCAAATTCGTGTCCTTTGCCATTGTCAAGACTGCCCTTTGACTTCCGAATTAGATTTTCTTCAAAATTTTCTTTCCGTCTATTTGGACATAATCTGAGACGTGCCTTTAGCCTGGCGTTCTCACTGATGAGGCGTTGTGTTGATTCAGTTGCATTTGTGCGTGAATGATGAGCTCCGGAGCGTAATTTTCGAAGTTCTTCCGGGATGGAACGAAGACTGAGTACCAGTAACACACTGTCCACATCCTCAACCCGCCTACAGATGTGGGAGCTGATTTTGAAGAGAACAGTCTCGGGATGTTCTTGATCTGTGGAGATATGATGGATTGTTGGATGAATGGATGGATTGGGGAGGCCCCAAGCAAATAGGGGCCTACAGATATACCATTCATTCATTCAGTTTACAAAGTACACCGGCCACTCATTTTTAAATTTTATTGTTGTTATTTTTATTAATATTTGTTTCCCTTCTCTTGTTGATTTGAAAACAAAAACAAAACAATACAAAAAATATCACTAAATATGATCATCATAGATTGCATTCCTTCTTTCTAATTGACTGAATGGCTCTTTATGAATAATTTTCTGTGAGTGATCTTTTCGATTTGTGATTTACTTTTGGCTGTCCTTCCACCCATGCCGCTTAACTACATCCTCCTCACCCGTCCCCGACCGATTTTCGTACTTGAGTAGTAATTCAATACGATCGATTTAGGCCATTCGTCCATCACTAAGTCTTTATTTAATTAATAGGCCTACGTGTTTTGATATCGTATGTCCACAAAAGCGTTTGCATTCTTTTACATTTGGGACTCGCACTAACGATAAGTAATTACAGGCTGAGGTAATCGGTGTTGACCAGCATAGGTGTTGCTCTGACCTTTCTTCTTCATGTTTTTTCCTCTTAGTTGTTTTAGACATTGACGAAGTTTTCGGTTTCTTTAGTGGCATTTTGTTGAATAAAAAAAAACAACAACTGCAAGTAAATATTGCAACAGCAGCTCTACTAATCATGGACTGAGGTAATCGTTGTTGATCAGAATAGGCGTGGCTCTGACCTTTTTTTTTTTTTTTTAAAATCTTTTTTTAATTGGCGAACTTTTCCCGTTTCTTTAGTGGCATGTTGTTGAATTAAAACAACAATTGCAAGAAAATATTGCAACAGCAGCTCTAGTTTGCGAACTTCCTGTAATTCTTCCACGTAGTTTTTTTCACACGCATTGTACTAGAACGTGACAGAACGATTTCGGCGAAAGAAATATAATATCGAAATTTGAATGGAATGCGTCCGATGTCGAACGCTTACCGAGCGCTTGACAGATGCAGTTTTGTTGAGGATCCATTGCGTTTTTGTGCACTGCACGCCCATTAGCAGTGGAATTCTATGGAATTTTTACTTGATTTATCAATAAGTTGTGTGTACGGGACCGTGAGTCAGTATTTGCTCAAAAGTATGAACGACATTTTCAAGACGATAGGGCCTACTCACCAAATGCTTGAGAAAATATTAAAGACAGGTTGGCTTGACTAGTGGTTAAACTAGAGAGGCTTGGTCTGCGTTTGCTGATGTTCCATGTGGAGGAAAAGTGCGGGGATGATGAGCGATTCAGGGCGTTCAGAATTCTTTCCTGAAACTTTACAAATCAAGACCGTCAGGCACATACTATCGATCGTTACAATAAATAAAATAATTAGTAAATAAATAAATACAACAAGTTATGCATGGATCTCCTAGGGCCTTCCTAAGCAAAAGAGAGGATTGGAAGTAAGTATATCCCGGGCAACACTGGGGTTCCAAGATAGTATGCAATACAGCATTCTTACGTTGTTGTCGTTGTTCTTTTTTTTTTTTTTTCAGAGTCATCGAACCGCCAGCTGAGTAGCTTGGGTATGACCAGTTAACACCCACGCATCTTAGCATTTATGGCACAATGTGGTACGCCGCGTGATTCTTCCTAGACAGAGGATGGGCATTTAGAAGGTGGCGGGAAGAGGATGTTTGACCACCATACCCACTGCACGCATTATCCAATGTCAGAGTGCACCCTGGATGCCCGATCCTACCCATTATGTCCCAAGATCAGATGTATACTGAAGTACACATTACATGCATTCAGAGCTCCTACTGTAAATGTTGGAGACCACTGCGCTTTTGGTAAATCCCCTTGCCGACACGGCGCTGCCCTGTCATAGAAAAAGTCTAGTATATACCAGAACCCAAAACAAAATTTTACAGGAGGCACATAAAATTTAGCATTGCATCACAATGTTATTCTTTGTTCAGTTTCTATTTTGTGAGACCAAAAGAAACTTTTAGGAGAGAAAATGACCAAGGCTGGTGTCGACTCCATACTGGTGGCTCGCCGCCCATAAATTATGCATCATACTGACACACTAAGCACTGTCATCAGACAAGCACACTAGGCACTGTCCACACATATTGCCTAGTGTATTCGTGGGATGCATAATTTATGGGCGGCGAGCCAACAGTCTGGCGCCTACACCAGTCTTGCTCTGTTTCACTCCTTAGTCATACAAAATGTTTAACCCAGAGATAAAGATAGAGCACAGTTCAGTTTGTAAATTGATGCCAAAAAGTGAATTTGACCTGTTTGGGATTTTTCTTTTGTTCCATATCACTGCAGAGCGCCTAAATCCAGCCCACTTCATCTAAAATACAAAAGTTATCAAACAACATACCTGTCTAATTATAATGTGTTGATTTATGCGGTGTAGATCGTCAAAATAGTCATCTTGCCACATCACAGTTTTCTTACACACCACAGGATGCACTACCAGCAGTAGCAGCGATAACAATAGCGGCGACACCAACATCAAAGACTCGGCCATTGCCAACAGTCGACGGGATGATCTGATTAGTGATATATAATATATTTCAAAAAATTGAAATTAATAGATTAAAATTTATCCATATCACCCCCCCCCCCCCGCCAGAATTTATTATTCATTATTAAATATATTTGTTATTAATAAATATTCAAATATTATTTGAGTTGTGTGTTGTGTGAACTGATGTGAGTTGTGTGTTGTGTGAACTGCTGTGAGTTGTGAACTGTTGTGAGTTGTGAACTGCGCCTAACAGGCTGCGTTACAATTTGCTCTGAGATAGAGAGAGAGAGAGAGTGAGTGAGACAGGGAGAGAGAAAGATGCAGTGCAGTATGTTGAGCGCTTCGCAGGCAGCTCCATTCTGCTCTGTGGTTGACATGTTGTTTCTGTAAAGCGCATAGAGCATTTTAAATGGATATGCGCTATATAAATGCTATACATTATTATTATTATTATTATAATAAACATGAAAAAAACACAAGCTTGGTGGCTGACATAAAATGAATTGCCAGCAGTGGAACTACATGTATTCTCATCAAAACTCCTTTAATATCTGTACTCACGCCAAGAACAGGATGGAGTTTATAGCCCATCCACTCATCGGCTAAAACAACAATACAGACAACAACATCAACAGCAACAACACATAACACCCAATTAAAGCAGTTCATCGGATTTAGTTCAAAAGACACTAGTTACGTCGTCTTCGACAAACCTTTACATAGAAACGCTTACGCAAAAAAACAACAACAATAACAACAACAGCAACAACAAAAGCACAATGGATATATACCATGCGGCATCTGCATTAGTATCACGTGTAGATGTGCAATGGCAAGAAGACGAGAGTCACACGATAGATTAGTTTGCTTAATAAACGTTGAGCTATCTTAAAAACTGTGTTATGCCAAAATGAAATGTGAGAGGATGAACGACTTTCTATTTTTAATGTGCTTTCATGGTAACTCTGGTGCGTGAGTGAGGGACGGCCACTCATAGTAATTTATGGACACTTGGCCGAGTACCATTAATTGGATTATTTCCCTTGTAATACTAGCGCGGGACCCGTTATTCACATCACGGTGAAAAGCGCGCATTTTGATTGGTCAGTTGGAAATGTTGACCACCGGGCTTCCAACTCTTATATCATGGCTTTAAGTTTCTTACAACTCGCTCCTTCGTTGTTATCCACCGACAGAAAGACGGGAACCCGAATTCATTTTTGAGAGTAGACAATACCCTATCGGTACAAAATAGGTACTCCTGATAACGTTTGTTATCAATGGAGATACGTCGTATTAATGGACGAAAATATCCCACACAATACCGGGAAATGTTGTTAGTCCTGACACTTTGAAAATTTATATTAAAACTATTACCGGGTTTCTGGTATAAGTAGTCAGTTAGAATTTTAGCAGCAAGTTTCCAATTTATAATGGTACCAATTTTGTTGTACTTTGATGCACATATCCTATTGAAATAATTAATAAGAGGGTCTCGGATTTAAAGCCAACTATGAGTTAGACGCATGTTATCCCCGATAATTCCAACCTGGGTCAAATTTATTCAATTATAGCTGGAGGGGACCATAGAGTAATTTCTGCAGTTTACTGGGATACCTAATTGACTTTTGTGTGCACCCTTTTAACCGTACTGTAAATTCGATTGTGTTAGGATCCTAACCGGTTATGTTGTTCGGCTGGACTCCATGTCCGAGCCTTTCACTTGTCCAACCATGGACTACGTAATAGCTCTCTCGGACGTCCGCGCGGGCTCATAAATAAGATGCGAGTTCGAGTGGTCAACACACTCCATCAAAGACGCAGAGACAAGAGCCGACAGCACAGTGAACCTAGACCGGCGGCGGCCTGCCGTGGCGCGCCTCGCCCAAAACATGGCCTAGTCCAGTTGCGCCAGTAGCAGAGAAACTTTGGGTAAGTTGTAGACTATTATATTAGAAGTGACTTTAATTTGCGCACCCCCCCCCCTTTCGGGGATGCCACGTAGAGAATGCTGATCTACAGAGACCATTATGAGTCCGGCTCAACGGTAATTGCCATTGTCATTAGACGTGTAAGATGCGCGGTGCAGTGCAGTGTCTTGATATTGTGACTTTATTGTCAAAGTTAACGTTTGCGGTGCTAGATGATAATGATGGCTCGCTAACCAAGCTATCACGATTTGCTTGTGTGCATATAGTGCATGTGTAGCATTGCCTTGTTGTGGTAGGCAGTGAGGATTTCCTGACATGTTGATGTGGATGACTTATGTTATAGCGAGCGGCACTACACACTTGATTGTATTACGGGTATTTGTGTACCTTGCCAGTACCACTATGCTATAGAGAGCAGTGTGATTGTGATTGCGTGTTTAGTGTTTAAGATGTGTAATTAATTACATGTATTGGAGATGCATAATCTTAGTTGGGCCTCACATGGGTGAGCCCCAGGATTGTTCTATGTGCGGCGGTGGATGAACAATGTTCCAGTGAGTCTACACATGTTGCAATGAGTCTCGCCGACCTATATATATATATCATGTGCATGTATTATGGTTATCCAGATGTATTATGCTTCTATGAGTTTCGTAAGTGTGTGAAGGACAGTTTCATTTTAAGGAATGTACACATTACTTTATGTATCTAGTGGTGTGTCATACACATGTTAGCCTGGCGGCATAGCTCCGCGGCTAAGGTCAAAGGGCATGACCCTTGAGTATCGATTGGGAAGGGAAGTAACCAATACAATAGCCCTGGGGCGGGTTAGTACTAATAATGGGAGTGGGCCTATGAGGATGGCCTGCATTGGGATGCAGCGTCTGTGTTATGGACGGTCAGTGGGCCATGTTGGCCACTGCGTTATTATTTTATGGAATGGCCACTCTGGATGTGCTGTACACCGGCTCAGTGGAGCGAAACTATTGTGTTCTTGCCCCTTCATTTGTTATGTCCTTCATACTTTGATTAGTACATTAGTTTATGTTGCCAGTGTACTAGGAAACTCCTTGTGTATATGATATAGCCACTTGTAGTTGTTATTCATTAACCTTAGCGCTATTTTATTCCATGCATACATATCCAGTTGGTTATTGCTTAAATTCTATATTATGTTGTTGTTTGATTTAATACTTAATACTATCACTATATATGTCCACCATTGATTGCCTGATTAATGTTGTCATTATATCCTAATCATGTTTTTGTCTTTTTCTCTTGTTCCAGCTTATGGCTGGTTGGGCTTCTTTTCTGGGTTTCTTTTCTTTTTCTTGGCTTCTTTTTCCTTTTCTTGATAGGGTTTTCCCTATGCCTTTTTGGTAGCGATACCTTTGTTAGGCTTTTGAATAAATAAGATTGCCAGCAGAACCCTGTGTTTGTTAATCCTGTGTATCCTTAAGGGAGTTACTATTGAACCCACGCAGTAACCACATTAGCCACTCGTAGTTCATCCAACAGAAACAACAGTTTTGTTCACATAAATCGAAGGCGCATGTATGTAGTTAAATACTACAGTTCTTACAAAGTTAAAAATGTAATCTTCTCTGGTCTTCCAAGATTTGATAACACGTATTAAACAAAGGAAGAAATCATAGAATCCTGCTTCACTTCGTAGCTTCGCTGCATCATCGGGCGCCGTGAACATTCTTGAACAAAATGCACCTTTTCAGCAAGAAAATTGCAGTCAAGAGGTATGTTACACCAAAGCTGCTCAGTTTTCCATCATTTATGAACAGTATCAGACAAAGCTTCTCGTCATTCGGCATCAGGTGTTACCGTGAAAAGTTGCTACGGTCTGTAATCGACTGAACACGCTTGCATCGAAACAAACTAAGACTTATCACAGTGCAGACACCACATTGCTCCGAGACGTCACTGTTAAAATCGTTGCATGATTTGTCTCTTTTAACGTAATGCTTTAGGGAACAGATAGCCAAGAGAGTTTAAGTAACAGTACAAAGAATATTATACATGTACAACGTACCTACCGACAGTTGGCAAATACAGACGAAGAACTGGGATATTTACTATGAAAACACTTTAGACAATAGGCCTACTATGTGCAGTCTGACATATGCGATAAGCTACGTGCGTACTCTGTAGAGAAATAAACGTTGAGAGAGGAAAAGTCAAATCAGAACAAAAGAAAACAAACAAGCAACAACAAGAAAAAAAACAAAAAACAACCAAAAAAAACAACAAAACCAAACAAAATAGAATACCTGCCGAAACCTGTTCTGTATCAGGCCACTCATATTCATGCTTATTTATACGACTGACAAACATCCCATGGCTGCCAGAATATTAAATCCTTGTAATCCTCTTCTTCAGTGAGTTATTGGTTGTTCCTTGAAATAGACAGAAATTAGTGGGAAACGTGAAAGTTCTGATCCCGCACTGTCAGCAACCGCATCTGCAGAAACAATCAATTAGTTATTGCAGTTTATATTATATATGCAGGTCATGACTGATACGTGACTTTAGACTTATAGGCTACATTTTTTTGTTCCAGAATTTGTTGGGAATGCGGCATATCCTAGTACAATATCTTAATTAAGATAAGTCGATGAGCTTTCCCAAGATCCTGATTTAAAACTAACTAAATACCAATTTTAACAATTTTCGACATGCGATTCATTTTGCCCCATGATATTTCAACTCGACTTTTTCTTGTTGTTCGTGGTTGAGCGTGCATGTGTATGCGCGCATTTTAATCTTATCTGTCCACTTAGCAATCTTTCATCGAATATGTTTTCTCTTTTCGTGGTAAGAATGAATTACTCTCAAGGGTGGTTACTTTTGAAGCATGATTTACAGACATAATAATCAAGTTTTTTAGTTGTTTTTTTTTTCTTCTTCTTCATCATACTGGTATTAAACAAAAATAATGAAATGAACAACAGTAAAATTTGAATGTGAAAGAACGTACAATGCAAGAATGTGTCTTGTCTTGTGCCGACGAATTTCAATACAACTCATGGTGCCAGTCACAGGTTTAAGAATACAATCATACATCCTGTCCATGCCGGCCAAATTAACTTCACGTATGAAGTATGAAACTAATCCTCAGCTGGGCTGCACAGTCAATTCCATATCTTGTGTTTCTTTTCATGATGAAAGGGGGGAAACCAAAATATGTGGTGAACACATAAGAAGACAATCATACAACGTGTCCATGCTGGCCAAATTAACTATGCAGCATGAGACTGATCATTACCTGGGCAGTATAACCATTTGCCTCTGTTGTTTTTCTGTTCGTTATGAATGGGGGGAAACCAAAACGCAGTCTTCACCACATACTGGCATTAATATGTCCCATCTCACTTCACAATGCATAGTGGAAGATTTAATAATACGACTTGTTCTTTCTTCAATTCCCGGCATGGCTGGCCAGATTATACCCCCGTCAGATTATACCCGGGGTTAAACTGGCCTAGCCCAGATTTAACCCCGGGTATAGTCTGGGCGCGGGTATATTTTGGACTGGGGAAGTATAACCTGGCCTAGCCCAAAGTATACTCGGGGTATAAACTGGCCTAGCCCAGACTATACCCCGGGGTATAGTCTGGCCTAGGTCAGTTTAACCCCGGGTATAGTCTGGGCGGCGGGTATGTTTTGGCTTGTTACACCAAAGCCTGTCAGAAATATCACCGTTAAGTAGCCGTTCTTTCTGAGCACAACACAGTCGGTCACGCTGAGGCATTCGTCACCCATATGAGAACAATACAGTGAATGCTGTTTAAGTTGATGTCCAACGGACCTGACCAAAAAGATCGATTTACATAAAAAAAATCGACTAAAGTAATTGCTCAGTTACCCTCCCCCCCCCCCCTTTGATTGAGGATGAGGAAACAATATGGCGGCGGTGTTGACTGATTTTTTGCCCCATCACTTGCTGCTTATTGTTTGTCCTTTGCTTTCACCAGACAGCGGAGTTTTTAGTTTTTGCCAGTCGTAAGGAAGCTTGCAAATATTAATACATCTGACGTGGCTTTGATAGATGTTGTGTTGCTAGTTCTGTGCATCCACACAATCACAGGACCCGAAGACTCGGTAGTACAGACCAGATCACTTCACGTTTATTACAATAAGATGCAGACCAATACAAGGATAGGAACATGTACAATCTCACTGGTGACAAATATATTATAGGCCTATATACATAACCAGTTACAAATATTGTCCAACATCAACATCACAACCTCCCAGCACGCGGACATGAACATGCAACCCATCCGTGACAAATAGCTATCCTCCAGACGACACACACACGCCATCAACCCAAACACATACACAATCACATTATCAGCACTTTCAGACAACGGAAACAACTACAGGGGGAAACACTCACGCCTTGTCCCATAACACCTCCCTTCCAGCTGAGTGCCTGGAGGGCAGGAAGCTAACAATACTATAGCACAAAAGTCATATGTCCATATGAGGAAATCACTGTCTTGGCCTGAGTTGACTGAAATGGCGGCGAACCGTAGTATCATGGATCTTCACTTCCGCCATTGTCTTTCCAATTGTTCGTGAAATAATGCCAGGCACCCATTTGTCCTTTTTGCCACCTTTGAAGGTGAGAGCAAAACAAGGGGTGCCTACGCTGAATTTCCCCCTGCCTGCCTGATGCTGGTGTTTGGTTTGGGAATGTTGTTAGAAGGCACCAGGGTGTCGAGCTGGGTTCTGATCTGCCGACCGTTCAGCAGCTGGCTTGCTTTCTGGAACGTCGTCTCGGGTCCAACCTCACCTAGTCACCGCGAACTGATGGATCTGGGATGGCTTATCTGGCACCACTGAGGCTGGCAAAGAGATACCACCCCATGACTGGCAGGTCTGCATTTGAGGCACACCGGTACTTGGTCGACGTTGGGGACTGCTTTGGCTTCTTCAGCTTCTTCCACGATGCGATAGATATGAAACTGTCTCTGCTGCCTGTGTCCACCTCGAACGTCACTGGTACGCCGTTGAGATGACAGGTCTGGACCAGTGGCTCCGTGTCTGACATCTCCCGGCCAACACGCTGCACTCTTTTTACCGGCCCTTGCTTCTTCATCTGGCGGCAGGCTCGTTTGATGTGGCCTTTCTTGCCACAGAAATTGCAGATTGTGTCCTTAAACTTGCATTGGTCCGTTACATCGGTAGCAGGACGTCTTCTGGCTACAGGACTTGTGATCTTGGATGCCACTGGGCTCTGGTTTCTTCTGGTGTTTTGTGTTGTGTTTTTGCCAAGTCTTCTGTTCCTTGGCGTTTGCACCGCTTACTGGACGAAGCTGGAAAACCGGGGCATTGACAGAGGCTGGACTGGTGATTGTCTCTTTTGTCACTCGGGTAGCCTCCTCCACCTCGGCAGCAACGCACAGCACGGCTGAATGTCAGCTCATCGTTTTCCTTAAACAGTGCCTTCACCACCGCTTCATTGCCGATACTGCACACAAATCTGGTCCGCATCGCCTTATCCAGAGGGTCTGTGATGGATGGGAAATCACATGTGGCTGCCTCTTGTCTGATCCTGGCTGCCAGCTCATGAACATTCTCACAGGGTCGCCGCTCTGTCCTGGTCCAGAACTTGAACCGCTCTCGGACTACGAAGCGTTCTGGATTGAAGTGGTCTGCCATGTACGCCTAGATTTCTTCAATGGAAAGGCTGTTGACGTTCTTGGGGGTTGTCTGTTGAGCTGCCACGTTCTTAAGGAGCTTGAATGTTGCGGACATCTGGTTTGTCAGGAAAACTTCCGCCCTTTTTTCTGCTGGGACTGAGTTGGCCCTCACGAATGTCTCGAATCTGGACCAATAATCGGTCCAAAAGCTCTGATGTGGGGTCAAACTCACAGAATTTTGTTGCCATAGGAGTTGTTGACTTGCTGGCTAGTGCTGTCATCAGCAACTCCATCTGTTGGCGCTGTTGCTCCATCTGAGCCCTCAGCAGCTGGATCAGGTCATCGTTGGCACTGGTCTGAGAGCGGGTCGCCATCAGGTTGCTATGGCTGTGTCTGCACTGCTGTCAAAGACCCTAGCTCCGCTTATCGGAAGGTCGCTGGGTTTGCTCCCTGGATCGTCAGGGGTCCACCGAGCGGGGCTGGATCCTCTGCAGCGTCTTGGCAGGTCTTCCGGTTTTTATCCGCGTCGCCAGTTCTGTTGTGTTGCTAGTTCTGTGCACACACTCAGTCACAGGACTCGAAGACGCGGTAGTACCGACCAGATCACTTCACGTTTATTACAATACAATGCAGACCAGCACAAGGATAAGAACATGTACAATCTCACTGGTGACAAATATATACATAACCAGTTACAAATATTGTCCAACATCAACATCACAACCTTGCAGCACAAGGACATGAACATGCAAACCATCCATGACAAATAGCTATCCTCCAGACGACACACACACCCCATCAACCCAAACACACACACAATTACATTATCAGGTCCATTCCATGAAATGTCAACCAGTATGAGAAAATATGGAATTTGAAGAAGCGAATCAAAAATCCTTGGTTTAACATCTAAAATGATTTATTGACAAGAAAATGTCATCTGAGGAAGAAAACAACCCAAATTTCATAATTTTACGGCATGTTTTCTAAGAACAATATTTCATATTTAGAAGCAAATGTATTCAAATTAATTTGCAGTTTCATTTCTAGTTACAAGTAACCAATGTGATCAAGATTTTGTTCCTTTTTATATTGCATTGACATTTTAACAGTGTAAAAATAACAAGAAAACTCTATTACTGACTTAGGTTTTGACTTGAAAGAATCCAAGAAACACCATTGATACTGTGTATAATGTAACACATGTCGCACTTTACACCATACAGTTTTTGCCTGGCAATAAATATTTGAGACAGATCATATCAATTTATAAAACAAACACAGTTTATTACCGTAAAGTGTTCGACAGTCACGCTTAAATATAAAACTTAATCGTATTCCTGAAAAAGGCACCTGAATGATGTAACACACGACACGTGGCATGTGTTACATGCAGAATTTGATCTTCAAATCTGCTTTGGCCACAAGAACGAACAGGAACTTGTTTACAACATTTCTATTAGTGTAAAAAATCTCATCTTTTGCCGCAGGCCACTTTCAGTTTACATTGAATTTTGGTCTCATACAGACACTTGCGCACTCCCCTCCTCGCCAACAGCTGTAACCTCCCCTGGGTACAGTTTTCCATCATACATCACAGCAACTCCGCCAGCCTCTTGCCTTACAACTTTCAACACTTGTTTCACTTTCATTCTCTCCTTTCTGTCTTTCGTGGCCATGGCAAACCTCTGCAAGAACCTCAGGTAGAAGTCTGTCCACATAAAATGACACTTTTCCCTTTCCACCACATGGCATGAAATGGGTCATGCTGTCTCCAGGCACTTCTTTCACCTCACACCCTGGATTCTTCTGCTTAATGCACTCATCAATTTCTTCCTGTGACATGTCGGCAACTTTAATTTTGGGCATTAAGTTTCTCGCCTCTTTTGCAAAACCATTTCAATCCTGCACAATGACACCATCACCTCCTGACATCAACTTTTTCGTACCATATTTTTCGCTGACCCATCAACCACTCCTTTGCCATGTGATGTGGCCAAATACTTCCACATAACTTCACATTCATTAAGCATCAACCCAAATCTCCAAGCGACTTCACCATAATATCTGTTTTTGAACTCCCCTGGCGGACCATAAGTGCAGACAATACATTTTTCCTTCAGATGTTCAGTGTTCAGTTGTGTCCAATTTCTTGATAAACCTATAAACTGTGTCTTTATTCATGTTCTGTGACTCTGTGACTACAAGTAAAACTTACATGATGCCTCTTTACCAAGACAGAATGCAGCAGCGAACGTGATCACTATTCGTCTACCCCATAAAGCACTCGATACTTCAGCCTGACATTCATAGCTGTGCCATAGTGAAATCACACTGAAGTACAGAGGTTTGCGGGTCCATTTTGTCTTTACTAAAGGCCTCTGTCCATACCATTTTCACCTGAACAAGCTCGTGGAAATCTAGAATTTCCTCAATAACCTTTTCCAACATAACAGCTCCCCTTCATACCCACTTTTCACTTCAACTCTAAGTCTACCAGCCTGGTTCTTGTCCCATACTTTCCAAAAGATATCCTGGTTCTCAATCTTTAAATTATCAACCAGTTTCTTCTCTTTCCTATATTTCTAACATTTACATTTCTAACAGCTCCAAGCCAAGTCATCCCTATCACGTAAACTGTGAATCCAAAATTAATTTGTGTGGCTGATTTTTAAACCTTTCAACATGAAAAAAAAAAATCTCCTGTCTCTGACATTAATTTAGCATTGATCTGAAGGAGCATTCTTCATCAGAAGCACATTTTTTGGCCTTGAGGAACAAAATTTAGATTGGAACTTAAAAAGTGAAATTCTCACTTTGAAGATGTAACACACGTCACAAAAAAAAAAACGTAACACACGTCACGCCATGTTTTTGTCCATATCATCAAAAAATGTAATAATTATGAAAAACAGAATTTACTACATTCGTAGAGGTCATTTAGGCTACACGCATTATTTAAAAAATTGGGTAAAATTCTCAGCCTACTTTCACAGAAATTCCAGAGAATATTACTTAAACTGAAAAATCACTTCTTGTGAACGTACGTCACGCCAAGTTAAGCACCATTTTGACTTAGATCTTACCTATACTTCTTTAAATTAAAGGTGAAAACTTGTAAAGTAACCATTTTTTTTTATTGTCAGAAAGGTTTAAATGATAAACATCTCATTTAATGATTTGGTTAGAAAGCTAGCAAGGTGAAAAACTGGTCTTCAGGTGTAACACACGTCACATGGAATGGGCCATCAGCACTTTCAGACAAGGGAAACAACTACAGGGGGAAACACTCATGCCATGTCCCATAACAATAGGAAAACAGAAACCTGTGCCAATAATCTCAACACACTTTACATTTTGACCGATGCAACTAAACTGAATGAGTGAAGACAGAATTGTAACCCAACTCCAGAAGTAATATGGTTAGGTACTGGAATCTGGGCCTAAACCGACAGTATGATTAGCCTATACTGCCTTCGCTCTATATGATATCTCCAAGCTTTTCCTTTCTTTCCTGTCGATCAAGCACACCTCAGTTATTACAGAGTACATGTACAAACGTATCATAATTATTGCCAGCATGCATTTATTTGCTGGTGTCATCCTCCTACCCCCAATCCCACGCACTCTCCTGCCTGAGCAATAAGAACTATAATACTGTTTCGCAACTAGTTGAACTAAAGGAGAGACGGGCAGGCGCCAACACCTCCCCCTTTTCCCTGACGGCCAGTCACATCTCACTGATAACTTGCGTGTTCCTATTGACTAACGTCACCTATCCGTGCACTCCCGATCCCCTACCAAAGCCTACCAGCAATGCTGTATCACAGCAGGTCAAGCAAAGGGAGAGCCCACACAGAGTCAACTTAAGGGTAGCCACACAAAGGCCACCGAATTCGGTCACCGAGCCACTAGGCGCTTTAGGTGAGAAGAGAGTAATTGCACTCTATAATTTCAACAACTGCACATAGAGCCCACCTAGATTCGGTCCGTTTATATAGTGCAGTTCTTCTCACCTAAAGCGCCTAGTGGCTCGGTGACCGAATTCGGTGGCCTTTGTGTGGCTACTCTAAGGAAAGAGGCATGTTTTAGTGTGTTGCGTCAGTTGGGCGGCAGGACACTGTGGATGCGACTGGAACATTGAGTTACGCAGTTATATTTTCACCTTTGCCATCAAGCACGGGCCATAAAAAAAACAACAAAAAAACATCAACTTAAGAGACATTGTTGCTTCACTTGAAGCAGTTTTTTTTTAATGAATTAAAAAAAGGTGTTGGGAACTGGACTCTACCAAAATATCAACTCTTGATGAAAATCAACTTAAGCAACATCGAATTAAGTGGATTTCTCTGTAACATAAAATACTGCCACAAGGTTAGCGAATAAATAAATTTCGAGAAACTCCGTCTGCGACGTCATGTTGTTTTTCGTGCATTTCTGAATGCGGATAATGTCAAATGTGAGATTCTGGATCCACCGTTCTTAAAGTAAAGTATTATTGTATTAATCGCCTCTGACGCTGTCAAATACGAAACAAAATAACGCTAAACCTTTGACCCGGTCACGTTTGGAGAATGTGCAGCTAGCGGCAGCGATAAGCTTACAATTTTTTTTTTGTCGCTTTGTTTATTGGCTCATGGACAAAAAAACAACTGGAGTTAATAGTGATATGATAATAAGACGATCAGTTTTGTGCAGCATCTGGGAATATCGTGCGCAAGCATGTATATTTGGGGGGGGGGGGTGCACAGCATCAGTTATATCAATATATTCTAGGCTGCTAGAGCCGCCATCCTCCTGCTACCGCGTATCTACATTGTGTCTACCTAATTTTAATTTTGAGTTTGAAAAAAGCACGTCGACGCGATAACGGCCATAGTGTGTAAGAAAGAGGCAAGACAGAATACATGTATACATAACGGAACGATAGGACAAAAGGAGACGC
The DNA here is from genome assembly GCA_963931925.1 of Onchidella celtica. Lineage (NCBI taxonomy): Eukaryota > Metazoa > Mollusca > Gastropoda > Systellommatophora > Onchidiidae > Onchidella > Onchidella celtica. The sequence goes on from OZ007567.1 coordinate 27,518,327, forward strand.
GTCCACCAACGACCCGCCATCTGAAAACGTATTCAGCCCTATAAAAGATTGCTTTAGACAGGGGCGAAGCCTGGCCCTCTGCAGAGGGTAATCAGAATTTAAGCTAGTAAGATCCTCATAATAGGACGTATCGGTACATCATATTCACATAATCATAAATGCAGCGACTAAAACAATGAAACGGTTGCTAGGCACTGCAAAAATCTGAAGAGCCGACTATTCTTGTCAACAGGACAGGAATGCAGCAAACTAATCTGAAAAAATGAATAGTTGTTTCCCTTGTCTGAAACAAGCCAAACTAATCTGAAAAACTATTCATTCACACTAACAGACTTATAAACGCATATTTTTCATCCATTTTTTAAAATATAATTTGAACGGCATGTTTTCATTGTCATATTCATAGCCAGAGATTTTGTTATTCTACCATCTCATAAAGTTTCTCGGAAAGGACCCATTAACATTAAATGATAGAAAGTGCTTAAATGGCATCTTTGTGACACAACAATGTGTAGCGATTTCGGAGAAGTGGCTATCTGCCGATGCGGTTTAAGTTCGAGCGACCTATCAAGTGAATTGATGTTCTTAATACGTTCGAATGATTTTGATCACAGTTATATCTAGATCTAGACTATAATAATTATTATTCTTTGATAGCTGTTGCTGTGCGTAGAGTAAATTATTACCTCAAAATTACCTCAAACAGAAAAAAAAAAGATCCACACAAACACTTTCACTCTACTCTTTACCTTTCGATTGGGATGAAAACGACCGCATAGTGAAAAACCTGCATACGTACGTAAAATCAGGTCAAACCTTGATTATAAACCTATTCCCCCCCCCCCCCCCCCCCCATATTTTGCTGTCTGCGGCGCCGCTTTGACGAAAACAGGCTATACGCAAGCGAACTTCTGGGTGTAGTGAAGTCTTCTTCGTCTTTGTTAATCACTGATTTTGGACCAGTTCATATGGTGTAAGTCCCTACAAAGAAGCTTTTCGGTGAGGGGTGTTAGACTATAACAACAGACCCAAAATAGCAAGGTAGAATAGAATGCAGAACTGACTAAATGGACTTGGAGTTGGGCTCGATCTGAAAAGCGTAGTAATTCTAGAAGTAATATTCGAAGGGTAATCACTGATTATATGATTATGAGGAAGCCTCGCCCCTGGCTTTAGAAGAACTTTTAAATCACCTGTTAATCGCATGAGTGTCGACACAATGGATGTGGTTCGCGTGTTTCAAGAGATTAAGTCAAGTGTATAGCAGGAAAGATGAGCAAGAACAGTATTGATCTATATTATCACCCGTATAAGCGAGAGAACACATATATTTTTGAAAGCAACTACCATCCATTTGACTGATGCATTCGTGTAAGCAGAATTCAGTGGCGTAGCGTGGGTGGTGCCACAGGGGCGGTTTCCCCGGGAGCAAAATTCTTTGAGGTGAAAAATTTCAAAAGACAACAACAACAGCAACAAAAAGTAATTGGTAATAATAAATAAAAAATAGTGGGCCCTCTCCCTCACACAGAAAATTTCCCAATGTTCGAATATGCGTTGCCTTGCGCTAACCGTCCACGGGTCAGGGGGCACAATACATGTACCTTGGATGTTGCATAAGTCGATGTCCAAGGCACCTAACCAAATAAATCAACTTACATGAACAATCGACTTAAGTAATTCCTCAGTTACCCCTGCACCTTTTGATTAAAGAAGAGGAAACAATATGGTGGCGATGTTGACCGATTTTTTGTTTGCCCTACCACTTACTGCTTTTTGTCTTTGACTTCACCAGACAGTGCCGCTTTCTTCTTTTAACGACAGCGTTTTTAGTTTTTGCCTGTCGTTAAGAAGCTTGTAATTGAATGCGTCTGACGTGGTCTTGATAGGAAAAACCTAGTCCTGTGCCAATAATCTCAACACAATTAACATTTTGACTGATGCAATTAAACTGAATGAGTGAAGACAGAACTAAAACTCAAATCGAGAAGTGATATGTTTAGGTACTGGAATCTGACCCTAGACCTACGGTATGTTTAGCCTATACTGCCCTCGCTATGACATCTCCAACCTTTTCCTTACTTTCCCGTCCATCAAGCACACCGCAATTATTACATAGTACAGTGGAGCCCGCATAATTCGAAGTCGCCGGGAAATGGATTATACTTCGAGTTACGAAAGTTCGGTTTACCTTTGGGTAGAGAAATAACCATTATTTTATTATTTTGCAGTCTGCCTCATACCATACGTGTAATTATATCCCTTCGTCTTGCCCCCCCCCCCCACATATATACACACAAAACGCAAAGGAACCAGTATGAGTCATGAAATCTTTCGATTATTTTTTTTCTTTAGAAGTGACCCTACCGTAGCGGTAAAACAAAAAAAAGCAACATTGAATGGCCTAGACCTGGCACTAGTGGCAGTCGCAGGTCAGCAAACTGTCTTAATCTTGGCCGCATGTAATGTATGTGACGTCATCAATCGATAAAGACATTCTCCCGTGTACGATGTTCAAATGCGAGACTGTAGGCCTACTGCGTTATCCCACCTTGCTATCAGTGGCGTGGAATTACTATTACGCAGTGTAACAATGCCGTACTCGTCCCCCCTCCCCATCGAGTATATTGTGGTGAATGTGTAAACACTGCAGTCACGTATTTGCAGTATTGAGGTGCTAAGAACCTCGTGAAAGTGAGGTCTTTGTTCCTCCAGGGCCTTACCATAACGTTTTACTTTTGAATACAGTCATGATTATGATGCTTAGCGAGCAGTACACAAGTGTGTATTAGAATGGCTCTATGTGAGCAAGGTGGGCACACCACACGGCTCAACTGTGTGTAATTTATGTTCTCCACCGTGTCTCGGCGGTAGATCTACCTGTTGTGGTTACGTCAGCAATCGATTAATTCACTGGCCATAAATTAAAAATGCGAGCACCGTCTCGCGTACTGTATTGTTGGCTGATGTCAATCATTGGTCATTGGGGCATAACCACGCTGCGTGCAGGGACCCCGACCCATACCACTGCCACCCTCCACCGGATGTTTCTCGCTTGGTTGGAACAGACACGTAAGAGGAAGGCTCTGCAGCCTACCCATTGCATCATTTTCGGCACCTCTGCCCTCCCCCTCGATGGCTGGGGAGCGTGGAGTTGTTGAACAGGCGTGTCAGCGTGTTTGTGGAAACTGGTTTTCACGGCTATGGGGCTGGAAATCAGAAGTTACATTAACTTACACTGAGTTGATTGAAGATGAAAGCCCTCGATCAATTCTATTTATCAGAATTGGGGCAGTTCGAACTCGAAATAGCAGTAAATTTTTAATAGAGATAAAGAAGGAAAAAAAACCTCATTTCAAAATCACCTCTATTTACTAGAAACTCGATTTACCAAAGTTCGGTTTATTTGGGCTCCACTGTACATGTATATTGCCATCGCGCATTTATTTGCTGGTGTCATACTCCCCCCCCCCCCCCCACGCACTCCCCTACCTGAGCATACGAACCATACTGTTTCACAACTAGTTGAACAAAGGGAGAGACGGGTAGGCGCCAATCCTCCTGATGGCCAGCCACATATCACTGATAACTTGAGTGTTCTTATTGACTAACGTTACCTATCCGTGCACCCCCGATCCCCTACCAAAGCCTGTCATAAAGCTGTGAAACTTGCAACTAAAAGCACAGGGGTCACACTATGTTAGGCCCACATATGGCACAACTTAAGGAAAGAGGCATGTTTAAGTGTGTTGCGTCGATTGGGCGGCAGGGCACTGTGCAAGCGATTGGAACATCGAGTTACGCAGTTATATTTTCACCTGTGTCATCAAGCACGGGCCAAAAAAAAAAAAACATCGACTTGAGCAGTTTTTGAATGAATTAAAAAAGGGTGTTAGGGACGGGACTCTACCAAAATATCGACTTAGATGAAAATCAACTTAAGCAACATCGTCTTGAGTGGAGTTGACTGTACTTGCCTTGTCCCGGGTGCTGGTAACCCACGCTATACCACTGGCTGTATTCCAATAATCATTAGCTGTTTAGTCCTTATATATCAAAATATTCAAATGTCAAAAGGAAACTTTTCAGTAGCACAATAAGCTTCAAACAGTTCTGAAATTCCATGAACATATTCCGTAAGGATAGGAGATTGTTAGGCCGAAGTGGCAAAGAGATGAAATATACAACTTTTGCCAACTTTGACCGTTAATAACTTCTAAAGGCTACCGATCTGGGACTGCTATCTCATATCTGTCTTCCACTGGCCAATATCCACCCTTTCTTACAGATATCATTTTTGCGCCTGTGAGTGGACCTCTTGAGGTGTGCCAGCTGATACACTAAAATGTTAGCATCACCCCGAAATAATGTTGCCATGTTTGAGCCTAGCTATACAGGGGTGTATTTGAAGCGTTGCTTTCATCAGAGTTGATCGTATATCATTAACAACTATTAATCATTAAAACATTCTCTTGACAGAACTGCTCAAGGAAGAGAAATGGCAGCCATTATGTACCACAAAACTTAGCAGAGCAAGAACTACAGAACTGGATTGAATCGCAATCAGCTTATGTGTACTTCTGTCGGGGAGGAAGAACACAACTGAAAACTGAAGCACAAAATCCTGAAAAAAGCAGAAACTCTGGTAATATTAGAAAACATTCTTTTTTTATTGTTGATTTTGAATTTCTTCAGTGTAAAGTGGTGCTACATGTAATGGACAACAAACCCACACAACAATCAAGACAAACTTCACACATTTCATTATGGCAATATAATTTGGCAAAATGTGTCAGGTACTACATACAGTAACATTGCCAACTAACCTGCAGTCTCACTACAAGAAATTATATATTCTGCTTAAGATGCAAAAAATTCATATCTACATGTAAATGCCCACACCTGCCATATACACTGAACTGTGCACAAGGTCAAACATAAAATGACTATCCAGAATGTAGAGGCTACACGCATTTCCTTAGCTCAAATTAGAGGTTTTGGGAAAATACAAAACGATGTTTCAAAATAAAGTCAGTGCAGGCCAGAAAAATGCATTATGTACCATTTCCAGTCTTTTGTTTTCTCAAGCACTATTGATTTCCATCTTAACACTCTTCAGAAAAAACAAAACAAAAAAAACAGAAGGGAAAGTTTAAAAAAAAAAAAGAAAGAAAAAGATCACATCACTGAAAACCAATTTATCAGTCGTCCCTGCAATTCCCACGTAGGTGATAAAACAGATTAAAATAAATAAAGCAAGGTGTATCTCATGAGCCAATTGCTATCATCCTTTCAAACACATGGTAAAGGGCTCACAATGTAGTTGTACATTCAGTGAAATGCATCACAGGAAACCCAACTAATCAGGGGCCTTTCATTACTATATTGTAGGTAATTCAGACTAAAATGAGTCAAGTGAGGTATATCTCATGAACTGATTGCTATCCCATGTAAAACATTTGGATGGTCATTGTTTGCAATGTAGGATGGCCAGAGCATAATCTCCATGCTCACAGAGTAGTTGATGTATTAGGTTATATGAAGTGAATTTCTAGATAAGAGGCTATCATATTTTCTGATTTCACATGAAAGCTTGCGAAACTGGGCAGCCAAAGCAATGAGGCATTCTTGCAAACTGATAAGGTGGAATCAGTAAACAGTGCACCATTTTAAAGTATGTAAATAGAGCAGCATTGGTTTTCCAAATGATATTGTGCTATCGTCTCACAAATATGCAACATGTAAAGTCTGGACAACTCGGAAGTTTAGGATGATCTGCCCTGGATACAAAGCATTCCATATTTATGCTCATAGTATGGTGTCATATCTTCTAATGGGCAATGAATGCAGTGTAAATTTTGATATTTCTTCAGCATGTAATACAAACACACACACAAAATAAACAGCCAAGTCTATTTCCACTACATCCGTCCCAGCAATTTACATGCAATACTTTTTTTTTGTTTTGCAAAAGCTACTTACATTTGCAGCATCTAATCAATCTCTGAAAACATAAACTAAAATGTCAGAACAAATGGCACACCTTCATGCATACACAAACTAATAATGTGGAATGTCAAAAGGATGCTTATATTTGCTTTCCACTGTGAAAAGACATGGGTTGAAGCCATTTAACATAAAAAAGTTGTAGTGGACAGAATGGCTCAAAATGCTTCATAAAAAGTAGAATGTTTACACTGAAACAAATAAAGCAAATCTTTGCTAACTGCCTCCTATATAAAAGGCATCACCTATTTCAGGTGTGAAATGCTTCCAATACAAGCTTTTAAACTCAAATGTTGTCTCAAAGAGAGGATGCCAAACATTAACTAGACTTCAGATCATAGTATGCAACCTCAAGTTCAATATGGCAAAAAGTTCCTTTTTAAAGCATTAACAAAACTTCCGCAAGAAGTAAAGATACCTTACTCACAGTTTTATTCATTCACTGTTATTCCCTAACAAAATATAAAAAACAGTGGTTGCTCTCCTCAAATGTGGCACATGACACAAGACCATTTTAATAGTCCCATGTGACAAAAGAATTAAAATACAATTATGGCAAAGACATCTTTCACAGATAAACACTTTTTTATTTGAAAAAAAATATGTTATTGTTCAGAAAATTGTCCAATAGGTAAATATGAATTAATGATAACCATAACAAATATTAATATGAGTATGTTATCATGTTCTCAAGATACAAAGACGAAAGCCCTAGAGATGCAAAGATCAGCTGTGCCTAAAACAATGTAAATGGAATGGATAACTCTTCTTTATCACAGGTCTGTGCTGACAAGTTGCATTCAAAGCCTTTAGGACAGCAGTGAGCTCCATCGGAACAGCAGGTGGCCTAAGGAGAATATAAAGAAAACTACAAATGGAACCAGATGTGAACAAAGTCTTTCGTTACATACAGTCTTGTTTCCTCATCACTCACAAGAGAGAATTACTGCATGCACAAGATGGTGGGCTGACTGAATATCAGATATTGACAAGAAAGACACTGGGGGTAATTCTCTTTGTGAAATCTAAAATATGTCTTTCATTACCCTTCACTTTAGCAGTTTTAAGACAACAAATGTCAAAATGCTGCTGATGAAAAATTCAAATAACATTGCTAATACGACATACCATATCAGGTGGCAATCCAGCCAAGAAAGCAAAGCTAATGAGTGTGCAAGATCCAAAAGTCTTTGGTATTGTTTCCGTATTTGGTCTAAGATATGTTTAACTGTACTTTTCCCATTAGAGCAGAGTTTCTCAAGGTGGGCACACATCCCACTGGTAGGGCGTGGCAATATTTTTGTGGGGTGTGGGACTTCAGAGTGGGGCATAGAGATATATATACACTACACTAACTATGTCCGACGAAGTGAGGCGTGAGACAAAAAATGTTGAGAAATACTGCATTACAGTAGCCAATGTCCATCAAATGAATTACCTCTGAATACTGGCAGCAGCCATGTCCTCCATCAGCTGTCTTACAGCATGTGAAATGATCTGGACATAAAGAATTGTCCTCACACTTCATGTCCACTGCTGGTATAGATGGGACTTTGCTCAGCCAAGGCAAGACATCATTACCTTTACTACAGGTACCAGCTGATGTATCACATGTGTAACCATTAGGACAGCAATGGGTGTGGTCAGAGCAACATACAGCCTGTGCAACAGTGAACAAATGCTAACGATAATCAAGAGTCATATAACTTTCATATTCCCTAAATATTTAATTATACCAAGTTTCTTAATTTCCATTTTGAACATACTGGTAGAGCAGTTTTGGAACTGGTTGAGGTCAAAAGTGCAGGAAAATTTCTTCTCAATTAACTTTTGTGAAACTGTGACTACAAACTGGACATTGTGAAGTGAAATACAGACAAAAGTAAAATTTGGAAGAAATATCACCTTCTAAGGTAAGCCACCCAGTTCTTGCTTGGACAGCGCAGTTAGGTAGACATATTCTGTTTAGATTCTATACATTTCCTATTCGTATATTTCATTGTTCGATTGTTTTATCTATTCAATTTTCCATGTATTTTTCTGCTGTTGTTTTTTTTCTTCCTCGAAAAAGGCTGTTGCCGAAATATCGGCCATTTTCTGTCTTCTCGTTTAGTTTGCGTTTCGTTGTATTGTTTGGGTCTTATTTCTTACGCGAGGCTTTGCTACACACAACCTTTCTTTTTGCCAAATTTTGACTTTGCCTATAGCCTTGCTGCGACCCCACAGTTTTTCTGTGATGTTTATAATATATGGTGGTAAAAGGCAGTTGATGTACAGATTTCACAGGCATCAATATATGTTCAAATCTAATATTTAACTCTGAAGGAACAGATTTATCACAGATAAAAAAAAATGCTTTGTATGTCCTCAACATACCTCAGGTAAAGGGCAGCACCCATAGCGTCCTCCACCTAGTTCACAACATGTGTTTCCACTAGGACACTGTGATCCATCTTTGCACATCACATTTTCTGCTGCTCGTGTAGCTGGGGTTTTGGTGAACCAAGTGATGACCTCGTCACCTTTATTACATTTACCAGATGATGTATCACAAGTGTAACCATTTGGACAGCAGTGGGTGTGGTCGGAGCAACATACGGCCTGGGAAAACAGACAAATTCACAACTTTTGAATAACTAATAAACAATGACCATTTTGAGGGTCACACGGTAAACTGTCACAAATGGGTTTTCACTAGTTTTTCAGGAGAAACAAACAAACTTTCCTTATCTGACTTAAAAGTTACCATATCTTAAAAATGTTATTTAACCCTTACTTTTCAGAATTTCATGCTGTTAAGGGTTACAAGCCTATCAACTTTCTGAAATTAAAAAAAAAAAGTCAAGGTTTCCTCTCCATTTGTTTCTTTTTAAAATATCATCCTTGATCAGCTTCCTCTAATATGATGTTAACCCTTGTCCCACGTTGAGTGAACTTGTCCACTTAACGCCCTGTGCGGGGATAGTCAGCGGCCAGTCAGCCGATCGTTCGCGTGTTGCCGATAACCTTGCCGATAACCTCCTTGTAAACACGTGTATCGCGTATACTTCAGGACGCAATAACAACAATATTGGTGGATAAATCGTAAGTGACCCCTATTATATTTGGATAAAGTACTTGTGATGATATGCAGTAGGTTTTATTGTGAAATGGAAGGCCCAAATCAAGAATTTTCTGCATTTACATGCCGTTTAACACACGTTTTATCATTTTCCCAAGACCTCTGCGCTTTTTCTGTCCCTAAGTCAGGCCATTCAGGTGAACAAATTATTTTTTAAGCCATTCGCTTAATTTACTAACCACATGTATCGTGACATTGCCTTCTCCCTCCTCTACTATGTAAAGCGGCCACTTACTATAATGTTAGTTTTAGCGAGAGATTTGATTTCCAGTTCCAGGTCGCAGAGCACATACATGTACTGAAAAGCGGTTTAACCAAAGGAACACAATATCTCTCTATTTACCACATCAAATAAAGACAACGACCAACAACAAAGTCGGTCATTTTCTCCCAGTTTTCCCTGATGAAAAACCTACTGACAGACGCCCTTATGCAGCATGCCCTAATATTACATCGGAATTCATAATTACAGACGTAGAACGGTGTCTCAAATACGCACATGGCCCCTTTCTTCTCATTTCACATGTAGACGACAACCAGCATCAAAGAAAAAGTTTCCCCAAGATTTTCCCCACTTCAAACTTCAGACCGTCAGTACTATTACACGAGTATGACGAATAGTTACGAATAGTTGCATCGTAATAAACGTAATCGGACGATACCATTTTGTTAGATATAGTAGGTGTGACAGGATAGATAAACATGCGAAAATAGTGGGGGGAAAAAAAAAAACGTGCAAAAAAAAACAACAACGACAGCCTTGGCAACTGAATAAACAAAGCGCGTGGCGCACCGTTGCTATACAAAAATGTGTCCTCCCGCAGGACCCACGGTTAAGCGTTTCGGACAAAATGGCCTCCCGTGTTGCGCGGGGAGGCCAATATAGTGGCCTTCCGCAGGACTAGGGTTAAAATAAAGGGCAAACAATTCTGGAGATTTATCAGTAGGCCACAATTCAAACAAATTTACTTCTTGGTATAATGATCCTTTACATTTGCTGCCTGCCAGAAATATTAATCCCATTATACAATATTCATTGGATATTTTTTTCTCAAATTAAAAATACACATCCTGTCTGCATTTTCAGCTTCCCAGGCATTACTGTCATGAAAAATAGCTCATATACAGGTCTTACCGATATCAATATTGTTCACTGTTGAAGCATGTGTATTTTTTAGTTGAAAAAAAAAAAAAAGTACATAAAACATTGCGTAGCGGGGTTAGGATCTGGAAGACAGCCAGTATACAAAAACAATATTTCAAAGAGTAAAGGAACTGGAACACTGAAGAAATAGTTGTATTGCATATGCAAAGAGCTTTCAATGCCTTCATCCTTCGTCTTCACATACCTCAGGTAAAGGGCAGCACCCATAACGTCCTCCACCTAGTTCACAACATGTGTTTCCACTAGGACACTGTGATCCATCCTTGCACATCACATTTTCTGCTGCTCGTGTAGCTGGGGTTTTGGTGAACCAAGTGATGACCTCGTTACCTTTATTACATTTACCAGATGCTGTATCACAAGTGTAACCATTTGGACAGCAGTGGGTGTGGTCAGAGCAACATACGGCCTGGGAAAACAGACAAATTCACAACTATAAAACCATAACCATTTTGAGGGTCACTCGGTCAACTGTCACAAATGGGATTTCACTAGTTTTTCAGGAGAAGCAAAAAACTAAATAACTTTCTTTATCTGACTTAAAAGTTACCATTTCTTAATGTTATTTAACCCTTACTTTTCAGAATTTCATGCTGTCAAGGGTTACAAGCCTATAAATGTCTCAAATTAAAAAAAAAAAAGCCAAGTTACGATAGTCATCCATTTGTTTCTTTTTAAAACATCATCCATGATCAGCTTCTTCTAATATGATGTTAAAATAAAGGGCAAACAATTCTGGAGATTTATCAGTAGGCCACAATTCAAACAAATTTACTTCTTGGTATAATGACCCTTTACATTTGCTGCCTGCCAGAAATAGTAATCCCATTATACAATACTAGCTGACTTCCCGGCCCTGCCAGGGATAAATCGATTTATTAGTCTCAGTTCTGGGTAATTATTGTGGACCTGCTTCATTTTGCCTGTTCCTTTAGCTTTATTTTATTTTTGTTAGTTTGTTTTTAGATACGTTTTACTGCTCTCCCCTTGCACGTTGACGCCCTGCGCGTCCCGCCAGCATCCGTCAAATGGCTATGATTTGCGCACGGGTTAGTTTGTTTGCACATCGCAGGAAGTGATAACGTCATGCGTTAATGGAAAAGAAATACTATAATAAGATTTTCCTAGGCATATTGAAAACACCAACCTGTACCTTTGGCCCTGCAGCGTCAATCTTCACCAATTCCAGACCCCATACTTTTTCCTAGCCTAGGCACATCGAGCACACATAAAGTTTCATACTTGATAGTCTAATCCTCAATCTCATCAATCAAACCAGTCCTAACCGGAAGTTGTTTTGTGAGTGTGATACAGATACCGGAACCAATCTCAATTACGTACATTTGCCGAAAAAATAGATCGAACATCAACGCGTCGCAACCTAGAAACTAATACCAATGTTCTGCGAGTTATTAATTTTTTTTTTGTATTTTCTGTGCCGGCGACATGACGACAGTCTATACTAAGTGCTGTATAAAATCTGAGGGCCACCGAATCAGCATTAAGAGAGGAGTAGCGAAAGGCGCGCTGCAATTGTCGTAAAGTTTCACTTTTATTAGTATAGATTTATTGGATATTTTTTTCTCAAATTAAAAATACACATCCTGTCTGCATTTTCAGCTTCCCAGGCATTACTGTCATGAAAAATAGCTCATATACAGGTCTTACAGATATCAATATTGTTCACTGTTGAAGCATGTGTATTTTTTAGTTGAAAAAAAAAAAAAAAGTACGTAAAACATTGCGTAGCGGGGTTAGGATCTAGAAGACAGCCAGTATACAAAAACAATATTTCAAAGAGTAAAGGAACTGGCACACTGAAGAAATAGTTGTATTGCATATGCAAAGAGCTTTGAATGTCTTCATCCTTCGTCTTCACATACCTCAGGTAAAGGGCAGCACCCATAACGTCCGCCACCTAGTTCACAACATGTATTTCCACTAGGACACTGTGATCCATCTTTGCACATCACATTTTCTGCTGCTCGTGTAGCTGGGGTTTTGGTGAACCAGGTGATGACCTCGTTACCTTTATTACATTTACCAGATGCTGTATCACAAGTGTAACCATTTGGACAGCAGTGGGTGTGGTCAGAGCAACATACGGCCTGGGAAAACAGACATATTCACAACTATAAAACAATGACCATTTTGAGGGTCACTCGGTAAACTGTCACAAATGGGTTTTCACTAGTTTTTCTGGAGAAGCAAAGAACTAAATAACTTTCTTTATCTGACTTAAAAGTTACCATTTCTTAATGTTATTTAACCCTTACTTTTCAGAATTTCATGCTGTCAAGGGTTACAAGCCTATAAATTTCTCAAATTAAAAAAAAAAGCCAAGTTACGATAGTCATCCATGTGGCCTCCATTTGTTTCTTTTTAAAACATCATCCATGATCAGCTTCCTCTAATATGATGTTAAAATAAAGGGCAAACAATTCTGGAGATTTATCAGTAGGCCACAATTCAAACAAATTTACTTCTTGGTATAATGATCCTTTACATTTGCTGCCTGCCAGAAATAGTAATCCCATTATACAATATTCATTGGATATTTTTTTCTCAAATTAAAATACACATCCTGTCTGCATTTTGATCTTCCCAGGCATTACTGTCATGAAAAATAGCTCATATACAGGTCTTACAGATATCAATATTGTTCACTGTTGAAGCATGTGTATTTTTTAGTTGAAAAAAAAAAAAAAGTACATAAAACATTGCGTAGCGGGGTTAGGATCTAGAAGACAGCCAGTATACAAAAACAATATTTCAAAGATTAAAGGAACTGGCACACTGAAGAAATAGTTGTATTGCATATGCAAAGAGCTTTAAATGTCTTCATCCTTTGTCTTCACATACCTCAGGTAAAGGGCAGCACCCATAACGTCCGCCACCTAGTTCACAACATGTATTTCCACTAGGACACTGTGATCCATCTTTGCACATCACATTTTCTGCTGCTCGTGTAGCTGGGGTTTTGGTGAACCAAGTGATGACCTCGTTACCTTTATTACATTTACCAGATGCTGTATCACAAGTGTAACCATTTGGACAGCAGTGGGTGTGGTCAGAGCAACATACGGCCTGGGAAAACAGACAAATTCACAACTATAAAACAATGACCATTTTGAGGATCACTCGGTAAACTGTCACAAATGGGTTTTCACTAGTTTTTCAGGAGAAGCAAAAAACTAAATAACTTTCTTTATATGACTTAAAAGTTACCATTTCTTAATGTTATTTAACCCTTACTTTTCAGAATTTCATGCTGTCAAGGGTTACAAGCCTATAAATGTCTCAAATTAAAAAAAAAGCCAAGCTACGATAGTCATCCATGTGGCCTCCATTTGTTTCTTTTTAAAACATCATCCATGATCAGCTTCCTCTGATATGATGTTAAAATAAAGGGCAAACAATTCTGGAGATTTATCAGTAGGCCACAATTCAAACAAATTTACTTCTTGGTATAATGATCCTTTACATTTGCTGCCTGCCAGAAATAGTAATCCCATTATACAATATTCATTGGATATTTTTTTCTCAAATTAACCCTAGTCCTGCGGGAGGCCACTATATTGGCCTCCCCGCGCAACACGCGAGGCCATTATTTTGTCCGACACGCTTAACCGTGGGTCCTGCGGGAGGCCACATTTTTGTATAGCAACGGTGCGCCTCCCGCTCTGTTTATTCGGTTACCAAGGCTGTCGTTTTTTTTTTTTCCCCACACTATTTTCGCGTGTTTATCTATCCTGTCACCCCTATTATATCTAACAAAATGGTATCGTCCGATTACGTTTACTACAAGGCAACTATTCGTAACTATTCGTCATACTCGTGTAATAGTACTGACAGTCTGAAGTTTGAAGTGGGGAAAATCTTGGGGAAACTTTTACTTTGATGCTGGTTGTCGTCTACATGTGAAATGAGAAGAAAGGGGCCATGTGCGTATTTGAGACGCCGTTCTATGTCTGTAATTATGAATTCCGATGTAATATTAGGGCATACTGCATAAGGGCGTCTGTCAGTAGGTTTTTCATCAGGGAAAACTGGGAGAAAATGACCGACTTTGTTGTTGGTCGTTGTCTTTATTTGATGTGGTAATTAGAGAGATATTGAGTTCCTTTGGTTAAACCGCTTTTCAGTACATGTATGTGCTCTACGACCTGGAACTGGAAGTCAAATCTCTCGCTAAAACTAACATTATAGTACGTGGACGCTTTACATAGTAGAGGAGGGAGAAGGCAAGGTCACGATACATGTGGTTAGTAAATTAAGCGAATGGCTTAAAAAATAATTTGTTCACCTGAATGGCCTGATTTAGGGACAGAAAAAGCGCAGAGGTCGTGGGAAAATGATAAAATGTGTTTAAACGGCATGTAAATGCAGAAAAGTCTTGGTTTGGGCCTTCCATTTCACAATAAAACCTACTGCATATCATCACAAGTACTTTATCCAAATATCATAGGGGTCACTTATGATTTATCCACCACTAATGTTGTTATTGCGTCCTGAAGTATATGCGATACACGTGTTCACAAGGACCCGATTGACCCGACCGCCGAGGTTATCGGCAACACGCGAACGATCAGCTGACTGGCCGCTGGCTATCCCCGCACGGGGCGTTACGTGGACGAGTTCACTCAACGCGGGACGAGGGTTAAAATACACATTCTGTCTGCATTTTCAGCTTCCCAGGCATTACTGTCATGAAAAATAGCTCATATACAGGTCTTACAGATATCAATATTGTTCACTGTTGAAGCATGTGTATTTTTTAGTTGAAAAAAAAAAAAAAGTACATAAAACATTGCGTAGCGGGGTTAGGATCTGGAAGACAGCCAGTATACAAAAACAATATTTCAAAGAGTAAAGGAACTGGCACACTGAAGAAATAGTTGTATTGCATATGCAAAGAGCTTTGAATGTCTTCATCCTTCGTCTTCACATACCTCAGGTAAAGGGCAGCACCCATAACGTCCACCACCTAGTTCACAACATGTATTTCCACTAGGACACTGTGATCCATCTTTGCACATCACATTTTCTGTTGCTCGTGTAGCTGGGGTTTTGGTGAACCAAGTGATGACCTCATTACCTTTATTACATTTACCAGATGCTGTATCACAAGTGTAACCATTTGGACAGCAGTGGGTGTGGTCAGAGCAACATACGGCCTGGGAAAACAGACAAATTCACAACTATAAAACAATGACCATTTTGAGGGTCACATGCTCAACTGTCACAAATGGGTTTTCACTAGTTTTTCAGGAGAAGCAAAAAACTAAATAACTTTCTTTATATGACTTAAAAGTTACCATTTCTTAATGTTATTTAACCCTTACTTTTCAGAATTTCATGCTGTCAAGGGTTACAAGCCTATAAATGTCTCAAATTAAAAAAAAAAAAAGCCAAGTTACGATAGTCATCCATGCGGCCTCCATTTGTTTCTTTTTAAAACATCATCCATGATCAGCTTCCTCTGATATGATGTTAAAATAAAGGGCAAACAATTCTGGATATTTACCAGTAGCCCACAATGTTATCTAAGCTTTACTTTTCAGAATTTATGACCCAACTTATGAGAGATTGTAAATTCAAGGGCTGGAAGATAACCAAATATCTCATTTTAAAAAAATACTTGAGTTGCCAAAGTTAACTATAAGGCCTCGATTTGTGTTTCTTAAAACATCACTTATTTCCTCTAATGTCAGGGTTAAATAAAAGGCAAATAATTCTGGAGATTTTTCAGTAGCCCACAATTTTTAACAAATTTACTATTTGGTATAATGTTCCCTTACATTTGCTGCTTTCCAGAAATAGTAACCCCACTATAAAATATTCTTCCAGGTATTTTTTCTTTTCAAATAAAGAATACACATTCTGACAGCATTTTGAGCTCCTTAGGCATTAGTGTGGTGAAAAGCAGCTCATGTAAATATCAATATTGTTCATATCCGATATTTAACACTGGCACACTGAAAAAACAACTGTATTACAGACAAAAAAAAAAAGCTTTGTGCATCTTCATCCTTCATCTCCACACACCTCAGGTAATGGACAGCATCCATAACGTCCTCCACCTAGTTCACAACATGTATTTCCACTAGGACACTGCGATCCATCTTTGCACATCACATTTTCTGGTGCTGGTACAGCTGAGGTTTTGGTGAACCAAGAGATGGCCTCGTTACCTTTATTACATTTACCAGATGCTGTATCACAAGTGTAACCATTTGGACAGCAGTGGGTGTGGTCAGAGCAACATACGGCCTGGGAAAACAGACAAATACACAACTTTTGAACAATTATAAAACAATGACCATTACAAGAGTCACGTGGTAAACTGTTGTTGTAACTGGGTTTTCACAAATTTGTCAGGAGAAGCAAAAAATTAAATAACTTTCTTTATCAGACTTAATATTTATGATATTTTAACCCTAGTCCTGCGGGAGGCCACTATATTGGCCTCCCCGCGCAACACGCGAGGCCGTTATTTTGTCCGACACGCTTAACCGCGGGTCCTGCGGGAGGCCACATTTTTGTATAGCAACGGTGCGCCTCGCGCTTTGGTTATTCGGTTGCCAAGGCTGTCGTTGTTGTTGTTTTTTCACGTTTTTTTCCCACACTATTTTCGCGTGTTTATCTATCCTGTCACCCCTACTATATCTAACAAAATGGTATCGTCCGTTTATTACGATGCAACTATTCGCAACTATTCGTCATACTCGTGTAATAGTACTGACGGTCTGAAGTTTGAACTGGGGAAAGTCTTGGGGAAACTTTTACTTTGATGCTGGTTGTCGTCTACATGTGAAATGAGAAGAAAGGGGCCATGTGCGTATTTGAGACGCCGTTCTACGTCTGTAATTATGAATTCCGATGTAATGTTAGGGCATGCTGCATAAAGGCGTCTGTCAGTAGGTTTTTCATCAGGGAAAACTGGGAGAAAATGACCGACTTTGTTGTTGGTCGTTGTCTTTATTTGATGTGGTAATTAGAGAGATACTGTGTTCCTTTGATTAAACCGGTTTTCAGTACATGTATGTGCTCTATGACCTGGAACTGGAAATCAAATCTCTCGCTAAAACTAACATTATAGTAAGTGAACGCTTTACATAGTGGAGGAGGGAGAAGGCAATGTCACGATACATGTGGTTAGTAAATTAAGCGAATGGCTTAAAAAATAATTTGTTCACCTGAATGGCCTGACATAGGGACAGAAAAAGCGCAGAGGTCTTGGGAACATGATAAAAGATGTGCTAAACGGCATGCAAATGCAGAAAATTCTTTATTTGGGGCCTTCCATTTCACAATAAAACCTACTGCATATCATCACAAGTGCTTTATCCAAATATCATAGGGGTCCCTTACGATTTATCCACCACTAATGTTGTTATTGCGTCCTGAAGTAGACGCGATACAGGTGTTCACACGGACCCGATTGACCCGCCCGCCGAGGTTATCGGCAACACGCGAACAATCGGCTGACTGGCCGCTGGCTATCCCCGCACGGGGCGTTACGTGAACGAGTTCACTCAACGCAGGACGAGGGTTAAAAATGTTATTTAAGTTTACCTTGTCAGAATTTATGACCCAACTTATGAGAGATTGTAAAGTCAAGGGCTACAAGTAACCAAATATCTCATTTTAAAAAAAGAATAGAGTTGCCAAAGTTAACTACAAGGCCTCGATTTTTGTTTTTTAAAACATCACCTATGATCAGTTTGTCCTAATGTCATGGTAAAATAAAAGGCAAATAATTCTGGAGATTTTTCAGTAGCCCAGTAGCCCACAACTTTTAACAAATTTACTATTTGGTATAATGTTCCCTTACATTTGCTGCTTTCCAGAAATAGTAACCCCACTATAAAATATTCTTCCAGGTATTTTTTCTTTTCAAATAAAGAATACACATTCTGACAGCATTTTGAGCTCCTTAGGCATTACTGTGGTGAAAAGCAGCTCATGTAAATATCAATATTGTTCATATCCGATATTTAACACTGGCACACTGAAAAAACAACTGTATTACAGACAAAAAAAAAAAGCTTTGTGCATCTTCATCCTTCATCTCCACACACCTCAGGTAATGGACAGCATCCATAACGTCCTCCACCTAGTTCACAACATGTATTTCCACTAGGACACTGCGATCCATCTTTGCACATCACATTTTCTGGTGCTGGTACAGCTGAGGTTTTGGTGAACCAAGAGATGGCCTCGTTACCTTTATTACATTTACCAGATGCTGTATCACAAGTGTAACCATTTGGACAGCAGTGGGTGTGGTCAGAGCAACATACGGCCTGGGAAAACAGACAAATACACAACTTTTGAACAATTATAAAACAATGACCATTACAAGAGTCACGTGGTAAACTGTTGTTGTAACTGGGTTTTCACAAATTTGTCAGGAGAAGCAAAAAATTAAATAACTTTCTTTATCAGACTTAGTAGTCATGATATCTTAACCTTCGTCCCAGGTTGAGTGAACTCATCCATGTAACGCCCCATGCGGGGATAGCCAGCGGCCAGTAAGCCAACTGTTCATGTGTTGCCGATAACCTCGGCAGTCAGGTCAATCGGGTCGTTTTGAACACGTGTATTGTGTTTACTTTAGGACGTAATAACAACAAGAGCGGTGGATAAATCTTTGGGACTCCTATGATATTTGGATAAAGTACTTGTGATGATATGCAGTAAGTTCTATTGTTAAATGGAAGGCCAAAAATAAAAAATTTTCTGCATTTACATGCCGTTTAACACACGTTTTTATCATTTTCCCAAGACCTCTCGCAGTTTCCGTCCTTAAGTCAGGCCATTCAGGTGAAAAAATTATTTTTTAAGCCAGGCACTTAATTTACTAACCACATGTATCGTGGCATTGAGTTCTCCCTCCTCCACTATGTAAAGCCTCCACGTACTATGATGTTAGTTTTAGCAAGAGATTTGATTTCCAGCTAGTAGAGTACACGCATGTACTGAAAACCGGTTTAATCAAAGCAACACAATATCTCTCACATAACCACATCAAATAAAGACAACAACCAACAACCAAGTCGGTCATTTTCTCCCAGCTTTCCCTGATGAAAAACCTACGGACAGACGTCCTTGTGCAGCATGCCCTAGTATTACATCAAAATTCATAATTACAGACATAGAACAGTTTCTCCAATACACACATGATCCCTTTCTTCTCATTTCACATGTAGACGACAACCAGCATCAAAGTAAAGTTTCCCCAAGATATTCCCCAGTTCGAACTTCAGTACGATTACATAAGTATGACAAATAGTTACGAGTAGTTGCATCGTAATAAATGTAATCAGACGATCCCATTTTGTTAGATACAGGAGGGGTGACAGGATAGACAAACACGTGAAAATAGTGTGGAAAAAAAAAAGTGAAAAAAAACGATAGTCGCAGCAACCCAATAAACAAAACACGAGGAGCAGTGCTGCCATATAATATATTGGCCTCCCACAGGACCCGGTTTGCAGCATGTAGGCCACAATATTGGTCTCGGGAAGACCAGTATAGTGGCTGTCAGAATCAAATACGGTCAAGGGGAAATAACTTAATTTAATATAACCCAGAGTAAGATATCAAGATTAATTTCCCTTGCCTTGGAGTAAAATTTAACTTTTGTGAAAACCCAAAATATCTATTAGAGTGGCCTTAAAGAATTGTCGTCTGCTGTGTCAAATTTTAACTTTTAACTAATTTGCATAGACAAAGTTAACATCCACGTCTAGAAATCTTCGTGGATTGATAAGAATAAGAAAACATACATATTAGGAAGTAGGAAAGAGTTAAATAAAAACCAGTAGGGCTTAGACGAAAGATTAGCGCCCCAGTTTTACTTTCCTAAGGGGATTATATTTCCTCTTGCTTCAACGCGTAGTAAATCGTGCTGCTTGCAGAGCGGGCTGGCGGCACTAGTTATTCATTCCATGCCAGACTTCCGTGGGTGATGGTCTCAGCGTCGATTCTGCTTGAATGAATCCATTTATTATGAACAGCATGGCTCGACGAATGTCTTGTCACTAATCCATGGCTCATTGAATATGACACCGCCTTTATCTACTGTTTCTGGCCTTAGCGCCAGAACAATCGTAAGTAAGATCTGACCGAGGCTCGTGATGTTTTGACAGTGAATAGGAGGCGAAAGCATGACAGTTATCCAGTAGGAGTATTGATCACTTGGTGCATAGATCTACCCGGAGTGCTTGCTGAACATTGCAAGATGCTAAATACGTAGACTAGATCTAGCTGTGAATTCTAGAATTGCAACTCGTACTAATGTGTGAATCATATAATTGTAATTGAATTGTCTGGGTGATCCTTGATCTAGATATAGGCCTATCTAGAGTCTATATAATATTTAACTGTGCCGACGTCACTTCGACGGGCAAGATCTAGACCTGTAACTTTGGATCTAAATATCTGAGATGACCTTATGTCTCCAGAGACTGGACTCTATACTAGTCTAGTATATTGATTGCCATACAATAAGCAGACCAGATTTTGGAGATATATAATTAGTACTTAGATAATTAGCAAGAACAGAAGTTAAATGATTTTGTAGGAAACCTAGAGCTAGACTTGTAATGACGTATTTATTGTTTATGAAATTGATGCTGCTGATATTTATCATTACTACATATTAGATCTCTAGTCGAAATTGTTAGTAAACTTAACGTAAATAAAATGTGGCCCTGCAGGCCCTGTTGTTGAATTTATCCACTTGTTCCTTAGTAATTGGCATGGGTCTGCAAGTTAAGAATTAAATTCAATATTACTATTAAAAATATGCAGTCGAACAACACCCCCAACACACCATTACGATAACAAGGAAATCCATTCATTACAATTGGAGTGCACACCCTTCCTTGAATCCGTAACAGTGGCCTCCTGCATGACGAGGGTTAAAAATGATGTTAACCCTTACTTTTCTGAATTTATGCCCTAACCTATGACACAAAATGCAAAGACAAGGAATACAAGTAAACCAAATATCCCAATTTTTAAAAAAATGTTGACTTATGATAGTTAATCATGGGGCCTCGATTTGTTTGTTTTTTGTGTGCTTTTTTTAAGACATCATTCATGACCAGTTCCCTCTGATATCATGTTAAATTAATAGGAAAACAATTCCAGAGATTTATCAGTAGCCCACAACTCTGACAAGTTTACTCCTTGGTATAATGTTCCTTTACAATTGCTGCCTTCCAGAAACAGTAACCCCACTGTAAAATATTCTTCCAGGTATTTTTTTTTTTTTTTCAAATAAAGAATACACATCCTGACAGCATTTGGAGGTTCCCAGGCATTATTGTGGTGAAAAGCAGCTCATGTAAATATCGAAATTGTTCATATCCGATATTTAACACTAGCGCACTGAAAAACCAACTGCATTACAGACAAAAAAAAAAGCTTTGTACATCTTCATCCTTCATCTCCACATACCTCAGGTAATGGACAGCATCCATAACGTCCTCCACCTAGTTCACAACATGTGTTTCCACTAGGACACTGTGATCCATCTTTGCACATCACATTTTCTGGTGCTGGTACAGCTGAGGTTTTGGTGATCCAAGTGATGACCTCGTTACCTTTATTACATTTACCAGATGATGTATCACATGTGTAACCATTGGGACAGCAGTGGGTGTGGTCAGAGCAACATACAGCCTGGGAAAATGGATAAGTATACAACTTTTGAATAACTACATGTATAAGACAGTGACCATCTTGAGGATCACGTGGTGAACTGTCGCAAATGGGTTTTCACAAATATTTCAGGAGAAGCAAAAAACTCCATAAAATTTCTTTATCACCCACTTAGTGGTCATGATATCTTAACTCTCATCCCACTTTGAGTGAACTCATCCACGTAATGTCCCATGTGTGGGGATAGCCAGCGGCCAGTAAGCCGATCGTTCACGTGTTGCCGATAACCTCGGCGGTCGGGTCAATTGGGTACTTTTGAACACGTTTATCGTGTTTACTTTTGGACGCAATAACAACAATAGTGGTGGATAAATCGTAAGGGACCTCTATGATATTTGGATAAAGTACTTGTGATGATATGCAGTAAGTTCTATTGTTAAATGGAAGGCCAAAAATCAAGAATTTTCTGCATTTACATGCCGTTTAACACATGTTTTATCATTTTCCCCAAGACCTCTCGCTTTTTCTGTCTTTTAGTCGGGCCATTCTGGTGAAAAAATTATTTTTTAAGCCAGGCGCTTAATTAACTAACCACATATATCATGGCATTGCCTTCTCCCTCCTCCACTATGTAAAGCTCCCATGTACTATGAGTTAGTTTTAGCAAGAGATTTGATTTCTAGCTTGTAGAGTACACACATGTACTGAAAACCGGTTTAATCAAAGCAACACAATATTTCTCTAATTACCACATCAAATAAAGATAACGACCAACAACAAAGTCGGTCATTTTCTCCCAGTTTTCCCTGTTGAAAGACCTACAGACAGATGCCCTTATGCAGCATGCCCTAGTATTACATCGAAATTCATAATAAGAAATAAAACAGTTTCTCCAACACGCAGATGGTCCCCTTCTTCTCATGTCACATGTAGATGACAACTAGCATCAAAGAAAAAGTTTCCCCAAGATTTTCCCCAGTTCGAACTTCAGAAAGCCATATTATTACATGATTATGACGAATAGTTATGAATAGTTGCATCGTTATAAATGTATTGGACGATACCATTTTGATACATACAGGAGGGGTGACAGGATAAATAAACACGTGAAAATAGTGTGGAGAAAAAAACGTGAAAAAAACGATAGTCGCAGCAACCCAATAAACAAAACACGAGGAGCAGTGCTGCCATATAATATATTGGCCACCCACAGGACCCGGTTTGCAGTATGTACGCCACAATACTGGTCTCGGGAAGACCAATATACTGGCCTCCCACAGGACGAGGGTTAAGAATGCTCGTCCTAAGAATGTTATTAACCTTTAGTTTTCAGAATTTATGCCCCAACTTATGACACAAAATGCAAAGTCAAGGAATACAAGTAAACCAAATATCCCAATTTTTAAAAAAATGTTGACTTACAATAGTTAATCATGGGGCCTCAATTTGTTTTTTTTCGTTTTTTTTTAACAACATCATTCATGATCAGTTCCCTCTAATATCATGTTAAATTAATAGGAAAACAATTCCAGAGATTTATCAGTAGCCCACAACTCTGGGAAAGTTTACTCCTTGATATAATGTTGCTTTACAATTGCTGCCTTCCAGAAATAGTAACCCCACTGTAAAATATTCTTCCAGGTATTTTTTTTTTCAAATAAAGAATACACATTCTGACAGCATTTGGAGGTTCTCAGGTATTATTGTGGTGAGAAGCAGCTCATATAAATATCGATATTGTTCATATCTGATATTTAACATTGGCGCGCTGAAAAAACAATTGTATAACAGACAAGAAAAAAAAGCATTGAACATCTTCATACTTCATCCCCACATACCTCCGGTAATGGGCAGCATCCATAACGTCCTCCACCTATTTCACAACATGTGTTTCCACTAGGACACTGTGATCCATCTTTGCACATCACATTTTCTGCTGCTCGTGTAGCTGGGGTCTTGGTGAACCAAGTGATGACCTTGTCACCTTTATGACATTGACTTGATGCTGTATCACAAGTGTAACCATTTGGACAGCAGTGGGTGTGGTCAGAACAACATACAGCCTTGGACAGCAAAGAAGAATTTATTTAAGAATCCTTAACAATACTCTGAGCTTCCAGGTAAATAATGTGTACATGTATTATATTGTGCAACTAACATAAAGTGGTTCTGTACATTGCTTAACCCTAGTCCTGCCTGCAATCCAGGAAGTCAGGAGGCCAGTTTAGTGACCCTCACTTTGCAAACTCGTCCTGTGGGAGGCCACTTTAGTGTATGGCAACGCAGCATCTCCTGTTTGTTTCCTCGGTAGCTCCCACTGATTATTTTTTTTTTGTGCCAGTTTCACCAGTTTATCTATTACAAGGAATCTATTACAGTTCACCATGCTGTGTATTAGTGCTGATGGTCAGAAATTTGAACTGGGGAAAATCTAAGACAAACTTTCGACTTTGATGCTGGTTGTCATCTACAAACGATACGATAAGAGGGGGGCCATCTGCTTATATGAAAAGCATTCAATGTGTAATTATGAATTGTGAAATGCTGCATAAGGGTGTCAGTAGGTTTTTTCATCAGGGTAAACTGGGAAAAAATGACCGACTTTGTTGTTGGCCACCTTCATCTGATGTGATAATTAGAAAGATATTCTGTTGCTTTGGTTAAACCGCTGTAAAGTACATGATTGTATGTACTGCATGAGGTGGAAATCAAATCATTTGCCAAAGTCATTAAGGAGGTTGGGATTAGAAAACAAAAATATCATGGAGGTTGGGCTTTAAAACAGTGAAGGAGGGAGAAGGCAGTATTATGACAAATATAGTTCGCACTTTAAGCCTGGCTTAAAAAATAATTTGTTCACCTACACTATTTATGACCTAACTCTGGGACAAAAAAAGCGCGGACCTCTTGAGACAAAATTAAACATGTTCTAAATGGCAAGTAAATGCAGAACATTCTTTATCATGAGCCTTCCTTTAATGAAAAAACTTACTGCACCTCTTCATAAGTACTTATCCTAATTTCGTAGCGGTCACATGACTGATCCAGCATGCTTTTGTTATTGCGTAATAAAGTAAACATGATACATGTTCAAAATGACCTCACCGTCGAGGTGAGCAGCAACATGCGAGCGAGCGGCTGACTGGCAACGGCTATCCCCGCACTTGGCATTAAATGCACAAGTTCACTCAACACAGGATGAGAGTTAATTGTGAGCTATACAAAATCAAACTTTCACATAAGCCCACATCATTCATCTTGACATACCTGAGGTAATGGGCAGCATCCATAACGTCCTCCACCTATTTCACAACATGTGTTTCCACTAGGACATTCAGAACCGTCTTTACATTTCTCATTTTCTGGTGCTGGTAGAGCTGGAACTTTGGTGAACCATGTGATGATCTCATTACCTTTATTACATTTACCAGATGCTGTATCACAAGTGTAACCATTGGGACAGCAGTGGGTGTGGTCAGAGCAACATACAGCCTGGGGAAAAAAAGATATAGATAAATATTAGTATATAACTTTTATATCAAGGGCTATATGATTAACTATCATGACTCAGTTTTTACAAATTTTGCAGGAGAAGCAAAACACTGATATATTGGTTATGGTATTTTATTTTAAAAAAATTAATTTAACTTTTAGTCTTCAGAATTTAACTCTCAACTTATAACACAATTGGTGGGCTGTCAAGACCCAAAGGATGCCAAATACTTCAATTTTTGAAAGGAGTGGAGTTTGGATAGTTTACCATGTGCCCCTCGACATGACTATAATAAAACAATGACTATTTTACTTTCATGTTTTACAATATTTAAAATGATCAATTTCCTCTAATATCTTTGCAAAAATGCTGGGGAAACATTGTTGGGTATTTATCAAGAGCTGACAACTTTGACATATTAATTCTTTGCACTGCAGATTGTTTTCCTGAAATAATATTCCCAAAATACAATAATTTAAATATAAAATACACCTCCTTTTGACATTTTTAGCATCTCAGGCAATATTGTGATGAAAGTTGCCGAGATACAGGCGAAACTGCACCAATATTGTTCACATCTGAAATTTAACATTGGCATACTGAAGATACAGATGTATTGCAGACAAAAACAGTTTTTGACATCACTCATCTCCACATACCTGAGGTAATGGACAGCATCCATAACGTCCTCCACCTATTTCACAACATGTGTTTCCACTAGGGCACTGTGATCCATCTTTGCACATCACATTTTCTGCTGCTCGTGTAGCTGGGGTTTTGGTGAACCAAGAGATGACCTCGTTACCTTTATTACATTTACCAGATGAGGTATCACATGTGTAACCATTGGGACAGCAGTGGGTGTGATCAGAGCAACATACAGCCTGGTAAAATGGATAAATACACAACTTTTGAATAACTACATGTATAGGACAATGACCATTTTACTTTCAATGTTTCAAATGTTTGTCATGAGTAATTTCCTCTAACATCATTGCAAAAATGCTAGGAAAACATTTTTGGAGGTTTATCAGTAGCTCACCACTTGAACGAATATTCTCTTTGATGTAATAACTCTCTTTACTGATGGCTGTTTTCTTGAAACAGTATTCCCATAATGCAATATTTAAATAAAAAATAGACTTTGTTTGGATTCCGTACACCTCAAGCACTATTATGATGAAAAGATGCTGATAATTTACAGGCCTAACACGCACCCATATTGTTCATATCTGAAATTTGATGCCAGCATAGTGAAGATATAGATGTATCACAGACAAAAATAGTTTTTGATGTCATCACATATCCCCACATACCTCAGGTAATGGGCAGCATCCATAACGTCCTCCACCTAGTTCACAACATGTGTTTCCACTAGGACACTGTGATCCATCTTTGCACATCACATTTTCTGGTGCTGGTACAGCTGAGGTTTTGGTGAACCAAGAGATGACCTCGTTACCTTTATTACATTTACCAGATGATGTATCACATGTGTAACCATTGGGACAGCAGTGGGTGTGGTCAGAGCAACATACGGCCTGGGAAAACATATTAATACATAACTTTAAAATAAATACAAAACAATGGCTATTTTTGTTCATTTGTTTATAAAACACCAGTTTCCTCTAAAATCAATTTTTAAAAAGTTTGGAAAACAATTCTGGAGATTTAACGGTAGCCCACAACCCTGACAAATTTACTCCTCAATATAATGTTGCTTTATACTGGAAACCTTTCACAAACAGCATTTCCATGATAAAATATTTTCTATGGTGATTTTGTTATTGAATTACAAATACCCGCCCTTTCCACATTTTTTTCTTCTTGGGCGTTATTACCGCGATGAAAGGCACCAGATATATATTCCTTTCACGGATACTGTTCACGTCTGATATATTTCAACATTGGCACATTGAAAAAAAAAAGATGTACATATGTTGTAATACAGACAAAAAAAAACTGCACATACCTCAGACAATGGGCAGCATCCATAACGACCTCCACCTATTTCACAACATGTGTTTCCACTAGGACACTGCGATCCATCTTTGCACATCACATTTTCTGCTGCTGGTTTAGCTGGGACTTTGGTGAACCATGTGATAACGTCATTACCTTTACTACAGGTACCAGCTGAGGTATCACATGTGTAACCATTGGGGCAGCAGTGGGTGTGGTCAGAACAACACACAGCCTTATACAGGAAAACAAGAATTAATCTGTAAATCTTACACAATATATGAAGCTTTCAGTTAAGCCTTTTGCTGGTAAACCAAAACGCCCTTTCTTCCTTTAGACCACCAGAATAATGGATTATCAGGTAGAAAGACACCAGGCAGTAGTATAAAACTGGAAGTGAAAAACATGCTAGAACTATGCTGGTCGACATATAGGCCTCACAGCAGTTTTCATGAAATGGTAGGTCTTCCGTAACGATGGGCCGTTATATCGACCCTGTGGCAGTGGGTGGATTAAACAATATGTATTACATTGTGAAAAATGACTTCAAGTGGTTTTGTACATTGCTCAATAGTGACCAATACAAAAATGATACTTTCACATACTGAACCCACATCATTCATCTCCACCTGCAGGTACATTTTCCTCATCATTGATCTTGACATACCTGAGGTAATGGGCAGCATCCATAACGTCCTCCAGCTATTTCACAACAAGTGCTTCCACTAGGACATTCAGAGCCATCTTTACATTTCTCATTTTCTGGTGCTGGTATAGCTGGGATTTTGGTCAGCCAACTGATGACCTCACTGCCTTTACTACAGGTACCAGCTGCTGTATCACATTTGTAACCATTGGGACAGCAGTGGGTGTGGTCAGAGCAACATACAGCCTGGGAAAACAGATAAATACACAACTTTTAAATAACTGTAAAGTAATGACTGTTTTAGTTTCATTTTTTTCAACTGTTCTCCCATTTTCTCTAATTTCAGGACAAAAATGCTGGACTAGCAATTCAGGAGATTCATCAGTGGCCCATGATTCTGAAACGTTTAGTTTCATTACACTTAAAAAAAAAACAACAACAACATCAGAAAGTTCGAACATTCTTTCACTATTTTGCTTGACAGGCATAATTGTGTTAAAAAAAAAAGCTGGAACACGCAGGCACCAAAATATCTCATATCTGTCATCATTGTTGGCACACCATGGCAACAGAATTGCAGATTAAAACAGATTAGTTGATCCCTATCACTCATCTCCACATACCTGAGGCAATGGGCAGCATCCATAACGTCCTCCAGCTATTTCACAACATGTGCTTCCACTAGGACATTCAGAGCCGTCTTTACATTTCTCATTTTCTGGTGCTGGTATTGATGGGATTTTGGTCAGCCAACTGATGACCTCACTCCCTTTACTACAGGTACCAGCTGCTGTATCACATTTGTAACCATTGGGACAGCAGTGGGTATGGTCAGAGCAACATACAGCCTGTACGAAAAGTAAATAAACAATACATTTAAGACAATGATCATTTTACTATCATTTTCATGAAATTTGACTGGTTGAATGTTTGACAATCACATACAGACTATGCCAAAACATAAGATATTAACTGGACATCCAAGGAATAATATAAGTATGGTTATTTTGATACGCCCACTTTTTGTAGAACTGAATTTCTAATACTTTGTACTTGCATAAACTCTTGAAGGAACAACAGATTGAATCATAATTCAAATTAAAGCACCACTCTCCATAATCGAGTGAAGCAGATCCACAACCCCTTTATGTCAAATTTCTGAAAACTTAAAAGCTCTGAAAATCATTGTAGGTCATGCACGAGCACACCAGTCTTGTCTGGTGCCAAATCCGAGCTGGTTCCAGTGATCAACAACTGACTCATGGGGGTGAGCAAAAATCTTTGCATTTCTGCTTGGTACATAGGCATCAGAATGTTGTTATGGGCGTGTAGTCTAATTACAAAGCCAAATAGAGAAAATACTGAGTTGTGTTCACTGTTCAGCAATGGCTTATAATGTAAAATGCCATCCACCCCTAACAGCCTTTGCATCAGACCATGGTAAATCTAACACAACACCTCTGATCGAAGCCCAGAATGTGTTCATGGGGGACATCTGTATTTGAATCTAACCCAGTACCTCCAATCAATGCCTGATCCAAGGTGGACTATCCAATTAAAAAAAAATAAATTTCTAGCAGCAATGATAATGAAATCCTTTCATACTGTCAAAGAAAAAATGGTCAAATCAACAAACAAAAAAAAAGTCATTACATTTTGGTGAACACTTGTTTTTTTTCTCCCACACTTATGCGTTATGTTAAAAATGTACACAGTAAAAGGTGGGGCTTTTTAAAAATCTCACATAATTATGTACCTCCCCATCTTTTGTTTCTTCCTACCTGAGGTAATGGGCAGCATCCATATCGACCTCCAGCTATTTCACAACATGTGCTTCCACTAGGACATTCAGAACCATCTTTACATTTCTCATTTTCTGGTGTTGGTATAGCTGGGACTTTGGTCAGCCAACTGATGATGTCGTTACCTTTACTACAAGTACCAGCTGAGGTATCACATGTGTAACCATTGGGACAGCAGTGGGTATGGTCAGAGCAACATACAGCCTGGCATATATTCAAAATCCACATGATCAGAATGCACTGCTGGCATCTGGTTAATCTTATTGACGTAATTTATAAAACATGCAATTTAGTTGTAATTGCCATTTGCTTTAACAATTTGTGTCTTTCATGACTGCTTGCCTTAATTTAAGCCTTTCAATCTGACCAACAATTGCTAGTCAGCAGTGGTGCATGTAAATGTCAAAAGGAACATACTGAAACTGCATTTACAAATATGGCATACATGAGACATATCATTGGCCCTATTGTGAAACTGTAGAAGTATGAATGATCTAATTTTGCAGGGTAGGAAAATACTATCTTTGTTTAAATTATAAAGACATTCAGCATTCCATTGTCATTTCACATTGAATATTAAAATGAAATATTGCTTTTAACAGAAGTCTGATGCACATAATAAAAAATAAAAATATACGTGCGAGTGTCACTGATGAGATAACTAAGTTGTATGAGTAAACTGCAATAATATATCATTGTCCAAAATCACCCTAAATCCATATGATCATTTGCGTTTGCTGTTATCCTTTATTGTTGTTTGGTGGCACTCCTTTTTTTCTTTTGGAGGGACGTTATCCCTGTTCTTCTTTTCAATGTTTTTCAAGGATGCTGGACAGTTTTTACAACTTTTCAAGACCTTGAAAAACATTGTTCTTCAAAATGTTTCAAGGTCCACTATAAACTCTGAACACAGCTCTTTTAATTCCATTTTACAAAAACATTTAAATACAAATATTACATACTCACCCTAGGTAGAGGACAACAGCCGTATCTCCCTCCAGCTAGTTCACAACATGTGTTTCCATTAGGACACTGAGACCCATCTTTACATGTCACACTATCCTCTGCTGGTTTTGCGGGAACTTTGGTAAACCAAGTGAGGACGTCATTACCTTTACTACAGGTGCCAGCTGATGTATCACATGTGTAACCACTGGGACAGCAGTGGGTGTGGTCAGAACAACATACAGCCTGGCATAAATTCAAGTTCACATAAATATGAATTTCAGGCATTTACCGCAGTTGATCATGGCCTAGAAAATGTCACTTTGCAATCACTTCAATAATTAATGCTGGTTGTGCTTGTTTGTTTTGATTTAATCGTTTTAATCTTACCAACCGTGGTGAAATGACTCCTCAAAAAAAGCATATATTCTGAATTAAAAATGGCTAAGCATATCATCTCAACGCAAACATAATGAATCACATCAGACTAGGCCAAAACCACACTGGCTTTTTATGTTCTTCTTGAGATCAAGCTCAATGCTTTCTTGTGAACAATTCCCCACAATAAGGCACTAAATAACCAAGAGCAAAAGATGAATAGTTCACCTTGATAAAACAGTTTCACTCACTTTCTCAAAACTACTACATATGAGATAGGCCACCAGGTTAACACTATGATGATATTTATAGAAAGTTCTTCACAAAGAATCAGTACATAATACAACAGATGCCACTGACTAAAATTTGAAAAAACTATTTATAAATCACACATCACATATTTTGGTAACAATAACATAGAAATTGGATTTTTCTCATATTTTCAAGTCCCTGGTCCTATTGGGGGGTAGGATCGAGTACCTAGTCTTCTCGGATAAGGACGAAAAAATTCGGAGGGCCCGTGTGCATGTTAAAGATATCTTGGCAGTTGGAAATCGTAAAGAGCAGGCCGAAAGGCCGCTGCCCGGGCAAAATTGAAATTAATAGATTAAAAATTTATCCATATCATCCCCCCCCCCCCCCCCCCCAGAACAAGAAATAATAAAACAAGTAAAGTGAGGTGTAAATGCCAAGGGCAGCGAACCTCCTAAAATAAAGACCTCAAATCAAACATAGATTTGAGACAGTTGTTGCATCTCAAGCCACAATGGAAAAAAGATTACATGAGAAATGGCATTGAAATATGCTTAAAATAATCCAGGCACAACAAAAATTTGGTAATGTATAGGATCAAGATATAATAAAAACAACTTAATAAATTCCTTACCTCTGGCAATGGGCAGCATCCATAACGACCTCCAGCTATTTCACAACAAGTGCTTCCACTAGGACATTCAGATCCATCTTTACATTTCTCATTTTCTGGTGCTGGTATAGCTGGGACTTTGGTCAGCCAAGGGAGGGTGTCCCTACCTCTAACACATGTACCTGCTGATACATCACACCTGTAACCCTTAGGACAACAGTGTGTATGATCAGAGCAACAAACAGCCTGTGGAATATAAAAATATAATGCACTGATGTATCCAAGAATCAAGTGGAAAATCAAATTTTGTGGTAACATTTACACCAGTGTAAACAAGAATATAATCAAGATTAAGTGCAGTCAGACACATCTGAAACATAAACACAAGATTTCTAGTGTAAAATGTCAATGAAACAAATATGTTTGTCTGAATAGCAAACAGAATAAAAGTCATTATTCCTGGTTTGTCTATTTGTGTCTACCCCTAGGTGACCTCCTATTTCATTGAGCAATTTTTCTTTTCCTGAAAGATATCTCTGGTATATAGAACAATAGGAATATTCAATAAATTAAACAAGATGCCACAAAGCTAACAAATGTCAGAAAATTTTAAAAATCACAATTTGCATACATTTCATTTAGATACTGTTGGACAGAAAACATTAACCTCAAGAAATTTTTATGAGAAATACTGCTGTGCCATACAAACTGATAAGGTCAGAAAACAAGATGTATTAACCAGCTGTGGAAAATAATACAGTACATGGATGATTACAGCTGAAGTGATGTACTGTTGAATACTCTCAGACTGATGACCCTATGAGGATATAATGCATGAATACACATGGATGCTTGCTACACAGAATGATAAGCAAGGGTGGGTTTGTTATGATAGGATCTGGGTGACTGGCATGCATTTGACACACAAAAACACAGGAAACTTAAGACAATCAGGGAAACTTTTTGGGGAACACTATTTCATCTTGTACCTCAAAAAGGTATGACATTCTCAGAAAATCTCAATGGGCAT
Source organism: Onchidella celtica (assembly GCA_963931925.1). NCBI lineage: Eukaryota > Metazoa > Mollusca > Gastropoda > Systellommatophora > Onchidiidae > Onchidella > Onchidella celtica. Next base: position 27,551,416 of record OZ007567.1, read on the forward strand.
TTGCCAGACTGTTCCGCCCAACATGCTGATTTCATCAAAACTAAACAAAAATCTACAGATCTGCTCAACACCAGGACAAACCACTGCAGTCTGAAGTTTTGGTTTTGATGGGAACTTCGTGTACCAAGTAAAAACATCCTTCCCTTTGGAGCAGGTACCAGTACACTCTATAGCCATAAGCATATTATCACAAACATTGTAGCTGGAGATAAGACTTTTATCATTTTCTATACCAATTCAACCACTCATGCAACACTTTCATTTTCCCACTGGTGGAACATATTTTTTGGTCATCACTTAGTCCATTATAAATAAAAACTGTGCTGATACTTGACAGATGATAGTAGTAAGTACTAACCATTACCCACCACAAGTTTACATCCTGAACCACTTTATTGTGCTGTATTAGATTTTCACCATGTCAGTCACTGTGCCTTCATGCCTGGTACTTAAATGATGCAAAAAGGGCAAATGTATCTGTAATCTTAGGGCATTTAATGAACAATATTCTGTTGGCTGGTTGGATATGAAAAGTAAGAGGGAAAAAATCCCAAAGGAAGAAAAAAAATGATAACAAATCTATGTCAAACTGCACAAGCATGGAACTAAGCAAAAGTTTTCCATTGGCATTCAGAAAACTCACTTCACTTGAATGCAAAGTCATTTCCTTTTAACAAATTAAACATACTCAGCAAGTAAATGATTTCAAATGAATGTGGTTTATATTCTGAAGCTGTCTGATAGATGCTTTTGTAGGGAAGAATTAAACTAAGCAGGCAAACTGTGGCTATTTACACCCAAATATACCATGAAAAATCGCTATCAGTATGGGATTACAAATATTCAAATGAAAACTGTCAAGAATTTACTAAATTTATTTACTGTCACTTCTGACATCCAGTAAAAAACTTTTGATGAATTAGCAATGCCCACAAAAGTATTGAAAAAAAGAATCACAGTTTATCACTTAAGAACTTTAGCGAACCATATTATCTCAAAATGGCAAAATTCAATGTTCATTACAAATAATGAGGATATTACTAACATCACAAAATGAAACCCTATTTTTTTTCTTTTTCAGAAGTTGGTTCACTCTCCAATATTTAGACATAAGTTAATCAGCTGCCATTTATTTCATGCGGTCATGAAGTCGTTTTCAAAGAAACAGACCTCACAAGATGCTGTCACCCACCTGATCATTATGTATGACGTAGAGAAGTTATAGGTAAAGACAAAAGAAGCTGTTCCTTTATCTTTCCACTTTGAACCAGCTGGTAAAAATGAGGGAGATGGACAAAGCAGAAAACAGACACAAACGTGTAGCAACGGGGAAAGGGGCAAGACTAAAATCACAGGAAGCTGTTGAAAAATATTTTTTTTTGGATTCATTTCATCCTTGTGTGCTGTCTATTTCCAGCTTTTACGGTTTTCTATTTGACTCCCTTTCAATATACGTGTATGTGTTCACGCTGAGGAGGAAAACAATTGGTGACCACTCAGTAAACAATACTCCATGCAGTGAAGTACACACATGTTAAACACTGTGATTAATTCACAGTTTTTATCATTTGAACTTGGAAAATATGGACAAATGGAATCTATTCAACTTATAGAATCTATCCTGGGGTGGGGTGGGAAGATGGAATGGAGGGCGGCAGATGCGGGTTTATCCTGGACAATGCCAGGAGCCTCAGCTAGTTAGCAAATACAAATGCTTACTTTTGGCACCGGGCAGCAGCCATACTTTCCCCCTTCCCCTTTACAGCATGTATTTCCTGTAGGGCATTCAGAGCCATCTTTACATTTGATCTCTCCTACAGCTGGGGCAGCTTGGATTTTGGTCAGCCAGGTTATGATGTCGCTTTCTTTTACACAGGCACTGGCTGCTACATCACACTTGTAACCAAGAGGACAACAGTGTATATGGTCTGAACAGCAAACTGCCTAGTGAAGTTACAATTTAAAAAAAAAAAAAAAAAATCTATATTCAGTGTGAATCACTCACACTTTATTTGACTTTTTCAGCTTCACCTGCCTTAACCTCAACAACACCACTGATGGTGTTTCATAGGTAGAAAACATCTCTGTCAGGATTTCACAAGCCCACAACTTCCAGGGCTTATTTTTTTCTTTCCACTCTGTTTTGCCATGTTACTTTTAATCTCTACTCTATAAACACTGCATTGCCATGTTACCTTAGTCTCCAATCTATAAACTCTGCTTTGCTATGTTACCTTAGTCTCCGCTCTATAAACTCTGCTTTGCCATGCTACCTTAGTCTCCACTTTATAAACTCTGCTTTGCCACATTATCTTTCACTCTACAAACTCTGCTTTGCCATGTTACCTTTCATTCTATTCTATAAACTGTTTTGCTATATAATCTTCACTCTACAAACACATGTACAACTTGGTGATGCTGACCCAAGAAAGTACAGACATTCCACCCAAACAAGACTTAAGTGTTCAAATGAAGGACTTTACTGCAATAAACAGTTCATCTGGTCATTACACTCACAACTGTGCTGACAATACCTTTGCCTGAGTTATCTTTATTCTTAGCCCCAGACTGGAAATCAAACTCAGCAATGAGTAAACCTGCACAACAGCATCTGCAAGCAAGTCCAATTTTCTCTTATCCCTCTCCTTCGCATGGATAAATATACCATGCTAAATGAATGATACAACTTTTGTTATGCCTTGTCTGCATTTTTATGGAAACACTGATATCTAAATACTTAACATGCGGCTTAGAATAAGACCACATCATATGAAATTTTCATACACATGTGTAAAACCCAATTTCAACATTTCAATTCTTCATATTATAATAATATTCTTAGTTGAGGGTTACTTTTCAACTGATCATGCTTTGGTGTTACAGTGTATCCCGCAGAAGAAACAACCCTCAGTGTCACTGTGTTTGTTGGTTAGACCACTTTTGTTTGCATTTCCCAACAATTAAATGAACACACTGAGACAATGAATCTGCGTCACTTGAACATGCTCAATTTAAATTCGGTACATATTTGAATAGGCAGGATGAAGGAATGATTTGATTCAAGTACTTTAGCAATTATCATGCACTGCCCATACAGACAAAAGCTGTAGCCCATGCTGTAAAAGGCTGTTTATTTTACAAGAAACATGCCATTAATTTTTTGCATAATGCTTCATGCATTTCATCGACCACTGCCGTGGGTTAGATGATATGGCTTCAGCAAAGGAAAACTGATCCTCAAATAATGGAGAATCCAACACAGAAAAGTGGCAAAGAATGAAATCTGTTTCAAAGCGAGAAATATCATGATAAAAAAATCGTGTTCTATACCAAACTGAAGCCCTCCGACAACACTTCACAAAATGCATGAAAAAATTTTCAATACCTTCTCTGCTCCATAATTTTTTAAAGGATTACACCCATTTAAATGATAATCCACATCCAAATATTTCACATAAACCAAGGCCATTTCCTGAAAGATATGCTCACAGTGTCTAATCATAGGAGTATGTAATTATGATTGGTCTGGGAACAAAAGAAACTTCACAAAATACACATACTGAATAATAATTAATTTGTACAAATTCTTCATACTAAAATGCAACTCAGAAAAAGAAAAAAAAATAAAGAAGAAAAAACAAAAATACATGCTACAATCCCTTCTATGTGAGCTGTAGTTATTTCCATCTACAGTTGTAATCTTGCTTACCTTTGAGTATGGACAACAGCCATATTCTCCACCTGACATTTTACAGCAAGTGTATCCATCAGGACACTGAGATTGTCCACCAGGACAAACCACTGCAGTCTGAACTTGTGGTTTTGATGGGAATTTTGTGTACCAAACAAGAACATCATTCCCTTTGGAGCAAGTACCAGCCGATACATCACATTTGTAACCGCTGGGACAGCAATGTGTGTGGTCAGAGCAACAAACAGCCTACAACAGTAAAACCAAACAAAAAGATCATCAGTTATTCGTACTTACTTAGTTCTACCTGTCAGACACCCCTATTTTGGATCCTCCAACATATCAACTAACCTTAAAAGAAAGACGTGTTTGGCATGCTATATGATAACACCATAAAACTGCAAAAAATCCACAATTCCCTGATGGACAATGTATCGCTTCATAGTTAACAGATGTGCCTTTCCTCTGTATTTTCCTTGCAAGAGTGAATGAATAGTTAACTATGCACTTTTTGGTCTGCCATTAAACTCAACTGAAACAAATCTAGGAACAATATTTACACTCTCTGATCCAGCCAGTCTGGTTGCAGTGTACAATTACTCAATATTTAGATTTTCTCAACTCATTACTGATTGAATCACTCTCTGAGTTGTGAATATATCAGTCCAGATGTGAAACCCAGACTACCAAGGTCAAAAGAAAATCAAATAAGTACGGTGGAACTTGGTTATAATGAAATCTAGCATTCTATTAAATATGTCTTCTTATATCTGAGGTCTCACTATTCCAGGGAAGAGGATAAAAAGCAAAACAAGAGATGACCACCCCCCTCGCTTGTTCCCACCCAATTTTTATGGTCGCCTCCTTTGTTATCACATCCTTTACATCAGGGTAATATCAAACTGACTGTAGATCTTGGTCTTCATGGTATTGATTTTAAAATTTTTTTTTGTCGACGGTAGCTGTGTTTCAATTGAATTATGGGATGATTTCAGAGCGAGACGCACAAGTTAAAGACAGAGAAATGCGTTTATTTCCAGTAATTTCCTGCGCTGTATCTTCAATGAATGTGAATGGCCACGTGATAGCGATACAGGGAGTGTGGGCACGTGGTCAGCCCAGTGAAGACAAACAGCACACGGTGCGCAGAAGAGAATAGTGACGACCAATGACACGCTACATGTAATAATTATCGCACATCACAGGTAGAGACCAGACAGAGTACATGTCTGACATAGCTACATGATTGTAGCCTACATGGCCTGTCCCATTTGCCTCACTGAGTGATGAGTCATAACTTTGAACTGACTGCATGTAGTGTGCTGTCATAGCATGTGGTCCGTAGGGAGAGAAAGCATACTACGTCTGAGTGCAAGATGGCCAGGTGGGGGTCACAATGCGCAAGGCAGCATGGTAGACATGTGGTAACAAACAAAGAACAATACGTGTACAATATGTCTGACTCCCTAAATGCTGTATCGTGGCCGCCTCCACAATTTGCCATACGCATTGTTATTCTCTCGCTATAGCAGATGTTGTGATTATTGATTGCCGTTATACAGGTATTTTATTAGATAGCTCATAATATAGCAGAAAAAACAGGCATTTAAATTAATGTTCTTGCTGTCGGGGAGGTCTCATTATTAGCAGTGTTGTTAAACATGGTGGTCCACTGTGTATTAATTCAAAAAGTCCAGCAACCTGGGATGATTATACTATTCAAAGTCTTTCATTTTCTTTAATATCAACCAACAAAAAATTATGGATACACAATATATAAATTAACCCTCACTTGTGGCAATGGACAACACCCATAACGCCCTCCAGCTGTTTCACAACATGTGCTTCCACTAGGACATTCAGAACCATCTTTACATTTCTCATTCTTTGGTGCTGGTATCGCTGGGAGTTTGGTCAGCCAACTCATGATGTCATTGCCTTTAGTACAGGTACCGGCTGCTGTATCACATTTGTAACCATTGGGACAGCAGTGGGTGTGGTCAGAGCAACATACAGCCTGAATAAAAGTTTATGGAAAGAAACTGCTACACTTTGTATATGATTGACACCCCCCCCCCCCTAACTTTAAAATTCATGGAAATGAAAACAGCAAGATCTACATGGCTTAATTTCTTAAATGGGAAGTTACTCTGACCATGAATTTTACACTAATGTCCCACTTGATCTATTTTTTATGAGAGATGATCAAAGATAACAATAGCCTCCTTACCCTTAGACATACTGCAACAAGCGTTTTAATCAACATCATGTTTCTTGCTCAAGTTCTGAATTAATCACTCTCTAATCACTGTGCACTGAATGTTTCATAGTTCTTTTAAAAAAAAAAAAATTGACAGCAATTGTTGCACATTAATTTTGAAAGGCAGTGGGAACTATTCTTCCACTTCTTTGAACTGGAACTTGGGGAAAACGTTTCATCATAAAATCCAGCATAATACTTTGGTAATAAAGCTTCCCACTATAAATAACTAAAAATGACGAAATACAGACACGGCCCTCAGTGTGGTCTTCAGAGAATGATCTGATATTTGAAAATCTATACCAGCCGTAGGCAACCAGTGGCCCATGAAGGGATTTCGACCAGCCTGCAAGCAAACACAGGAGTATTATGCTTATCCGCACCGAGAACAATTCTTCCTTATTTTGAGTGTTTCACGTGACCACACTGATGGACCATGGCTGCACCTTGTTACACTGGACCCCGTTTCCATTTTGCTCTGAACCAAACAATGATAAAGCACAAATGATTTTCTAGCAAGCGTTAGTCACTGATTTGAAGCAAAATGTAAGGAGATGTACTTAATTTAATTTTTTTTTTTTCATGTTTTTTATCTGGCCAACTATCCACTCATTTATAGCCCACCAAGATAGAGAGGATGCCAACCCCTGATCTAACAAATGTCACCATTCTGGATCACCTATTTTTTTATCTTATGCAGTGCTTTCATTTAGATAACTCTTTATCTGAAACATACTCAAGATGAAAGTTGGAAGGTGGGCTAGGTAGGACAGATAAATTGATATTACACATAAAAGTGATTCCTTGTCATAGGATTTGGTTTTACGGTGGCTGCATTTAATACACTACTTTGACCTTTTGATCACAACTGACTCTATTGGTTACTTATTTCAAAAGCAACCGCATAGCGAATTACTTGACTTGCATTTAGCTGCTCTTGAAGTCTATACACAAAATATAGCGGACTGAACAATGAAAAATTAAATTTCCATGCACATATGAAGAGTTCCAAAGCAGGCGCAATTTGCACCACGTGTGAAACCATTAATTGTTGATCTTGCAAAATTTAAGACCATAGAGGCTGTCAGCAAAATTTCACACAATTCTTTATTCTTCTCAAAAAAGTCTACAAAAGTTAATGCCACTCTATAAAATGTGAACTTTTGGAAGGAAAACAAATGTCACAGAACCGTAATCAGTATTTGGACTTTGAAACCAAGCATTTGTCATGCCTGCTCTGAAATACTTCACCAAAACCTTGTCAGATATTCTTTCAGTATTCACCATAAAACAGTCTTTGGACTTTAGCATTACCACCCTCCTTCAAGCAAAATACCTTTGGTATTGGGCAACATCCAGAGCGTCCTGTACTGAGCTGACAGCAAGTGGAGCTATCTGGACATGAAGATCCATCTGAACATTTCACAACGTCCACAGAAAACTGAAAGAGTCAAATCAAGTTCAAATGTGGTAAATTCAAATACACATTGTGATCATGAAAAATTATAAGAACAAGTGTTTTGTATTATCATTTATTCTGTTTGATTTCATTGAGAAAGCACATCACTGAATTCTTCAAATGAATGTTATATCTACATGTATATTATTTCTTTTTCCCTCCTGCAGTCTTGCCAAAATTAACGGAATCCATCACTTAGCAAACTTATGTTTTTCATTCAAATTGCTACCTTGACTACATGATCAGTTGGAAACACTGAGTGTAAAAAAATAAGTAAGACTTCCTCAAAATACAATTGTATCTGAGTTATTCAAATTGGCCCGAAATGCACAATTCTCCACCTTCATTGTAATGAAATTCTGATGACTGAATTTGTACTTCACAAAAGTGAAACATAAACCAAGCAATGTTGCATGATATGATATTCTCAATACTTATCATCATGGACCACCAGGATATAAAAATTCTGAAGCTGCTAGAATAAAATAAACAAAACAAAACAAAACAAAAAAAGATGTAATTCTGTCACCTGTTTTTAAACAATGTCCACAAAATGAACAACACTTGATTTTAACTTGTAGATTTTTATACTCTTTGTATTTCACCCCCTGTTAAATACTCTTAAACCTTTCCTTAGATAACATCTATACCTTTGCATATTTCAAAATCTCTCTGATTTTCTAAGCAGAGGACTGTGAAAGAATCACATGTATTCCTTAAGTATGAAGGAAACTGGGTTGGTGGGATAAGGGATAAACTAAAACGCAGGAGAAAAGTAATAACATATTCTGTTAACAGTGTAATTATTTACATGCTGAATAAGACTAATGTAACACTCCTTGACTATAATCATTGGAAAATCCAGGGCATTGTTAACAAAAAACTTTGGGGGGTGTGTCTTGATAACCGATAAAGCTAATAGATTTCTAGTTCAAAATACTATACAGATAACATGTGAGTCTTTGTTTTCAGGGCCATGTAATCTTTTTTTTTTTTTTTTGAAATGTATGGTGATTGTTATCAGAGATAAAAACTATTGCTACAAGATCCATCCTCATTTCTTGGTGGATTTAATAGCCACATCAGCATATTGTTTCATAGACAATGTTACAATACAAGATAGCAAATTTTGAACTTTATTTAAGTTGTAAAGAGATATCTCACAGATAAACTAGCCAATGTCTTACAGTGACATCATGTCATGATTGATATAAAACTCAGTCTTGAATCAGGTGACAGACACAGGATCTCAGTTTGATCTTGTGACTGCTTGACCATTTAGGACAATGTTTATGATAAGCCTCACATGATGTTTGACAAGAGGCCAGTGTAAAGTCTAAACAGAGATATGAGTCTAATTAAAATGTACCTGTATGTCACTGTACAAGACAGGGAACAATTAAAAATCAAGTCAAAAATTTGATCAATATTTTATTTTTTTCCATGTAAACTTACTTGTTCCTATATGTGATATGTGTCAGTTCCTGTTTCTCTTTGGTATGTTATGTTTTAAAGGTTTTTAAAGTGGACAACACAGTTCCCAAATATTTTCAGCACTTTATAGTTCAAATTCCCCATTTCTACAAAATTGACTGTATCAGTACCATATCATCATCAATAACGCATTGGGCAAACTAGTCAAACAGCTCATCCATATGAAAAACCATAATACTTTCTTTTTTGACTATTAAATCAGAAATAGTAAACTACTCAACAATGAAAACTTGTATTTCCTGCAACCATGAATCTGAATATATTATCAAAGCAAAATTTTAACCATCACCTGGTCTTCTGTGGATTAAAGTGAAGATAACAGAGGAACGTCACAGTATAGGCATGAATCGGTATGACATAAACACAAAAACCCTTGAGGTCAGGGGAAATTATTGCACTTGCACTGATACTTCAGAGAGGTCAGGAAATACAAAACTGTGTTTTGCATAACTGGTCTGATAAGAGTCAACTTGTAGAAAATTAAACATTTCTACCAAGATCTCCTTTGATCCCTTCACTGTACTGTGGATTTGCACCATAAGTTCTAAAATTAATAATGCCAGTGCACTGTAGATGTACACTGTACATCCTAAAATCTAAAGCAAGTGCGCTGTTCAGCAAACGGTGGAGGAAAACGTCGCAGGAAAGAGGTTAAACTGGGACTGCAATCACAATATTGTGTCTGCATCATATTTTTCTGTACATGTATTAAATTTGAGTCTTTGTTGATTTGCAAATCTGGGGAATTAAATTAATTCTGTATTTGTTTGAACTTGACCTGTTTTCAACAAAAGACAACCACTTGTGGAATAAATTGAGGTTGTCCATTCATGTGCAGAATTGGGAAGGGCTCAAAGCAAGTGCCTGAAAATGTGAATTTAAGTAAAAAAAAACAAAAAAACCCCAGATAAATCGTGAGAAAAAAAAGCAATGTGAAGACAATGTGCTGAGCAACGTTGGGCCTTTGCAATAGAGTTGGGAAACTACAAGTGCCATAAAATGCAGGGCGTAATAATTACCCTACATGCACTACAGTTTACAATGATCAGGCCATTCCACACAGACTATCAGCCTTATCATTTTAAAATCTATCCCTTATGTAATGTTTTCTATATGTACAGTGTCATTCCTTTGATGAACTGCACTCCTTAGTGCACAAAATGACTTATAACCAAAATCCAATCTTTATGCTTAGTCAGGCTGTTTGATTGTCATTTGATCTTTCAGACCGGAGAAACTCATTGGCAACTGCCCACTGCATACCCACCATGTACCACTGATACACATGTTTGCTGTGTCTCAATGGAAGTAAGGATAATCAATTGCAAGAGGGCAACTGACGAATGTATACACAAAAGACCAGGATAGTGGAGAGACATACAGTTTTGAGACATAATGACCAATCAGAAAGACAGGCAGATAGACAATCTGATTTGCACAAAGGAAGAGAGAATGAAGAGACAACACTGCACACTGGCTGACAAAGAAGTTGTAAACAATTATTATTTATACTTATTCAAGAAGTACTTTTCCTCCCATAACGTGCAGAATTCTAGAACAGACTAAATACATCTGGTAGTTCATACTGGCACACACTCCGTGAAAGAAAGCAACAAAAAACCTTAATTGGCTCCACACTTTCACAGTGTAGTCAATCTACCTTGTTTATTACGTGCATTTGTCATCAGAATGATTGGACAAATTTGTGTGTCTGCAACAGAATCGCCAAAGAAGCTGATTTTTGACAGCCATCCAACATTTAGTTGGATATGATAATCCATCCTGGCATGTACGTCTTCCTACTTTAAATTACATACCAGCAGTTCTTGGCTTTTCTCTAACTCTGAATAATCTTTGCTGCATATGAATGAAAAATTTCACTTGAAAAAAAGTACATTTGAAAAGTCAGCATCATACTTTTCTGCATTACATGTCTCTTATGATCAGGTAAGAGGAATGTTTCTTTGATGCAAAAAAGCTTTGTAGCACAATGAAATGAACGTCCTCACGTATAATACTTGATAAGGGATTACAAAAGCAGATGTAAAGTTCAACCATGTAGGATACAAACTTCAAAGATTTTGCAGATTAAATATCTGGTGATGTCAACATAGAAATTTCTTCTCATTGTAACACATGGTGGGGCAGTTTGTTAATTTGTTATAGTTTGTGTATGTGTAAGCAAGTGCACTTTTACAGTGACATGTACATGTATTTTAACTGCGGTAAGAGTGGATATCACAGAATTTTGCAAAAGGCCCAGAGTTCTGAATTTCTAGTTTGGTAGTTTTCATTATAATATAATGATTCATTATAATATAATGAAAATACATTGGTATCAGTGATTCTCCATGACATTTATCTGATAAAATACCAGTTAAGGTATTAATAACAACAAATTTGTCATGACTAGCTATTCTAATCCCAAAGGCACATCATATGCCCCATAAAATATAAATATGTGAAACTGGAAACAATCACATTTTTTACCCAATCCCGCAGGCATTTCTTGAACATCTGTAACACAGTGTTTTAGCTCCAACATGATTTGTGAAACTTTAATGGTCACACATTTTCCCTAGGGAGTTATCAAATGTTACAAAAAAATTTAACACAAACTGCAGAAATACACAGACAGGTCAGTCATAAGAATCCCCATGACCTATGTATGAAAACCACAAATGGCATAAGAGATTCAACTTGCCAAAAAATTAGAAGGATGTTTAGCAAATTAAATTTTTGAGCAGGTTATTCTTAGAAGATTTAAGATTTTAAATATCAGGTATTATCTAAGGAAAATAATAAGCAAAAAAAACCAAACTGATCTGATCAATGAGTATATATGTTTGCCACAAAGTGACATATATATGCATCCATAATATCAATCATTAATAATCAATTAATATTAATTTTCAAGCAGCATGTGGAATGACCTATCATATGCATGAAATGGAATTTGCTCCAGACCAAGAAAGATATGTCAGGTACGTGGCGGAACATCAAGGTGATGGTGTTTTAGCATCCAGCCTGGACTGCAGGCATGTGCAGTGTAGTTACACACATAGCCTCGCGGGCAGCAGTGTTTCCCATCTGAACAACAGAATGCCTACAAAAACAGCAATCAAAAGCCCACTGAAGCTGCAAAAACTATTCCCCGTTCTTCAAGTCACATTTCATTTACTGCAACTATCAAGACATTCTCAATATTGATGGTCGTTGTACTCTAATCGTGTAACTGGTTTTGGGATTGTTTTCCAGGAGATGGAAAAAGCATCTTTTTGCGAGTTTTTTTATACAGGACTATATCTTTTTGGTCGTATTAATCAAACAAAACATGTCTTTCTGTCGTCATAAATATTTTTTTTTTTAAAATGCAGGTCTTTAAGCCGGTTAATCCTGTTACGCGGTTATCACACAAAGTATTGCCGGGCACTTACACAGTTAGTGATACATACGTCTAGAGCACGACAAAATTCCGCCACAGAAATCAGTTACATGATTAGAACAGCCACATATACGGTTAGAATTGTAACTATTGAAGGCTTTGAAGCTCAATTTTGCTATTTATAGTGCATGTAGACTTCCCATTTGAATAGGGAACCCCCGGAAAGGCGTGGTGACTATTTTTAGCTAAAAAAATGAGTTGGTCAATTTTTTCCAGTTACACGGTTAGAGCATAACACCACTGATATATTTCTGGGATCCCATCTTCAAAGTTTATGTGGAAATTTTGAGCATGTAAATTTTACAATCTTGTGGAAATATTTCTTTCCAAAAGTAATGTTCTCTCTTCATGCTGTACATCTTGAGAGCAATATGTGTGATTATGTTATCAACAAGGTCAATTCTGTAGCACTTTATGTCACAACAAAACGTTTTAAAATTAAGTTTCACCATCTTGCCTCTGTCCAGGTAATATTTTCTTCTTCTTTTTCCCCCTTCAGTCTTTACTTTTGCTAAATGGAAAGATATTATTAGGCTTGCTCACTGCAGAACTAAATGTAAAGACTTGTGACACAGTGGAGTAAATTATAATGTGTTAGGGACAGGGGTAGCTAGAACTCACATCAGTATATGGACAGCACTCATATCCACCACCATTGTCTTTGCAGCATGTTTGCCCATCTGCACACTCTACCTCACCTCCTGGGCAAACAACACTGTCTAGTACAGCTGAAGTCTTTCCAAAAATGGAATGAAACAGTATTTTTATTCACAAGCTAAATCTATTTGAAACTAGAAAACTAAGATATAGCTGGCCCTGACCATGTCATTATTATTAGGGTTAGATTTCTAACTTACAGTTTAAAATTTTTCCCCAGATTCAGAATCTTCCTCTGGTATCAGCACCATAAACTGTTCCACATACTAATAATTAAAGTTGCTGTGTGAATAATTTTATACAATCAATATAAAATAACTGCAAAAAAAAAGAGACTTTTTTTTTTACCCTTTAGTCTCCTGATCTAAGATTTGGGAACCCGAATCTTGAAACTTCTGCCAATACAAGTTCACTATCAAATATTGAAACTTTGTAAGAGATATATAAACATTTGCATCAAGTCAGCCGCCAATATTTTCCTATCATCTAATTTTGCCATAATCCAAACTCATCAAAGCAGAGAAAAAGCAATGGGGAGTTTATACCAAAAACAAAAATAATGTAACTTATTTCAGAAATGCCAAACTAAAGAGAGTAAAAGAAAGGAAAAAGTTTATACATTAAGACAATGCCCTGGGTAACCATTGTGACTGGTAAAAGACAGCAAAAAATAAGGTATCAAAGAAGGAAAAACACAGAGTAGTGCATTATAACTACCTTTTCAGTGACAAATTCTCCTGATACTGTATTCCACTTAGACACCATGATAATCTCACCCTGCTCATTTTGCTTAAAACACATTTGTTTTGCCATATCACAGCGGCTGGCTGGAGGACAACAGTGCTTACCATCTGGACAGCATACTCCCTATGCAGAGAGCCAACAGAGATCAGCAATTACACTTGTAATTTACAAGAGATAGAGTTTCATTTGGAAAACCCTTTATTTTCATTCTCTCTTTTGTTTTCCCTTTGATGTTGAGCAGTGATGATGCCAATAAGCTGCAAATTCACTGACATTATTTTCTGAAAACAATTGATTCACTCTCTTAACACCAACTAGCCTTTATTCATTTAAGCAGAAACTGACCAATCAAGCAACGACCAGGAATATCAAATGTCTGCATTTGCTGTAAAATAGTAAGTTGAAAACTGTTCTTCATACAAATCAGGATGCGATAACATTATGAGGTCAAAATAAAAACAACAGTTTTCCCTATTCTCCTTAGCCCCTGACCAGATCAATATCTTTCTGTTTAAAATGTTGGGTATGTAAATGTGCTCCTCAGATCTCTTACCTTTTGGAATGGACAGCAAGCAAAGGAAGAATTACTTCCCTTGCAACATGTGTAATTGCTGGAACAGAAATGTTTCTGATCTGGACATGAGCCGTTTGCATTGCCCATAACTTCAGTGCTCATCTGTACAAACAGTATCGAGAGCTTAGATGTACAAATACATATTTATGGGCATTTGGTGAATCAATCATGGAGCACATACTCCAAAATAATTAGCTTACATACAATCTCCTTCCCCTTTGTGCTGCAACTCCCACCACTTTCTGTAAATATCTGATATATTATTGCTAGATTTTTACGGTGTCTGACCAAAAACTGCAAGAGTGACATTCATAGAAATGTGCCAAAATATGAAATTGCACTAAATGTAAGTCTTGTCTGGTGTAGTCATATTGCAGATCCTGTGCATAACAGTGCACTTTTTTTTTTTTTTGCATGTAAGGTACTTCCATTTAAGTAGCTGTAGACCAAAAAGTTTACTCTTGCAAAAAAAAAAAAAATACCCACAAATAAACAAATCAGCAGGCTGGATGGCCCTGACCTTCTCATAAGAGATCCCTTATACTTTTGTTAATCAAATGCAGTGACAATGCAGATCCATTGTACACTTGATGCCCTTTACACTCCTTTACTGATAGGAAAATCACACAAATTCAGATACAGACAACCTGCCATGAGGACACTCCAGACTTCATAAGTGGTCACTGTGCTAATTCCACTCGCTCTTCGCTGAACGGTTTTAGGGTGATAAACTGACATGACATGATTTTACATGATAAGTCATAACACAATGTATTTCTGCATTGATCTCAACTGCTGTAATGAAACCAAAACACACTGCAGCTTTTTTGAAGTTTTTACCAGTTAATACTCAGATTTCTTAAAACTACCAAAATGGCATTCTCATAATCAATTCTCCTTTTCCTTGTGTTATGTTTTTGAATTTACTCCCCTCTCAAGTATTCAAACTAAAGCCCGACCTCCCACTAAATCAACTATGACAGTGATCTGTGGAACAGTGAAAGTTGTATGTTTCTCACAGCAACGTTCACTAATACAAACTGCTACCAAAGGTAATGTCTTTTGTTTCAAAATCTGCATATAATTTCTTTTTTGCTTCTAGGTAAACTTTGATTTTATGGTCACATGAAATTATTAACAACAGACCAATACCTTTCACCACTTCAGAAATACAACTGAGACAGATACATCGACTGCAGTCTTTTAATTCCATTATATCACTGAACATTCCTGTTTTCAAGAGGTGACAAGGTACGGTACAGGGAAATGTAATTTCACTGAATTTCAATTAGGACATGACAAAACCAACAACAACAAGAAAAAAACAGCACCTCCAATGCCAATGCAAAAAAAACAACAATACTATGGTTTGAAAAAATAAAACTCCCACGGAAACTGAAAGACGGCTAACCAAAATCCCTCTCCCAAAGCAAAGAATGTCAACAGACATGTTTACATAGATAGATAAAAAACCTACCAGGAAGTCAGACAAGCAATGGTGACAGAAAGGACAAGGTGAAATTCAATAAGGAAGTATATATATATCAAATGTGTAACAGGATAAATGGATACTATCAAGATCTGGCTGCTTTAAACAAGAATGTATTACACACTGATTCCCACAATACTTTCATCATGTAAATTATGGAATAACATTAATTTAATAAAAAAAAGAAATTACCAAGAGCAGACAAGTAAGCAAGTGTAACTGACAAATGCAAGCAAATCTTTAGTTTCAGACTAAACCTATGGCACTGCTAATTTGGCAATAAACAACAGAAGAAAAAAGTTGAGGACTAGTTGTAGGCAGTCCTCAAACGACTAATCTGCTATACTGAAATAACAGCAGAATAAAAGTACAGGTATTTCCCATGCTGAAAAACCCATCCCAACCACTCTACCCTTAGGCAAAATTCTCTTCTGAAAGTGGGGAAATGTCCAATATAAAACAAAACACAGATTAAAAAGGCAAAAAAGCAATGTGTGGCTTGAGAATAACAAGGTTGTACCTGCTTTTTAAACACATGGCACATAGAATCTTGGTATTCTCATGCCACACATGGCCTATAGGCTTTTGATCCTCTGAAGCTGTGAGTGTTATGTGGGGTTTCATATAATATAGGTTTGTGCAGTTATAGATATATTAAACTACAAACATATGACTGTTTATCATATACATGCACATTTTATTATTTTACTTGTGTGTTTCAAAGACAAAGCATTAATCTACTAACAGCAAAGAAAATAAAGGAGACAATGAAATTTAATTTTACATCAGTCCAAGCTACCACAGTGCAGATGTGCTAGTAGAAAATATGGATGAAACGAAAAGAAAGCAAGACAAAAGCATGAGATGAAGACAAAAGCATGAGATGAATAGGATGGGTTCGTTAACCCCTTTAAAACTCAAGCAAACAAAATGCAAAACTCACACTGTGAGTATGTCGAGAATACAAATCCAAATGTAAAGTAAAGAAAGATTACTTTACAAAGGAGAGCCTAAATACTCACCTCTAATTTTGATTTCTCAGTCTGTGATTGTTCTTCATCATGAGGTTGGAAATAAAGCACATTCTTTTTGTGTTCTCTCTCTACTGCTTGCTGCTGAACCAGAACATGTTTGAGATTCATGGCCGTTGCAGCAACCACAAGGCACATGAACAACAACATGTATTGTGAACACATCTGGAAACAAACATTTCAAAATGCAGTCAGAACCAGAATATAACAATATTTGTCATTATTGCAGTGCTATGAGATGTGAATGCAGATACTTCACAATTACAGCATAACAAACATCTACAGGGAGAGAAAACCTGGAGTTGAATTTCACTGGCTAACTTTATGCAGATTTTGACACTAATACCTTCTTCATAATGCATACTATTGAAAGCCATCAGAAAATCTGAACCTCTGGAAAATACATGTACTTGCAAAATTTTTTACCCATTAGCTATAATTAGTTTTCCTGACAGCGTGACTGTCAATTCTTCATAACAAATTTACTCCCACAGTTACAGCCACAAAGTTTATCAACACCAGCAAATGAAGCAACACCCATGTGAGTAACTGCATGGAAAACTGTTTTGTCACTTACAAACACTTATTAACCAAAAAGATACTGGTCTTAACATGTATGCACATGTGTATACATGTATATATTATAATGTGTTAATTTTCAACAGTTCAGATCAACTGTTGCTGTTAAAGGAAGTGTAATTTGGTTTAAATAAGTGAGTCGAACTCAGAGAGAGACAAGAATTTGGCATCCCCATGGTGATTGATTCACCACAGAATACGGGTATCCCCAATCTTAATCATTGCGCACCCTGAATAACATTGGTATTATTCACATCCATCAGCGGTGCGAACGTTGTCAACCGCCAGTGTGGTCTGTCGTCATTAATTCGTGTGTGGATGCAGGGAGGGATTTCTGACGAGATGAAAACATGGTGAGAGAATAGTTCTTTTAGTGCTGAAATTTTCAAGTCCAGGACAGTAAAACTACAAGCTATTTCGGCGAGGATCATGGCGGCAGTGAGAGTGACTGCGGAGATGTTGAAGTCCTTTGCTGGAGATGGGGATGTGGTGGCATGGATGCAAAAGGTGAAATTGGTAGCGAGGCTACAAGGAGTAAAGGACTTGGCAACATTTTTGCCTTTGTACTTAGAAGGAGATGCACTTGCCTTATTTTTGGAGCTAAGTGATGACGAACAGCTTGACATCAAAATAATTGAAAGAAAACTACTGGAGGCCTTTACCGATAGTCCATTCGTGGCATTTGCTAAATTATCACAGAAGAGATGGAACGGTGAGCAGGTAGACGTGTATGCCAATGAGTTGAGAAGGTTAGGCGGGTTAGCAGGTTTGAGTGGTGACAGTCTTGAGAGGATAACCAAGCTTGCTTTTGTGAATGGGTTTCCAGATAGTGTGTCGTGCGAATTACAACAGATTGAGAGAGTATTCGAGATGAAAATGAGTGATGTGATTGGGAGAGCGAGAGTGCTTACGACAGCAACGAAGGGAGAAACAGTGGTTGCCTCTGCTACAACTTCACGGATGATCAGGCGAGTGGAAAAGGACGGCGGAGGAGATGATGGTCGGCAGTTCAAGGGATCATGCTACCGATGTGGAGGACCGCACATGGCAAAGTACTGCAATACCAGAATGAAACGCAGAGATATAATCTGCTATCGCTGCGACCAGGTCGGACACATTGCAAGCCAATGCAATCAGAATCAGGGAAACGAGCGACGGGTGGCTGGTGCGCCAGCAGCCACTCTTCAACAGGAATGATGGCGCAGTTGTTACCCGTGATAGATGTTGTGTTGGGGGGACGAGTGGTGAAGGCGTTAGTAGATACCGGCTGCGATACTACTGTTGTTAGCTCGAAGGCTGTCGGAAGTTGTGATGGTGAGACCTTCATGGTGGCCTTTGATGGATCAAAAGTAAGGTGCCAGGGAAAGCAATTGCTCCGGATAGAGGTACGGGGAATTGAAGTAGTCATGCCATAGTATCGGATTCAGTCTTTGGAGATATAACTATCGTCTTGGGAATGGATTTGATTGAGAAAATGAAAGGCGTCACTGTCCGAAATGGAACTGTTAGGTTTGGTTTTGAGAGTTGTTCTGTGGCGAAAGAGGCACCGGGCAGTGATGAGAATTTGGGTGAGAAACCAACCTACATGGAAGACAAGTCTGTTAGTGGGATGGGACATAGAGTTAAAGATGGATCATGCAGTTCAATTGAAGATGTCGATTTTACAGCTGAGTTTGATGGAGAAAAGTGGATTGTTAAGTGGAAGTGGAAATCATCTCCTCCGGTGTTAATGAACAGAGTAGGCTGTTACGACAGAAATCTTCAGGGTGAAGTGGGGGATGGCTTTCATAACGAAGTTCAGCGGTGGATTGATGAGGGAATTTTGGTACCATGGGGAGAGACTGTTAAGAGTGGCATTATCCCACTGATGGCCGTGCAACAACCTACAAAGAACAAAGTGCGACCGGTTCTTGACTTTCGAGAACTCAACTTGCATATAAGTTGTCATACAGGCGACGATGTAACAGACGTGTGCAGTGAAACTCTGCGGGAATGGAGACAAACAGACGCCGGAACAATTGTTGATTTGAAGTCCGCTTACTTACAAATCCACATGGATAAGGAGCTTTGGAAGTATCAGCTCGTAAATTACAAGGGCAAGACCTACTGTTTAACAAGACTTGGCTTTGGGTTAAATTCAGCGCCACGTATAATGTCGAAAATATTGAAGACGGTTCTCGCAAAATCAGAAAAGGTGAAGGCTGGGACGAAATCATATATTGACGACATATTGGTTGATGAGAACCAGGTGACACCCGATGAGCTGATCAGTCATCTTAACAGATATGGACTTGTGACAAAACCCCCTGAATCACTGGAGGGCGGCGCGGCTCTTGGATTGCGATTGAAAACCAATGACTGTGGCGTCCTGGTTTTTACCAGAGGGAACGAACTGCCTGAAGAGGTGACGTGTCTTACCAAGAGAGAACTATTTTCGATCTTATACGTGGCGCTGAATTTAACCCAAAGCCAAGTCTTGTTAAACAGTAGGTCTTGCCCTTGTAATTTACGAGCTGATACTTCCAAAGCTCCTTATCCATGTGGATTTGTAAGTAAGCGGACTTCAAATCAACAATTGTTCCGGCGTCTGTTTGTCTCCATTCCCGCAGAGTTTCACTGCACACGTCTGTTACATCGTCGCCTGTATGACAACTTATATGCAAGTTGAGTTCTCGAAAGTCAAGAACCGGTCGCACTTTGTTCTTTGTAGGTTGTTGCACGGCCATCAGTGGGATAATGCCACTCTTAACAGTCTCTCCCCATGGTACCAAAATTCCCTCATCAATCCACCGCTGAACTTCGTTATGAAAGCCATCCCCCACTTCACCCTGAAGATTTCTGTCGTAACAGCCTACTCTGTTCATTAACACCGGAGGAGATGATTTCCACTTCCACTTAACAATCCACTTTTCTCCATCAAACTCAGCTGTAAAATCGACATCTTCAATTGAACTGCATGATCCATCTTTAACTCTATGTCCCATCCCACTAACAGACTTGTCTTCCATGTAGGTTGGTTTCTCACCCAAATTCTCACCGCTGAGAGACGGGTTCACACCAAAGGGGCCGCTGAGTTGCTAGTGAAGCGACGGTTGAGAGTTTTGGAGAGTCTGATTGATGAGTTCAACATCAGCGTTACCGTGACGTTGGTCTCAACTTCCAAGAATAAGGCCGATGTCCTTACAAGAGTGAAGAAGGAATGGATTAACAGACCAATTAGTAAGATGAGCCAAGATGATTCAAGTATTTGTGCGGCAGGATATGTAAACCTGCGTACGCTTCATGAGATGCACCATATGGGCGTCGATCGCACTCTGTTCCTGGCAAGAAAGTCAATGCCAAACGTAAGTCGAGAGGCTGTGAAAAATGTCGTGAGAAGCTGCTCAAGGTGCCAATCAATAGATCCTGCTCCACGTGTTCACGAAAGAGGTCAATTGAGTATTTATGAAAATTGGAGAAGACTGGCGATTGATGTTACACATTATCATGGAATTCCGTATCTCTCAATCATAGATTGTGGCCCCGGAAGGTTTGCAATATGGCGAAAATTGAACCGTGAGACTGGTGAGGCCGTAGCAGAAATCATGGAAGAAGTGTTTCTGGAGAGAGGACCGGTGTTGGAGGTTCTTATGGATAACGGACTGGCGTTTCACTCTGAAGTTGTGACAAACCTGTTGAACAGATGGAACGTTGTTGGGTTGTTTAGGGCGGCTTATCGGCCAAGCGGGAACGGGATCATTGAGCGGAATCACCGGTTTATCAAAGCTGTTGCAGAACGATGTTCCATTTCTCCACAAGAGGCGGTCTTTTGGTATAACTCTACTCCAAGGTATGGGACTGATTCAAATTCCGTGCCGTTCCAAGCAGTTTACCAATATGATTGGGGTAATCCCGCCCGCATTGAACAGGAGGATGAATCTCTCGTGAAAAGTGGATGCGTTAAGATTGGTGATGAGGTATGGGTCAAACCACCTAACAATCGTTGCACAACACAGTGGAAGAAGGGAACGGTGACTGGAATTAACTCTGTGAACAATGTGGTGGTAGACTGTACGCCTCGGCACATCCTTGACATTAGGAGAGTGATAGAACAAGAACAAGAAACAGAAGCCGATCGAGTTGAAGAGAACAACGATGGACCACAAGGATCTGAAGCTGAAAACGAGGAGCTAGTGCGTGACCAGCCTGATGAACAACGGCGGAACCCGAGACGGCTAAGGCGGCCTCCAGCATGGCTCTCGGATTATGATATTGAATAGAAGCAGGGAATTTGTACATATGTAATATATTGATCTGGAGTTAATCTTAAGATCAAGGGGGCATGTAATTTGGTTTAAATAAGTGAGTCGAACTCAGAGAGAGACAAGAATTTGGCATCCCCATGGTGATTGATTCACCACAGAATACGGGTATCCCCAATCTTAATCATTGCGCACCCTGAATAACATTGGTATTATTCACATCCATCAGCGGTGCGAACGTTGTCAACCGCCAGTGTGGTCTGTCGTCATTAATTCGTGTGTGGATGCAGGGAGGGATTTCTGACGAGATGAAAACATGGTGAGAGAATAGTTCTTTTAGTGCTGAAATTTTCAAGTCCAGGACAGTAAAACTACAGGAAGTCCATGAAGGTTCTAATGAAGAGGCACATTAACCAATAAAAACAAGTATTGATTGGAAAGGGTTTTGACGAAAATTTTTTGTGATCGCCCTGATTTGTTTCATAAATGTGATACTCCCATATCATTTTGACTACACTATAACTATGGCCCATCGTACTGTTATCTCAGGACAACACAATATCTGTTAGAATAGCTCTTAACAATCATAATATTCATCTTACGCATCTTGCCAACCTAGCTGCAATTAGACACAGTAGATTTTGTTGATGAGTGGTGTGCTTACCCAGCTCATGGACAAAAAGATAAATATCTTTCTAATAGATGTTTACAATATGTAGCCTTAAAATGACAAGGTTCTATCTCCACTATTTGGCCAAACTAAGTTAAACACTACACACTACTTCTGCTGGCCTACTCCACTGTGTGTCCAATATCCAGTGGATACGGTGCACAATTTACGAGTATTACTAAAAAAAAAAATCATTCTCTAAAAGCTATGTGAACACATGAAACTTCAACCATCAATTGCTTGAAAGTTGACGGAAGGGAGAGTTGACGGAAGGGAGTTAGAACCTTGTCCTTCTAAGGGGAGGATTATCTCAAGACATTTTCATGTTACTGTAAAAATCAAAAATATTATTCAGAAAACATTCAAATGTAGCCTAATCTTCATGACCACCTTTAAAACAACGGGTGATACTATAAATTTGATGTCCTGCATTGGTGGGAATTGCAAAATTCTCACAGAGCCGAAAATGGACCGAAACAATTTGACAGGCCTCAACCTAGCTGTAAATGTGCATTTGGTATTTTTATGAATACATGATGATATATGAATATATGCAGGCTCAGGGCAGATGAAAATCTCCATCTCGGATTGACGCCAGCCCAGAGGAGGACAATACCCACTTTTTTGTTCTGATTATCTTTAGACGCTCTTCACTTCAGCATCAAAACATACATATCTGAAGAACTAAATGCTTGATCAGATTAACAAAAATACAAAAGAAGTTTACACTAACAAATCAATCACACAAAAACACACTGATCTCTTCGTAATTGTAAAAACTTGTTGGGTTTCACATCACAGAAGAAACACTCAACAGTACCTTTCTCAGTCTCTCTTTATATTCTCTTCAATAACAGTTCAGCTTACAATTTAATTTGCTCACAGGCTCAGTATTTGACATTCAGTGATGGCCACTGTTCTATTCTGCACTTTCACATCCTGTGTAATTGGGCTTGATTTTTGTTTCCCCCCTTTTTTAAAGATCTATGGCACCCATGTGTCATGATCTCATTTTTGAGATCCAGTGAGTAGTGTTAGGGTGATCCGACCCTTAGAATAAAAAGGTGGGATTTTATAGGTTAGTGGACTCACGCCCTAAGGCGGTGAGTTTTGCAAGCAGTGCACGGGGCACGTGAACCCGGCATGATTTCGGAAGGTGAGACAAGAAACTTTCACGGGGTTTGGCTGGAGATATATAAGCTTAAGTCGCCATTGTTTAAGCAGAGAACGGCTGTGGAAATCATTCGATCCAGTGAGGTTCCTCTCGGCTCGAGCTCCAGGGCCTGACAATAGGAGTCGAGCACAGACAGAATAGACACAAGTGAAGTCGAAGTGGAGTGACCGTGTCGTCATCCAGAGAATTGATAAACGCCTCGTCGCACTAGGCCAAAAGTGTGAACCGTGTCCTTTGGATCTACGCTCGTACTTGGCTACGAGCGTATAATGGTAGGCAATTCATAAGTCCACACAATAGAGACAGGAATTACTAGATCAGCCCAGTGACGAAGCTGAGTAGTAGGAAAGCCACCTGGCAATCCTCACAATAGAGACAGGATTAATACAGTGTAGAATGATAGTGTGTGTGGAAAGAAAGAAGTATTGAAGTCAGTCATAGAAAAATAATCTTTTGTAGACGTAGTACGTAGATATTGTATCTCATGTTATATTGAATGCCTTAGTTGTATCCCATGTGAGATTAGAACTTTTGAATTACAGTTAATAAGTTCAGCGACAAGCTGGAGTTCCCACAACGGGGCTTTGATGTAGCCACTAATTAAGACAGTCCTATTTATTGTATCTGCAATCCTATCTATTGTATCTGCAACCATATTTATTGTATTCTGCAATCCTATCTATTGTATCTGCAACCATATTTATTGTATCTGCAATCATACCTATTGTATCCGTAGTAATAAAGTAGTATGGCCCTTCAGGCCTGATATATATATTCGAGTGTGTTATTAATTATTATGCTTGTGCCTGGACGAGTGTGAGTGGCCTTTCGATTAGTCGAATGCGCTATTATCCCCAAGACCTTACTCACCTCGAACGTTGACACCATGGAAATGAACTAAAATTTGCAGCGCGTAAAGACACGGTTTCAACCAATAATTTGTCAAAGAAGTAAACTGTATATGAGTCTTTATCCTGGTCTGTGTAAAGGAGAACTGATAAAAATTCTGACATGAAGGTATAAAATTTATCCGGCCACACTGGAAGAGGCTTATCTATCACCGTTCAGCTGGTATTTATTAAAACAGTTACCATCACATTGTGGAGTGTCAGGCAATGAGAAGGCAGACCAACTGGCCAAGGAGAGTTCCGGCTTGGAGCAGCCACAGTGCCTCTTAAACTATTATGAGAAGAAGAACCTGATCAAGAACAACGGACGGCAGCAAATAAACCAACAGGATAAATATCATTTCCTAAACAGAGGATCAAGTGATATTGTTCAGACTAAGAATTGGTCACAATAGGCTCCACCACCATATGTTCACCAAGTTTAAATTAGGAACATCTGCCATATGTGAGTGCAGCCAGTCTCCTCAAAACACAGAGCATTGCAGAACTGCACACTCTTCTCAGCACTGCGAGAAACATGATATTGGCCCAAACCCACCGACCTGAATGTCAAACTCTATGGTGCTCTGCCAAAACTGCAGAAAACTGTAGATTTTCTTAAAAGAACAAATTTGCAGATTTAGAATGGCGAACGAAAGAAGAAGAAGAAGATTAAAACAGTGAAAATCATTTGGCTGAACCAGAACAAAGCATAATCCCCTCTGGCATTCTTTTATGGCTGTACCATTAGAAAGCAAAATGACCGATTTCCACTTTGAATACACTCGTGTGTAAGTTTCTATGAATTTACACATGTAGATAGCATGCATTTTATTTAATGTCCACTTTGGTTTCTGGTTGATTGAAGAAATGACATTCTGTTACATGGCTTTGAAAAGAGAAACAAAGCCCGGTTTATGGATATAAACACCGGCTGTGGCAGTACATTGTGCATTTTTATGGTGCAGCCCCCCAAAAATGGTGGCATTCTTCGAAGGCGCTGGCCGAGCAAAGGATAACTTAAAAAGTTTCATTTTCTTTCTATTTTCATTAGTTTCATTCCCTTATTTATATGGATTTAGGGCCACTAAGATCCAAACCATGTTAACAGGACCAAGATTAACTTTTGAACTTCTTCACACAGATGCCATGTACTGGTTCTTCAGAATATTTTCCTGTTTTATTTATGTCTTATGGTGCTGATCACCAGATCTAGTAAAAGAGTCAATTATCATACTGGCACTGGGTATATGAGTTTTCAGTTATGGAGTGTTTGTCTGCCGATACTGTCGAATAAAATCTTCAACCAGGACTATTTTATTTGCCAGCATAATTTTGTTTTGCAAGTGATCTCCCCTGAATCGAACTCTTCTCCATCTTCCTCCCTTGTTCCGTTCATCCCGATCAACATTCATATGTGTTGAAAACGATGGCATGATTGAAACTGTAGAGGCTTTTCTGAATAAAAATGGAATTTTATTGATTAACCTCTTCTGTACGTTGCTGTTTTCCCTACGGTCCATACATCATGGTAAATTTTGTTACCACACTGTCCCGCACAGAGAAAAACGCAGGTTATGCTTATCAATATGTCCTGGGAACAATTGTTACCACACTGAGACAAGTGTTAAATAACATGCTTTCAGTTGGTCTATCCATTATGACCACAAATACTACCCAATGCAGCTTCCATGGGGATTCAATCCTTCAGGGACCACTTTTTGTCAAAAGAAATGTTATGTGGGATCTTTTTTCTCTAAAATTTATAATATGTTTATCACATTGGACCAACCACTGTGATTCTTAGTCAGGGTGCTAGAACAAGGTGCTACCCTACAGTTTTCTCTCGCCTTCTACCTGAATGGAAACAAGGTGTGTAACTGTACTGTAATTTAATTTAAAGATCATTATACTCCTGTGAATTTTAAACGATGTTCTGTAATGCTCCCACCCCACCTCCACAAGCAACAATCAAGTAAGTTTTATGATCTCAGGCAGCTTTCTGCCAGTACAGGAAAAGTCTTGGTGATGCTTATTTTCTAAATACTATCTTGTTACACCCGGTGTAACAGGCCAAAATATACCCCCCGCCCAGAATATACCCGGGGTTAAACTGGCCTAGCCCAGAATATACCCCGCCGGGGTATATTCTGGGCTAGGCCAGTTTATACCCCGGGGTTACTTTGGGCTAGGCCAGACTATACCCCCCCAGTCCAGATTATACCCCCTGCTTTTTCTTTAAAAACAAGTCAAGACCACAGTTTACTTCAGCCTGTTCTTCATCACTGTCATCAGATATCATATTAATACATACATGGACACATTCTTGACACCAACAAGTCAGAATGCAATTTAGAGCAAATAATAATAACAGTTTATTTCAGCCTTAGTTTACTTTGGTGTACATACATACATTCTCGACTCCTGTAAATCATGATGCATTTTAGAAGGAATAAACATGCATTAAAATGCATTGATATACAAAAGAGTTGAGTATCCATTCAAACTGACATGAATAGACTTCAGCATTAATTTCACTTGTGTGTGTTGATGATATTATTATTATTATTATTATTATTTTGATAGTTGGTTGGCCATGAGCAAAACATGCATTGTATTTTTTGTTACAATGATGTAGAGAGAAAGGGCCAGAAAAGAACACACAGAAAGAAAAAAAAACATAATGATAATCCAACTGACAGATAGTGCAATTCCATCATCCAGCAGACATAAAACTAAATAGCCACTAAATGTTAACTCCACCTGTCCAGATCCACTTGAAACATTACAGAATGCTAACCAGTAATAATGATAACAATAAGAACACGAAATCATGTTATTTACTCTTGAAAATAAAGAGAAATATCAATATCAGAATCATCATCATCATCTTGGAAATTGCAAAGATATGAGAGGGAGTGTAAAAATAGCAGCATATGCCTACAAATCATTCTAGAATGTATAAGCAGCAATGTATGTGTATCAACTATATATAAAAACGTGTTAAATCTTTTCAAATATTCAAGTAAAACTGGACAGAAAGCTTTAATGAAATAGCCTTGACAGTTGTGTGGGCCGACAGAGTAAGTCCACTGAGACAAAAGTAGTGCATTGTAAAAGGTAATTAGATCTATAGCATGTTGAGGCAAAATTCAATGGATCATGTTACATTAACAGTAACAGTATTTCTTGTTAGTGAGTATCATTCTTTGATAGGTTATTTGTAGAAAGATATACATTTCATGTACATTGCGGTTTAAGACACTGGATTAGTTTGCAAGGCTTTTGAAAGATTGAACCTATGTATTATAGTGAATAAGGGTATGTCACTCGTGAGTGAAATAATAATAATAATAAAAAAAAGACCTTGTTCGTCTTTACCTTCCTAAGCTTAACACGTCCCTTGCCAAGGGATTTAACAACTGTGTATTTGTACACAAAAAAATATTTAAAATGACTTCATTTTTATGAGTCCGTTAATTATTTCATCCATTGGGACTAAGTGTATGTCAGTGCCAAACAAACAGAACCGTGCAAATTTTACTCAATGGCAACCAACTACAAAAACAACTACAACATGCCAACGAACGTGAGTGAAACTAATCCAGTGCCTTAAACCATGAGCTACATAAAATGTATACATTTCTACAAATAAGCTATCATAGAATTTACTAACAAGACATGTCCATGCAACATGATCCATCGAATTTTTGCCATAACATACTGTAATTACTTTCTGCAATGCACTGTTGTCTCAGTGGATTTAATATGTCATTTTACATGACTATCAAAGCTACTTCGTTAAAGCTTTCAGTCCAGTTCTACTTGAATAGTTGAAAAGATTTAACACTTTTTTTTTTACGTGTACTTGGTACATACACACACACATTATTGCTGCTTATAGATTCTAGAATGATGTGTAGGTCATTTTTATATTCCCTCTTATCTTTGTATTATTCCAAGATGATGGTGATTCTGATATTGATTATATTCTCTTATTTTCAAGAGTAAATAAGATGATTTGGTGTTCTTATTGTAAATTACTGGTTAGCATTCTGTAATGTTTCAAGTGGATCCGGACAGGTTAAATTCATTATGTGAAACAATTTTAGTTGTATTTAGTTTTGTGAGAAGTATTTAATGTCTGCTGGATGATGAAATTGCACCATCTGCCAGTTCAGTTGTTAAAATGTTGTTGTTGTTTTTTTCTCTATGTATTCTTTACTGGCCTTTCTCTCTGCATCAGTGTAACTTTGTATGTAGATCTAATTGTTCCGACATATCAAGCACATTTCTGATTTTCAAAAATTAAAATAAGATTCAGATAACTTTACACTTATGAGTCTTATAATTAGTTCATACCTTGCCACTAAGTATATGTTAGTGGTGCCAAACAAAAAAATTACAATACGTGTTTAACTCATGGACAACTAGTTATAAAAAAAAAACAACAATAATACCAACGGACACAAGTAAAATTAGTGTTAAAGTTTAATCATATCACTTTCAATGGATTTTCAATCCTTTTGTATATCAATGCTTTTTAAGTGTTTATTTCCTTTTAAATGTATCATAATTTACAAGAGTCAAAAATGTATGCTTCAATATGATATCTCATGACAGTGATAATGGACAATTCAAACAGAAGTTGAAATAAACTGCGGTCTTGACTTGTTTTTAAAAAAAAAGTAGGGGGTATAATCTGGACTGGGGGGGTATAGTCTGGCCTAGCCCAAAGTAAACCCCGGGGTATAAACTGGCCTAGCCCAGAATATACCCCGGGGTATAAACTGGCCTAGCCCAGAATATACCCCGGGGTATAAACTGGCCTAGCCCAGAATATGCCCCGGGGGATATTCTGGGCTAGGCCAGTTTAACCCCGGGTATAGTCTGGCGGGGGTATAATCTGGCCTGCTACACCGGCTCTCACCCTGTCTCAATTGTTTTCAATTTTTTTTGTGCAACAAATTATTGCGTATTGTATTAGTATTAGATCTAGATCAATTTAGTTTGAAATTGTGTTGTGGGATGCGACCTGGCGTTGTCATTTGCTGATGAGTACAGCACAGTAAGAAAGCCCTATTATTTTTTTCACCTCTAGTTGCGTGCACTATAAGTTGTACTGCAACAATGAGTCATGGTCAGTTGGACTACACTATCACGGTGCCTGACCAATGACTCAAGTCTGAGAAAACACAGTGTAACCATAATGTGGAAAATAGTCTTTTAGGGGCAAGGACTAAAGTAGTGTGGGTCCAATATTTCTACAAAATTACCTCACCAAACCCTACTGCATTGGAAGATGAGTCGAGAGCGACAACGAGAAGAATAAGAACATTAATAAATGTCAGTTTATCCTATCCGCACAATAAATTGAACAAAATGAACTTCAAAGGTGGGAAAGGGGCTGTACGGTCCGTGAGAAAGACAATCACAGTCAGAACAGAAGGAGATGGAAAGAGTCAAATGATGAAACCAAAGCGCAATAATTCCCAGAAATCCAAACGTCTTTGATTTGGGTGCTAATGCAAGGGATGTTTTCAGGAACAAATACATAAAAATTACAACAGCTGAAAAAATGAGCAGTAAATATCATTCCTGCCACTGTCCACGCATTGAACGTTCAACCATATTGCAATAGTTAAAGAAATTGTTCTTCAGACTTTTCAGAATTGAGTGGGAAGCATGACAAAATGTAGGGTGGGAGGACCATTTGAATGCCTTGTCTTTTCCAATGACAGGCCTCAAAATGGGTGACAGTGAAAGAATTTCCTGATTTCTTCATGTAATCTTCAGCAACAGCCACACATGTGTATTATACGTCCCTTTGGAGACTGAGTTGCATTAACTGAAGCTCTATCAATGTACATGACCATCTTGTCAGCATTGCGTCACTTTGTGCCACTCACTGTCGTACACATTAGTTACTACACTGTACATGTACATGTAATAGGCTTCTCATTCAAATCTGTTCTTCAACACTCATTTGGACGTGCGGGCGAAGGCAAAAACTCACTGCCGACTGCACTGTATAAATAGCTGTTCCCTCAAAACCCTCGAAAATATAAGGCTTACATACAGAGTTTTATCAAACAATACAATTTCCGTCGGAGCAGAAATGAAAACTTCAAGTTCATTTGTGGTCCATTTTGACTGCCTATTGCTATGTGACATCTTCGAATTGCTAATATTGTCAAATTCAGCAAACCGGTATGTTTGCCAGCATTATTATATTAGAGGGGAAAATAATACATAAAATTAAGAGATTTACATACTTTCTTATAAATATAAAGGAGCCATAAAATTAAATAATACAAATGAAAAGTAATCATCTGTTCATATTACTCACATTTCTATAGGTATACTGTCCATATAAAATGAAGCCCCTAATCAAAAATTAAATACAGCAGCATTATCAGAATGCTCCCCAGTCGATACTGAGGATTGTCTTGGAAATCGCCCATAAAGATGACCTGGTTTACAGGTTACTCAAAAAGACATACTGTGACTTACACGACCATAGAAAATTTGTGGCTGGTGTTAAGGTTTTTTTCTGTTCACAACAAAAAATGACAGGCTTGGTCGTCCACTGCCACTGTGCTTGTTTTCATCACCCCACATACCACAGAAATTTGACCTCTTCAAAGACTTTTATTGCTTGTGTTTCAGGAGGGGTTACAGGGGTGGGATAGTGGGGTCATGTCTTCAACTTGTGTCCCCCATGTATGTGTTGGGAAACTTCATGACGATGATGCAGTTGTTTCACTCTTTACAGTATTGTCGCATGGGAACACTTTTTACCACTGCGCAGACGCACTGGATTTAGTAAATCTCTTCTTTGCTAGTCTGGTAACTTTGATTCCCACGACCTACAGAAGGGGGTACTGAAATGTAAGCGTACATAAAACCCACTACAACAAAGAAACATGCAATTTTATAGCATGATATGTATTCTCTGAAGAAACTTGAAGAACACATGAAGTTTCAGCACCACATTATTGAATTTTATTATATTGAATTTTAAAGAGGGTCTTGGGAACATTTTTTACCATGACGTACGGAAAAGGTTAAATGGATATGAAGGTTCAAGTCTTAACTGTTGATATGGGTTTCTTGGTTTAGTGACGTTTATTTTGTGAGAATTCCTTCACAATTGAACAGGGTCCGCAGTAGCATAGTGAATGGCATCTTTGCCTGTCAGTCACGAGGTCATGGTTCGATTCTCAGCAGGGCAGTTTTTTTTCTTATACATGTATCAATAAATGTCTTTTTATTAGGAATTAATCTGTTAATTCTTTTTCTTTTTTAATTCCACAACAATAATAGGGAGTCAATCCAGGTTATTATTTTTTTTTCGCTGTGGCTATTCTTACGGCAGCCTACCAACTTACCTAGGCTATATTACTCCATTGTCAGATTGATATGTAACGACGTGAGGGTCTAGTCAGTTTGTATCATCGAGGCCGTAGGCCGATGTTCTTCTGGGCAGTAGTCAGACTGACATATCAGGGTGAGCCGCCGGGGTAGCTATGTATTGTTTTCACTCGGACTATAGAATGCATTCGGAAGTCCTTCTTAGAGTTAACGAGTGAAAACAATACATAGCTACCCCGGCGGCTCACCCTGATATGTCAATCTGACTACTGCCCAGACGAACATCGGCCTACGGCCTCGATGATACACACTGACTAGACCCTCACGTCGTTACATATCAATCTGACAATGGACTAACAGTTGGTAGGCTGCCGTAAGAATAGCCACAGCGTTTTTTTTTGGTATCTTTTCAATTAGAAAAAAAAATAAATTATTTTGTCTCCCCTGTAAGAGTTCACAAAAAAATGATGTCGGATGACATTTGCTAACTAAAAAAAGTAAAATGAGATGATCGTATTATGTTTATATCCCTAGAAAAAATTAAGCATAGTGTACACCCCCTTGACTTGGATACTGAGAATTTTTAATGCCATGGCTCAATAAACCGTCATTTTATGGGAGGTCAAAGTTGGCTTCGCGGCTGATGACACAATTACCACAAATTTTTAAAAATTCAAAATGACACAACTTTCTTAAATATGGAGATACAGAGACAAATTTGGTGTCAAAATTCTTAGACTACTGAGATCTATCCATTGGAAGACAAAACTAATTGATACAGCCACTTTCCCAAATCAGTTTGGGGTACCTAATAAAGTCTTTTTATCAGTAGATCTAATCAAACTGCTTGGTAGGCCTTATTTTTTTTTATCCAACAACATTAGGAATAAATCCATTTTGCTTATTTGTTGTTTTTTTTTGTAATTAAAGACATTAGTCAATACCAATATCTGCGGATAAACCCGAGCTTTATCCGCCGATACTGTTGATGGCCCAAGATCTGCCAATAGTGTTGCTGGATAAACCCAAGTATCCGCCAATAATGTTGGCGGATAAACCTGGGCAGTATCCGCCAACATTATCGGCGGATAAACCTGGGCAGTATCCGCCAATAACGTTGGCGGATGAGGGCAGCCTTACTATTATTACTCAACAAACCTAGCCTGTCATCAGTTTGGTGCCGTGCCTGGATTGGGATAAATGAACTAATACACTGAGTAACAACTAAATATCGAGTTGATGAACTGTAGGCACAGTTAGATTCAGTTTCGGCACCATTCTAGTCAAGGATTCTAGTTTGATCTTATTTCTCAGTCTACCAGTTTCATAATCATAGACCGTCCGAACGATACTGAAATTATAGTTTTGGATCTTTCTACTGAAAAGAAATCGGTAAATCCCAACATACCCTGTTGTTTCCAAAGCAATAGGATAATTGAATCCTATTACAAGTATTGGTAACTTGTAAACGGCGACAACAGCTAACAGTTGTCAGACCAACTGATAACTCCTCTTCCTCGTTCCGGGTAGTACACAAATGCCTCGGCGCACTGCTCGGCGCTCGAAGTTGTCACATGATTTCTTTCTCATGTGACATTGTCAGCTGTATTAAAAAGTGTAACTATGATTTGTGTTAGCAATTAAATTATTAATTTTTTTTTGTGTGCTGTTTTTTCTCTTTTCTACACTTATCTGCAAAAATGCTCAAATTAGTGTGAAAAATATTTCATCAACTGTGACTATCACAAATTAGTAAAAATTAATATTATTTTGTCTTCGACGGTGATCACTGATACGTAATGGCAATAGATCTTATAACTGTATACATGTACTATATCTATAGTATTGACATGCTGCATTTAGGTGTAGCTGCTCACAATGATGGCACGGAAGAATTAATTGTTTGCGTTATGTAATAGTTAACATGTTGAGCCTTTTTGGCCTTGTGCTACATGTATTTTGTAGCAGACAAGCAGTCTTCGCAGTCCAACCTTACTTAATGTCTCTAAAGGGTGAAAGCCAAAAGATATTTTTCTCTGTTAGTTTGTTTAATTACTAATAATTATTTCAACGTGGTGTGTCATGCAGTATACTGGTACACTAGTAAAACTCCCCTAGTTCCAACGAAAATAAGATTAAGAAAGTCGGCATCTTTTTTTTCTGTTCTTCTGCCCATTGACAATCTTCAACCGCCTTTTGTGAAACTGAAAGATATCATATCATACATACACACACAAATTGAGATGAACTAGATATTAATTTGTGCGCTGGGATAACTAATTTCTCTTTCTCATTAGGAGAACCTTTTAGACCGAGCTCGTTTTAGACCCAATTCAGTAAACACAATATAGGCGGGTATTTGTTTTTATTTTTTTTGTGGTCGCATTCGTGCAATAATCATTTGATCATTCCGCGCGTCTGGATGTGTAAGCTTCACACTGCATTCTTTAAAGCATTCAATTTTGTTCTCCCTTGACAACTTTGGCCATTTTATTCATTACGAAACCGCAGACCTAAGAGCACATCAGCGAATTATGGAACATCTTTGGCATACATTAAGCGTTACGGTCCTTGTTTGTTGTTCACAAATATTTCCGGGTTAGCCAATTTGACCTCGAGTGATCTTCGACAGAGAGGGATTAAGGGAATGTGCTAACATGGATTTGTCGTAATGGTACGCACAGCTCATAATAGTGTATTGAAGTCTCAGGCGTGATATTCTCGCACGAGACCATTCATATATAAAATATTATTATGCTGAAATTTTGAAGTCCCAGTCAGCTCTGGCTTTTCATAACGTCTAAAATTAAAAACGCTGTGGCTATTCTTACGGCAGCCTACCAACTGTTAGTCCATTGTCAGATTGATATGTAACGACGTGAGGGTCTAGTCAGTTTGTATCATCGAGGCCGTAGGCCGATGTTCGTCTGGGTAGTAGTCAGATTGACATATCAGGGTGAGCCGCCGGGGTAGCTATGTATTGTTTTCACTCGTTAACTCTAAGAAGGACTTCCGAATGCATTCTATAGTCCGAGTGAAAACAATACATAGCTACCCCGGCGGCTCACCCTGATATGTCAGTCTGACTACTGCCCAGAAGAACATCGGCCTACGGCCTCGATGATACAAACTGACTAGACCCTCACGTCGTTACATATCAATCTGACAATGGAGTAATATAGCCTAGGTAAGTTGGTAGGCTGCCGTAAGAATAGCCACAGCGAATTAAAAATGCTTAGATCTAGATTAGTAGATTGACGAGATCTAGATCTAGATCTAGATCTAGATTCTAGATTCTAGATTCTAGATCTAATTACAGCCTATCTATGGTGCCTGAAATTATTGTCTGCGATGATTGGGATCTTAACCGAGACCTAGGTCTAGATTCGGAAGGAGTTCCGTACTCGAGCGCCAAAGACCAGAAACTAACACAACTACCCCAGCCCCTTTTCGCCTGAGTAGTCAATCTGACTACCGCCCATTGATACAAACTGACTAGACCCTCACGCCCCCAACATTGCTTTTTTTCCAATGACAATTGGATAAACTAACAAAATTAATAAGTACCGAAAAAATTATAGGGTTTTTTATCAAAAAGTGGCGCTCGAGTAAGGTACTCCTCCCCTAGATTCTAGATCTACTGTTCTGTCTATTGACGTACAGTGTGATGATTTAGGGGCCTACTGAATTTAGGGGTAGGCTACAGGGGGACAGTGGTCCATATTATAAGGACTGCAATCACAAGTCACATCTCATCATTTTTATCAGTAGATCTAATCAAACTGCTTGGTAGGCCTTATTTTTTTTTTATCCAACAATATTAGGAATAAATCCATTTTGCTTATTTGTTTTTTTTTGTCATTAGTCAATACTAATATCTGCGGATAAACCCGAGCTTTATCCGCCGATACTGTTGGTGGCCCAAGATCTTTGTGCCGATAGTGTTGCCGGATAAACCCAAGTATCCGCCAATAATGTTGCCGGATAAACCTGGGTAGTACCCGCCAACATTATCGGCGGAGTAACCTGGGCAGTATCCCCAAATAATGTTGGCGGATAAGGTCAGCCTTACTATTATTACTCAACAAACCTCAACAAATCACCGACGCACGAGATCACTAACAGGTAGTGGGCCATAGAGGACACTATAGTTAGCTTTTCGTTATTCAAGATCACCACTATTATAGGGAGAATGCACATGACGTCACAGAGTGTTTTTGTATTAAAATTGTTCTTCCGCCACAAAAGATGGTCGGTGGGTCAGCTGATTCAAGATATGTCTAAGCAGTTAAAATGCGTTCTAGTTGCATTGTATTTGATTGTTATGACAGGGGTGGAAAGGATGTATCCAAACTGGTCAGATTCCCTACCATCCGTGTAAACAAGGGAAAGGAAGTGAAAGAATTCCCTGAACGTCTCCCATCGAACATGTACACATGTGCCATTGTTTACTGTAGCAACCTACTTTTAGTCCGCCACCAGTTGGTTCGTGGCTCGCAATGCAAATCAGCCAACGAATCAAAATCAATGCCACAATCCCCATGGTGATGCGTGGGTCTGGACACTGAAGATGGCAGATAAGCGCATTCTACCTATAATGTATGAGTCATTGTGAGTTGCTAACATTTTTGGTTTACCCATAGATAACACATTATAAGATGAATGCAGAGGTGTTTTGTGTTCATGGGCATTCTGCACACCACCTAGCGGAAAAATGCAAAGCAAACATGTTTTGTCTGGCTTAAAAAACAAGTCATCCCTTTCCCACACCTCTTGCAAAAGGAGTTCTAAGGACATTCTCATTTTATAAAGAGCTGCAATTTAAATTTGTCAATATATATCCATTATTAATCTGCAAATTTCTAGAATCCATGATCATCACATCACATCCTATTTTTAGTATTTCAAACACCTTAACCCACTATCAGCTCTGCTGGCTCTCTGCATGCTTAGCCAGAACTGTGTACACTGTATACCATGTACTTGGATAGAAAATAAGATACAACACCAATCCGTTACCCATCCAAGGGCAATTTCAACATCAAGTTATTAAAAATTAAAATGAACCAAAAGAAAAAGCCACAGGTTTCCTACAGCAAATTAAGTTTTATAATTACAATTACAAACTTCTATCAATGGATTCAAGGTCTGGGGCAGGCATGGGCAACCTTTCACATCAAAGCCCTTCTAGAAATGACATTATTTTTCTGAATGTTGATCTTTGAAGAAAAATGCCTTGTTTGCCTTTGTGTGTGGGTAAGTTAGATTTTTTTTTTTTTAAGCTCAGTGACCAATGCGTAAAGTGATTTTCATTCAACCTCTGGGGCCAGCTAAAACATCTTGGCTGATGGGTTTGGCCCACAGGCTGCCCATGTCTGGTCTTGGGTGATCGCTGCACAAAACTCAGTACAATGGAACTTGGTTATAAAGAGAGGTCATGTTCCACCAAAAATGTCTCGTTATACCAAAGGTCTCACTATTCCAGGAAAGTGTACAAAAGGCAAGGCAAGGGATTAAAATACCCCACTATGTGCAGGACATGCTAACAAGGGAGGTAACCATGAAAAATAGTGGGGTATTTTAATAGTTACCTTCCTTGTTGGCATGTCCTGTACATCAATGTACATAAAACATATACTATCAAACTGACAGCAGATCTCGACCTTGATATCGGTATTTTTTTTGTTGTTGTTGTTGTCATTTTTGTGCTGATGGTAGCCATGTTTCGATCAAATTATGAGAGATTCAGATTCAAAAGTTAGAAGCAGACGAGTACGTTTGTTTCCAGTTTCCATGCTGTATCATTCAAAGTATGGGAACAGACTGGTCACGTGTTTATGACACAGGGACTGTAGGCATGTGGTCCCGAAGCCCGGTGTAGACAAAGAGCATATACGCCGCGCGACGATCAATCACAAACAAAGACCGTGCTACATGTAATAATTATCGCACATCACAGGTAGTGACCAGAGAGTGCATACAGCATGTGTCTGATGAAGCTATATGGTTGTTGCCTTCATGGCCTGCCCCACAGTGTGCCTCAGTGAGTGATGAGTCATCACTTTGTGATGGCTGCATGTAATGTGCTGCTGTCACAGCATGTGGTCAGTAGGGAGAGAAAGCATACTTATTACTAGGCCTGAGTAAGAGATGGCCAGGCTGGCATGTAGTAACAAACAAAGAACGATGCATGTTGTTATTGTATGACTGGACTGACTGTCAACACGTTCTGTGGTCGCCCCCACCATTTGCCATATATGCACTCAAAGTTAATTCTCTCGCTATAGTAAGTGCTTTGATTATAGATTGACGTTATTCGAGTATTTTATTATATAGCTCATATAGTAGAAAAAACGGGGATTTAAAATGTTCTCGCTATTGGCAAAGGTCTCGTTATTAGCAGTGTCGTTAAACTTGATGGTCCACTGTATTTTCTCCATCCAGCTTTATAAAAGTACACATTTTAAAAAGTAAACACATGGATGGCCAGAATAAATATGGTTGTAACTGTTCTCCTATTAATAAGTTTTCTTCCTTGAAGGTGGTAGTGTGAGAGACTTCAGTCATAACTCAGGAAATATATATTTTGTCTCATAATTTTATCAGTAGAACTTAGCTGCTAAGTTTGATGCCACAACTGGTTTACTTATCACAAAAAATATCATGTGAACTTGTGTGCATGGCTTCAGATGATTGATTCATGTATTCTTGGGTAGGTGACTGCATGAAGACTTGCAGTAATGTAATTTTGCTTTCTCATCAGATTTCTTTTTAACTTTTATTATTTTCTCTTCATTTGCATCATGGCTTCGGATGATTGATTCATCTATTCTTGGGTGTAAATGACCGTTTGAAGGTTTTTGAGGAATAATTTTGCTTTCTCATTGTCACATCTCTGTATATATTATATAGCTGTTATTATTTTTCTTCATTTGCAGGGTGTCAGACTTACTTCTTAATTAATGTAAGTATTGTAACTTCAGAATTCTTTGTGATTGCCTTTGCGTTATGTGATTGTATAATACATATAAATAAGTGCAGTTCTTTCAAAAAGAAAATAATAATTGTAATAAGATGCTACAGAAAGTTGATTAGTTATCAAACTTCAAGCATTTAAACTTTTTAATCTGAAGCTTTTAAGCATGACAGTATTTAAGATATTGTACTGTATTGGGGACAACGTAAAGTAGTTATTCTTGTGTCAAATCACAGATGTTTGGTTTGGAGACTTAGCGCCATTTATATTCAGATTTGTGATTTTTCAGTTCTCTGAAGTACGAGACATTTAGATAGAATTACAATAAAACATTTTTTTTTATGCCTATGGTTGGTGAAAATGGAAAGTAATTAATAGCAGAAGTGCCATTGGCCCATACTGCCATTTCTTGCAATCTGACAATTTTTAAAGAAAAAGTGTGATCAGAGATTTTCAAAAATAGGTTCAGTGTAAAAAATATTATGACTGGTTTTTGTTTTATATTTTTGTGTGTGTAGAATGAGGAAGCCAGATCAGATACATGTTTTAATTTCATAATTCCCTAGGAAATGATGTTGACTTTGCAGAGTATTATGATGATCATGTTTTAATGAGATAGCAAGCTTATGTCCCTTTTATACAAATGCTTATAAATATTGTCATAGATACCACCTGTCACAGGATTTTATTCAAATCACCCCACACATTAAAAATTCTGCTTACACTTGCACATTCACAGCTACTTTTTCGTGATATGTTTCAGTATCAAATTAGTCTGTTCTTGTGACAGCAACTGGAAAACAGGCTTTGCCAAACAAGTTCATTATGTGTGCACTATTTGCTTTTCAAATTTATTTTAGCTGCTCTGTGTTATTTGCAGTAGCAATAACTGCTCTTTTCCGTAACTGGAGTCGCACCTTTTGTCAGTTTCATTCTCACTGAGTTCGGAATTTATTCGTTATTGTAATTCTATTAATGATTTGTTCAGCAGCTAACATAAACAGTATGATTTTTTTTATTAACCTTGTCATTAATCTGAACTATTTTCTGCAATTTGTAGCAGTCACATCCCATAGCATTTCTCGTGAAGTGTTGTAAGTTTGCTGTGCATTAATGTGACATCTGATATATTGAAGGTTTATGCGGATGATGAAAATGGGATTAAACAAATAATTTGCTTTTTCCCCATACTTTCAAAAAAGCATGGAGATTTGTCTGGTGGAAGTTTTTGCACTTCTCCTTAGGTGTCTTGAGAGAGGAAAAGCAATTACACTGTTAGTGTGCTTTTTATTAATTTTTTTATTAAATTATTTTTTTCGAGCAGATTACACACAAGAGGCACGTGGCATGTGATGGCGACAAAAGTAAGTTCTTCAAGAAATTTTATATTGATGAAAAATATAGATACATTTGCTCTCTTGAGATTATTATCTATCACAAAATCCCATTTCGTGGATTAATTAAAACCAGCGAGCATTCATCAAAGGTGTATAAAGTCAATTAAACATGCAGATATGTTCCTGTCAGGAAGAAAAGATCAGTGACTGGTAAATAACTAAAATGCAAGATTGGAAATTATGTTGTGCAGCACTTTAACCGGACTGTTTCCATATGTAAAGTACGGGTTTAGTAAGTGCCAATGTAAGTATTTAAATGACAATATAGGCTGTTAACACACGTATTTTGTGTCTTCCTAATAAACATACATGTGCATGCAACGTTTTTCATATCCCAGATTTTTACCTTATTTATTATATATGTTGGACAACTGAAATTTTCTTCATATCTTCAAGTCTTCAGTTATGTGTGAGTTACTAGGAGTAAGAGCTAAGACTGATGACATCTTTTGGTTCTGTACTGTATTACAGCTTGTCAGATGTACCAGAGTAGTGACATACTTGCCAAGTCTGCGATCAGCAGTGATAAGATGTAGAACATTTTCATCGCAGTCAGATCCGCTGGAACCCAATTCACCTGAGCTAACAGATGAATCAGCAAGTAAGCATGTCATTCGTATCCTGTAGATCAGTGGTTTTCAACGTGGACGATATTGTACAGGGCAGCAATTTTGGTATCCAGGGAGGCAAAAATAAAGAAAAGGGCAACAAGGGGACAAAATCATGAATGGAAAACAATTTGGGGGCAAGTGCAGTGCAGCCACTTGTTCAACAGCATATCTCGATGGTTTTATGAACAGAAAAGACCTGTTTCTTTTAGTGCATTTGATAAAGAATGCGTTTTATTTTATAATGAATAATTAATATGCCTGTTATCAATATAAATAAGGCTGCGAAAAAATTTAACAAGAAAATTTGGAGCCTAAGGGGGCAACTGCTTGAAGAAGGTTGAGAATCATTGCTGTAGATGCATGATAATCTATCAAGTCTTAAAGACTTAGTAGCAAACTTAACCCAGCATGCTTTACACTTTTGAGTCAATCTAATTGGTTTTTATACGTGATATGGGATAGGAGATAGAATATTCAACATGCAGTAGATAATTATCCTGTAGCAGTTTTTCTGAATTTAACCCTCGTCCCACGTTGAGTGAACTCGTCCATGTAACCCCCCATGCGGGGATAGCTAGCGGCCAGTCAGCCGATCGTTCGCGTGTTGTCATTAACCTCGGCGGTCGGGTCAATCGGGTCCTTGTGAACATGTGCATCGGCTTATAATGGATACTTGCAATAACAACAATAGTGGTGAATATATCGTAAGTGACCCCTATGATATTTAGATAAAGTACTTGTAATGATATGCAGTAAGTTCTATTGTTAGACGGAAGGCCCAAAATCAAGATTTTTCTGTATTTACATGTCATTTAACACTCGTTTTATCATTTTCCAAAGACCTCTGTGCTTTTTCTGTCCCTAAATCAGGCCATTCAGGTGAACAAATTATTTTTTTAAGCCAGGCGCTTAATTTGCTAACCACATGTATTGTGGCATTGCCATCTCCCTCCTCTACTGTGTAAAGTTTCTACTATGATGTTAGTTTTAGCAAGAGATTTGGTTTCCAGCTCGTAGAGTACATACATGTACTGAAAAGCGGTTCAATCAAAGCAACACAGTATCTCTCTAATTACCACATCAAATAAAGACAACGACCAACAACAAAGTCGGTCATTTTCTCCCAGTTTTCCCTGACGAAAAACCTACAGATGCCTTTATGCAGCAGGCCCTATTATTACATCGGAATTCATAATTACAGACATAGAATGGTGTCTCAAATACACACATGGCCCCTTTCTTCTCATTTCACATATAGACGACAACCAGCATCAAAGTAAAAGTTTCCCCAAGATTTTCCCCAGTTCGAACTTTAGACTGTCAGTACTATTACACAAGTATGACGAATAGTTACGAATAGTTGCATCGTAATAAACGTAATCGGACGATACCATTTTGTTAGATATAGTAGGGGTGGCAGGATAGATGAGCACGCGAAAATAATGTGGGGAAAAAAAACGCGAAAAAAAAGATAGTCGCAGCAACCGAATAAACAAAACATGAGGAGCAGCGCTGCCATACAATATATTGGCCTCCTGCTGGGCCCGGTTTGCAGGATGTAGGCCACAATATTGGCCTAGCATGTCTCGCGTATTGCGCGGGGACGAGGGTTAAGTTGTCACGGAATCTCTTATTTTACACTAATTGAATTAAAAATGTAGTTCAATTACTTGTCCAGCAACAGGAGAGCACTTGATCTCTGCTACCCAGAAGATGCGCCTAATGAAAAATGATAAATTTTGGCAGTGTAAGTGCTGTGTTTCTGAACTGAATTGTTTTCATTACAGAAACGAATATTTTCAGCACAAAACTTACAAAGCTAAATCCATCTCCAGAATCATCAACTGTTTGGCCAGATCATCTGTTGGGTCCATTGGGCCCACAAGACAAAAGATTTCCTTTGCCAGGTAGAGTGGGTACTTGTTTCCATCCGAGGAGACTAGACATTGAAGTCAATTTTAAACCTCTGCCACCACCATCATTCGATGCTGACACTGTATTACCTCCACTTCCATCTCAGCGACACACAGATATTGCAGAACAATTTTTAACCTCAATAGATGAGGTAAGTCAAAAGATGCATTGAGGAATAAATAAATGTTAACATGAGTGAGAACTTTCTTTCTGCTAAATAAAGGGATGCCTGTGTTTTGACTTGCATTATTATACATATTTATCACTGTACAGTTGAGAAGGGTTAAACCGAAATAGGCTAGAACGAAAATAGCGGTAAACCAAAAGAAAATGGGAATCCCCGATTATTTTCCTCTTTAGCTTTGTTAAAAAACTAGCACTTAACCAAAATAATCCCATTGATAAACCGAAAAGGAAATTCGCTGAATTCAGTAAACAGTCCATTGTGATCTGCCATACGTCGAGACAAGTTGCTGTATCGCCCCCACCAAAAAAAAAAACAAAACTGAGCAGAGCATGCTTCATTCTGCCCAGTAGTACAGGCCTACATGGGGGCGGCAGTACTGCAGGGATGGGGAAGAGGGAGGGAGGCCTATAACCTCGCTGGTCCGAAATCAGATGGCAGTGGATGACCTTTCGTGTAAAATACATGACATCAAAAATACAACACTCGTGGTTGTGGACAGCATATATAGTAATGGTAATGAGATTAGCAGGATGGCAGTTCTGCACTGTCCGTCCACACTCAAATCTCTACTACTACTATTTCCTGTTGCACCACTCAAATCTCTACTCTGAGAGTTAGTCCACATTCGCCCCCATATCCAGACTTCATGTGTCCCTAGGCCTGAATAGTCGCTCATTCTCATTCTCAGTCAAAAACACAGAGCAGGCGAAGACATGTTGAGTCTGTTTTGTCCAGGCACTTTCATAATTTGTCTTCTTCGGTAGCGATTTGGGCTACCTTTTTTGATACTGGTATTTTCCAAGCCTGCTATCACTAAACCGAAGCTCTTTCTAAACCAAAAACAAACTTGTGGTCCTGCTGATTTTGGTTTAACTGTTCTCTACTGTAGTATCACGACAAAAAAAAATTGAAGTGCACAAAGATTACTTGAAGAAGTTCTGCTGTTTGTATAAAGTGTAATATGTGCATAGTGACATTGCTGATGGTTTTGCTGTTGCAGCTTTGATTCTACGGCTTATAATGGATTAGTCCTGATTCATTAATTCTCAAAGGGTATAGACAAGCTAGCATTCTAAGGGCATATCAATCGACATCAATGATCCCGAAATAGTAGTCTTTATTTGTGAGCGAGCCCCACTAACCTCAATGGAAGTCGCACTGGACCAAACAGAGAAAATCGCGATGAAACACTAATATCCGATTTTATGTCGATTTTTTTTATTTTGGTCAATACTTAAAGTTCAAGCATTTTTCTATATTCTGGGAAAGTATTAGGTCTCAAATCAGTTTCTAGATATGATAAATATTGCTTTTAATACCTTTAATTTTGCCTCTGACACCGAATATTACAGCAATAATGGGGTTCATTGAACTCC
This sequence comes from Onchidella celtica, assembly GCA_963931925.1. NCBI lineage: Eukaryota > Metazoa > Mollusca > Gastropoda > Systellommatophora > Onchidiidae > Onchidella > Onchidella celtica. The sequence continues at coordinate 27,595,646 of OZ007567.1, forward strand.
CGATATCATTAAAATCAATAAACCTATTGTCACCAAATGTTTACAGAGCGTGTATCATTTATATTAGCACAGACATGCAAAATTTCAAAGCTGTAGGTTAATTACAAGTACCCGATGCTAGGGAGATTGTAAAGCCACCCGTCTCGCCGAGAGCAAACATCGCTCCTCCATCTTTAATGGCGATTTTCTCGGAAGTTACTTTCGTTTTTGACCAGGGGGTGGGTGTCTTTAAAACGCCATAACTTTGCAAGAAAAAGGAGCATTACAATAATTTTTACACCAAATTAAAGATGAGATTTCATACTTTTTGGTGATATCCATAACTCAAAACTGAAAAAATGCGACTTCCGTTGAGGTTTGTGGGGCTCATTCACATTTGTGTTTTGAGGACCACAACTGAAATGGTTCGACAACACATTATGGTGTTTTCAAGTGACAAAATTAGATAAGATTGCTTTGTACTCAGATTCTGTTGATTTTCTCCCATGAGTTTTGGAGAACAATAATAACCAATTTAAACTGCCACTCCTTTGTCAGTGCACTTCCTTCAACTGTCACTCTTGTGAAATATCTTTCTTTTTTCCACCTGTTACTCCTGTGAACTAATCTGATATAAAATAGCATGCACTTGCACAATCATGTGTGTATATATTCATAAACATTTTTGCTAATGTAAACTGATCAATCAAGTACCATAACACCTTAGAGCCAACAAAGGAAAAATCTCACAGTATTGATACTGACTTTCATGTCTTTGTTTGTAATGTATTTGTGTTGGAAGCTGAAACAGCATTTCTTGATGGAAGTACAGGTAAAGTTTCTAAATTCTATAATATTGTAACTCTCCTCCTAGTTTTAAGTGAACAAATTTGTGCAAAATCCTTTCTAATTTTTTAGGCCAGATATCCTATAAAATTTTAGTACTTATGTGAATAATTTCTCCCTAAATAGATTAAAACCTCCGTTAGAAAACAACAGCAGGGCATCCCTTATGCCTGAATAACAAAGACTTTTTCATTAAAGTGATAATTTTGGATATATTTATAAGTGGTTTATATCTTTTGCTTCTACTGTCAGGCCAGAGTTTTCTGCTATTGTATAACAGTACACAATACAGCCTGCTACTGTCACCCCCACTGTCTTGTGGGTCATCTCGGGAGAGAGGAAGACTAGGGGAAGGTAACCCTGAATACAAATACCACACTGCCTTGTGTGTTGCTATGATAGCAAAGGCTATGGGAGTAAACCCAGACAGAAAATCAGGAGTGGAGACCCGAAGGTGGTTGTCAGGGAGAACTGCATCAAACTGGCTTCCAGCATCTCCTGCAGCCGGACTAGTTCCAAATGTATTGACCTGGTCTCTCCTTTGGGTTTAACTAGAATGGCAGAGAGAGGGGTGGTGCCTCTGGGCAAAGCACCATCTCTTAAAAATAGCCCAGGCAAGGCAGCAAAACGAGGAGGCGTTTGCTCGGGCTTGGCAAGCGTCTGTCTCTCCTCTATAAGCCCACCCATTTCCGATTTGGAGAGGACACTCCAGCCATCCGTTACGGATGGGCACAACACGGGAGGTGGCAGTTACCGGTGATAAGCTCAATCCATTTGGCGTACGGATGAGCGCCAGGGGTCCCCTCTGTCGGTGGGAGCGGCTTTTCAGCTGCATTGATCAACTACCGCCCGCCGTAACCTGGGCAGCCCCCAGGCAGTTGGGTGTTGTTCCGCCACGTCAGCCTGCTTCATAAGGTGGTTGGAGCTAGACCAAAAGTCAAAAAGCTGACGTAAAGTGTGCACCTGGCAAAAACAGAAAAATACTAAAACTTGGTACCTGGAACGTCAGAACAATGCGCCCAGGCTTGCAACAGCAAGATCTCACTGATATTGACTCCATCAGGAAATCCCAAATTATTGATCGAGAACTTCAGCTACTAAACATCGACATCGCTGCCCTTCAAGAAACTCGACTTCCCGACTCCGGGTCAGTCAAAGAAGAAAACTACACCTTCTTCTGGCAGGGCCTTAGCAGCGAACAGCCGAGAATCCACGGCGTGGGCTTCGCCGTAAAAAACTCCCTTATCAATTCGATCGCAACTCCAATTGGAGTGTCAGAACGCATCATGACACTCAGACTGAACACCCGGTCTGGTTTTACCAACATTATCTGTGTCTATGCCCCAACACTTACCTCCTCTGACGAAACCAAAGACATTTTCTACGAGGCATTGCAGAGGACTCTCCACAACATCCCTCTCACCGAAGGCCTGCTAATTCTGGGTGACTTTAACGCTCGAGTGGGAGCAGATCACTCCGCATGGCCAAAGTGCATTGGGCACTTCGGCATTGGCAACATCAACGAAAACGGGCAGCGCCTTCTGGAGCTATGCTCCGTAAACTCATTATGTGTTACAAACACGTACTTTGACCTTAAGAGATGCCAAAGAACATCATGGCGCCATCCCAGGTCTGGCCATTGGCATCAATTAGATCTTATTCTCTCAAGGAGGAAGAGTTTGGGCTGTATAAAAATAACTCGTTCCCTCCACAGTGCTGACTGTGACACCGACCATGCACTGGTAGTCAGCAAAATCAAAATTTCGGCCAAGAAAATATACAGATCAAAAGCCCCTTCAATCCCTAAGATCAATGTAACAGCAATCAGAGATGAATCAAATAGAAAGTCATTTGAAAAGTTATTTGCTGAAAGCATGGATAATGTCACCCAATGTGACTCGGTAGATGAAACATGGAACACTCTCAGTTCAAAAATTCATGACTGTGCCATCAAGTCTTTTGGACAGCATAAAGTTTCAAACAACGACTGGGTAGCCCAGAACAGCGAAATTCTCCTACCTCTCATTGAGCAAAAGAAATCTGCTTTCAATGAGTATAACAAAAATTGCAATCAGAGTACAAAAACTTGTTTGAAAAATGCAAAAGCTAAACTTCAGCTGGAGGTAAGACGTTGCGCCAACAAATACTGGACAGACTTGTGTAACAGCATACAAGAGGCAAATGAAAAGGGAGATATGAAAACCGCCTTTAGTCAGATGAAAGTAGCTCTTGGGCCAATCATCACCAAAAGCGCCCCACTTAAGTCTGTAAATGGTGAACCCATCACAGATAAAAATGAACAACTGAATAGGTGGGTAGAGCATTACTCTCTGTTGTATTCAACTGAGAAAAATATTCCACCAGATTTTGAGGAACACCTCCAAAAACTGCCAATAATGGCCGAACTTGACGCTGAACCTTCCTTAGTCGAGCTTTCCAATGCAATCGACCACCTGTCTGCTGGAAAAGCCACAGGAAGTGACAACATTCCTGCAGAGGTATTAAAAGACCTAAAAGGCCCACTATTACCACACCTGTATAATCTGTTACTGCAGTGTTGGAAAGAAGGCGTGATACCACATGATATGAGAGACGCCAAAATTGTCACACTTTACAAGAACAAAGGAGACAAAGGCGACTGCAACAACTATCGAGGCATATCCCTCCTCAGCATTACTGGAAAGGCTTTTGCTCGCGTCATCCTCTGCCGCCTTCAACAACTGGCGGAAAAAGTCTTACCAGAAACACAATGTGGCTTTCGAAGCAAACGATCAACTATTGACATGATATTTGCACTTCGGCAAATCCAAGAAAAATGTAAAGAACAAAACAGGCCGCTTATAACATGCTTTGTGGACCTAACAAAGGCTTTCGACACCGTAAGCCGATCTGGCCTGTATGCAGTCCTTAAATCCATAGGCTGTCCACCAACATTGCTAAAACTTATTGCATCCTTCCACACTGACATGAGGGCATGTGTCAACTTTGAGGGCTGCACATCCAATTCATTTGCTGTAAACAGCGGTGTGAAGCAGGGATGTGTTCTTGCTCCTACCTTATTTGGTATATATTTTGCAGCCCTACTCAAGAATGCCTTTGGTCAATGTTCAGGTGGAGTACTTATTAACACCAGAGTGGACGGCTCCATTTTTAATGTTGCCAGACTAAAAGCAAAATCTCGTACAGAGCATATTATGTTACAAGAGCTCCTCTTCGCAGATGATGCTGCAATCGTGGCCCACGATGAAACCACGCTCCAGGCTCTCATCAATAGCCTTGCCAAAGCCTGTGACAAATTCATGCTAAAGATCAGTGTCTCAAAAACTGTAGTTTTGACACAAGGCTTGAGAAACCCCAACCCAATCATGCTGAATGGCTCTCCTCTGGAGCAAGTGGGAAAATTCTGCTACCTAGGCTCAACCATCAGTGGTAGCACAGACATAACAACTGAAATAAATGCCAGAATAGGAAAGGCGGCCACAGCTTTTGGCAAACTCTCAAAAAGGGTGTGGAACAATAGCAAGCTGACCATCAAAACAAAGGTACTCGTGTACCAAACTTGCGTCCTAAGCACCCTGCTGTATGGCTCAGAGACATGGACCACCCACTCCAAACATGAAAGATCCCTCAACTCCTTCCACCTGCGCTGCCTACGCAAAATTCTCAAGATCAAGTGGCAAGACAGGATCTCAAATATCGAAGTTCTGAGCCGAGCCAACATTCCATCAACTCAGGCTCTCCTAGGCAAAAAAAGACTGCGGTGGCTTGGACATCTCCACCGTATGGAAAATGATCGCATCCCCAGACAAATTCTCTACGGGGAACTTGCTACTGGCAACCGACCCAGAGGTAGGCCACATCTGCGATTCAAAGACACTTGCAAGGTCACGATGAAAGCATTCAACATCGACCCCAATGAATGGGAGAACCTTGCAAATGATCGAAGCAGATGGAGACAAAAATTGCGCAGTGGCACGCTCGCAATAGACTTCAAGGCAAAAGAAACATACCTGACAAAACGACAGAGGCGGAATGAAAACACTCGCCAAAGTGAACCCAAAAGACTGACCTGCAATCACTGCCATCGCACTCTCGGGTCAAACATTGGTAGAATAAGCCACGAGAGAAGCTGTCAGTCAAAGTGAAAGTGAATATTCTAGCTGCTAAGACCGTCTGTAAAGACGCTAAAGGCCATATATATCTTTTGCTTTTACCATTGTAACTTGATTCAGAAAAGATGGGATTGGTAAAGTTTGTATTATACATGTAACTATAAGTCCTTTTCTTGGACATAATTGTCAGTTTGTTTCACCTGGAATTTAAGCCTGACATAGCAGTCTGAAAACTACAACAATGAAGACAATTCACAGTGCACAGCTGTAGTGGTGGCATTTAAACATTACTAAGTATGCTTTTTGATTTTCAAACAATGTAGGCCCACTGCTCACTGCATTTGTACTAGCACATACGAATGTTGAGAATATTCTTGAGATATTTTTAACAGTTTTGATAACTACAGAACTAAAGATTTACTAACGGCAGTTGTCAGATTTTACATTTTCATGTGCTTCCACTTTTTTTTCTTTTCTGATTCATATTTTGGTCATTGTGTCAAACTATGTGAATTGGAATCTCACCAAATTAAATGTTGCAGAAGAATGTCCAATTTTATGATAAATCTTTTAACAGGCATACAGAGCCTTTATAGTGTGCCTTATGGTAATGATATGCATGGGCCTACATGTATCATGTTGTGCTGGTAGGGACATGACAATTTATGAACTTGTCATTTATTAGGTTAGAGTTGACCACAGGTGTGGTGGTCAGCCAGTGTGGAATAATATGAAACAGTAATGCATACTTTTTAATGGCTGTGGAGATGTCAGGCATCCCTCACCTGACAGAAAAAAAAAAAAAGAACTATTTTGGAGTGTTGTTATTTATTGATTTTCTGTGGTGTTGCTGCTGAAATCATTATTGTATCCGGTGATCCCTATTAAAGCACTGTCATGCATAGACAGGTAAAGGTACGACCGCACACGGACTGACAGGAGGCTCGCCAGCCATAAAATAGATCATAAATTGAATATTTTAGAATAAAAATCTTAAATAAATAAATATATTAATATACAAACAGCGTATTTTGTTATATAAATTTATTTTAAAAATAGCTTCTTTTATCTGCCAGGGCTGACAGACTTTTTCTGCCGGCCCAGCCATACAAGCAGAAACAATGGCCTCGGATGCCTATTGCACCCGGGACCACCCAACGCAGAGTTTTTATAAAGATCCCTGAAATTATGCTCTGCTGCGGGACTAGTCTTGGTGTTCTCTCTCTCTTTCTCTCCCTCCCTCCCCTCCCCCCCCCCCCCCCTCTCTCTCTCTCTCTCAATGTGCGTCAGCTGAGGCAAATGTTATAAATAGTTGAGAGGAGATGAGTATTATGCGATTCGAACATGACTTTTTTTTCCCGTTCGGCCTCAGGACCTTATCGCGAAGGAAGTTATTTTGAGACAGACCTGATTTGTCTCTAGAAGGTCTTGGATTTACCAAGCGTTCTTCCAGACAGCATATTATTATCCGTCAGTTACGGAAAGCCCCATATCGCACAATGTCAGAGCGAGACTGCAAAATGGGCATGTCAAAGTATTCGGCTTTTCAACGTGCAATCTTTTTTTTTTAATTGTCTTTGGAGTCTTGCGTTTTCGTGGAGTGATCCGGAAATTGCATTGATTGGTCGCTAATTGACGATGGGTGAAATTTGAACGTTAATGGGAACGGCACAAAATTGTTTTGTCACATTGGTTCTTTCGGGCAGACTACAAGAGCAATAGGACCACTGTAACTGGAAGATAAAGGCGCTCATCTTTTTCTCTTATCCCCTTTCTATTTTGTCAAGACTCATCCTTTAGAGCTTCTGAACGTACATCGCTGGCCATGATATGAATAAGGTAATAAATACAAGTAACACCGAGAATCGACAGTCTGTTCGTCATTGTAAAAGGCTACTAGGTTTGTGATAGTATAAGAATTATGTTTAGGACCAAGCCCAGATTTACGTTGATAAAAATATAAAGCACGTGCTTAGCGTGGACAGATTCTGCATATTACTTATTATTCCAGATTAAGCACATTAAGCACATCTTTCTGTCACACGTACGGTATGTCGCATGGCAGTGCCTTCGCGTGCCTTGTGCCTACCATAAGTTGCGATTTTCATTTTCTTAGGCGCCTTTTGCCCCCGTTTTTATTACTGTTAGATTATGTTTCATTGCTAAACATTGTGTAGGTCCATAGAGTATTCCAATCGAATACACCGTTGTAATAGTTGTCACCCCGTTCTTTCACCCATATACATTACCTTAATAGACTACCCTCAGTGTTTTGTTATTGATCGTGTATGAGTGAGTCTTTCGAGCCTCGGCGTCCACGTTTCAGTATGGTTTCATCGTGAAACCCTAATCCGTGTACTTTTGTCATGCCACAATCGTTACTTCTGAACCGCCCAGGTGTAGCAGGCCAGATTATACCCCCGCTAGACTATACCCGGGGTTAAACTGGCCTAGCCCAGAATATCCCCCCGGGGTATATTCTGGGCTAGGCCAGTTTATACCCCGGGGTTTACTTTGGGCTAGGCCAGACTATACCCCCCTAGTCCAGATTATACCCCCTACTTTTTTTTTAAAACAAGTCAAGACCGCAGTTTATTTCAACTTTAGTTTGAATTGTCCATTATCACTGTCATCAGATATATTAAAGCATACATTTTTGACTCTTGTAAATTATGATACATTTAAAAGGAAATAAACATGCTTAAAAAGCATTGAAAATCCATTGAAACTGATATGATTAAACTTTAACACTAATTTTACTTGTGTCCGTTGGTATTATTATTGTTTTGGTTTTTTCATAATTAGTTGTCCATGAGTTAAACATGTATTGTAATCTTTTTGTTCGGCACCACTAACATATACTTAGTGGCAAGGTATGAACTAATTATAAGACCCATAAGTGTAAAGTTATCTGAATCTTATTTTAATTTTTGAAAATCAGAAATGTGCTTGATATGTCGGAACAATTAGATCTACACACAAAGTTACACTGATGCAGAGAGAAAGGCCAGGAAAGAATACATAGAGAAAAAAAACAACAACAACATTTTAACAACTTCTTCTTCTTCTTCTTCTGCGTTCCCCATCATGGCGGACGTCAAATCTTTACTCCAATCCTCTGCAAGAAAGCAGCTGTTCTCTTCAATTGTTCCAAGCTGCCATACAGCTTCTCCCTGACAGGCGTGGCCTCAGGCCAATGGGCTTCCCTTTGCATGTTATATTTTGGACAAGTCTGCAGGATGTGTTCTGCATTTTCTGCTTCTAAGCCGCATTCGCATACACTGCTGTTGCCAATTCTAAAGATGCGATGCATGTGATCCTTTAGCAGATTGTGTCCTGTGCGAAGCCTGAATATCATAACCTGTTCTGCTCTGTTCAGTTGTCTTATTGAGTCTTCACCCTGGAATTTTGGATGGTTATTTTTCCATTGCTTTTGGTATGTGGCTTTTATGATGGTCTTTACTTCTTCGTGGGAGACACTTCCATCTGGTTGTTGCTGCTTAGCTCCCTCCTTGGCCAGATTATCTGCAGCTTCATTGCCATATATACTGCAGTGTCCAGGAATCCATTGCAGGTAAACTTCTCTGGCTGAGTTTTTCAGTTGCATTAGCTCTGTAATAAGTTCATTGTGTATCATGCAATCTGGATTTTGGAGAGATTCGAGCACAGACCGTGCATCTGACAGGAATACAACTTTGGAGTCATATGTGCCTTCTTCCTTGTAGATGGCCTTTGATCCCTCTAGCAATGCCAGTGCCTCCGCTTTGTAATTGCTACATCTCTTCCCTCCAGGCATTCTGATTTTCTTATTAGTTCCATTTGGCCATTCAATGAATATGCCAGCTCCTCCGTCGGTGACAGCTTCAGTAGCCGATCCATCTGTATATATTCTGACCCATTCGTCTCTTGGGTATTTCTGGTCAAGGTACTGCAGTGTCACTCTTTTCAGTGCCTCCTGGTTTAGGTCTTGTTTGGAGGAAATGCCCTTCACACTGGTTATAATAGGTGGCAGCTTTGTTCTTGCCCATGGTGGACATCTGTTTGTTACTTCTCTTACTTCCTCCACCGATAGTTTTGTTAGGTTGTGATTTTTTTCTAGTCTTTGTGCATTTTCCACAAAGTTTGTTCTCTTCAGCCTGTCAGTGCCTTTCTCTTTGGATCTCGGGTGGAGTGGTTGATGGATCTGTGACTTTATTTTAGAGTACTGGTTTAGTATCTTCTTGTCTCTTCTTTCAGGTAGAGATTCCAGTGTAGTAACTGTTTCCATTTCTGTGATGGGTGTTGATTTTATGCCTCCCGTAATGATTCTCAGGCTTTGGTTTTGTACTTTGTCAAGTTTTCCCATTTGGCTTTTGGCACATGTACCCCAAGCAGCCATTCCATATTCTAGTGCTGGTCTGACATATCCCTGGTAAGTATGCTTTAGGATTGTCATACTTGCTCCCCATTTTGTTCCTGCTAATTTTTTCATTAATCTGGTTCTTTGATATCCTTTTCTTTGGCATTCTGCTATCTGGTTTTTCCATGTTAATCTGGTATCAAAGTGCACACCAAGGTATTTGGGTGATTCATTTTTCTTAAGAGTGTGTTGGCCTACATTTAGCGTGATGTTGTCCAGCTTTGGAGAAAGGCTGAATACAGTGTAGTTTGTCTTGTGAGCATTTAGTTTCATACACCATGTTTCTGTCCAGTCTTGTAGGTGGTCCAGGGTGATCTGTAATCTCTGTCTGGCCGCTCCCGCATTACTATCGGAGGAGAGCAGAGCAAGGTCATCTGCGTACATCACTGCTTTTACTTCTCTGCATAGTGTTCCTTTCAGGTCGTTGACATATAATAGGAACAATGTTGGAGATAAAACCCCTCCCTGTGGCACTCCATGCCTCAATTTGGCTTCTCTGCTTAGGGTTCCTTGAGATGACACTCTAGCTTTTCTTCCATACAGGTAGCTGCAGATCCATTTTAGCATATTGTGCGTCACTTTAGCCTGCAACAATTTCAGTATCATTCCATCCCTCCATACTCTGTCGAAGGCTTTCTCCATATCGACCCATACGGCTACCGTCTTCTTTCCTTCTTGGAAGCCGTCTTCTATGACCTGTGTGATATAGGTGATCTGGTCTTCTGTACATCGACTTCGTCTGAACCCGGCTTGTTCATTCACAAGGATGTGATTGCTTTCCAGATACCACATGAGTCTTGCATTAACAATCCTTTCTTGTAGTTTGCACAGACAGCTGGTTAGACTGATGGGTCGGTAGTTTTCTGGTTTATTACCTGGTTTACCTTCTTTTTTGATGGGGATAACGGTTGCTTTTTTCCAAGTGGCAGGTATTTCTCCAGTCTTCCATGAAGCATTAAAAAGTTGGAGTAGTTTTCTTTTGGCTGTCTCTCCCAAATGAATAAGCATCTCATTTGTTATTCCATCAGGTCCTGGAGACTTTTCTGTGGTTAGGGCTTTTAGCGCTTGCTCTAGCTCTTCTTTCTTCAGTGGATCCGTCATGATTTTATCCTCTGGTTCCTTGTGCTTGTTCTTTAGGGTTCTATTATTTTCCTTCACCTCCTTGTCAGAATGTTTTTCCACTGATATGTTGCCAGTCTCCTGAAATTGTTTCATGAATGAGTTGGCTGCCTGTTGTGCGGTTTGCAGGTTACCATTTTCTGTTTCAAGGGCTGGGGGTGCAAAATAGTTTGGTTCTCTATTAAGTGCTCTTGTCAGTTTCCACAGTTTTGTCCCGTTCTTGTCCAGGTCCAACCTCTGTGTTTTCTCTTGCCATGCAGTCCGAGAAGTATGTATTGTTTCTCTTTTCAGTCTGGCCTCTGCTGCTTTGAAGGCGATCATGTTTTCATCCGTTGGTTCTTCTTCTGCTGTCTCTCTTGCCTGTGTTGCTGCATTAGTGAGATTCTCAAGCCCATCAGACCATAGGGGGATGTAGTTTTTTCTTGCTCCTCTTGGTATACTTTCCCTTGCGGCTTTCAGTATTGCTTCTGTGAGTTCCCTTGCAGATTTATTAACATTCTTGGACTTGCAATTTGTTTTGGTGGAATAAAGGTTGGTGCTCCTTTGGAATTTTTCCCAGTTTGCTCTTTTGTAGTTCCATCTGGGGACAGTTGGTGCTTGGTTGCAAGATTTATTTGAGTCTATTTCAGTGAGTATGGGTCTATGGTCGCTACCTGCAAGTTGGGGAAGCACTGCTCTTCGTATTTTCCCAGTCAGGTCTTCTGACGCAAAGGTGAGATCTGGGTTTGTGGTAGTTCTCCATGTGCGTGAGAAGAATGTGTCTGGGTCCTCTTCATCGTAGAGTAGTTGTAATTTAGTTTCCACTTGCCAGTTTTCCATTTCCTCTCCTCTCTTATTCAGATCATCGTATCCCCAGCTTGGGGAGTGGCTGTTAAAATCACCCAGTACTAAGCATGTCTCCTCTCCTATATCTAGTTTCTCAAGTGATAGTTTCTTGTTGGGTGGGCAATAGCAGTTGTAAATACTGATTTCAGAGTTGTCTTTGTATAACTTGATACCCTGTAGTTCTGACTGGTTGTCCGTGTCAATCACTATATCTTTTATGGTGTAGTCATTTTTAACTAGTATGATGATTCCACCCTTGTGTCCCGTTATCCTATCTTGCCTCAAGCACTGGTATCCTCTTATTGAGAAGCGTATGTTGTCCGTGAGATGGGTTTCCTGTATGCAGGCGACATCCACTTTTTCTTGATACAGCTTTCGCATTAATGGCAGCTTTTTCTTGGCTACTCCTTCTGCGTTCCACTGTAGCACTTTAAGATTGGTTCCAGTCGTCCGTAACCTCACACCTCTTCCCCTGGTTCCACAAGAAGAGGGTAAGGCACCACCAGATCGCTTGGGTGGGCCCTTTGGGCCCGGCGCTACACCTGTCCGGCGGGAGTCCACAGGCTTCACACCATAACTTTTAGTAAATTTTTGGTGTCCGTCCATGATTTTTAGGGGGTTGGTGCGTGTCACTGCAGTTTTCAGGCAAGGTTGTTACACCAGTCTGGTCTATCTGCACCTTTCGGTCCAGTGACTCCGGCTTTGGCCTGCTTTTCTGTCAGGATGTGCTTCCTTAGCCTTTGATCTGTCAAGATCTTCTGCAAGGCAGCAGAGGTTTAAGTTCGGAGTTTTCCATCTCCTATTTAGACTGCCTTTCGGTGCTTACGGTCTCTATCTAGCCGGGTTTGGAGTCAGAGTTTTCCTTCTCTTAGATAGGTTGCTTGACATTGCTCACGAGCCCCATCTGCCCGGGCCATGTTGGTCCACGGCACCTTCTAGGTGCAACCCCTTTTTTTTCGGGGCTCCTCTATCCGCCACCCAGGGGACGCGCCCCTGTGCTGTATGGCCCCAGCACGGGGCTTTTAACAACTGAACTGGCAGATGATGGAATTCCATCATCCAGCAGACATTAAATACTTCACACCAAACTAAATACATACTAAAATTGTTTCACATAATGAATTTAACCTGTCCAGATCCACGTTACAGAAAGCCAACCAGTAATATACAATAATAACAATAAGAACACCAAATCATCTTATTTACTCTTGAAAATAAAGAGAATATAATCAATATCAGAATCATCATCATCTTGGAATAATACAAAGATAAGAGGGAATATAAAAATGACCTACACATCATTCTAGAATCTATAAGCAGCAATAATGTGTGTGTGTATGTACCAAGTACACGTAAAAAAAAATGTGTTAAATCTTTTCAACTATTCAAGTAGAACTGGACTGAAAGCTTTAACGAAGTAGCTTTGATAGTCATGTCATCATCATCATTGCCTTTCTCACCCTGGATCAGGGTATAGGCCACCAACAAACACTTTCCATCCCTCTCTATCATGGGCCAGTCTCTTTACATTATTCCAAGTCTTTCCGCTTCGTTGCACATCATTTTCTCTGGCTCTTCTCCACGTTCCGCGCGGCCTTCCTCTTGATCTCTTGCCCTGGGGATTCCAATCCAATACCTTCTTCGTGATGCTGTTTCCTGACCTCCTGAGAGTGTGGCCGATCCATCTCCATCGCCTCCTACCAATTTCCTCTCTGACTGGGCTCTGTCTTGTTCTTTTCCATACAATTTCATTGCTGACCTTGTCTGTCCATCTGATCTTAAGTAGCTTCCTCAAACATCTGTTGATGAAAACTTGGATTCTCTTTATGCAGGCCTGGGACGCATTCCAAGTCTCACATCCATACAACAGGACTGACTTCACGTTCGAGTTGAATATCCTCAGCTTTGTTTTTAGAGATATATCCTTGGTTCTCCAAATCTTGCTTAAGGACGTGAAAGCTGCCTGTGCCTTTCCAATTCGTGCTTTGACTTCTGCCTCTGTTCCTCCCTTATTGTCAATGATACTACCAAGATAGCAGAAGGACTCTACATCTTCCAGTGGTTGATCTCCTACTCTGACTTGTGCGCTTGGGGGTGCAACAATTTTTAGGACCTTCGACTTCGCAGGATGTATCCTCAATCCAATAGATTCTGAAATTTTGTTTAGAGCTGTAGTCTTTGCTTGCATCTGGTCGTGTGTGTGCGACAATAGTGCCAAGTCATCTGCAAAATCTAGATCGTCCAGCTGTGTCCATGGGGTCCATTGTATGCCATTTCTTCCTCCACTGGTGGTTTCTTTCATAAGCCAATCAATCACCAGGACAAACAGAAATGGGGACAGCAAACAACCCTGCCTAACACCAGTCTTGATATCAAAGCTGTCAGTAAGCTCGCCATCGTGTACGACTCTGCAACTTGTCCCCTCGTACATGCTCTTGATAAGGTTCACCATCTTCTCTGGGATTCCATAATGTCTCAATATTCTCCACAGTGTTTCTCTATCGATGCTATCAAAGGCCTTCTCGTAGTCAAGGAAGTTCACTATCAGTTGGGAGTTCCACTCTAGCGACTGCTCTACTATGATTCTCAGCGTGGCGATCTGGTCGGTGGTTGATCGATTACTCCTGAAACCAGCTTGCTCCTCACGAAGTTTTGGGTCTGTTGCATTCTGTATTCGCTTGAGAATAATCCGGTTGAAAACCTTTCCTGGGATGGAGAGAAGTGTAATTCCTCTGTAGTTACTACAATTGCTGAGGTCCCCTTTTTTTGGAAGCTTCACGAGGTGTCCTTCCTTCCAGTCCTTTGGAAACTTGCCTCCGGTCCAAATCCTCGAGAATAGTGAGTGCAGACCCTCTGCAGCCCCAGCAGCATCTGCCTTCAGCGCCTCTGGTGGGATCTGATCTGGTCCAGCTGCCTTGCCTCGATTTAACTGCTTTATGGCATCATTAATCTCTGCTTTAGTCGGAGGGTCGCAACTGATCGGTAAATCATTTCTTGCGGGTAGAATGTCGGGTGGGTTGCTTGGTGGAGGTCTGTTCAAGAGGCTGTTAAAATGTTCTATCCATCTTTTTGCCTGAGCTTCCTTTCCAAAAATAGCCTTCCTGTTGTAATCCTTGACAGGAACTTCAGGTTTTCCATATTTTCCAGCAAGAGTCTTTGTAGTCTGGTAGAGGATCCTCATGTGTCCTCCTGTTGCTGCCTTCTCTGCTTTCTCTGCTAACATTCCTATAAACTCCTCTTTGTCTTTTTTAATTGATTTTTTGACCTCTTTAGCTGATGCTCGGTACTCTTCCTGGTTACCAACTCTTGAGCTTCTTGTACGACTTGCATTTACCTGTTCTTTTAGGTCTCTTCTTATCCTTATCAAGTCCAGTGATTTTTGACTGATCCATTCCTTGTGTTCCACTTTCTTTTCCCCAAGAACATCCTGGCATGTCGATGTAAATACTCCTTTTACCTTAGCCCAGTGAGTCTCCAAATCTACTGTCTCTTCGAGGTCAACAAGGGGTTTGAATCTATTCCTCAGTGTCAGCTGGAACTCTTCCTTCTTGTCTCCATCCAGAAGGCTCACTTGAAACTTTCTCCTCTTTGTTCCTGCTCTGGTACCTTGTTTCTTGAGGCGGAGTTTGAGTCTTGCCAGCAGCATGTGATGGTCAGATCCAACATCAGCTCCTCTCTGTACTATGACATCCTCCAGTGAGCGTCTGAATCGTCGGGTGATGCAAAAGTGGTCAATCTGGTTTTCAGTTACTCCATCCGGTGAAATCCAAGTGGCCTTATGGATCCTCTTGTGTGGGAATACTGAACCTCCAATCACATAGCTGTTAAATGCGCAGAAACTTGCAAACCGCTCTCCATTCTCATTCATTTGTCCTAAACCATTGCACCCCATAATGTCCTCATACCCTGTATTGTCCTGTCCTATCTTGGCATTGGCGTCTCCCATTATAATGTTCACATCTTTTCTTGGCAATGTGTCAACTATTTCCTGAAGCTGGTTGTAGAAATCGTCCTTGTCCTCATCGGTTGCTTCATTTGTTGGGGCGTATATCTGCACAATGTTCATGTTGATGTTCTTGTTCTTTGTAGTAAATGATGCCAATATAATTCTCCTTCCGTAGGGTTCCCATCCCCTCAGTGACCTCTGGGCGTGCTTGCTCAAGATGATCGCTACTCCTTCTGTATGCTTTTTGTCCTCCCTTCCAGAATACAAAATCTTTTCCCCAGAATTAAGTTGTTTCAGTCCGGACTGTATCCAGCGGGTCTCGCTAACTCCAAGTATGTGCAGTCTGTATCGCCTCATCTCCATTGTAACCTGGGCACTCTTTCCTGCTTCATACATGGAGCGGACATTCCACGACGCAATCCGGAGTGACTTGTTTGATGAAGGAGCAGTCAGGCCAGTGGAGTCCTTTCGGCTTTGTCCATTGTCCTTCATTGAATCTACAGGTGCAGATGCTCCCCCTTCTCCCAAGATAAAAGACTGATTTAAAGTATTTGCTTGTGTTTCTGTAACTGGTTTATTTTTACAGGGTGGGTAGTTGGCCCACCGCCAACTGGCTCTTCTCGGGAGACCAGGACCTTTGCACCTTTAGTCGCCTCTTACGACACGCAGTATCACGTCAGATGTATTCTTTGCTGTCCCTCTTCGATAGTCATGTAAAATGACATATTAAATCCACTGAGACAACAGTGCATTGCAGAAAGTAATTACAGTATGTTATGGCAAAAATTCGATGGATCATGTTGCATGAACATGTCTTGTTAATAAATTCTTTGATAGCGTATTTGTAGAAATGTATACATTTTATGTAGCTCATGGTTTAAGGCACTGGATTAGTTTCACTCACGTTCGTTGGCATGTTGTAGTTGTTTTTGAAGTTGGTTGCCATTGAGTAAAATTTGCACGGTACTGTTTGTTTGGCACTGACATACACTTAGTCCCAATGGATGAAATAATTAACGGACTCATAAAAATGAAGTCATTTTAAATATTTTTTTGTGTACAAATACACAGTTGTTAAATCCCTTGGCAAGGGAAGTGTTAAGCTTAGGAAGATAAAGACAGACAAGGTCTTTTTTTATTATTACTATTATTTCACTCGCGAGTGACATACCTTTATTCACTATAACACATAGGTTCAATCTTTCAAAAGCCTTGCAAACTAATCCAGTGTCTTAAACCGTAATGTACATGAAATGTGTATCTTTCTACAAATAACCTATCAAAGAATGATACTCACTAACAAGAAATACTGTTACTGTTAATGTAACATGATCCATTGAATTTTGCCTCAACATGCTATAGATCTAATTACCTTTTACAATGCACTACTTTTGTCTCAGTGGACTTACTCCGTCGGCCTACACAACTGTCAAGGCTATTTCACTAAAGCTTTCTGTCAAGTTTTACTTGAATATTTGAAAAGATTTAACACGTTTTTTTATATAGTTGATACACATACATTGCTGCTTATAAATTCTAGAATGATTTGTAGGCCTACGCTGCCATTTTTACACCCCCTCTCATATCTTTGCAATTTCCAAGATGATGATGATGATTCTGATATTGATATTTCTCTATATTTTCAAGAGTAAATAACATGATTTCGTGTTCTTATTGTTATCATTATTACTGGTTAGCATTCTGTAATGTTTCAAGTGGATCTGGACAGGTGGAGTTCATCAGTCGCAAACATTTAGTGGCTATTTAGTTTTATGTCTGCTGGATGATGGAATTGCACTATCTGTCAGTTGGATTATCATTATGTTTTTATTTTATTTTTTCTGTGTGTTCTTTTCTGGCCTTTTCTCTCTACATCATTGTAACAAAAAATACAATGCATGTTTTACTCATGGCCAACCAACTATCAAAATAATAATAATAATAATAATAATATCATCAACGCACACGAGTGAAATTAATGCTGAAATCTAATCATGTCAGTTTGAATGGATACTCAACTCTTTTGTATATCAATGTATTTTAATGCATGTTTGTTCCTTCTAAAATGTATCATGATTTACGGGAGTCGAGAATGTATGTATGTACACCAAAGTAAACTAAGGCTGAAATAAACTGTTATTATTATTTTCTCTAAATTACATTCTGACTTGTTGGTGTCAAGAATGTGTTCATGTTTGTATTAATATGATATCTGATGACAGTGATGAAGAACAGGCTGAAATAAACTGTGGTCTTGACTTGTTTTTTTTTTAAAAGTAGGGGGTATAATCTGGACTGGGGGGGTATAGTCTGGCCTAGCCCAAAGTAACCCTGGGGTATATTCTGGGCTAGGCCAGTTTAACCCCGGGTATAGTCTGGGCGGGGGGTATATTTTGGCCTGTTACACCGGGTCTCTCACTGGACCCCCTTGTTATTTCGGCTCATTTTTTTTTTTTCAAGAAGTTGGTGAAGTTTGAGACGCGCACACTTTGTTCAGTGTTTACACTTTGATGTACTCTTATCAGCTACCAATAAGAGTACTTAAAATGGGTCACGGACAAACAAGACTTAGATCTAGTTGTTGACACGAAAAGATTGTTAGGTTTGGGGGTCGAAGAACTTTCTCCAGTTGAAGAAGAGCGTAGACAGTGGTAGTTGCTATACACTCTTTCTGCAGCAGGGCGCCCTCTTGGGTAAGCTATTACAAATATTATGTTGTAGTTACTTGTGAGTCTAGCGAAACCGAGAATCACCATCTACAATAGGCCCACAGCTTTCAGTTAGGTCAGAGCGTCCTGTGTTGTTGTGTGTAGCAAGTCAGTGTGTATTTCCAATCCGTTGAAACGTACCATTTAGCCCTGAGTCTTCATGCAGTGACAGGGCTTGAACGTTTTTGTGGGAATCATTGACCGTTTTGTGTTTTAATTCTCAGCCATAAAAATATTTGAATAACTTGTGATAGATTCGGGAGCATCGGCCTGGAACGTAACGCAGACATTGCGATGTTTGTATGATCACGATGCCGCGTGTGAAGTCTGCTTTGACGCGTATTATATTTGCAGGAATACGCATTTTTATTCTAATCACATAGCGTCACCCGTTTGCAACGACCAATTATTGTTGTCAGTTTTAGGGAGGCATGTAGGTTTTGTAACATCAAGCTCTCATTGTAAACGATAGACTTTATCAAGCAAAGAAAGGGATCGAGGGTTTGACACAAATTTTATGTGCTCTTTTCTCTATGCTGCCCCAGATATCATTGTCCTTGTGTGAAAGAGCCTTTTTGCTGCGAGGGACTGCTATGCCTTAGGTCTTTATGCCTCACGTCATTGCCCTCTACAAGTGACGCTATAATGTAAAGGAAACTCTTGCCCTTGGTACGGAAGGAGCGGAGGTGGAAAGGGGGGGGGGGGGAAGAGGAAGTAAAGTCTGATCTGTTTATTTCATGTCCCTTATCAGTCCGCAGGAGTGGCTGACATCTGGGGTGAAGGGTGGGGGGTAGGAGACGCTTGTGGTCATGTAAGTGGATATATCAGTGCTTGAAGTAGGGCATGACAAAGATCTTTGGGCATGACTGAACTTTATTTGGGTAAACTATTCCATGGTTTTGGCCACACACGATTGTTACTTGTATGTCTTGCTTGGAATTTCAAAGAACTAGAGACACACCTCAGTGTGTTTCAAGTTTTGAGGAGGATGGTGAGTATTTAACCATTCAGTTGCTTGCCATAAAATATAAAGAATGTAAGATTTTGTGGATTGCAAAGAGGCTATGCTAGAACAAAAGGAAAGGAAGAAAACAGTAGAGAAATAGATATTTATATGCAAATGTTTTATGAATGGGTCGGTCTTCCGGGTAACAAAATTATGTTAGTGTAGATCATTTTATATGTTCATAAGGAAACTGCTATTATAGTATTTATAGTCACTAGTTATCGTTCTTGAGAGAGTAATAAAATGCATTGGTAGTGGTACTTGGTGAGAAGATGGGTGACCAACAGGCCAAGTCCACAGACTTACAAAACAAGAATTTAGCTGGAGAACTTCATTTTTTTATCTACATACTGGATCATTCATTCCCATAAGATCAAATTTTTTTCACCATTCAAAACTTGCATAATTTGTATCAGTTCCTTTTTATATACATTTAATACTTTACATGACTTTCTTTGTCAGGCTAATCAGGAAATTGGTATAAGATAGATAAGAGAAGATAAAAATCACTTTATTATCCCATGAGAGAAATTCTCTTTCACAAAGCATTTAATATTAATAACAGCACATATTTGGTAAACATGTGAGTGTGCATGAGAAAACCCGGCATAAGTCGGCAACATGACTTTGAGTTCTGTACATATAAAAAAAGACAAGACATTTCTGATAAATTGAAGTCAGTGACACCCCCACCCCCCCCCCCCCCCACCCCAAACTAGATTTTGAGAAAACGGCATTTGACCCTATAAGCCTATATGACCCTATATTTGACCCAGCAAAAACGCTGGGCCCATGCCAACAACATCACTATTGTAAACAACATCTGCACACCTGATATTGAGGTTCTTACTGTAAACGTTCGTCCATACTATCTACCTCGTGAGTTTACAAATGTGGTTTTCAACACCGTCTACATACCACCAGATGCTAACAAGACCACCGCTGCAACAACCCTTCATAACATCATAAATACACAGGAATCAAAATGGCCAGACGCTGTTCACATCATACAAGGAGATTTTAATCATGCAACCATGGACAACATCCCGCACTACACCCAATATGTCACCATTCCTACTAGAGACGAGAACACTCTGGACTTATTTTATTGTAATATCACTGGCGCCTATCGTTCTTTCCCTCTACCACCACTGGGGAACTCAGACCATCTTATGATATCTATGCAACCAAAGTATCGACCTGTGTTAAGAACTTATAAAGCAGACACCAAAGTAATAAAAACATGGACAGACGAGGCCTGCGACCAACTTCAAGCCTGTTTTGACTGCACGGATTGGGACATTTTTACAAACACATGTACTAATTTAGACGACCTTGTTCTTACTGTTAACTCCTACATCCAGTTTTGTGAAGATCTAATTATACCTAAGAAAAGTGTGTGTGTGTATCCAAATAGTAAACCATGGTTAACAAAAGAATGCCTTGAAGCTATTGTTGACAAAAAAAGACTCCGAAAAAACTATAGTAAAAGCGACCTCGCTAAAGTAAACAAACAAATTAAAAAGAGAATCAAAGTGTGTAAAAAAGAATACAAAGATAAAATTGAAGCAAATTTTAAATCAAATGACATGTCATCTGTGTGGAAGGGAATGAAACAGGTTACGGGGTACGATTGTATGAAGAATAAAGTGAATGTTGTGAATGGAATCGAATTTGCCAATGAATTGAGTCAGTTCTACTGTCGCTTTGACAAACACGATTTCTCCAACCAACACCAGGAAATAAGAGACAGTTTTGATTTTGATAATGATGAATGTAATATTTGTTTTGATTATGATGCTGTTGTGAAACAATTTAAATCTGTTAAGGAAAGAAAGGCATCTGGACCAGATAACATTGGAAGCAAAGTAGTGAGAACATGTGCTGAACAACTAGCAAAAATTTTTACTTTCATCTTCAACAAATCCTTTCAAAACCATTACATACCAAACATTTGGAGATTGTCAAAAATCTTACCTGTCCCCAAAAAACCAAAAATATCTGAAATGAACGACCTTCGCCCAGTTGCATTAACTTCCATTATCTTTAAATGCTTTGAAAAACTTGTTTTAACTGAACTAACGAAGGAGGTCAAACAAAATCTCGATCCTTTGCAATTTGCATACAAAGAAAACAGGAACACAGAAGATGCCTTATTGTTTTTATTGCATAACATCTACAGTCATTTAGACACTGGTAAAACCTGTGTTCGTGTGCTCCTAGTCGATTTTTCGTCTGCGTTTAACACCATACAACCGCACTTAATGTTTCAAAAGCTTACCAACCTACACGTGAGTTCTTTTTTAAAGAGCTGGATCTTCGAATTTCTAACACAGAGAAGCCAGTTTGTGGATATAAACAACACATTTTCCAAATTACTCACAACAAACACAGGAGCGCCACAAGGCTGCGTTCTGTCACCTGCCTTGTATACATTGTATACAAATGATTTCACTGTGACACACAACAACGTTTACCTTTTTAAATTTGCCGACAACTCTGCTATTTTAGGCCTTTTACCTAACTCTGGCCACGAATATTCTAACATTGTACAATCCTTTCATTGTTGGTGTAATAACAACTATCTTCTACTGAATGTTAAGAAAACAAAAGAGCTTGTTTTTGACTTTAGGAAAAATAACAACGATCCTGTTTGCCCTCTTACTATCAACAATGAAGAGGTTGAAATTGTCACAGAGGCCAAATATCTTGGCATTACTATTGATTCATTGCTTAACTGGCATGCGCATGTAACATATGTATACAAGAAAGCCAACCAGCGCATGTATTTCCTCAGAAAGCTCCGCTTTTTAAAAGTTAGCAAAAGCATTCTGAAAATATTTTACACCATGGCTATTCAGAGCGTTTTGTTGTATGGAGTTGTCTGTTGGGGAGGAAACATCTTACAAAAAGATAAAAATAAGATCAATAATTTAATTAAAAAAGCATCCAAAATTTGTATCTGTGATCTGCCATATTTTCTTGAGCTGTACACTGGTGCTTGTATTAAAAAAGCTAATATTATTATAAATGACCCCCAACATCCCCTGAACAAGGAATATATAAGATCTGTAAGAAGTTTAAGGCTGTTGTCAAAGAAAACTAAAACTGAGCGCTACTTTAAATCGTTTATTCCATCATCAACTAGGATGTTACAATAATGTCGTCATCTTGATCGTAATCTGTGCACAGTTGAATTATGTCCTGCGTGTCAGGTCAATGTGTTTTAGTTAGGGAAGCATATTGTGTGCACTGTTAATTTTGTTAATTTAGTTAATTTATCAGTGTGTGTGTATATATGTGTGTGTGCGCGCTATGTATCATACTTTCTGCTTCTGTAACTGTATTGTTATGTATTCAATGATCAAAACAAATTTCCTTGTACAAGGACGAATAAAATTTATCTTATCTTATCTTATCTTATCTTATCTTATCTTATCTTATAAGTGGCAATAGCTAATTGACCAAGTAATATTGGAGTGATTGCTGTTAGGAGACCGTAGTTTAATTACAAAGCCGTTATAGAGATCATAGTGAGTAGTGTTCACTGCTCATCTACAGTTTACCCTGTAACATGCTACGGTCCCCTAGAAACAGCCAAGTCGGAAGTTTTTGGATCTTGTTAGGAGACCGTAGTGTAGTCTAATTACAAAGCCGCTATAGAGATCACAGTGAGTAGTATTCATTGCTCATCTACAGTTTACCCTGTAACATGCCACAGTCCCCTAAACAACAGCCAAGTTGGAAGTTTGTGTCGGACCCATATTTTCACTTCAAAGCCGTTTTGCTCAAAATCAGCTTTGCCGACTTATGCCGGGTTTTCTCATGCACACTCACATATTTTACGCATCATTATATAAACATATTTGCAACTCATTAACTCAATAACAAGCACATATGAAGTGACATGGCAAAGAACCTCAGTGAAATGTGGCGCTCATGTAGATAAAATGATTTGTTGAGGCGAATTGCGGAAGGCAAAAGCGATCTTATGTATCTTTCCCTGTTTGCTTTTGGATGATCTAGACATTTATGAAATGTATGAAACATAGTTTCTTTTTATATGCATTTGAGGTCATTTAATTGAACATTGCTCATGAGCTGTTCATTTGATGTGGATTATCTTAAATGACTGTTTTAAGTTTTCTTCTTATTTTTGTTTTTGCAGATTGATATTCAGTTTGATGACAGAGTCATGGGATTCCCAGCGGCTGAAGACAGGTTGGAATACAGAGCACATAATTGTCCGTCATTATTGCGTAAAGGTATCTTTTGCTTTAATTGTAAATCAGGTTAATTTAATACTACCGCTTCTTAGAATTTGCAATTGCATAATGTGATTTTGTAGTTAAATATGTGGTCTGTAAGTAATATACAATTATATTGAAATACATTCTCATGAGATCTTTCCATTTGCAGTAGACAACGGTAAAACCGAAATCGGCGGGACAACGGGTTTGTTTTCGGTTTAGAAAGAGTTTGGTTAAACAAATAGCAATAGGAGGATTGAAAAATGCCAGTTTTAAGAAAGGCAGCCCAAATGACTATCATCATCATCATCATTGCCTTTCTCACCCTGGATCAGGGTATAGGCCACCAACAAACACCTTCCATCCCTCTCTATCATGGGCCAGCCTCTTTACATTATTCCAAGTCTTTCCGCTTCGTTGCACATCATTTTCTCTGGCTCTTCTCCACGTTCCGCGCGGCCTTCCTCTTGATCTCTTGCCCTGGGGATTCCAGTCCAATACCTTCTTCGTGATGCTGTTTCCTGACCTCCTGAGAGTGTGGCCGATCCATCTCCATCGCCTCCTACCAATTTCCTCTCTGACTGGGTTCTGTCTTGTTCTTTTCCATACAATTTCATTGCTGACCTTGTCTGTCCATCTGATCTTAAGTAGCTTCCTCAAACATCTGTTGATGAAAACTTGGATTCTCTTTATGCAGGCCTGGGACGCATTCCAAGTCTCACATCCATACAACAGGACTGACTTCACGTTCGAGTTGAATATCCTCAGCTTTGTTTTTAGAGATATATCCTTGGTTCTCCAAATCTTGCTTAAGGATGTGAAAGCTGCCTGTGCCTTTCCAATTCGTGCTTTGACTTCTGCCTCTGTTCCTCCCTTATTGTCAATGATACTACCAAGATAGCAGAAGGACTCTACATCTTCCAGTGGTTGATCTCCTACTGTGACTTGTTCGCTTAGGGGTGCAACAATTTTTAGGACCTTCGACTTCGCGGGATGTATCCTCAATCCAATAGATTCTGAAATTTTGTTTAGAGCTGTAGTCTTTGCTTGCATCTGGTCGTGTGTGTGCGACAATAGTGCCAAGTCATCTGCAAAATCTAGATCGTCCAGCTGTGTCCATGGGGTCCATTGTATGCCATTTCTTCCTCCACTGGTGGTTTCTTTCATAAGCCAATCAATCACCAGGATAAACAGAAATGGGGACAGCAAACCAAATGACTATCATAGAGTACAAAGAATGCACAGGCTAAGCGGACTCAACATGTCGTCGCTTGCTCTGTGTTTTTTTTTTTTTTTTTACTGAGAATGAAGACGGGCGATTACTCAGGCCTAGGCACACTCAAAGCATGGATATGCGGGTGAATGAGGTTTAACTCTCAAAACAGGGAGACAGGCGTGTGGACGGACAGTACAGAACCGCCGTCCCACCAATCTCGTTACCCTTACCGTACACGATGCGATGAAATGCGCTGTCCGTGATAACTAGTGTTGTCTCTTTGATGTCACATATATTACATGAAAGGTCAGTCGCGATGCGCCAAACGTAACGTCTGCTGCCGTCTGACTTCAGACCCGTGAGTTTATTATGGGCCTCTCTCCC
Organism: Onchidella celtica; assembly: GCA_963931925.1. Lineage (NCBI taxonomy): Eukaryota > Metazoa > Mollusca > Gastropoda > Systellommatophora > Onchidiidae > Onchidella > Onchidella celtica. Next base: position 27,620,436 of record OZ007567.1, read on the forward strand.
TCTCCCCCTATCCCTGTCGTGCTGCCGCTTCCATGTAGGCCTATACTATCGGACAGAACGAAGCATGCTCTGCTCCCTGCTCTTCTTATTTTTTGAGGGGAGGGGGGAGGTGTAGTGGGGTGATACGGTGACGTGATTCGATGTATGGTAAATCACAGTGGACTGGCCACTGAATCCAGTGATTTTCTTTTCGGTTTAACCATAGGGTTCTTTCAGTTTAGCGCTAGTTTGTTAACAAAGATAAGGAGGGAAAAAATGGGGGATTCTTATTTCCTTTCGGTTTAGCGCTAGTTTCGGTTTAACTGTTCTCCACTGTGTATGGTTCTTCAATTCTGGATACATTTTTTTTTTCAAAATTCATTTGGGTGTTGTGAAACAGTGAAAAACAGTGACTTATACACTGAGCTGTTGAAACAAATAGTAGTATATTTCATGCAAACAGGTTCTAAATTTCTTCAGAGCATATAAAATATTCAAGCTTTTTCTGATACATTCTTATGGAGAAGGGAGTAATTTGTAACATCGTCAAGTTGAGATCATTATGTCATAATACTGTAGTGGTCCAGTTTCTTGTTTGCGCTTTGAACAAACAAACAAACAAACAATCTTCATGTCAAAAGTGTTGAATTGTAAGTTAACATCTGGAGACTAACAATTACCGTAAATGCAATTCAAACAAGGGTTGCAATTTATCAAGAAACCATTTGCATGTGTGCTATGATACTACTTTAAACATGACAGTTGGAGATTTGGAAGAGTTTGTGGTATATATAAAGACAGTTTGTGTCTACAGTTGATGTGTGAAGAGCAGCCAAAATAGTGGAAATTAATTTAAAGTGCTTTCAATTTGGGGAAAATAATTAAGATAATTGTTGATTATTTGGCTATATCCTACAAACTAATTATTCTCATTTTTGGAAGAGAAAAGCTTTGAAATTCCTTTTGGTTCTATACAAAACTGACCTTCACAGTTCTGAGACAAGTACCAAGCCATATTCAAAGGCGGTATTCCGAGAGAAAAAAGAAAGTGGTCAGAAGACTCGGTAATGGTTGTAAGTGAGAGGAGTGGAATGGCTTTGATTTATGTGAAGAATGTCATTGAGGATTTGCCCTGACTCACAATTTCGCCTTGTTCTTTCAGAATTTAAAGAATTGTTCCCTAACAGGAACATAATGGAAGGGGATCTCACAGTCATTACTATCAGTTTGAAGACAGAGAATGACATGACATTGTGGTCCCCTCAGGTAGAGGAAGAGAGAGAAAAACTGCTTGAGACAGTAAGTAATGATCTTCTGCTTGTTGTCATCTCCTTAACCCTTTTGCGTTTAACTCACTTGCGACGGATCCGCCAACATTCGGCGGACTGGTCACTTTACAAACTGGACCCCAAGGGATGGCGGACCGTGGTATTTATTTTTGTTCTTTGTCCCTAAGCCGCCGAGAGCTGGCGGGAACCGTCGCCAGCGTTAGTATAGCCATCTGTCTTGTTTCGTGCAAAGTTTCACGGAGATCCCGGTTATACTTTTAGAGTTATGACTGATGAAGGGAAGTCACTCTGAGTGACCCAGACAGTGCATTGAGAGAGGAAAACATACTCGCAGTGCTGTGCGATGGCTTCTAAAAAACGAAGGCCCAGAACAAATGTTTTTGAACTTTTTGATGAAAACAGTCCAGATTACGATGTAAGTGATGATCAAGACCCAGAGTTTTTGCTTGGGCCAGACGAAAGTGATGATTCAGATCACGAATTTTCCGAAAAGTCAAAATATGGGTAATTTTTAATAAATCATAAAAAAAAAAGTTTTGAACATACAGTATTTCTCTTTGTTCTATTACATTGTGCATTGTTTTATGTTTATTGTATCAAAAGAACAAGGCAATTGAACACTTTTGAGCTGCTTGGTGATTTTTTAAAAACACCCTGAAAACGCCAGTCTCCAGCGTATGTAAAATTTCCAAAGGTCCAGTCTCCAGTGAGTTAATCTGGCCAAACCCAACCTTAACCCTTTGAGTTCTCCATAAAATTTTTTCACTTTTGAAGAATGCGTCATAAAATCTAAGGTTATTATCAAAAAACGTGTACTATTTTATAATCTCAATTTGTGGATCGAAAACTGCTTTTTATACCAGTAAAAGTTATTTTCTTGAGGTTAATTGGATGTAGATCACTTTGAAACAGGACAGAGCATTGTGAAGTGTATGTAAGATATTTTAGACATTTACCAATGATGTCCTTGCACACTGGTTTGAGAAAAAAACATCATCTTATTCATTTCAGCTGCCTGTGCTCCAAAATATCCACTTCAAATAAAAAGTTCCACAATGAAAATGTCAAACAATATGTTTGTCAAACACACAGAAAGTTTCATTGTAATAGAGGCACTGCAAGGGTATCCTAGATCTGATTTTTTTCCTGTTGGTAAGGTGTGAAGCAAACTGTGCATAGTCCAACATCACAATTCTGACACCTTTATCTTGATCTGACCCTTCCTTCATATCTATATACACACTTTCTTCTGTATTATTTAGATTATACCTAGATCTAGATCTAGGTCTCATTTCTTCATAACTGAGGCTATAAACATGACAGAAATAGCAGGAACTCAATGAACATCATGATGAGGTATGGGCCACGCCCACACCACACCCCCAGTTTGATTATGTTCATCAATCCCATCCCAAATTACTGAATTAGCTCCGAGAAAGTTCCCCTACACAAATACAGGTGAAAGTGAAAGTAGATCTCGATCTAGGTCAACTTGCCTGATGCCTCTGAATCACTGTCAGACAGTGATTCCTCACTGCACTGGTATCTCCATCACGGTTTTCATTTTCAGAATCACTCTACTCACTTTCAGAGTTCATTTTTTTTCATAACTATCGCTCAAAAACTGATAAAACCACACTGAGTAGCACAAGAAACAACGGAACATCAGCCATGCCAGCTGCACCGGTGTTGCCAGATTTTTTGGTGTTTCATGTCAAATGCATTGGAAGCTATGCCAAGAAGGCCCGATTTCAGGCCTTCCGCACTCTACCAGGGAGCCCGAAATCAGGCCCACCGCACTCAAAAGGTTAAAACATAGCCCACGATTTGTTCAACCCGGTCGAATCCAGCTTTGTCTATGATGTTGTATCCGGCTGGCCAGTGTCCCTCAGTTTTGTATGTATATAATTTTGAAAGGAAGAACAGTGCATGAATAGCTATAAATAGTAAATGACATTACCAGATAATCTTTAGATGCCAACTGACCCAGTTTCAACCATAAAGCGTGAGTTAGGCCTACAAGTAGTGTATGAAGCTGGCTTTCAGCATTCGCGCTGCATACGATGTCCATCCCACAAAGACAAACCTCACTCGATGGAGCAAAGAGACCAGCGATGAATGTCTGCTATGTGGTGGGAAACAGACACTGCAATATATTCTCGCTGGGTGCAAGGTCGCATTAGCTTGTGGAAGATACACCTGGCGACACAATCGTGTCATTGAAATTCTGGTAACAACCATTGCATCAGAAGTAGAAAAGGCAAAGAAGAAATCTGACAAACCCAGAACAAAGACATTCATCCAGGCATCCAGCAGTACCTGCACCAACTTACTTTGCAATTCCCCTGCATGTGGGTTACTGGACGAAGCCAATGACTGGAAAGTGGCAGCAGACTTGGAAGGCTGGAACGACGATCCTGAGCTGGTAAGGACCTCCAGTATGAGACCAGGCATAGTACTCAGCTCAAAGGAAGTGCAGACTTATGTCCTAATCGAGCTAACAGTCCCCCATGAAGCGAACATGGTGGAGCAGCACGAATTCAAAGTGGCCAAATACCAGGATCTCCTGAGGGATCTAAAGAATGCCGGAATGAAGTCAAGTATATTCTTCGTGGAAGTAGGAGCAAGGGGATTTGTTGGTTCAACAATGTACTCTCTTCTGAAGAAACTCAGTCTAGGTGGCAGGAAATAACAACAGCGGAAAATGCTTCCTGCTGGATTTGGTGTAAAAGAAATAAACACTAAATTCATATAACCTAAAATTATACCATATAACCAGTGGCAGTTTTGGCAAAATGGATAAGACACCTGCACAGGAAAACAAACCAGCGGTACGGGTTCAAATCCAAAGAAGAGTCTGGAGATGGGGAAAAAAAAGGTGGGTGATGAACACCGAGAGTCATGAACTCGGTGTGGCTGGGGTTCCAGAAGATGTCAGGAAGTTAAGGCCGAAACATCTGATGAAAGAATCCACTTTTCCTCTGAAGATCGTCATCTGTCTCGCTCCACCTGTTTCTTACTACTTGTATTGCACATGGTCATCCAACAGGCCTGTTCCTCCCTCTAAGCCTACATCATGTATTGGTCAGCACACGGTTGTAGTACATAGTACATGCATGTACTAGCATGGTGCCTTTGTGTGGGTAGTGTTGCATACTTGGATAACAAACTGGATGGGATGCGATAATGTGTAACGTTTGTATTGTCCATCTGTCTCAGTGGTAGTGTCACACATCCCCGTTCAGCATTTCACGTTCACAAAACCAACAATCAGATTTTGGTATTCCGATGTAAATAGGTTCATCTTTTAGTTCATTCATTTCTCAATAAGTATTTCAAAATTCATTATCATAGATGCGACATGGGGGCTACAATTTCCATTTTAGTGAAGGCATGCAGCAGCTGCTGCCTTAGGGCCGAAAAATGTAAACAAATCAGGGTAGCCGCGTAGCCAGGAAGTTGGCCATTAGTGTGCGACACAAGTAGCCAGAATAGAAAAACGAAAGGGTTAAACTGTTATTCTTTCCTTGATTGCTCCGGTAACCTTATTGTTGATTTTCACAATAGATAAACATGTGACAGATAAAAATGCTCACCATCATCAGTGGAAAAGATTGTAAAACACATGTCCGTTTTCTTCAAGTAATAAAAATAAATGGCAGCAAAATCAAGGTTGTATTTGTGAAATTGCTTCGATATTATTCTGTGAATGTCATTTATCAGGCTGTTGCCATTTTAAAAGAATTTGTTGCACATATATACACTTAACCATGGGTATTTACCATCATGTAAAGATGATACACCTAGAGTAAATGATCACAGTTTATTCTTTGTACAGGTTGCCTGATGAAAGTTGTGGGATAACTCACAGATTGTAACTAAGTTTTTCATTTTCATTTTAGTTCATACAAGGAGCTGTCGAACTTTGTCAAGCCTTTGAAGATAATGGTCATTGGGCAGACTTTATTGATCCTTCATCGGGGAAACCTGTAAGTGTTATTACACATTCACTATTATATTGTCTGTGACAAACTGATATTTCTCAGAAAAGAAATTCTTGTCTTGCCTGCATTGTAATTACATAATGCAATTCCACTGCTGCATACTTGTACTATGAAAGATTTACTTGGGCGTTGATGGCATTACATATATAATGTGTCTTTTTGTTGGGTTGTTCAAGCCTGCTAATACTCCTACAAGTCACTAGGCAGCAAAGAACACAAAGTATATTTAGAATGCCCAGCATCCTAGGTCATTATAGATTTGTATAGAGTTTATACTTTTGTTAGGATCAGTGGTGACATGGAATATAGTGATTCAAAATGTTGTCATTAGAACAGCAGTACACATAATGTTATAGTAAGACTATGTAAACAGGAATCCTGTTCCTAAGACTTGTGAATTGAACTATGTCCACCCTCTGTGAGACTGCCACAGCATGTGTTCATGTGTTGAGAACTGGACTTTATTTTTTGTAGTCCCAACCTGTTCCTTCTTTAATGCTACTAAATCTTTCCCTATAACTCGACGTGTTATTCCATTCTTTCCTCTTATATCGACATGTGCATTATTTTCTCCCTGACCAGAGCGCAACAAGTGCACTAGATCTACTGCCAAAAATGCCCGCACAACTCCCTGCATATAAGACCTCTATTTCTTTTTGCGGTGCTGGCGGGGAGGGGTAGGAGAGCGGGTGTGTTAACACAAACTATGACCTTTGGCTTCAGTAACGCGAGTGAGGAGTGCCACAAAAAAACATGCATAAGCGCACAGCAGTAAAAATACTGAGTACTACAGACTCAGTAATTTTTTTTTTTTTCACAAATCATTCATGTGCTGTTGATATGAGGCCTTGACCTAGATCTCGTGGTTAACTGGCGTACTGTATATGTATCGGTATCATCGCTTCTTCTGAAGAAATAGTCAGGTTGAGGTTAAAAAGAAATAGTAAAACACTGCACTTTTGATGTATAGCTAGAGTATTTTTCTCCGATATCGGCAAATCTTTGCCACGCAACTGCTCCACACAACTATGATATTGGAGGAACGGATGACAGTGCGCTGATAAATAAAAGAAAAAGTGCCATGATTGCGTTATTTATTGGACACTTTTTCCCATAATGGTGATGTTTGCTATCCCATTTACTGCTGTACTCTTTTGTTGTCTTTTTTTTCCTTATGCAGTCTGCTGAAAAAAGTATTTAATCATGTTGTAGGTTTCCACTGTAAAAAAAAAAAAAAAAATTCTACATAACCAGTGTCATTCTTCATTGCAGTTCAAGGGCCCACATACAAACTTCACTTTGTTTGAAACGGATGAACGGTACAGAACTCTTGGTTTTGAGATCAATGATCTGGGATGCTGTAAAGTGATAAGCCACCCAATTTGGGGGACCCATGTCTATATTGGGGCCTTGTTTACATCTGCACCACTAGATCATCCTCTTGTGATGAATCTTGAACTTTCCCAGTGATTATTTTATCTGATGTGTGAAAAGGGTGTAAATTTGTATGTCTGTGTGTATGTAGGTCAGATACAAGTCATGCTGATGATTCCCCTTTAAATGAAAGCAAGCTGAGAATATGTGAAACTTTTCTAAAGTTTAAATGCTCAGAGACAGCAGGCACTGGACTTCTGTTGTATTTGCCCTCATGAAAATAAATAAAGCTGTCTCAGAATACATTTTTTTATATCTTATAGATTCAAAACATTTTTTTTTTTTTTACAATAACATCTTTGGACACTGTGGTCACTGAATATAGTAAACGTTTCCCAAGAAGGTGATTACTTGATCAGTATGCCAGGAGTGTTTTTTATGGTGAAAGGGAAAATCTGCTCATACTGGATGTGTTTATGCTACAATTTTCAGCAGTCAGGTGGAGAGTCAACTTGAGGTTTTTATGCCTTTGATGTGTCCAATGAATTTGATGCGTGATTAAGAGTCGAGTGATGGCTGCCTTCATAATTATAGACCATTGTTTTACTTTTGTGATGTTTACAAAAGTCAAATACATGTATATGAATATTGTTATTCAGTGCTGTTATTCTCAGGTTGTCCAACAAAAAATAAAGATGTTGTGAACTTATGACATATCTGAAATGTTTGTCAATCTTTAGTGTTTTGCCTGTATGTTCTGTTGTTCAGTGCCCTCTGACTAATGTGGGTTTCAGTGCTGTGCCAGTATGTAAAACATTCTAACCTACCAGCTGCATGTGAAATGAATATTGGTAAATTTAACTGTCATGGGATACTGTGTCATAGATCATGATCCATGTCACCATGCATTCACCTTTTGCGATATGCATATATATATCTAACATTACAGAAACAACTTCATTCTTCGGAGCAAGACATACTGGTGATCTTGGTGACTTTTTATTTCATAGCATACTATTCTAATGAAATAATGGTACAGTTATAGTGGCCAATGGGCTTAAGTATTCAAAGGGACAGTATAAATAAAGTGATATGTCCATGCTGTTTTGCGGTGATAGATCCATGTGAAAACTATTCTCCAGAAATAAAAAAAAACAACATTGCATTCATTCACAGAAATCATTCTTTGCATTGTCCAAGAGACATGAGGAGAGACCTTGGTGCATTTTTGCTGTCTGGTTTACTACCGTAATGGTGGATAAGATTATTATAGTACATGTCTATTCTTTACTGTTTGAGAGTCACCTTTACAAGCACAGATAAAACATGATGTTTTGATCCTCTGGTCTTCCTCTTTTGTTGGCATACATACAAAACATGGACTTGTTAATTCATGATTTCTGCTTGTGAATTTATTTTAGTCAGAATTCCAGATTAAATTAGTGAACTGGATTGTGAATTTATTTAATTTTTCTTGGGTGGTTGAGACACCTGAATCTATTTCAAATTGTGACTAATCACAATTTTGTTATGATAAATGCGGAGTCAAATTATCACATTAGGAAATGCATATTGCATCAATTACTGTGACAAATAGTACATCTTACAAAGATACGCAAATAAATTAATGCTCTGTCCAGAAGCCATCAACTGACAAGAGGGACTAGATCTTTGGCTCCAGGCAGTATGGCAATGACTGCTCATATTGTATGTGTTTGTACGACAAGTTTCAGCATTCCGTCAAAATGTCACCACGGCTTGGATAAAATGACACTTTTGCTCCTAGTCCTACTGTAGGCAAATAACATGGGATGATTCAAGGTGTGAAAACAAATACTGAGTTGCCAAATAGTAGCCGAGATACTGCAGCTGCATCCACTGTAGCTGCAAACATGATTTGAGTCGAAGAAACCATAGGGACAGGAAGGAGGCTGTCTTGCTTGATTTGTCGACAGACAAAATAATTGCATCTCTTCAGGGAGTCATAACGTTATCCAAGTATATGTGCTATGTACCTAGACCAGGGATCTACAAGAAAATAATGGCAGCATGCATTTCTAGTCCAAAGATTAAATGAAGATTTGGTCGTGGTGTCTTGACCTAAGCAAAAATCAGCACAATGACTAAGTCTTTTTATGAGGTTTCAAGTGAGCATGTTTGATGATGGCAGGTGTGCGACTTTCTAATCTTAGGAAATTGCTTAACTCTTTGTGTGCTATGAATTTTTCCACGTTTACCGATACAGGAAGGAAATAGTGGGGGAGACGAATGAAGATTATCTACAACAACATTTGTTAATAGAAAGCCAACTTTCTTTCTCCCCAAACACAAAATAGCCTAGCATTCTTGTACGCCGATTCATCGGTGATTGGCACAAACTTGACCACCGGAACGGTGATTGGCACACATAGAGTTAAAAAATGACGGTGTGGTACGACAAAGCTCAAATGTAGCAACTTACGGGAGGAAGAAGAAAGTACGCCACAAATTCTAAATAGACAAATAATTACACTTGTATTTAACTTTGTATAGTGAAGGTGCGACTGGAAATTCTGATGCACATCTCATTACTTCGTCACTTAGTTTTTGCGGACAACATTTTAGTTGGGGAAAGAATAAATGACGTGGTGGACAACGCGGTTTTGTGATGTATGTATTCTGGCGAGATTTGTTGTAATATTATTTTCGGCGATGAACCTTGAGTTGATTCCCAAAATTATTTTTGTTTTTGTTTAAATTCCATTAGGTTTTTCCAGAGTGCTATCTCTTAAATTTTGTTATAGTTTGCTTCAGCCACGAAGATTTACTGTCACTCAGTGAAATGAACATACGTGTAGATGTCATGTGGCTTATGCTCTTGTTTTTTTTTATCTTAACAGATGTGCATAATGTTGTTCATGTATACACGTATTTTTTTACTAACTCAAAAAAAATAAATCTTTAAAAGGTAAATTACCACACATGTATTTTCTTTACTTTTAAATAAATTTCCTTTGATTAATTCTTGATTTTCATTATGATTTTATCACACACGGGTATAACACAAGTTGGCCATTGTAATTTCATGTACGTCAAAAAATAATAATGACACATAAGCAAAATTTGAGGGCAAACTATTCTCTAGTTATGGAGAAATTAAGAACTGAAATCATAAACATGCGTTAAAAAGAATAAACTGATTTTAAGGAAGGGTTTCTGCTCTAGCTGAATCACAATATCACATTATAACCCAGATTAGCCGTTGTACCATCAAAGACCATACATTCAATGATACGTGCAAAATATAAGGACAATCTGTCCACTAGTTACGGAGAAATAAACTGAATTTGTAAACCCGATTTTGACTATCTAGTCTAATGTTCAATATTTTGACCCGCTCCTCCCCTTAGATTCCACTGCATTACTACTGGCATATTCTTGTGCGTAACGTTTAAAGAAGACATTTTAGATTATTTGGACATACATTAAAATTAGCACATGCCTATTTGAAATTTCATTAGGACAGCAAAGGCAACCTTGTGCTTCATCATCGATCTGTTGACTGGCTCGATGCCAGAGGAAATTGACACATTATTTTCATATTGCCATTTCAGTGCTTGTTGTGTATGTTATTTTTAGACCCATCTTTCTCATATTAAATGGAAAGCCGTAAAACTTCTGAAGAAGTCTTGGAAATCACTCAGAGCAGAAGGGGGGAAAATCGGACTGAATGATACAGTACTTGATAGAAGATGATCCATACAGCCGGTCCTCGTAGTCTGACATAATACATGTATTCGTTGTGTCTATGATCGCTCAACGAAGCGAGTTACACGGTGGACAGCAAAACGAATCAATGGCTTCTGATAATTATCTCATGTTGTCAGAAAGCACTTCAAGTATCGCACATGAACATAATCATGAGTAGCATAAATCAAGTCCTTTATTGCTGTTTGTCTAACCAAGCAAATTATCCATAGACCGCTTCCACAGTGACATACAACCCGTTACCTTCCTGGCTGTATTCACGAAGGTCACGTACAAGCCGCGAATGCCACTTTCTTCTGCTAATGATTCACATTCAGAATCATGTCGAGTTACTTCAGCTAACACCTGCAAAGGTAAGACGACCAACCATTCCAAATAACAAATGCAATAACCGGCCACTAAGACAAAAATCTCGATGATTCTTCGTGACCAAACTTTGGAAGTGTTAGGCTTAATGTCAAATGAAATTGTGGATACAACGTATGGGGTTGTCTGCATTTGAACAGTCACAGAATCAGAACCGTCTTAACGCATTGATATACTGGGCAGTTGCCCAGAGGCTCCAAGGGTTTAGGGCTAGGAGACCCCATGATGCAGTAACTGCGTCGTGGGCGGGTCGCAGCCTATTGCTTTGCCCACGGGCCCATAATGATGGTCCTACACAGGATATTTGAAATTCATCTCTTAGATACTGAGTCCGTAGACACGAGCCATCCCTTTCAGTTTCAGTCTCAAACGCGAGTCCATTTACAAACACTTGCAATGTACATGTGTACGTTCCTCATGCCACGAATAGGAGAGGACAGCAACCGCAACAAATCGTCCACCCCACCCCACCCCTTCCCCAACACATACTTCGGCGAAACCAAATTTAAGATACTAGACTGATCAGTATCTCTGGCAAAACTAGACACCATCAATTTGCGGGGAAAAAAAAAAAAGAAAAATTACTAAAATTTAGACGAATTTTAAAATTAAGAAGCGACAACCAGGGTTGAAGCAAAGGCCTCTCTCCCATCAGATTAGGTGCGGATTAAACTGAATGACTGCGGAGACGGTGAGGCTTGCAACTCAGTTGCTATAACTCGCCTACATATTTGATTCAAATAAACCCACATCCGCATTAACCTTTTCTCCGGCCTCTCATGAGCACGTCGTCTATGTAAGAAAAAAATTATAGTTTTATAGCGCCCGGATATAGACTGCCTTATTTGAACATTCTGAAATTTGCGCAGGTGTCATCCATAAAGTAAGTAGGCTGGGGGGGGGGGGCAGTGCATGAAAAGAGGGTTTCCTACAGCAAATGGACGTCCGCATGATCTCGTAATCAGTAGATCTACGGACTTCGGAGGAACGGTGTCATTCCTATGTGCTAATTTGACGCCAATCCTACGTTTCGGATTTCCGAATGATTACTGACTGGGTACTTGATGGATGGCCCCAAACGGGATTTAAAATCGTCAAATGGAATGCAAAAATACAGTGTGTAAATATGTACAATGAAAGTTAATTATTTCTGGGAAAATCATTGTGTATTAAATGCACAACATTAACTGGGTATGGTGTTCAAATATGGAACACGGGACACAAATTATAGTTATAATGTTACGTCACACCTTTCACTATTCCTCCGCTAATAATATTTTGTACAACTTAAAAATTTATACACGGCTTCCCATACGTCCCTACTAGTCTTGTCTTTCATACACACAATCTGTGCCATTATATTAACGTTATAATATTACGTCACACCTTTCACTACTCCTCCGCTAATATATTTTTGTATAAGTTAAAAATTTATACATGTACACGCCTCACCGGAGATTGCCTTCAGTACATTTTGCACAAAACTTGCCCGTGAACTAGAATATTTCATTAGAGAATGTAATTGGAAACACAGTTTTCCAGGAAATAATGTTCCGCGTTCACTAAACTGCAGTGCCGAAACGGTGACCCCTGCGCTCTGGCTTGTAATTTTTTTCTTTCCTCGGGAGAACAGGGATAACGTATGTAGAGCGGCATGAAACGGCATAGGTTGGATTGATTGATTACTTTGCAAACTATAAGTATCCTTGCAGAGATTGGCCAGTTTAAAATAAGGCTCTTGAGCTCTGCACATGTAGCGAACAAGTCGTACCCCATGGCCCGCTCATATTACATTAAACAAAACAACAACAAAAAAAAGTTACTTCGCGCACACATTTTTACAAACATGATAAACACTTTACATTTTGGTTACCATAATAACTGCTAAGAAATGCCAATTCTACTAGTCTTGTCTTTCATACATACAACCTGCGCCGTCGTGTGCGCTCCTTTCGCTGGCAAATATAATTGTTTTAACGCAACGCCTTCAATGCTCCTGTGACGTAAGCCACCGTGCCTCTTTAAACTAATGTGACCGACATAATCGAGACCTGCCCGATCGCGTCCGTTGCTATCGTGTTCATTCATGATCAGCTGTTCATAATTTTTCGAGTAGTCTCCCTTCGACCTGTATTTGAGAAACTCATCTCTGATTGGCTGTCATCTAAATTAATCGAAGACTCTCATTGGCAGGCAGGTGAAGAAGGCTGATCAACCCAAGTTAAGTTAGGAATAGTGATTGCACCAGTATTCACTTTCTTTATAACATAGAAATTGATTATAAATCTTATTCTGAGGACATAGACGTGTATTTGGATGTACCCAATTGAATGCACGAATACAAAAATATTCTGATCGAGAACTGACTAAAAAAAATGTAGGTAGGCCTATGACATGGTGAAGTGATTCCATTTTTTTTGTAACAGTTCCACCGTGACCATCATCGATCTGTTGACTGTTGATCATATCATGGCTCGGTGCCAGAGAAAATGGACACATTTCATTCGCAAGCCGTTATTTACAAGGCATACCTTGAAACTTACTCCGGCGTTATTTTCAAGGCATACCTACTTGTGTGTACATCGATAGCCAGTGGCTACCCCAACCCCTTTTCGCCTGTTTAGTCAAGCAAGCCGTCATTTAGGCCTACAAGGCATACCTTGAAACTAACTCCAGGTTTCAGATTTATATTTTTCCAACTTTGATATAGGCTAAAATCGGAATAGGATGCATAAACGTCGCCTACCTTAATACTGAAACAGCTTCTAATTGGTCAATGAAACATGTCTTGAAAATAACGCTGGCGTTAGTTCCAAGGCATGCCTTGAAAATAACCACTTCGATTTCATATTGTCATTTCACTGCTTTTGACTGCAGTCATGTAATACAGAACTATAACAGTAAATTGCTTCGTTACTTTATTTTCAATTCGGAGGGGACGAAGTTCAATTCGTGGTTAATCAATATTGTGTAAGTGATAATAATAATAATAATATATTGCATTTATATAGCGCCCAACCCCGTCGATGACAAGCTCTGGGCGCTTTAACAAACTCTTACACACACACACACACACGCATACACAAAAGAAATTCAAAAATATTTACTATTGTTGCTGCCGAAAAACACCTAGCCTAGTTTGTCTGAAAGAAATGGGTCTTCAGATGGCGTTTGAAAGAACCAATGTCATTAATTTCCCTGGTTGTCTTTGGAAGAGTGTTCCAGATGGTAGGGCCAAGAAATGAAAAGGACTTTTCTCCTACAGTGGACAGATTCATTTTAGGTACTTTCAATTTTGTAGTGTCAGATGATGATCTTAGTTGACGAGATGGAACATAGTAATCAGTTAAATCAACTAGGTACGATGGAGCAGTATTATTGACACATTTGTGACAAATGGATGACAATTTGTACATTATTCTTTTCTCGACTGGCAGCCAGTGCAAACTCTGCAGAAGTGGCAGTGCTGAATCTCTTTTCTTTTTCTTCAAAACAAGTCTCGCTGCATTGTTTTGAGCAATTTGGAGTTTTCTAATATTTTTTTGTGAAATTCCAGCCAAAAGGGAGTTGCAATAGTCAAGCTTTGAAAGTACAAAAGAATTTACTAAAACAGCCGCAGTTTCAGTTGAAATAAGATGTCTGATTTTACCAATTTTCCAGATTTCCATGTATAGAATACGAATGAGGTGACTAACCTGAGATGACATAGAAAGATTTGAATCAATGTAAACCCCTAGGTTTTTTACTTTTTTTGAAATTTCTATTGAATTAGTGCCAATTATCATCTCAGTTCTGTCCACTTCTTGCAGAACCCGCTCACGGCCTAATAAAATAACCTCAGTTTTATCCTCATTTAGTGCCAGTTTGTTTTGGTTCATCCAGCTTTTAATTTCTGTTATACAGTTTCCAGCCTGCTGCAGAAGGCTGTCAACATCGCATGGCAAGGCAGAACTGTAGAGCTGGGTATCATCAGCATAGAAATGATATTGTAAATTAAATTTCTTTATTTCATGTACAAGTGGAATAGTATAGATAGTAAACAAAATAGGACCAAGCACTGAACCTTGTGGTACGCCATACTGAAGCGCATAAGAAAAAGATCTTATTTTGTTGGTTACAACAAATTGATGGCGATTTGACAGGTAAGATTAGACCCATTTAAGGGCGACCCCTCTGATTCCAAACGATGTTTCTAGCCTTCTGAGCAGGATTTCGTGATCGATGGTGTCGAACGCTGCTGATAGATCCAACAAATTTAGCAGAGTAATATTTCCAGAATCTGCCTTTACTAATATGTCATTCATGATTCTTAATAGTGCAGTTTCAGTACTGTGGTTACTTCTGTAAGCAGATTGAAATGGTTCCAACAGGTCATTATTTCTCAAATGACACATTAGTTGTTGTAATATCACCTTTTCAAGGATTTTTGAAAGAAAAGGAAGGTTTGAGACGGGTCTATAATTTTTCAACATGTTTTGATCAAGAGTCGTTTTTTTCAAAAGTGGTGTTACCCAGGCTGTTTTAAAATAATCAGGGACAGACCCACTTAAAATAGAGTTGTTTATTATTTTTGTAATAGTTGGAACCAGTTCATCAATACAAGATCTAACCAAAAATGTAGGAATAGGATCGAGGTCACAACATTTTGATGGCGATGCCATGATGATAGATTTTACAGATTCATTCGACACAACACCAAAAGTGTCTATAGGATTTCCCTGAAACTCATCAAAATGATCAATGGCATCAAAACTGTCAAGATTTTCTCGGATAGTTGTAACTTTTTTACCAAAATAATCAGCAAAAACATTGGGCAACAAATTGTTCTCGTAAATTGTGGGTAGAGGTGTTTCCTTTCTTTTCCCTGTGAGTTCATCACAAATACTAAAAAGTTCCTTACAAGATGTAGAATTTTGAAGTTTAGTGACATAGAAGTCTTTTTTTGCCAGTTTAATAACACATTTCCATTTGTTCTTCTGGTGTTTGAAAATGTCCTTGTGGACTGTAAGACCTGTCTTTAACCATTTCCTTTCTGCTTTGCGACATTTGCTTTTCTGTTCTGCATACTAGTGCAGCAAGTGTTGGTTCAGATGTTATGAGAATCATATGGAAGTGATCCGTACATGTATAGATCTGGATCTAGGTTCACCCAGATCGATGAAAAAACAATACATAAGTGACCAACCCAGCGACATGAGCTTCAACATTTTTTGGCAGTTTTATTGTCTTGCTATGTAGACTATTGCGACAAAATTTAAATTTATAAATTCAGCATTTGGTGCCAGACCATTTGTTCTGGACAGGTTATGGTCTCATTTCGCCCCCAAACAACAAAATGTGTGAAGCATACTATTCACTTTTTTTTTTTGTAAATCGCTTATATCATAATATATAGCTACTGCTCCTTCCTTTTCCTGTGAACATCCAACCAGCTCAGACTTCTCAAATTCTTAAAATTCTTCACAAAATTAAATACCTTTAGTTGAAAATAATAGGTGGAAATTTTGGGTAGTGTAACTTAGTGTATGTAACTGAGAAAGATAAATTTGGTAAGAGTACTATTTTGAAATAGACACGAAATAAGTACCCAGCCAGCAACCTTATGGAAATCTGACCCATAGCATTGACATAAAGTTTGCACACAGGAATGACATCATAGAACTGCTGGTTGTGACATCACGCTGACATCAGTTTGATATATTATAGGGAGTCCTGCCCTGTAAACTTACCAAATCTTTGGAAATCCTAAATACAAAAAATTCACGCCAGCCTGATGTAGGGATGCTGGTCAGGTATGGTATTTCTCCTGCCCATTACTAATTAGATTTGTGATTGGTAATCCCCCCATGTTAAGCAAATGGAAGAATTGGAAGAAGGTGTTGGGATAATGTTGGAGCCAGGAGTAAACAAAACAGGAAAGAAACTGGCCATGAGAATACAGTGTCAGTTATTTAGTTGGATATTTTTACAAGCACTTCTAAAGGAAGATGGTATTGCGATCTTTGAATGGTCTGTGAACTATTAAAACAGCAGTTTGATCATAACATTTTACCACTTATCCAGTGAAGAGATACATATGGTATTCATGGCTATGAAAACTTGAAATTTAATTGGTGGTGACTAACGATTTAATTCTGTGTGCAAAGCAAAGTATTTAACTGGTGTAAAGGAAAATTGATATTTTATATCTGGCTGCACAGCTATTTAGTTGATTAAGTGTGGCATGCAGGTTTGGAGAATTTTGTTTGCTACTTTCAGATGGAGCCACCAAATATTTGCATGACACATATAAACTCTTGGTAATATAAAATAAGCAACATGTAGAGTGCAACCCATGTAAGAGCCCTTGTCACATCACTCCGTCCTGCGGGCATCACCATAGATGTCTGCCCTGTTTTATCATGCCTGCTGGAGACAAACAAAGCAAGCCATCAGATCAAGATAAGTATGTTTCTTTGCTCATTAAAATAGTTTTGAGGACATTTATTAGAAAGATAGTACCATCTTTGTGGCAGACATCTCCAGTCTTGTCTTGTATCACCCAAATCCCTTTCTTCTATTCTTCTTATTGGGGTCAGTGCCAAAGGATGGAATTGATATATCAAGTAGTAGGTATAATAAATAATAAAAAATTATAAGGAGCAAACATGGGAAAATGAAAACAGAGAGATGAGTGTGTGACTGTGTTTTGAGTTATCCTAGGAACTGGAATGATACTGGAATATTTCTTAGAACAATTTGTCAGTCATGGATTTATGGATGGATTGTGTCGCTTAATTTTGATTGTTAACATCTTAGTTGCCTGAGTGAGTCACCATGTGAGAATGGAGACAAATACGGGAAGCTTGTTTTAGCTCAAACATGCTGCAGAAGATGGGGTCCTTTAAGGCAAATAATTGTTCCACGATCTTCCTTCTAAAGAATGCAAATGCCCAGCCTGTTTACAGGAAGAATGGAATATGAATTATAGTTCATTAACTGATGAAGAGGATGTTTAAAATGTGTTGATTTGACACTGGGAGCCAGACTGCTGCTCTCATGTCCTTACCTCTGTCTGATAAAAATGTTGTAGAATCTCATTCTCAGACTTCCCATCCACGTTACATCGGCTTTTGATGCAAATGTAAATTTATGTAAATTTAGTGTTTTCATGTATTGAATAAAGAGAATCATGATGACAAAGTTGACGTCCAACAGATGTGCTTTTAACTTGCCCCCAGACAATAAATATTAAATGCATACGGTTCATCTGTAGTGCGCTGCACGTTTTACATCTTCGAAAAATGTGAAAATGCTAACCATCACATAAAAGTTGAGATTCAAAAGTTGAGTGATATTGCTTAAATACATACTCAAATGACAACAACAATTAAAACAACAACAAAATTTCCTGTTTTGGGAACAATTTTCAATATAATTTAGCATGATGTATATTGGGTTCTTTTTGCATGCTTGATGTAGTTTTCCATCACTACTTCGACCCTGGCTTAGAGCAACCATACAAGAGCATACACAGTTTACTTTTAATAATTTTTTGTATATATAATTACATGAGATGTCATGCAATATTCAGTAATTTTTTGACACAGATTTTTTCATTGTGCAGTGACAGGGGATGAGAATTTTTTACATGCTCTTACTAAAGCCATTAAAAAAAATAAGTAGCTTGAAGTTTGATAATTGTTTGATTTTTTATGCAAAAGTGATAATTAAGTTAAAGGATTAACAACAGTCATTAAAATTTCGACCACCACATTATGGGGGATTAGAATTCCCAAGGAAGATAAAACTGAAATATTGTATTTATAGCTGTTACAGCATTTTTGGATATTACTGGAGAAGATATCAGTGTATTCTGAATCTCAGTTAAAGGAAAAATTGATATTATTTCATATTTCGTATTATTTGAAAGATGTTTATGAAGATCAGCAAGACTGAGAAATGCATCTTTAATGCTTTCCTCATTAATACTATGTCAGTTAGTTATTGTTGTGTCAAATACTTCAAAACAGAGATTTTTTCACCTTTTTTACTTTGTGTTTGCAGAGGCGCAGTACTTTAATAATGTTAAATTTGGGTATCACGAATAAACTTCACTCTCATATCAGTATTTTCATTATACAGTTTCAAGTCATGATTTCACTTTGTATAATGACTGTTCAGTTTCATGTTTTCGTAGAGTAAAGATTAGAGAAATTGCAGGAGTCGCTTCTGAACACTTGGGTTACATTTTGAACTGGTAACATCTGCTGTCACCGCTAGTTTAGATGGTTTAACATTCCTCAAGAGCTAAAACTGATTTAACCGTAAACAAGTGCCTCCCAATTCTACAGTCTCACTCCTGGATAAATAAGTAGTAGTGAGATATTGGTACTTCAAAGGGATGATGAATCTACCATACAGTGAAACTCTGATGACAAAGCTACCCTTGAGACTGAGCCAGTTGGTGGCATCCATGGCCTACGTAAACTACATGTTTATCATTATTCAGGTATTTAGGCAAGGCCTTATGATGATTTTGATCTTGAAAGGCATAGGTTGCACCCATGGGAAGAAAAAGCCAAACATAATGTCAAAGTTGCAAAGTAAGGGTAGAAAAAAAGACAAGGAAAATGAAAATCAGAATCAGTGATCAGAATTTTCCACAAAGATTGTTTAGGTATAGAACTTTCACAGCTCAGCTCTGTGTATTTTGCATGATCATTATATAATACGATAATAATGCATAATAATTAATATAATATGTAATAATATATTACAATATATGATGCTAGCTAGAAATGAAATGAGCAGAGAATGGGATGCTGCAGTTTGAGAGCATCAAATAAAAAAGCGTGAGTTAAGAGAAGACCACATAAATGTTACGATTTGCTTCCTCCTAAATTACTATGCATAACAACAAAACAGTGACATTTGTTTGGAGTTACAACCCTGTCATTCTAAGGCCACAATTTATGTCTTTCTGATATTCTTATGTAAGGTTTATCAACCCGAATTTCCATGCCAAAAAAAGAGAAGATTCATAATCTTTGAGGTATTAAATCTGAACAACAATTAGAAGGGTCTGGGTGTATGTCCGGTTTAGTCTCCTTCAGCTGGGTTATCTCATTTGTCAACTGCTTTGATAGTGCCACCAGATTTTCGCTAGCTGGCAGCCATCCAGACTAAAGTGAAGGGTCATCACATTGTTATAATCTGACAAGATGAATGTTGAAGAGCTCTCGGAAATTCTGAAAAGGGAATTAAAGTGAAATAAGTATATAGAGTACTTTCCTTGTGTCACCTTAAAGCTAAAAGGTCAGTGGATGCTGAAAGCTTTAGTTTGTGTTTGCATTTGACAAAGCAGTATCATTTATAATTCTGTTTGCATTTGTGGAAATACCATCTTCTATTCTGTTTGCTGTGGAAGCAGCATCATGCATAAAGTGAGACAAAGAATAGGCACTGGTAGGATTTATCATTTGGAGATGGATGCAAGGTAAAATGCTTTTGTCATTCAAATTTCTTTTTGTGAAAAAAAGTGATAGTTGTTAGGCTGATATCTTGCTTTTCTCAGTGTAAAATTGTGACCCTGAATTTCCAAATTCGGGTACACTGTAAAAATTTTTCTGTTTATGTCAGGAGGGTAATTATTTAACAGTACAGACATTTTCTTTCATTATTCATCTTTCTCTTAAATTTGCATACCTTCCCCCAATGATCAAGTTTCTCCAATTCATTTTGTCAGCTTAACTCTGCTACCATAAAAGACCATCTAATTCTTTAGACTACCAAATCCCCATATAATTGAGGCACTTAGATTCCTTGTCCCCATTCTAACCCCCTTGAATAAATTGCTAATGGCACTTAGAGTTAGAGCCCTTCTAATTCTCCCCCCCCCCTCTCTCTCTCTCTTTCTCTCTCTCTCTCTCTCTCTCTCTCTCTCTTTCTCTCTCTCTCTCTCTGCTTCATGTGCACATGTGACTATTGATGTATGTTTTTTTTTTTTTTTTTTTAGAAAATAGACATTCATTTACATATTAATACTTGCATTAACTCCATGGATGAACAGTGAGAAGGATTGCTTACGCTGATTACTTTGCAAATCAACTTGACTCAATGTAAACTTTTCCTCAGGTGCAAATGGTATTTATCACTCCCTTTACTTGTCATGGACCTCTGCAAGCTTCTCTAGCTTTATTGTATGTCTGCTGAATGAGTTATCTCTGGTTTTATCTCTTAGGGACCAGTGCAGTATTGATTAGTTCTGATTGAATGAGGTAATGGAAACCATGCAATTAGAGCCAAAGTGACCAGGCCTTATTACATTAAGCTGTGACAGTATCCTAGTGAGGTGCGCTGTATCTAGAAGTGATACAAGTATTGTGGTGTAACGGGCACATAACAGTATTGATAAACATGCACAAAACAAAGAGGGTCTACACAGTGATTGCCTTCAAGTTTAGGTACAGCTTCAGAAAAAGGAAATGCAATTCTGCAGTGCAAACAGCAAGCATCGTTTACTTTCGCATTGCCACATAATGTAATTGACTTGCCCACATGTACATATTACATGTATGACACATATATATCTCTGAAATAATTTTAATATATGACCACATGGCTGTACAGCCAGGAAGAGCCTATTTTCTTCACTGATATTACTGGGATAATATTGTTTGTCATGCATTTTGCTGAAGCGTGTCACACTGTATGAAGAAAAATACTATCGTAAAGATTAGTGTTAATTATACTTAATTTTACGATCTATAGCAGTGTCAGAGAAATAAAAAAATCTGTGTGGTGAGCCATCATATTTTCTCATGAATTTATATCTATTGAGATTAAAACAAATAGAGAAATGAGATGTGCTTGTCAGGAAATAGTTTCATTCTGTTAGTGATATGTTCAATGAAACTTATATACATTTGCGTCAAGTAGTGCAGGATTTACAGTATTTAACCTGTTTATGGATGGAATAAAATAATTAGGTAACATGTTGATTTTGAAGATAGGGAACATTCTTGAGACAACCTTGTGACATTAAAACATTGTGTGCCATCCATTTGGCATTCTTTTCATTTTTGTTATATTTTGTGTCTCCTCATTTTATTTTGATACCGAAACAGTTTATTATTGTTATATAATAGCTGAGCATTCCTGAGGCCAGCAGCAGCCTTGGATATTTCTTATCTATTTGTGACTGTGTCCTGAGAATCACCGTCAGTTTATCATTTTCATTGGGTGTGTTTTGTCATAACATTGATTTTTCATTCTTCCTTTACTATACAGTCATTCATTTTCATTTTTTTCTTTCTGTTGGGTTCCTTCTTTTCTTCACTGGACTTTTTTCATTCTCCCATCCATGCCCCTTGCTGTGTCAGATCTGTAGTTGCCCTTTCCTCTCTTGTTTTTTTTTAAACTGATTCTCAGCTTCATTCTCTCTTTCCTTGTCCACCCTTGCCCCCCCCCCCTTTTTTTTGGGTGGGTTTTTTCATTATTAATTTGGGAGGGGGGGGGGGGAGAGAGATAGTGTTTAAAGTCCACTGAGGCACCATAAAATTTTCTCTTCTCATTTCAAATCCTTTGTGAGTGATTATTAACAAGATAGATTTATATCACATGGTAAGCACTTATTCCTCTCTGTATAGCCTGTATTTTCTCACAATATGGGCATGTCACAAATAGTTCTTATGGTGTCAGTCTAAAACAGTCGTTTTCAGCCCTTTTTTTGTGGGGGGAACTGTCTTAAATTTTTAAAATAGACAGTTCTTGGGGTTCTTTCAAGATAATATTCAATACATGTGCCCTTTAAGAACATCAGTCTTTATTTTCTTGTTTTTCATAAGAATGATTCTTATATCCAACAAAATGCAGATTACATTATGTGATTTAATTATTAGTGCAGCCCAGTTATTTTCCAACACAGACTTTTTGACATTTTGGCTGTATGTAGTTTCTAGAACATGTTTATAAATTGTTATGCTGTTTTTGTTGAAATGATAAGTAATGTCTTTTCTGAGGTTTTCCCACTGACAACTGCATTTCAAGTGAAAATTATGCTTCTAAATCCAGTACTGATTAATCTTGATTTTTATTATATGGTGGTTGCTCCTTTCAAATGAAGTCCTGAATACTGAATATGTTACATGAGTATGGGGAGGAGTTTTTGACAAGGTTTATAATTCGTGCCTGCATTTGGCATTCCATTTTGATTTTCTATTTGTTTGTGAAAAAATGTGAAAAAGATGGAAATCTTACTATTTTGCATTAGCATACTAAATGCATGTATTTGCTCCCATTCCTGGTTTTCTGTTGTCACCCGATTTCTAGAGACTCGCTCCATATAGTTTGAAATCTAGTGGTGTCTTATAACACCATTTAGGAACAGCGAATTTTATTAGACCAGCTTGTGTCAGTGAGGTGGCAGAGATAAACTTTCTCATGTGTGATACCAGAGACAGTGTGGTTTATTTAACCAGTTGATTAACACCCCAGGCTTACAGGGCTCAAGTGGCTTGTTGAGTTAAACAATTTTCTGTGGACTCACATAGTCACATCATTGTGCTTACCTGATCTGTTGCTGAATGCAGTCATTATTTTTACCAGAAATATCATAAGTGTATGGTGGTATATATGGTTGAAAATATGCGGTAGGCCTACTGTATTTTTCAGATTGCAAGACTGCCTGACAGTAAATGTTAAAATTTCATGGTATTTGATAACATCAGTTGGGTGATTCGGTATCTTTATTTTCATAAGTCAGAGCTTCTGTGTTAACCTGGTCCAGCTATCTGCTTTTCAAGCTAAAGAGATCAGAGGCAGGTTTTTAACTCCTGTGATATTTTCCCTCTGTTTTCAGTTTTTCAAATTCTGTTCCAGTGGCTTTTGTACATATTTTTACATATATAATATGTATCATCATCATGAATTGACCAGATATAGTACAGTTATATTGTAAGAACCACAGACATCTAATATGGATTTCTATCTTATATTCTTTTACAATGAATTATTGGTCAATTTCAGAGAGGCAAAGGTGCTCTGTAATCTTCTTGACTTGATCAATGCCCCTGCAAGTAAACAGCAGGTGAGTAATAGGCCTTTGCAGTAGCAGGGAAGAGGAGTGGGCGCTTTGGCATTTTCAAGCAAATACTGGTTTTCATTATATCAAAGCTGTGTTAAATATTGAAATCATTAATGTTCAGAGAGACAAGAGATCTAATCCAAAATGTTGTGACTGGCTTGGTCAAAGAATGTACTTTGTAGTCTCCCTTTTTCCCAGATTCCCCCAATATGTCGAAAGCTTGAGTTCTCTTTCTTTTTCCTTTAGTGTTTGATTGTATTGTTTCTGTATTATTTCTTACGGGAAGTTTTGCTAGGTATACCTTTTTCTTTGTGCCTCATTTTGACCCAGAATCCCTTAACCCCATGACCCCGAGCGTGACCTGTGCGTCACAGCGCCTTGCTTGACTATATACCGAGTGCACACTCTACATCATTTTGGGTGTTGATGTCAAAGCATACCTATAGATGTTATCATACCATTTACATGTCCTGTCTATGCATGATGTCTTTGTAAATGACCTTATGAAGAGGATTATAGGATTTGGCTCAGGAGCCCAGGTGCAGGGTCATGTAAGGCTCAGGGGGTCAGGGTTCATAGGGATAAGATGACTTCCTCATGAGTAAAACACGTAACATATTGGCATCATTATGTCATGTTTGGTATTTTGAAAATACTGAACATCATAATGGTAGCTTTTATTTTCTTTTTCATATTCTTGCCAATTAATTTCAACAGCTACCATCCCTAAAGTATGCAGTGCCAAAGAAGCCAACATCATTGGCTTCACAAGGAACTGCCCCACCACCCAGATCAGGAGCAAATCAGAACCACTCTTCAGAGGCTGTGGAATTAGAGAAATTCAAGTGAGCTACAATGCTTTGCCCTGGCATTTAGGCTGTTAGGTTACATGAACAAAAATCTTTATTATAAATCTGTTTTTATTAGATTAATACATGAAGTTGGGATTTGCAGTTTTAGTTATTAACTGGTCATGTAGATACATTATTGCATAATTGTGCGGAAAACAGGTACTTGATATGTTATAATAACCCTTCAAATATCCTTCTGCAGTTTGGATTACATTTTTCATCGACATATAACTTAGTTTACAAGTTTTAGTGTAGGAAGACGGGGGGGAGGGGGGGGGGGGGACCGTACATGACAAATACAAATAAACACATCCCAGGGTAGAGCAGATGCTGTTAAGAAGTGATATGCTGTTTTTGCTTTCTTATATGACCTGAAGTGAGAGAAATCATGTTAACAAAAAGGAAAAAGGAAGCTTAGCCATTATGATTATGTTCTTTTTATCATCCCATTTGAATTTTTTTTTTTTGGATTTTTTTCCACAGCCTGAAATACAAGGATGAGAGACAGTTCAGTAGCCACAAATACCACAAATACTTCCTGGACATATGTGTTTCACTGACTAAGAATCGTTTGTGCTCACAGTAAGGCATCAATTATTGTACTGAATAAGATCTGAGACACATAATTCTGAGGCAAGTCAACTTGCTACATTCTACATGTGGCAGATGTATCAATGATGACAATATTGCAACAGTGTGCACATCGTGCCTTCAGAATAGAATGGAAAATATCAGTACTAACAATGACTCAGCAATTTATATGCATGTCACTGCAGTCATGTACTAAGAAAAGGGATGGTTGGTTTCAATATCCTGTTTCTTGAATAGCGCTGTGACATAAATACTACTCGTTACGTTCATCTTTGTTTTCCTTATAAAATTAAACCAACAGCATTCTCTGCATTGCTGAGAATTTAAGTTGCATCGAAAGATGTTTGACAGTCTGGAAAAGTTGGTGTCATCTTCTAATGTTATTCATTTGCACTTTTCATTGAATATTTAGTTTGTTTCTTTGGATTTTCCCTACTAAGGTTGAGACAGTAAAAGTAATACCAACATTTATTCCATTTTCATTGAGAGAAATTTTGAACAAATATGTATGCTTATTTACACCAAGATTATCAGAAATTATCACTGAACTTAAGTACATGCAGCTTTGAATGTGCTGTAATTTATATATTTTATTGACCATGAGTTTGCTACTGACTCAGATTTGATGTTGCTGAAATCCATGTTTAAATATTTGCAGAGAATGGCTGAGTCGAGCACCCCCAGAGAATGTTTTCAAGGTGCTTATGTGCCTCAGGATACTTCTCAGGGATTCAAGCTATCAGAAGGAGTTTTTCAGCCTCCATGGCATCAGATCATTGGCAGAGGTCAGTAAAGAGATGTTTAGAAAGACAGGAATTTATTGTTTGGTCTTTGAATTTCAATAAGCTGTTGATGGTGAGAGCTTTGTTCAGCTTTGAGAAGATGATGAAAAGAAAATTTTCCATAATTCTGATCCAAGAAACACTTCATCAGATATGATGGTGTTTGTCTTTTTACTCAGAATACTTAAACACCTTGCCTTTATATTAAAAGAAAATTTCTTTTTCTCAGATTTGAAATGTAAATGTGTAATCAAAACAATAGCAGAGTGAAGTTTTCATATCACTGCTTAAGATCATAACAAATTTAAGAGGAGAAATCGTGAGGAGTTAAACAATCTTTCTGAATTTTTTATATTGATTTTGATCATGCTGTCAATGCACAAGTAAGATCTTAACCAACGTCCCACGTTGAATGCCCCATGCAGGGATAGCCAGCAGCCAGTAAGCCGATAGTTCGTGTGTTGCCGATAACCTCGGCGATCGGGTCAATCGGGTCCTTTTGAACACGTGTATCGAGTTTACTTTAGGACACAATAACAACAATAGTGGTGGATAAATCGTAAGTGACCCCTTTGATATTTGGATAAGGTATTGTGATGATATGCAGTACTTTTATTGTTGAATGGAATGCCCAAAATCAAGAAATTTCTGCATTTGCATGCCGTTCAACACACGTTTTATCATTTTCCCAAGACCTCTGCACTTTTACTGCCCCTAAGTCAGGCCATTCAGGTGAACAAATTATTTTTAGGCCAGGTGCTTAATTTACTAACCACATGTATCGTGGCATTGCCTTTTCCTTCTTCTATTATGTAAAGCTTCCACGTACTATGATCTTAGTTTTAGCAAGAGATTTGATTTCCAGGTCCCAGAGGACATGCATATACTGAAAAGCGGTTTTATCAAAGCAACACAATATCTCTCTAATTACCCCATCAAATAAAGACAATGACCAACAACAAAGTCGATCATTTTCTCCCAGTTTTCCCTGATGAAAAACCTACAGACAGACGCCCTTATGGAGCATGCCCTAGTATTACATCGGAATTCATAATTACAGACATAGAACGGTGTCGCAAATACGCACATGGCCCCTTTCTTCTCATTTCACATGAAGACGACAATCAGCATCAAAGTAAAAGTTTCCCTAAGAATTTCCTCAGTTTGAACTTCAGACCGTCAGTACTATTACATGATTATGACGAATAGTTACGAATAGTTGCATCGTAAGAAACGTAATCTTACGATACCATTTTGTTAGATATAGTAGGGATGACAGGATAGATAAACAGGCAAAAATTGTGTGGAAAAAAAATGAAAAAATGTGAAATCAGAAGTAGTTTCATGTTTAGGTGATATGACTAGTTTGTCGTATGTAAGATTCTTTACAATCAAGAAAATAAAAAAATTGCAGGAGCACAAATATCTTCATGTTCTTTATTCTAAATGATGTCTGTATTCAAAATGACACCAGTCATAGTGATATAACATGATTCTGTGTCGTGTGTCCATGGGAATCCTCCTTGTATTTCAGTACTTTCAAAGAGTGACGGACAGATATCTTTACAGCACTGATGGACCATTCTCTGTGGAGATACTTAAAGAAATGACAAGTAAGTGTTCTTGATACCTTACCTGATCATGTGTGTCAAAGTGTTTAGTTGAAAGTAAGGAATTTTAAATAGCAGATCAAATTACGTCATAGTCTTAGTACATTATTCCCATAAGAATTTAAATAGGCACTTTTGATACTAATAAGACATCTAATGAAATTGGTCTTTGAGGGCACATTTACAGTAAATGGATCAAAGTGTTGAAGTCCTTAACATAATCAGTTCTTTGGTTGTGTAACACAATGGCCAGTTTGGCTGGAAGAAAATCCTTTCTTGTTACATATGGGCAGCAAAGTGCAATGCTGGTACCTATGAAATGTAGTCTTATGCCACCACTTTGTCAACTATCTTTTTAATGTAGACTTTTGATTGACATACTATCAGATTTTGAAAACTCCAAGTTGAAATATATTGGTCATTGTTGTAAATGCAGTGCATTCTCTCCATATTTTAATCTTCGTGAGAGTTGGTGAATGTGGACATTCCATTAAAGTTTGTCGTCCAAATACTGCTATGCATATAGACTTCTAGTAACCATTATCATTATCATGTCTTGTGATAAATTTTGCAAGTTTAATTTTTCACTTACTTTCCCCAGACATCTTCCAGAAGTTATCAGCTTCTGCAGACAGATGTGAATGGCTTGTGGAATGCCAAGCTCATCGCGTAAGTACTTGATGATGTCAAATGATAACAGTGCTGGTGGTGTGTAACATTTGTCTGTAAAGGATAAGAATAGTTGCAATATTTGTGTTTGCTCTTACATGTTCTAAAATAATTTATCCGCTTTATTAATGGATTGTGAAACAGTTTTGTTTTTGTGATGATAAGCTACAATATAGGCAAACAGAGAAACAAAATTGTCAGTCTCATTGCTTTATGAAAAGAAAATTTTAAGCAACTGATATATACCATGTCTCAGTAACATTTTTACCGAATTTTTTCTGCCCTTAATTCACAGACTGCCTCTTATCTCACAGTAGCAGTGGTGAACACTTGGCATAACAGTGCACATAGCTACATTTATTACATTTTGTCATTAGTCATGTTTTTGTGAGAGTTTCTGGTTTTAGGCATGCATTTAATTGAGAATTGAAACCAGTTTTCTTTTGTAGCTGAACTACCATTTATTGTGTAGCAAAAGTTTTTTCTTTGGATCTCACTTGCAGATTTTTAACACTGATGTAAATAGGACTAAAATTTCGTATCTTCCCTTCCAATTTCTATTACACAGTAATTGAATTCAATTCATTTATAAGAATGCAGTTGAATAGAACAGTCATCCTGCTTGAGACTGCTTGGGTCTGAAATGGGTACAAATATAGTTCTGTACATTTCTTATTAGGTTAGCGTTTCATTTAGCTAATGGGAATATTTGAGGATGTACGTTAAATTACTATTGATTATAATGTTTTTGTTTGCTTTACAGCCACTGGTTCGGCTTCTAACTGCCTCAGATGTCTTTGTGCTACACTGTTCTCTGTATGCACTCATTGGACTAGCACAGAGGTATCTTTTGGGCCTTATTGTTTCGCATATGAATTTTGACATGTTTTGTTTATAAAAAGCTGTTTCTTTCATATGTATAATTTTGAAAAGGAGAATACTCTTTTTTCTTTTTTTAAATAGGCCTATATATTATTGTAGAAGAGTTACAGATGAAGTTTTATGTTGGCAACAATTACTCTGACATAGTAATGTATTAAATTTTGCTTCAAAGATATGAATCAATTTTCTTGTTCCTATTTTCATGATGTGCTCAAAATTACAGTTGTTTGTCTGGAAGAAAGACTATGATAGAGTTAGCCAAATAAAAATGTATGTAATTCTAGTTTGAGAAGAGATCAGATGTGTGCAAAATTAATCTAGTGTTATTGGGATGAAAATTAATACTTTGTGTGCTTTGAATGAGCTCAGTATTTATCATCTTTGAAGGATCTAAGGACTGTTATAAATCTTTCTGTAACTGATATTTCTGAAATTCTTTACACTTGTGGCATGTAAATTATTTAAATCTTGTATTCTGTGTATTTCAGAGAAGGTCCAAGATTGCGAATAAGTGAACTAAATGCTGTTGAGATGTTGCTACGAATCATTCAGGAATATGACACCATTTCCAAAAAGTAAGAATATTTTGTCTTTTCTCTTCACTTGTTTAATGTTGATACAGAACCATTTTTTTTTTTTTACATCTCTTGGAAATACAGAAATTTTGAAGGTTTGAGTTCTGTTAAGAGAAAAGTGTTGTTAGTGATATTTGGTGGAAACCTTTGTAGCATAGCTTTGTTTTATCCATGCAGAAGAACATTTGTGTAGGGCTCTGAAATATTTGTTGAGACCTCAAAAGGAGCAGAAAAACTGCATGGAGTATTTAAACTCAAAATTATTAAGCATCACTTGAAATATTTCACATGAAACCACATATATTAATGGTCCCATGAAGTTAGATGGTTAACACATGCATGGTTATATCCCCCTTATCCATCCTTACAGACTTGCAGCCAATTTGCTGAGATTGCTGTGTGCTGATCCACAAACCAGGGAACATGTTAAAACAGGAGATGGAGTACCATCACTACTCAGGTAATTTTTCAGATACAGGACTTATTTGTTATAATTGGTAGCCATTTCTTTGAAAACCTAGGATAGACCCCTTTGGATATTCAACCCAGGGAACACACATGCTGCCACTTTATCTGCACTATTCAGCACTGGCTTGAAGCATAAGTTTGATAAGCGAAAACCCTATCCACAGATGAAATGAAAAATTGTGTTTTTATGCCAACAGTGCAGCTTGCAGTGTTTGCTTTTATTATTGTGAGATTGGTCATTCTGTCATGTCCTTTCAGTGAAATTTTTTATTATCACCTTGTGCATCCTTGATATAACAACATGGTCTGACAACACACATTTCATATTCTCTGAGAGGTGCAAAGGTGTTTTCTTTACATCAGAAATAGTGATCAGTTATTGCTTGTGTAAAAAAAAACAACAACCAAAAAAAAAGTTCAGTGTTGAAATATTTCTGTGTTGTTTGTAAATATCTGATTCTTATTCTTGTATTTGTGTGAAAGTATCATAGCAGTACCGCTGCCTACACATGGAAAGCAAAGAACAGCAAAGTAAAAAGTCAGAGTCAGTCAAAGTAAAAATTAATATATTATCTAAGAATCCTTCTGTCAGGATTTAATCAAGGTAAAAACAACTTAAACCCTGCAAAATATTGTGTTTAATTATGTCATTTAAAAAGAAAGCTCCTGGTACCCTAATTTAAAATTCTGTATGGTTTACTTTCTCCTGTGTAGTCAACTCCATAGTGATAATGTCAGTTTACTGTGGCATGTAGTTTGGTGCCTGGTCCTGCTCTGTGAAGATGCTGACTGCAGAGATGATATCCGACAGCTGGGTGGCATTCCTCTCATACTCTCTTTATTACAGTAAGTCTTAGAGAGTTTTAGTCATGATGCTCCACTGAAGTAAGGTGATGAATATTCATAATTTTCACGTTTTTCATTTGTCTTTAAAGTGATTCATTACACATCAAATCACTGATTTAGTATGAATAAATTTCAATGAATTGATTCATTAAAAATGCAAATGAGCTAATTTTAGGAACAGTGATGTAATATCTATTTTTATAAAAGTGAACTTTGGAGGCTATGTTAGCTACTCCTCCGTTAATACTTAGCCCACACGCTTCAAATTTTACACATGTCCATAGTATCTACATACCCAGGTTTCCGTCACATAAAACATACGAAAACTCCTGTCCCCGAATTTATCAAAATAAATTTTTTCGATCAGTCTATTTTAATTCACCATTTTGAGTGAACCGGAAGAATGATACCATTTTGACACGCCGACTGAACGCGTAAGTTTGATTCCGTACCAAGAAACGAAACCGTTCGTAGAACGGGTAATGAAATAAAATAATTCTGTGTGAAATTGTGGTGTAACAATAAGTTCTATTAGTCATAGCATGGAATCCAAATGCCATTTTAATGTAGCCTAGATCTAGATATACGGTTGCACTTAGTACATGGAAAATTTGCAAGACATATCTTGCGCGGGTCGGCTAGTAATAGATAATTCATTACCTTATGAATTATGAAGATTTTAAAGACTTCAAAAACCATACATAAATATATATATTTTCAGTGACAGAAAGTTTGTGAGTGAAAGGACAGACGCTAGTGAGACAGCTGTGGCTAGTGCAGGAGTTCACAGGAAACCTGTGTCCAATGAAGAACATGTAAGTGTTTGATGAAGACATCATCTTTACTTTACAAAGAAGTGATATTTTTTAAAAATAGTCATGGTTTTGTAAGGTTTAGTTAACCTGAATTTATTAGTCGCTATATGATTCAATTGCCATGCGGAAGCAATTTCTAGTTAGGTTATTGACTAAGTATTGCCACTGCTTTCTTATATAGATATTGTGACTTAATTAAATTATTAGTATTGATATTCCAATTCAGAGGTGAGAAGTTTAGTTTTAAGAAGGTATAAACTGAAGTATATATGGAAAACTTCAAGTGTAGGATTTCCATGTTTACATGGAATTTTAATGAAGTTTTGTGAACAGTTTGGTAGTAAAGACATTTTCTGAATTTGCAGTGCCTGACATTTGCAAATGGAAAACAAACTTTTATCTTTGCATTCATTACTCTGTCCCAATCAATATCTGTTCCTTGCAAATTTTAGGGATACTTTGGAAATGCCAAAAGCATTAAGGTTTGCTTACATTTTGGTTATTTGTTCGAGGGAGATTTTATTTAAGATTTGCAGTATTACTACTTTGAGGCAATGATAAATTATCCACATGGATTGCCCGGCACTTTGATGAACACTTTAAATACTCATAAAAAGAAAACATCACAAGAGAATATTCATAGAGCACGAAAACATCACCTGAGAACATTCTCTTCTGTATTGCAAGAAAACTTTTCACTGTTTCAAGGAAATGTAAAAGTTTTCAATTAAAAAATCTGTTCAGCTGTTGAAGAATATGTCCATGGAGGGTTTAGAATTTGCCTATCATATGAAGCTGAAATCATTTTGCTTATTAAATGAGGCAGCTTTGTGATCTTAAAAGAAAGCTTTATGTTTGAGATGTACAAATCTCTGATTTCTTTACCATCATTTTGAGAAGTTCAAATCAGTTTGAAATCCCCTTAAATATATTAATTGATTAAACCACAAGTGGTTAAGAGACAATTTACTATAACACAGTAGGACAAACTATATTTTTCTCCAATTTCGTAAGGCATTATTGTTATGCAGATTTTCCATAACTCCTTCTGGACAGACTAAGAACATAGCTACAGTTTACACAAACTGTGCTTGTGGTTGTTCTTGATTAAAGGCACATGTTTGATTTCTCCTTGCAATTTTAAACAGTTTCTTTATCTGCACGGTCACATTGTTTCTTCACCATGTTTTTAAAAGCCTCTGTATCTGAAGTTTCAAAGATTGCATGATCTGTGGCAAACAAGAGAAGTACATGAATAATATGGAAATTGTAATTTTCTAAATATTTTAGCTTCGGGGTGTGAGCAGTTTCATTAACAGAATAGTACAACCCACTCTGAATATAACTTGGAATTGTAATGTAATGGTAGAGAAACCAGAATTTGGTCCAATGAGTAGTGATATGTATTTTTGCTGAGTTTACATCACAAAGGTTTGCTAAAAATTTTGATCATTCAGACACATACTGAGTGTTGTGTGTAAAAGGACACTATGTTGTGTTAACTGCAACTTATAAAATGAATTAAAAATTTCTTTTTTGAAAAAAAAAAAAATTCAATCCTTGGACAGAAGTATATGTTCTCATTTAGGTCAGATTTCAGGAAAAATAGTAGCGGTGAAAATAAATGTGTAATAAAAACAGTCCCGTATATAAACTGAAACATGACAGGATTCTGCATCTCCTGCTTGGTTTCCTGGCGTAGATAATCTTTTTCATATAATGCTGATGACAGATTGGTATAATTCATGCAGAAATATAACACGTGTATTTAGTTGGGCATTTCTGGTGTTAGCACAAACAGAAAAATTGATAAATCAATCTTGAGTATTTGTTTTTGGTTTTTGAGATACCGAGGGATTTTTCTTTTATAAATCATGACCATAGTTTGATAAAGTGACCTATTGTCACAGATAACAGATTAAGATACGGAAAAGATTAAGATGTGAAAAAACTGACGTTTCAGACTCTGTGGTCAGCTCTAGTGATGGATAACATATACATTGCAAAGGAAATTTTATCAGTTTTGGGTTCTATAAAATGCCAGGAACCAAGGGTCAAATCATGTGTTCATTGGCTTCATTTCCCTGAAATATTCCCTAACATTGTGAATATCCTGTCACGTTACTTGATAACAACTGTACAGTGGTCACCGCCTAACAGCACGGTACAGTGTTTAGCGTGCTGTTAGGCATGTAGGGGAGGGAACCATGCAGGCATGTG
Source organism: Onchidella celtica (assembly GCA_963931925.1). NCBI lineage: Eukaryota > Metazoa > Mollusca > Gastropoda > Systellommatophora > Onchidiidae > Onchidella > Onchidella celtica. The sequence goes on from OZ007567.1 coordinate 27,654,570, forward strand.
CACTGTGTAATTAACACGCTTACACGCTTCATAAGTGTTTCTAAACTCATCAATGTAGAATGAGGCCTTATGCTTTGTGGTAAATTAAGGCCTAATCATGACAAAATTGGAAAGAATCTGACCAATCGAATGCAAAAGCGTCCGTCCATGATTTTTAGGGGGGTTGGTGCGTGTCCCTGCAGTTTTCCGGCAAGGCTGTTCCACTGGAGGAAACAGATGCAGCAATTACAAAGCAGAGGCACTGGCATTGCTAAAGGGATCAAAGGCCATCTACAAGGAAGAAGACACATATGGCTTCAAAGTTGTATTCCTGTCAGATGCACGGTCTGTGCTCGAATCTCTCCAAAACCCAGCGGCTTAGAAGCAGAAAATGCAGAACACATCCTGTAGACGTCCAAAATACAACATGCAAAGGGAAGCCCATTGGCCTGAGGACGCGCCTGTCAGGGAGAAGCTGTATGGTAGCTTGGAACAACTGAAGAGAACAGCTGCTTTTTTGCAGAGGATTGGAGTAAAGATTTGACATCCGCCATGATGTGGAACACAGAAGAAGAAGAAGAAGAAGAATGCAAAAGTTTTCTCTGTTCCATCCTATCCGCCCACTCAAACCTTTGCAACCCATACAGACAGTTTAATCTACATATGCAACTGATCAAAGTAGCACCGCCGCCATGTGTCCATTGTAAAGAGCGCGTGTCTGTCTGGCAAGAGATTATGGCAGTCCCTTACCCTCTGTTGACACCAACCTCACCCTCACATGCCAGCTTAATCTACCTATATGTAACTGATTAAAGTAGCGGCGCCTTCACAGGTTCATTGCAAATAGCGCCTGCCTGTCTGGTGGTCAAGTACATGTAATACACTTCGTTTGTAAAAATATTTCATCTCTCTGATATGAAAAAAGCGTGCCCTTAGGCGAATGGTACTTAAATAAGCGTGCTGTTAGAGGGGGCCTTTTATATAGAAAAAATAATGTTTTTTTTAAAGAGCTTGCTGTTAGAAGGATCATGCTGGTAGCCGTCATGCTGTTAGGCGGTGACCACTGTATTGCAAAAAACACTGAAACTGCTACTAATAATTTCATTCAGTGTCAGATGCTGATGTAGTGTCCCAGAGAGAAAAGAGAAAAAGTTCTGGAGGTGTGAGCAATGAACTATGACGAAGATAGGAAACTCACAAGTTACTTTACTGTAAAGATGGTTCATGAATTACATCGATCATACTGTAAGGATTGCAAAACATTATAGTCATGCTAAGGGAATTACATATATTCTTATAACGTGACAAAGGAGTTTAACTATGTATATTATCAATATTATTGTAGACAGTTTAATATATGAGACAGAGAAGAGTAACAGGATGTTCAGGGCAGCTATGTTTTTAACATATGTTTTTTGTTACTATTTTTCAGGAAGAGTTTTTTGAACATCAGTTTTCTCTTAAGAAAGGTTAGTTGATAAATTAGTCCGAATTATTTGTGCTGTTTAAATCTACTGCCTTTACATGTAATATGTTAATAAAGCTATCTTGAAAGAATGCTATATTGATGTTTGCATATTCTTAGTTGCAGTGGAACTGGGCTAGAGAAATTATACTTGATCTCATACTCGCTGGTAGCACTGAATGTCTCATGATGTCAGTATTCTCAGCACATATCTCGTGATGAGTTAATTATTAATGTTATGTCCATAGTAACATTTCACACTTGAGCTGTGATTATTGTCTTGTATAAAATGAATAGAATTTAAATCACTTTCAGATTTCCTTGCAAAATTGTTATCCACATTGTATGATTTTTATGGGGAAAATATGATCTGTTTCCTTCTGTTTTAGTATTTTCACTTTTGAACCTGTAATTGTAAACAAGTTTATTTATTTAGTTTTATGTGTTTTTTGTTTTTGCTGAAAATTGTCGTATGAAATGTTAGCATCGTAATAACATTTTAAAAAATCTTTTTCATATTTTGTTCCACATTCATTTTACAATCATCACAACTGTCAGTAATATGCCTGTTAGTGCGAAAATGATATATCGGGTTGTTACAGAATGTCAGAGTTTATTTACATTTACTATCATGCTTGATCTGTTGAGGAAAGATAGTGATGGATGTTTATATGTACATGGATGAATCACACCTGATCTTGCTTGTAACACTTGAAAATCAGTAAGCTTGGATTGTTAGTTTCCTCTATCATTTCTTCAGCTTGCTGTGCAGCCTTAGCAGAGCTTGTTTTGAATGATGTCAATGCCCAACAGATAGTGCAGGCTAATGGCCTGTATTCATTAGGACTTCTAATATTACCTCAAGATGCAGCCTCAGAGAAAGAAAAGAAAAGAGCCACTAAGCTACAGGTCAGTTTTATTTCATGTTCAGATCAATTCTATTTCATATACTTAGTCTGCACTACACTCACTCAAGTTTGATGGGCACACGTATAAAAAAAAAAGGATATATCAGAAAAGAAATTAATTTAGAAAAATTGCATTCGGAAATTGAATTGCATATCTCATTAAAAAGCAGAATTGAAGGTTTCATCACAACAAAACTTTTTGAAAGAGTGGTACTCTGCACCGTCGAAGATCAATAAATTCATAAGTAGGTGAGAGTAAAAACACTGGTTCAGAAAGCTTATCGGCACATTCACTAGGTCATATTAAGACATAAAATGTAAGAATTGAAGAGGCTGGAGGAACTCCTGAAAAAGAGAAAAAAAGAAGGCATAACGAAAGAAATAAAGGAAAAAATGTTTGGAAAGTTTGAGTAAACCAACACATTGGCATGGTAACAGCCACTTTGCACTTCTCACAGTCTTTGTGGTACTTTCTTTAGGCTTGAAAGCTAAGATGTTGAAAATATGTATCTGTCAATAACATCTGTGATCAGCATATCTGAAGAAAAACAGGCTTGAAATTTGTTTTTATCATTGAATTACATTCTTTTGTTTTTTCAGCAAAATGCATTTCGGGCTCTGCGATTTTTATTCAGCATGGAAAGAAATCGGCGCCTTTTTAAGCTGCTGTTTCCTGCAGAACTCTTTGAAATGTTCATTGATGTTGGTCACTACAACAGGGAACTCAGTGCTTACAAACCTCTAGCTGACAAAATCAACAGTCTTCCAGTAAGTATTCACCCTGTTTCATGTTATTATTTCCTACATTTTTTTCATATATAGTTGGATTGTGAACAGTAATAAAATGAACATTATTGGACAGAAGTGAAAGACAGAGTCTGGCCATGGGTGAAAGTTCGCCGGAGAAATTGGGGCCGTCGGGCCTCATGCCGGAAATCGTCCAGGAAAGCTTCTTGTTATGTGTTTTACACTTTTTGTGTTTGTGGCATTGATCTGCGGGATTTTGTGTAGCAGAAAAAAAATGTTGCAGGAAATTTTGAGTTGGCTAACTTTCACCCATGATTAATAGATTCTGGCACAGTTGCAAATGAAGAGAAGCCAAGTGGTTTGACCAGTTAATAAATGATGGAGGCAGTAAGAACTGCTCTACAAATAGAATAAGTCATGTCTTATGTTAGAGAATCGTACACTTACAATTTGAACAGGTTTTGTAAACATTATAATATATATATATATATATTTGTTATTTTTTTTTAACCAATGAAATATTGTATAGAAACTTACATCTGTGAATGCAGTATTCTGTAATTTTCACTTCTCTTGTGTGCTCTTTTATTTCATAGAAAGAATTAGTGAATGAAATTGCTGAGAATATCCGCAACACAAACCAAAACAAAGAGCCAAGTTACTATATTGGTGAATATGCTGTGTTTGAGTTGCTGGGAACAGGAGCTTTTGGATCTGTATATAAAGTCAGGAAACGCACAGGAAGACAGTCATTTCTTGCCCTTAAAGAGGTAAATGATGTAGCTGTTTCCATTCATTTCATTATTGCATCTTTGTTGAAAAACATGAATTCTTTCTTTACAGGCCTAAGTGAATCAGTTTTGTGCCAGTGATCATACTGCTTTTGTAGGTAGTGCTGTAGTTCTTGCAAACATAATTTGAAACAAAGTTTGTTGGACGTAGTTGGTATTGTAAGCAAATCTGTGAATGGTTTCATTTTAGTGCTCATGGCTTTGATATCAAGACTTTTTCATGTCCAGACAATCGGATCATTTCCATTAGCCTTTCATGTAATAAAATATGACTTGATGAGCAGATGCTACGTGTGGGAGGGGCAAAACATCTGCTGGCGCATCGACATGCTAATGTCAAAATGATGAAGGAAGCTGTGATTTGATTGGATGAAAATTATAAAAAGAACAGTGTTCTAGAATGCTAGGGGCATGCAAAATCTTGTTTACATGTTATTGTTATTCATCACTGTCTGTGACTCCTGGTCATTGGAAAATGGCTGTTGTTATTATTACGTACGCACCCTAAGCGTTTTGTGCCAGGGGTGCATACATATACATACTATCCCTAACCCTATCCTTATCCTCAACCCTAAATCTTATCGAATTCCTAACCCTGCCTCCTATGCTTTCAACCAAAAAATGAAAGGAAAACAAAAAGAAAATCTGAAAGAATAATTCATCATAATTAAGTATGGCATTGTCAGGTAGCATCTGGGAGGAACACTCTAGCTCTGGAGTCTCAAAAGGCGTACAATACATACCTCTAGCACAGAAAACTTGGGGGATGTACGTTCTTGTAACAACAGCCTTGGAAAGTAGTTAGTGTGTAAACCTGGTATTTATGGTTTCCATTTTATTGTTGATACTGTGAAGATATTCTGATGTCATGTTATAAATAAAAAACAATTTATCACAGTTTTATTGCAAATGTCCATTTGCCATTGAGCTTCCACTTAATGATACTGATGGAATATTGATCAATAAATAAATAATGCTACAATTTCATTTCACTTCAATATATAGAATTTGACCTATTCGATTTCGCTGTTTTTGTAAGTATTGATGGTTTTTGTAAATGTAATGTGTGTTTCTTCTTTTTTTCTTAAACAGGTAAATCTCCAGAACATGGCATTTGGTAAAAATGCAAAGGAAAAACAAGCAAGTGTTGGAGAGATCACCAATGAACTTAAAATCATGAAGGAAGAGATGCGACATCCGAATGTAGTTCGCTACTACAAAACATTTGAGCTAAGTGAGTCATTTTCATTCTGTCAGTTGACATTGGGCCTATTCAGAATCTTACACTTTTGCTCTGCAAACATCATTTGAAGAAGGTCAGCATTGCTATAATATTTGTGCAATTTGTATGATTAAAGTGATTGAGTTATTTCTCTAAAATCACATGTTAGCAGACGATGATGGTGGACAACAAGTCTGGATACGAAGTCAGGGGTCGTAAACGTATTATGCGTTTATTACAGAGCAAAACCAAAAAACTACACCAAAAGGGAAACGAAGGAAAAAAAGAAAAGAACAGAAAATTGAGAACACCAAGAAAAGCAACACAGCGGCTCAGGCTGTAGAGGCAAAAAGAATAAAGCATCATAAGCACACATCATAATATTATATACAGCAGGAACACACTGTATACAGAAACTAGTGAACATCCAAGGCTTAATAAAAATAAAAAGACAAATAGCAAGGGAACGTAACCGAGCATTAATCTTCCCAGCTTCTTAACAATTATCAGGGCGCCCCTTACGGCCTGATGACAAGTTTCAAATAAGTGCTATCCTGTCACAATATGCACAGGGAACTGCCCCTAAAAGCATGTTACTGATTAGATTATTAACCGAAACACAGGGACTGTAAAGAAGCATGGCACTAAAATAAAGCTAGGCCTAGCTAAGAATACTAAACTGAAACGCATTATTAATGGTAAATATGCGCGAACACACAATAGGCCTTTACAGGAATTACACAATACTTCCACTCTGTGATCAGTGCAAAAGGTCACAAAATAATTTAGTACAGCATCTACACATGAGACATTAAAACAATATCTCAATTTAAACCACAACAACAAAAAGCACATAAAATAACTAAGTACTAAATATAATATCCTTATACCAACCTACCCAATATAAGAAATGGAACTTTAACTTTCAATGCCTGTGCCCCTCGCCGTTAGATATGAGAATGACTGACTGGCCACTAAGCGGTCAGACTAGACAAGCGAAATTTGCGCCGGTGGTCAGCTGACCCGCGGAGGGAGTACACCGCCAAACAATAGTCCCTAACATTTGATGGCCACCCTGGGCACAACGCGAATAGGTAGTCAACCCTCCATGAGGGGCTGACATCCCCGACATGGCGGGTCCCCTGGTTTGTGGATGGGGGAAGGGCCTGTAGATATACAGGTTAGCTGCGAATTGAATAAGCAGTTCTGAACATAACTGTCAACCATGGGTAGATGGAGCTCATAAGCCCTGTAAGGCAGTCCATCTAGGAGAGAAAACTCCGAAAAGAAATCATTCGCGAAAGTCAGACTTGCTTGAACATTGGTGCAAAACAAAGCAAGATGCACATCACTATTTTAAGATAATTACACCAGATCCAAAGTTTGTATTAAGTAAATTTAACCAAAATTATTCAATCTCCTTAGTTTTAGGCACTTTAAAAAATTCTAAATTCAGGATGCACTCCAGTTAACTTTCCCTCGCTCTTATTAAGTCTCACAGCGACAGGTAAGTGGTAACGGTGGCAGGTGTAGGATAGCACTGGAAGCCATTAGTCACAAACTTGCACGTGTAGCGGTCAGGGATTTTGGTCGCTCTTACATTGACCCAGGACAGCAATGTAGCTCGGCAGCACCTCTGGCGACTAAGCAGCCTTTTAAGGATAGCACTGCTTACCACCATCAGTGGAGAGGCCTAGAAAAGGTGGCCCAAACAAATGCCTGTCCTATACTATCCTGCCAGTTAACCGCGATTGGCTGGATATCCACTTATGCGGTCGAAATCATAAAGAAAGAAATGAAAAATCTCAACGGATAAAGACCAGGAATCCTCAGAAAAGTACACCTGAACCAGAATTGACTCAACACTCCAAACTATTAAAAATCGCACAATGGAATGCTAAAGGATTGACCCGAAAAAAGCAAGATCTGGAAAAGAGGTTACGAGAGGAGGAAATTGATGTTATATGTATTCAAGAAACACACTTCCCATTTCCAGAATACAGATTCTCCATCAGAGGCTATCAATCATTCCGCCACCAACGAACAGGACAGAAGGGTGGAGGAGTACTCACACTAGTCCGAAACGACATCCAGGCAGAAGACACTGTAATAGAAACTGACAATGAAGCAGAAATTCTTCAGGTAGACCTTTATTTGAACGCTGGTACTTATACTATAGTGAATTTATACTGCTCAGACAAGAGGATGCTTTCTCTGGACAAGATACAAGTCAAGTATGAAAAATGGATAATATTGGGAGACTTCAACAGCCACTCACCAAGTTGGGGATACAACGAGCTTGACAAAAGAGGAGAAGAAGTTGAAAACTGGCAAGATGAAAATAGATTAATACTAGTACATGACTTGGAGGATACAGACACTTTCCTCAGCCAGATATGGCATACAACCAGCAACCCGGATTTGGCCTTTGTATCAGAAGACATGGACAAGTGTATAGATAGAATGGTTGGGAAACAGTTGGGAACCTCTGACCACAGACCTGTGTACTTCAATGTAAATGTTGACATAGAGAGAAACAGTGAAAACAGACTACCGAGATGGAATTACAGGAAAGCAAATTGGACACTATTTGAGGTTTTAACCAATAAATACACTAATGAAATGGAAAAAAGCAAAAATGTTGAAAGCGCAGCAAAAAACTTTAATAAGGCCATCCTCAAAGCAGCAACAGAAAGTATTCCTAGAGGAGCAATCAAAAATTATAAGCCATATTGGACAGAGAAACTTGAGGAATTGGAGGGAAAGATAGAGGAAGCAAGGAGGATCGCAGAGGAAGACAAGACAGCGGAGAGCCATATCTACTGGAAGAAAACAGCAGCTGAATACAACTTGTACAAAAATACTGAAATCAAGAAAAGTTGGGCAGAAAAGACTAGAGACATAGATATGGACAAAGAAGGTGGCAAATTATGGAAGTTAATGAAACAACTAAACGACGAAAGGAGAACAACACCCCCAATTGTTATAGAAAGAGAAACTGGAAAGAAGGCAGCAAACTTGCTCATGAAACAATTTCAACAAAGTGGAGACATTAATGTTAATAAAGAAGAACATGAGGAAGCAAAGGAAATTTTAAACACAAGATTGAAGGAGACCTGTAATAACCCAAACATGACTAAAAAATTCAGCAGGAAGGAACTTGAAAAGGCACTAAAAGCATTGAAACTCAAAAAATCTCCTGGACCTGATGATATTACCAATGAAATGCTTAAAAATTTGGGTGAAACAGCCAAAACAAAACTGCTTAAAATTTACAACTCAAGCTGGAGACAAGATAAAGTCCCGAAAAAATGGAAGCTAGCAAATATATGCCCAATACACAAAGCAGGAAAACCAAAGCAAGAAGCCAAGAGTTATCGACCAATCAGCTTGCTAAGTTGTGTAGGAAAACTCATGGAAAGAATGATAAACACAAGACTAATGTGGCACTTGGAATCCAACAAACTGCTAATTGATGAACAGGCTGGCTTTAGAAAATACAGATCTACAGAGGACCAAATATTATACCTTTCCCAAGAAATTGAAGATACTTTTCAGAAGAAACACAGAATGGTAACAACATGGATCGACCTACAAACTGCATTTGACAGGGTCTGGAAGGAACGCCTTCTTATTAAGCTGGCGGACAAAGAAGTGAAAGGAACCATGCTTGCCTGGATCAAAAACTGGATTTTGGACAGGGAAGCAAAAGTACAAATCAATGGGATTAAAAGCAAGAAACACAAGCTGAAAAATGGAGTACCACAGGGAGGAATACTTTCTCCAATCCTGTTCTTGGTATACATTGATGACCTCATCAAAACTCTGCCCAGGAAAGTCAAAGGAGCTCTCTACGCAGATGACTTGGCCATATGGAGTGCAGAAGAATACATAGGAACTGCCCAGATCAGAATGCAAGATGCTCTAAACAACCTGCACAGGTGGACAACTGAGAACAAACTAGTCATTAATAAAGGAAAAACTACCTTCACTGTGTTTACACTGAAAAGAAAATTCAAGACTGTCAAATTATCGCTGGCAGGCCAACCCCTCAGAGAAACTGAAACAGCAACCTACCTGGGTGTTCAGCTTGACAAAAGGCTAACATGGAATCCACATATTACTAATGCCACAAATAAAGCACAAAGGCGCCTCTCGATTATGAAAAAATTGGCAGGAACTAAATGGGGATCGAACAACACTACATTAAGAAGAGCCTACTGTGGTACTGTAAGACCGGCCTTGGAATATGGTATGTCAGCTGCAACAAACTCAGCCGCCAAAACAAACCTGGATAAGCTGGAAAAGACACAAAATCAAGCAATGAGAATTATGACCGGAGCAATGAAAACAACACCAATCCAGAGCCTCCTCAACACAAATAAAATCCAAACTCTAGAAGAAAGAAGACACATAAGTTCAACCAAAGCAATGGAAAAAGCAAAAAGGATGACTCATCACCCTCTTCACCCAAGGATTAGTCAACCATGTGAGACCCAACTAAAGAGATCTAGTGCAGTAGCCTTTCATAAAGAAATGTGTCGAAAACATGAAGTTCTCAATACTGAGCCGATACCAATACAGACTTGCAACAGCATTGCTCCTCATGAAAGCCACAGCAATTTCAAAATTAATACAGTCAGACCAGGAATCCAATGTAAAAATGATACTGCTCCAAATGAACTACAAATTTTGGCTATGTCACATCTGGAAGAAAACTACCCCAACAGCAAATGGATACATGTTTACACAGATGGCTCAAGCACAGAAGGTCAAAACGGAGGTGGAGGAATTTACATAAAGCTACCATCTGGACAAGAGATCTCTCAGGGTACTGCAACAGGAGAAATTTGCTCTAATTACAAAGCAGAAATGGAAGCACTAAAACATGCAGTGAGGATACTAGAGGAAGATGTGAACATAAGCAGAACAAGAGTTGTGTTTTTGACAGACGCATTGTCGGTACTCCAAAGTTTACAATCAAATACGGAAGAGACATATGCCCTGAATGAATCACTAAATAATCTAGGAAAAGAGTGCAAACGGGTATATCTACAATGGATTCCGTCACATGTTGGTATACCAGGAAATGAGAAGGCTGATCAACTGGCAAAGACTGGAAGTACATTATTACAAACTGACACTCCAGCAACATTTAGTGAGATTAAAACACTCATAGACCAGGCTATGAAAACCAAATTTACAACAAACAATGATGCATACCACAAGCTCCAGCGGGAAGACCAGGTGATTATTTTTCGACTTAGAACAGGACATGCAAGATTGAGAAAACATCTGCATAAATTGAGAGTGGTACAATCCCCACTATGTGATTGTGGCCAGGAGGAGACAGTTGCTCATGTTCTTCAGGAGTGCCCAAGGTATGCAGATCTGAGAGACAATTTTTGGCCTAACCCCTCTACCATTGAAGAAAAATTAAATGGTAGTTTTACCGACTTATGTGTAACTGTAAATTTTATTAAACAAACAGGTGTAACGGTGTAATTATTTAGTGTTCGATAGAAGAAAAAGAAAAAGTCAACCCTAAAATAAATTAACTCTTTCCGTACTTTTCACCGATACATCGGTTCCTCCGACTGACGCATTTGGACTAATTTCTGCTGAAGTGCAGTAATAGTGGCATCGGTTGTACCACAAACAACAAAAACACTGGGAAGCTAGATGGACACAGTATCGTTGAAATGCCCAGGGGTAACAAGGAGAGTACTTTTTGCCGATGTATCGGTCCCCCCGACTGACGCATTTGGACTAATTTGGGCTGAATTGCAGTATGGAAAGAGTTAAGTTATTTAAATGAATAAATCTATAATTTTATAAAGCACAATTCTGCTACAAAATGAAAATCAAACAGTCAGTTAATTATTACTGAACATGACCCTATGACCCAAAGAAGTGTATGAATACATCAAGCCCCAGACAAAGAAGGTACCACTACCAGCGTGGCACGTGCAGCGTAAGATGGTCGGGACTAACAAAGGGGTAGTACTAATTCCAGGTGTAGATTAACCCAACAAAGGAAGATGCAATTTACATACCATGTTGCCTATATAATTAGGTCAGCGCATGAGAGAAGTAAAATGGGGTGGACAATACGACATGAAATATAGCACTACGGCTCCACACTGAAAATCCAAGAGTATCCATAGATATAAATTTATTCGGGATTTTTCCAAATACATAGTGCACATGTGGATTATGATAGTTAAAACAAACATTTGTATGATGTTTTGTGGTAAATTATATGCCTCCTTATCAGGATAAAATTTTTTCCCTAACAACTGCTTCTGAAAAAAATTTCAGATGACAAATTGTACATATTGATGGAGTTCATTGAGGGGGCCCACCTAGGGGAACATTTCAACTCACTGAAAGAGAAGAATGATAGATTTCAAGAGAACAGGATTTGGAATATCCTATTACAGGTAGGGGTTGATTTGATATTCTGTTTGATTCTTCAATTAATTTATTTTGTACTATGAAATTAATAGAAATGCTTTGTCTGATCTTTGCATGCTTGTCAGTTTTGACATATCGAGAATGAAATAATGTAAAATGACATTGCTTTTGTTGGTGGTCAGTGCCCAAGCATGGTAAAAAAAACGAGGCATGTAAGAAAATAGGATAAAATAAACTGAAAGCAAAAAAAAAACCAGAATGGTCACCCACCATTTAACGATGTTTACTTCGTTTGTTTTCTACATTGAAATCCATCATGCAATGAATATCAGAGAAAGGACCATAAAGATAGAAGTAGTAGAGAGAAGCAACATCTCAACTGATTCTAGATACACAGTCAACAGCAACACAAGACTGAGACAGGGAAGGGGGGGTGGGGTGGGGGTTGTTATGACTAGCACCTTGGTGGGTTGTTAAAGACCTACTTGATAATAATATGCAGATTTACTGTACTCACTCATTTTTTTTCATTGCTATTTCTTCACAATGTGCATCCTAATTTCTTTCAGTTGATACTAGCACTGCGGTACCTTCATAAGGAGAAGGGCATTGTGCACAGAGATCTCACACCAAGCAATATTATGTTGGGAGAAAATGACAAAGTCACAATCAGTAAGCACCCTTAGAGTTGTTTTGTACCAAAAATTTTGCAATGGTTTCTATTTACTGTAGAAACCAGGAAATTGGGAAGGCTGTCTCAGGAATGGAATATGTTTCTCTACAGTTTGTATCAAAGATAGAGATGACATCGATGGGAAATAGGAAATGCTACACACAAGATTTAGTTGATAGTTCGTGGAAACGAAAAATGCATCTTTGCATTGGAGCACTATTAATAGTGGTATTATAACTATTTTACAAATATTCACAGGAAGTGACATGTCAGGGAATAGGTATTTGGTATTTGACTTGATCTCCCCTCTGCCCAACCAGCATACTATTAACATCAAGTGGGTATTTATTCCACATTGAAGAAATGTATAGACAAGTTGAAGTTATTTCCAAATATCAAACATGTCACCAGATGGGAAATTTGTGGTGTCATTGTCTTTAGTGCTTGAACTAGAGTAGGTTTAGAATGGGGATTTTTGTAATGAGATACTGCTACATGTTCAAGGTTTACATGGATGCGTATTTAGTGGGCAGGTGTAAGGATTGATCAGAGTGAAGATACAAACAAATTGTCTGTCTTAACCCCTTCACTGCAACACGTTTTCCCTGCTCTATGCTGGACAGCACTCTCACTATCATAGGACATACACCAGAGCGCATTAGCGCTATCAATGCCAGGATATACAGTGTACATCCCCAGCACAGCAAGGGGGTTAACATTTTTGGTACAATTAATATATGTTTACTCTTGTTGCAAACGACCAAGGTACTTTTGATTGAAGCATTTTCTCATTTTGCCTCTTTTTTTTTTTTGCAGTTCTGATTTTATCATTTCTATGCCAGCATTGTATCTTAAAATAATGCTGATGTGATTATAAAACATTAAATTTTTTGTCCATTAGCTGATTTTGGCTTGGCCAAACAGAAAAGAAGTGACTGCAGCAAGATGATGTCTGTGGTGGGGACAATCTTATACTCATGGTGAGTTTACAAACTATCACATGAATCTTGAATCTTCAGCCAATGTGGCTTTCTTTTTTTGTGTTTTGAGAATCATCAGCTGGGAGTTTTGCTCAAATGAGGATCGTAAATGTACATTGGACAGAGGCTTATATGTTTGAAGTGGATGGAACTCTGGTGACCACTGGGAGGGTATTTTTGCCTTCCCGTCAAGCCTTTCAGATCATAAGAGCATCCACGCCAGTGAAGGAAGGATATTGCTGAACTTAACAATAACAATGTTATTGTTTGTTGAATACCTTAACATTCATGCAAAAGTGGAACATATTGATAGTAGCCTCATGTGGAATAACACAATAAGGTTGTTACAAACGATAAATGAGACAATATTCAAAATTTTTATTGTTAAAGAATATTGGTATGTCATATATCTGTCATTATCGCATTTATTCCTGCAGTCCTGAAGTTGTACAGAACCAAGCATATGGAGAGAAAGCGGATATTTGGGCATTAGGATGCATCCTCTATCAGATGTGTACATTAGAACCACCATTTAACAGTACTAATATGTTGACATTAGTAAACAAGGTAAGTTTGTGTCATTTTACCATATATGTACTTTCATGTGAGCACTGACCCATTATGCTTTCATATAACTGTCGTGAAGATTCGTGAAACGGGTGAAATGGGATTGTTAATATTTCACCAACAATTATGAAATTTTATTCACTTTACTCTAGATTGTGAGTGGAGAATACAAGCCAGTCCCAGAAAAGGATTACTCAGCTCGACTCATACAAACAGTACAGAGGTAAGACCAGTCTCTTTTCTATTTCTTATTCACTTTCAGAACAACCATGACATCACACTTGAGTCTTATACTTTTTTTTGATGATTTTGTCTTGTTGTGAAAGTACGTTCATGGTTGTAGAAATCATTCCAACATTTATTTATTTGGTTTTGTTTTATGGCCTTGATTTTATGATCAGTATAATATACATTTAATGTGTTGATAATATATTTTGCAAAATCTTTGCCAGCTGCCTGACTGTTTCTCAAGAGAACAGACCAGATGTTTTGGAACTGAGTGGCCAGTTAGCTGATATTTTGCTTACTCACATGGACAATCTACGTATATCACAAACTGCCTTGGAAAGGAAGTTGGACAGGGAGAGGAAAAGAACGCAAAAGTAAGAACTACAGGCAAAATCCTTGTTGCACTTCTTTATATGCCTTTCTTTGAAATTGGTCAAGGGAAGTTAAAAAGCTTCTGCTTTTTTTTCATTTAGCCAATTTGTAAGTTTGCACAAGTTCTCATTACTTTTTGTGTCTTTCAGTACGGTATTCTTTGGTGTCTTAGATTGTTTTCCAAAACAAGGTATATATAGGATGTACATTCGGGTCACTGCTTTCTCAATTCTGTTGAAGATAATATTTCACAGTAAAATCAGTGCAAAAAAAATGGCAGTGAGTGACACATTTTATTTGTTTTTTTTTTCTCTTTATCTTCAGACATTTTTTGGAAGCAAATCAGAATATGCAGAGCTATCACCGCCTTTTCTTAGCATCCCAAGAAGGATATGACAAATTGACTAACTTATCAGGCAGTGGAGGAGCAGAAGGCCTTAAGGTGGGTTGTTATTTTTGGATTTGAGCATTTGGGTGCTATGATGTAACAATGTTAAAGATATTATGAATCATCCCTGTCACGAGCAGAGTTCAGGTCTTGGGGATCTAATGACTGCACGAGAGGCAGCTAACTCACACTCGGACACAACCACACAAGAAATTATTAAATAACAAGAGTATAGATATCTCAGGCCGGCCGGGCCATATGTAATAAATATTAATATAACAAAAGACGATAGAGGTATATTAAGAAAAACAAAAGCTTCCACTTATTAACTTAATGTAGCATAGTTATGTGACTATATTTCTATCAATTGTACTGCACTCAATATCCACATGGTATATTATAAGAAAAATAAGATATCAATCTATATAGTAGTTGAGTCGCCACTGGCCAGTCGCCATACAAACTCTCCAGAAATAATATGGGTTCTCAATGTACACTGAAGGCTAGGAAAGCCCAGTACATTCAAAGCCTACAGAAGCACGATTTCGGCTTGCAGGTATTAAGAAGCTTGTACATATAATTTTATCCAGCTAATGACTCTAACATTCATATCAATTATCAGTGAGCTCGTGCCGTAATGAGTCACAAGCTAACAATACACTCGTTCGTCGAGTCCAAGCTGTGGGTTTCTCAGACTTCCTATGAGGCTGTGGGTTTCCTCCCTATCTCTGAACTTCTATCAATTTCTCGTGAAAAGATGAGTTACCGTTGGTCACGCCTAGCTAGTAGGCGCGAACATCAGAAGATCGCAGCGTGGACTCTTAAGGTCAGTCCAACCAAAACCTTTCTTTCTATGAGCTTTCTCTCTCTCTAGGCTCCTTCAGTCCGATGACAATGGACTAGTCTTCGTGCCACTCAGTTCAGGTACTGGCCAACGGGAAATACGTCACGACACGATGCTTCTGCTCATCTGTATTCAATGAATTTCAGCATTACACGATCTTTTATATGGCCAAATACCCAGCAGGGTTAATCCGCTGCCAAAATTAATTCAGCAATCGCATTGGCCGAAAACTCCCACCATTTTGAATGTAGGAATACGTCTGCACTATTCTACCAGCCAGTTAACTTGCAAAACTTGTCTAGTCATACTTAACAATGTCAAACATCCCCACCGTATCTCACCCTCACTGCCTTACTTCTAATCACGAACACCCAAAACCCAAAAGCGTGAATCTAACAGTTTAACTTTGCAATTTCTTACTCACCAACAATAATTCGCGAGGACCGCTCAAGGCCACCAGCCAATTTCTCATGGCCCTGGTAAAAAAAACAACTCACGGCTCTGCGTGAGATTTAATAACACTTGACTCATGACAATCCCCTCTGACAGTGGAAGGAAATGAGAATGCCACTTCTATAATGTTTTTTGAAAAGGCTTATCTTACTTGCAGTAAAATACATATAATGGAAGTAGGACTCCACATCTGAATTGATCTCTGAAAATTATTTGAAATTTACATTCGTAAGACGAGAGAATTTAGTCACTCATCGTTGGCGAGATTTTATGATGGAATATATAACCTTTAAATCGTGTGAGAAAATATTGACAAATTACCACAGATTGATTTACTTTTATCATCAAATGCAGCACACTGATATAGTCAAAATTTTTTGATTTATAAAGTGGAAAGCAAAATGCTCACCTGAATTGATTTTGAATGGTTTTCTCAACAGGAAGCTGAGAGCCATGATCCGATGGCAGATGGTTCTGATGCCGGCATTGGATCAAGTGTGGCATTATCTATTAGCTCAATACATTTTGGAGATCTGTCAGGTAAGTTGCATTGTATGAAAGGCTGTGAACTAGGTTTAGCTTGTGATACTTCAATTTTGAATTTTATTTCAAATTCTAGGCATTGTTGTTGCAAAACGCTTGATTTACAAAAATATCTTTGGATCCATATGAACTTTTGAAAGTTCACTGTGATGGGAAAATAGAAATATATTATTATCGTCAGTATCTGTTTGCATGTAACTGAGCCAAGTTTATTTAAAATTATTTGTTGCAAACTGTATTTCAGTGTCTGATGAGGACAGTTATCCCAGTAGTGGCAGTGAAAGCAGAGAAAGTAGTGCTGGCAGCATACGCTCACAACGGCTACGTGATCAAACTGGCAACACATGTAGATCACGTTTTCAGCGTGGTTTTAAAAGACCAGACATAGAAGTAGCTGACTTGAGCTCTTTAGAACTGGAAATACCTGGAGCAGGTTGGTTAGCTTGACTACTTGTAGAATTGTTGTATTGTACAATAGCTTCTGTGTGAAGAAATATTGCTTGTTCATTTGTTTGCAAATTTCATAACTGCCTCACAGGTGTCACATGGGCTGTAAAGTCAAACTGCTAATATATGAACATCATGAAATTGAGTTCACTTAGAAATGAGGAGATGAGGAAGTTGAAACAAAACTATAATAATGTTACTGTTTTTTTGTTTGTTTTGAGAGCAGGGTGTTAGACAATTTACTGAGAGAGAAGTTTCATTATACTGTTATCTTTCAATTTCCATTATTTCAGCTAAAACAAGTCGTGATTCTGGAGTTAGCTCAGGGGATCCCTCCCCCAATGCCTGTCATTCTCCTTCACTGCAGAGTGTGGAACATGTAATAAATGGCAACAGCCAGCTCAGGCACAATATTATACGTTCTTACAGCACAGAAGTGGTAGGAGCTCATGGTAGTCATAAAATGGACAGGAGATCAAGTAAGTTCTTATCAAATTGGTTTCCAATGCCTAACATCTTTAGTTTTAATTGTAATTGGTTATGTTCTTAGGTTTATTTTTAAATCCATAACATACTATGTCCATAATATCCATATATAACTATTTCTCATAATATACTATCCTTCCTATATTTGATATATTTATTTATACTTTGTTACTATACAATACTTCTATCAGCAACTTGAGTCGCCACCGGAAAAGTTTCAATTATGTCTTCAGGCAATTCATTTCATATTGAACGCTTTCAGAATCAATTAGAACCACAAGATATACGGCAGCCCTGTTGTATATTCAAA
This sequence comes from Onchidella celtica, assembly GCA_963931925.1. Classification (NCBI taxonomy): domain Eukaryota; kingdom Metazoa; phylum Mollusca; class Gastropoda; order Systellommatophora; family Onchidiidae; genus Onchidella; species Onchidella celtica. The sequence goes on from OZ007567.1 coordinate 27,672,390, forward strand.
TAATGAACATTTTTTTCTTCGTTACAAGGAAGTGCAGCAATGTTAACCATCTCACCGAACAGACTGAGAGAAATCAACGATCCAATCCAACAGATGCTGCATCAATTGCACAAGATCATCTATATTACACAGGTAAATATGGTGTCATAGGAAAACATTTAATTATTGATTAATTAATTAATTTTAACAAGGGCAGACAATGGACAGACTCATTAATCTTGTGACTGTTGTCGTGCCGGTGTGCTGTAAACTCAAACTCAAATTCTTGTGACAGTTATCACCGGTTATGTGCAGTTTATAAGTTTGAGCCTAGTCAAGCACATGTCTTTGCAGTGGTGATATTTTCATTTTAATTTATACTGGATATGACAATTTCTGAAAAGCACTGAGGCGCTTTAAGTTCATCATTGTGTGATAGTTGGTGCTACACCATGTAAGTTAAATTTCTTTTAAAGATACACTGAAGTAATCGATTTCTTCTTGGTGTAGAAAGTTTACATACATATTTTTTGTGCGCAGGAGGCTGACTTGAGTACCCCACATCACCAAATTTTAATGACTGAGTCACTGCTTCAGAATTCTTTATTGGTTATAGGCTTTTGTCAAGATATACATATGATTCATTATTTGTAACAATTTTCTGGGAAAATAATTTTCAGAATGTAAACTGAATTTGTTTCAGCTACCCCCAACCCTTAATCCGAACCCAAACCGTAGAATTATTGAGCAGTATAAGAGGGCACTGTTTGCAGCAAACAGCACTTCCATGAATTTAAAGAGTGAGATGAAAAAGGTATTCTTTTTTTTCTTCACCTTACACTGAGGCTGTATTTAGTATTAAATGAAAAACTTTATTTCAGACTGAATGGCTGTAATTGATGCAAATGGTGTAAATGAGTGAGTCATACATAATATGTCATTCAGATCATTACAGATTTTGTTATGATACATAATGTGTCAATCATATTAACTTTTAATAAATTTTTAATATATTTCATTATTGCTGATTATGTGGGACTGAGTGTCACAGGGAAAGCTTTATGTCAAGTATAGTATTGAACAGTTTAACCAGGCCCTTCTTGAAGATAAGACAAGAGCCAAGAAAGAGACAGCAGTAAAAAGAAAAATTAAGACAAAGAAGTCCTACTGCCAAGGACAGATACCCTCACAAAATCTTCAATCAATCAACAATCTGAAAAAGCAAAACAGAAGTAATAGGTGATGACCATGGATGTTCATTCTTGATGTTACATAATTATTATGAAACGTCTGATCATTGAACTATTAATTTTCGTGACATTTGTAATTGTTTCATTATTTGATATACAAAAACTGGGGCACATGCAAAAACTGAGGTACATGCAGCATCAGAACAATTTAGTGTTCACACAAATATCAGTTGGTAATGAGCTGATACATTGTTTAGCGTTAGGAAATAGTAAGAAAGAAGTTAATTCTGTAATTAGTCAAGGTCAGATTTTATTTTGTATTACATTTTTTCATTCTAACCAGCTTACCCAAGGGTCTCGTGAAATCATTGATCTGAACTTAGGAAATCCCGAATACATGAAGAGGACTTCACTTGGAGCTGAGCTGGACTCCCCATTGGATCCAGATAAACCAAGTAGGCCTGGTTCACTATCATTCAAGTTTAGAAAATTATTTTTATATTTTGATATTTAATTTCATCATTAATTCATATGAAACATAATGAGATATACCTCCCTTGAGAGAGAGGGCATAGGTTATTAACTTTCAAATTTAGTAAATTTTAATATGCTTCATATCGGTAGTTGAAATGGCACTTGTGAAACTGAGTATTGTAATACTGTTTTAGAATCTGAGTTTGTAAATAATCAGTTGCAGATAATCTGTGGCTTTCTCGAACATGCTTAACTTGTATCAATGAATTTAAATGAAGTGGCAGTCTTCCTCAGTTAAGCATCATAACTTTTAATGATTGAAGAGTGGATGATGATGATATTTTAATTAGCCCATAACTGAAGAATATCTGTAGCTGTCTTATTATAAATCAAATGCCAATGACATCAAATGTTTTTGCTTGATGCCAGCATTTTCCAGTTCATCTGTCCAGCATGCATGGCTGACAAATAGTATTCTGTCTGTATATTCATTTATCAGCATTAGATGTATCTGTTGTCAGTCTCTCTGAAAAGTCAGTACATGCGTTACATATAAGAAATATATTTCACAGTAGTTCTTTTTGTGCTTGACATGTTATGGTCAGATGGCTTGTACAATGCCCAGAAGTTTGCAGGTCATATTCAGAATGTAAATGTTGAGAACAGGTGGCTGATAGTAAACTTGATGCAGTGAAAGTATTTGTTGATTTATGATTGGGTGTCTGTAGGAGAACAATTGAGGTTGAACACAGAACCTTTTTACTCTGAACACAGAACCTTTTTACTCTGTACTCTGTAATAAACATTGTGCATTGAAAGAACCCTGTTCTAAAAATCATTTGCACGATGGCTTATCACAGTTTATATTTTTCTTTAATTCCAGTCACTTCATTTTATGATCCAGACTACAAAGAGGTTGGCATTACATACGAGTATATGCAGACCATCTTGGAAGCTGCTCTAGAAGAGAGTGGCTATTACAAGGTTACCCCTGGACTCAGACAGAAAGTGTCATGATGAACAGAGAGTGATGGAAAGATAGCCAAGAGATTTTATTGGAACAAGTGAAAGAGTGAGAGTCAGGGAGAGAGAAAGAAATAGAGGACAGATATTTTTTCAGCATATATAGGTTACATGGAGGAATGTCCAATATTCATTTGTTTTTTTTTTGTCTCTTATGCTACCTCTACTTTTTCTATAATATGCTAATACCCAAGCATACCAAATATGTCCGTATTACAGGAATTGTTTGCATTTGCTATAGTTGGTTTAGCAGAAGCTTTCGTTCCAGTGGACTGAGTGCTTTGAAATTTATACAAATTGTCATGTGTTGCTGGAACACTTTGAATCCTTACATTGGCTCTAGAGAAGGGCTGGAAAAAATTTAATCAATTTAGATTATTCCTTCATGCATTTGTTAATGTCTTACAGGTGCACATTTTAATTCACATGATGTCATATTAGACAAAGAAATCAGGAAGCTTAGATAATATCATTGGTGGCTGTGAAGTAATTGATTGGTGGTGGCAGTTGGCGGAGGGGAGGGTGTGAGTTGAAAGGAGGGAAACTTAACTTGGCTTACTACTGCTTACATATGTTGAGTAATTTACGAAAGAAAAGAAATACAATATTCATCATTTGATTCGAAATAAAACCAAATTTCAAATGTAATGTCCTGTTAGTGTTACATTGTTGCATAAAAGCACCAAACATCAGTTGTCAGTTCTTTCTTTCTTTAACATTTTTCTTTCTGCCCAAAAAGTTAGTGATAGCTGTCTTTCATATGAAATAGTCAGTGTTTCACTAACTTGCCCAGAAAAGCAAAGTCTTTGTTATGTATGAATATATTATGATTTTCCCTCAATTGTCACAGTATTGCATGAAGCTAGCAGTCCCTTATTGTTGTAACAAACATTCCAAGACAAGGTCACTCAATTTTTTTGGTGACACACTTCCTCAAATAGTATGAAAATTTTGTCGTGTTTTCAATATTATTCTTCATGTTTCTGTGAGAGATTTAATTTGCATTTGTGGCACTTGTTACTCTCACTCCCTCAAGAGCAGGAGATGCCAGCATTGCAGAAGTAATTCAGTGAATCCACCAATTTTAACAATTAGTAAAAAAAATAATCCCTGAAATTTTTCCGATGAGGTTTATGTGCAGAAGCTTTTATATGTTTTAGTCATGCTAGCCAGCAAGTATAGGTCCAGTAAAAAAAAATACCTTCATCTTTAACACCACCTCATATTATTATCATATTTTTGCTCACAAACACTGCTGCATTACTCCAATAAGTGCTGTTAAGTTTATCATTCACCCTGGTTTGTACAACTGTCATGTTTTTCCATCATCATATGTCACATATGTGCAGTAAATGAAATCACATGCTAAAATAGCTAGCTGTAAGATCTGAAGGCATAGAAATTTAAGTGCTGTCTTTAAGCCCTCAATTGTTTAAATTCACTAGGACCTTGTTAACACTCAATTTTGAAATCATGGCCCCTGATTTTTAGAGCTTGACTTTTAATGATGTTACGAAACAACTGTGTGGATGTATTGATATCATCAGTGTTTAGCAACTGCAGACAGGAAATGGGTGTGGTGTGTCACACCTGCTTATCCTCTTTTCATAGTTGAGAATGTTTCATTCCAAAATTAGTAAAAGAAGATGGAACAAATTGTTAATTTTTGTGAAGTAAATATTGAGCTATACTGTACTTATTGCCTATTGACAATCAAAATTGATATGTAGTAAAGTTTCAATTGCCCAAAAAACAAAAAAGAATTTAATGGTAGTTAATGCTTTCGAACCAAAGAGTCATTAGTACCTTTCATATAACATGAGGTCTATTAGTTAATAATTAAAGGAATTGAAATCAGATGTTAAATTTTTATTTAAGATTAATATTTAATATTATTTAAATAACAGTTGAATTGTTTGTTGACAACTACATAGAGATACGCCTTACAGTAGAAGTCTCACCCAATGAAAGTTCATGCATTTGAGTTCTTGATGAATAATATCCCCTTTGTCTGTTAATGTTTGGGAGAGGAGAAAATAATGGATCTGTTGATCTATAAACCTTGGCATGGCATTGTGTGTTATAGGTTTAAAAATTATTTATTGAAAGAATGTGCAGAAAGCAATATATTATATTCATTTGAACTGTCCTGTGATATCTTAAACCCTATAATTGACTTGGGCATTGAATTTATCATTTAATTAATTTAACTTTAGTAATGCTTTTATGGTTTTTTAGAAACTTGAAAAAGGTCACCAAGAGTGTACATACTTTCGTTTAGGTGGTAGAAACATAGTTTTCTATGTCAGATGGTATCCTTGCTTTTGTGAGCTGAATTTAATACAGCAAAGTATTTGAAAATGCATGTTCTAAGTTTTTATTGTGGCTCATTTAAGCGGGGCATCCATTTATGGCAAAATTGATGAATAAATTGAAGTTCCTGGATTCAGAATTTGGTTAGGAGTGTTGATAATAATGTTATTGTCAGCTGACAGTGGGTAGGAGATAGTACTCCTCTTTTTTCTTTTCACACCTAATATAACAGTTCAAGAAGTAACTTGGGTAAACCCAGTGTAGAGATCAGTATTCAGTCATATTTATGACATTTTTATATTGTTGTGAATACTTCTGGTTTAATCTTGTCTGAGATTAACCATCAGTCAGTTGTTGTGATATTCACCTCATATCAAATAATAATTATGTTAACCATTCCATTAGTTCTCTGTGGAAATGTGATGTATTTATAATGATATATTTATATATTATATATTTATATAACATTCTATTTATTACCAGTCTTCTTTATAATGTGGATTTATTGCTTGAATTATTTAGTTGCTATGGCAAGTCTATAATAAGCCATAAACTCTAGTGTGTTTCTAGGCCAGCTTAGCTCACTATGGTTTTGTGTTATTGCAAGTCATGGTGTATTTTAAGTTTCTAGCTAAACGCATAGAAAATTTTTTCCTAAAAATGTTACTTTTTTCATAGCAGAAGTTTGTTAAGGAGATGTCTTGACATGATTTCACTACAACAGTTGCTTAAGATGGCAGGAGATAATTAATTTAAGTAATTTATTTAGCATTATAAAGTGTATTGGGAATTTGGGGATTTTCTGGCCCATTACACTTCCTGAGTAGTGACAGACCATAGTTTGAACTGTGGTGACAGTTTTTACTGTTTGTTTTTCACTTTGTTCTTTGTGTTATATCTTTTGTCAAAATGAGATTTATAACAGTGTCAGATTGGAGCCCCTGCACAGTTTAAAGACCTGTTAATATAGTGATGAGTGTTTCTAGACTGGTAGGAAACCAGTCTTTATGTGTCATTTTTTCATGAAACATGGATAAAGAGGATCCCCAGAATAGATTGGTTTGATTGTAAACCCTTGGTAGCATGATTGAGAAAGGTTCAGTTCATGAACTTCTGTTGAAGTGGACATGGAACTTTTCATTGTATATGATTCACTGTCATAAAGTTTCAAGCATTTTTATATTGTTGATGTATGAATGACAAATTCATATGATCAATATTGTGCTGGTTAGGTTTTGATAATCCATCCACATGATCAGTTCAGTTATTCAAGTTTATGTTCACATATTTTCTTTTATGAAGCTGCAAATTATTAAGTCATGAAAATAATGCAGTCTTTTTGAATTTGTGACATAAAGAATTGCATACATATGTTTTCGGTTGTTGAAAAAATGTTTTTAAATGACATTTTCCTTATCTCCAAGTCTCTGTTGCTAAATTATTGCATTTTCTTCAATAGCAGCTCATCATACATGCACAAGAAAAACAATCCTATAAAATGGTTCTGCTCACATGTGTTGTTCTTTAGAACTGTGACCTTGTAATAATTACATGACAGTGTTGATATACTTTGACTGGCTGATTTTCTTAGAAGCAGGACAAATGAACTTGTAATCAGGCATACATGATTTACATTGCTGCTCCAATGGTTCTTGTTCACTTCTTTTCTTTGATTTGCCCTTGTTCCAACATGCTCTACAAAAGACAGTGCACAACTTTTAAAATTCGGCAACTTTATTTATGAAGAATAATGAATTTTAGACGAAGTCTTAAAGTCTTATGCTCAGGCAATATGGTATATATTTCACATATTTGAAAGGTGATAATATATTGTCTTTGGTATAATTATAAACATTGTATGACAGAATAAGAACAAGAAGTAAGAATGAGATCTCCTCCAGTAAAAAAGAAATGTTTCAGTATCACCACTTGTGATATTTACCAGGAATGGTACAGTATATTCCTTGTTGTACCCTTATGCTGTATTAACTGTTCAATCTATGTCCAGCACAGGCACAGCCCATGTTCCAGTGTATTGTGTCTGTTCCAACCATTTCAGCCAAATTAAACTTTCACATTTTCAGTGAAAACAACTTATCTGTCCATTAGCTTTTTTACCTCTCCGTCCAGAAAGGTAACATTCCATTTATATGTTTTAAGACTTTTGTCTGAAAAATATTGACTGTCTTTTATGTCCCATCCACACCATTTTGAACATTCCAGTAATATGTTTACTTTAGAGTCACTTTCCGTGATTCTGTAAGGTATGTCTTTGTTTCATCCTGTTTATGAGCCTTTGTGAAGATTTGAAGACATATTTAATGTTGATGAAAAGTAATTACAGTTACATGTACCGTATTCCCCCTTGCTATGGGGCTCATTTTGGATTGGGAGGTGGGGTGATGCAAGGTAAACTGTGACATAACACTTCTGCAAATTGGAAGTGCATTGTTTATGTCTACTTTAAACTAGAATTCATTTGATGTGTCAAGGAAAAATAATGATGAAAATGAACTGTTAGTTCTGTTTCAATCTCAAGACTTTCTTTGTGCATAGGAAAATGATTGGTGTAAAGTCCAAAGAATCAGAATATATCATACACATGTTTTGGGAATGGTCATAGGTAGTTTTGTCTTTTGCTAACTTAGTGCAACATTTCATTTACATACCAGCATTAGTTTGCCCAGAGTTGTTTACTAAAGTAGATGATGATTAGGATAAAAGGACAAGGAATTGCACACTGACTGGGTGTTCTTACATGTTTATGTCAGCTGTCATAAGTTATCCCATCTATTGCATTAAATATAGGTTATTTAAGAGGGGCAAATGAATCTGTTAGTGGCACCATGAGTTACGAAACAAATCTAGAAACTTTGAAAGTGAAAGTTTTTCTGTAATTAAAATGTAACTGTCAGTCTCATTAATTATTCACCCATATCATGTGTTATAATTTCTGTTGAAATAGGAGCTCAGGAGATAGCTGTTGGCGCCAAATTTACCATTTTCATTATTTGAATACAAACATAAATATAAGATGACATGGATTGTACTGTTTTACATTTTTTCATGTAAAAATGAATTCTTCATAGTTTCACACAGTTCTGTAGTGATACATGTATTTGGCAAATTCTGACTTCTGAATACTGAATTGTAGCAGTAAGACAGTCTACAATACGCAATGAAACAATTGTTAACTTTAAATGTAGTGATATAAAGAAAGGAATCAGCAGTGAGTCTTACGTACATGCTGGAGACTGTTCATTTTTGTCCAAGAAAGATGAGGCAAATCGTTCTTTTTTAATTTTCAGTCAGTGCTGCTGGCTTTGGTGGTAGAATCTTGTCCATATTTTGTTCAGTACTGTGTTCTGCTCATACTTGTCCCAAAATGAGATTTCATTTGGAAGACAGGTGGGGAAAAAAAAGGAATGATTCTTGTTTGAGCTTCTAATGGGAATTTCTGACAGTGGTAGTGTGACATAATATTTTTGACAATCAAAGTTTTTTATTTTTCAAAATCTTGAAGTGTCAGTGTTGAGAATATTACAAGCAAACTTCAGTCAGTGAGCAGTTCTTGTGTCATTCAGATTTGGGTTTAACAAACATACAGTGACATTCGGCGAAGTAGAAACATTAAAACTTTCTTCTTGATAAATGAGATAGCTTCATTGTTAGATAAGATTGACTCTAAATATTTGGTGTTCCTTTGTTTATATTATTATCTGATAGCTTGCCCCTTGGATTTTATGGTATGTAAATTGTTTGGTTTGTATTTTCATGTAGCTTTGCCCCTCTAAAATATCTGTTTTTTTCTGTCTCATTCACCTAGATGTATTTATTTTGCCAATTTTAATCCGTCCATTTTACTTACCATTATTGTGACTTCAACAGTTTTACTGATTGGCTTCTAGCCTCAGGTACTCCTCGTGCAGGAGATTTAAAATGTGTCAGTTATCTTGTCCTTGTTTGCTTGTTTAACAACAGTATCACATGCTAATGTTTTGTAACTTTTTTCTAAAAATTAAATCTGTTTTAAATTGCTGTTGTCATGTGTTATATTTTGTATTGACTATGTCATTGCCAACATTCCTCTTCAAGGTTATTTTATTATCAAATTTGACATTCCAGGTGGATACTGCAATTTTTGTGTTTGCTTTAATTCAATTACAGACATATAAAACTGTCACTGTTCCCTAAAACTGTGCTAACTGGTTTTGACTATTTTTTCAGGAAAAGCGAAAAACTGTTTTGTTTTAGCACCACTGGTTTAGTGGTGATGACTTTCTGAAAGTTTGCTATTTGATTATTTATTGGCTTAGGAGTCTAGAACAAAGATCATTCGATGCGGCTTTGAATGTAGCTGAATATATACATGTATATATAAAAATCGATTTTTTGAATATTTGAGTTACTACAGTCTCAGGGAATGGTGATGAAACATAATATGACTACCTTACTGCTTTTAAGTTGTGATGAGAATAGTTTTATAAAATGGAAATTATTATTGTACAAATAAGAGGCATTTTTAAAATTTTTCTTTGTCCTCCTGTAAGTTACATATACAGTTCATACTTCACGGCGACGAAAGTGCACCGATTTCATTCACTTTAGTTTTCTGCAATAAATCACCTTGCGAGTGACAGGCCGTCGACGGTGGTACCCCTGAATGAGGTTAGGGATGGGCTAACGATGAGTCAGCCGTTACCTGTCCTGTGCCCCAAAAGCGCAACAAAATTCACAAAAAATTTTAATGAAGTGGCTTCTCAAATGCATTCTGTTTAAGACTTTTTTCGTATTGCAGCAAAAGTTTGGTTATCGGAGAATATTGTTCAATAGTGATTCTTTCATTGTGCAGAAATTCATGTGGCCTTCTGCAAAACTTTTAATACAATGGTATGCAGAAAGTGCACATTTAGATTTCAGAAATTGTGCAGAATCTTTTTTTGATGACTGAATATTCGCGTTGATTTAGACAAACAGCAACCATAGATTTTATTAGAAGTTTATTCATTAGAATCGGAATTATATCTAGTTTACAATGCTATTGATTTGACCCACAGGTCAAGAATAGTTAAATATTTATGAATAAAACCGTGACAGCTATTGAAAATAATAGATTTTTTTTCCTTGTTGCCTTTGTCTTTGCAATAGAAAAATCTGCTTTTGTCTTAAAGAAAACTGTTTTTATGTTTATTTTTAAGCAACAAATTGTAAATTCTAATTATTTTCAGTTACAAGTAAATTCTGACAATAGAAAATAAAGTCAGCGAATACTTCCCTTGACTGAACATCATTTTTCTTTTGCCTAGTCTAATCTTACAATAACTGTTTCCGTCCTTTCCTGTAGGCTGTTTAACAGTTTCATGGGATGTTTAGCTATACTAAGGCATAAATGTTGCCATTTAGTCTAAAATCATGATCTGGTTCGATCAACAGCAAATACGATATTGACATGGATCATTTGTATGCAGCACATGTGATAAATGTAGACGCATTATGTAGGACTAGTGTTATATGAGAGGGATTTAACTGTCCTTGAACAAAGTAAACGAACACAAGAATTTTGAGCAACTCGCTTGGCATTAAGTTTATTCTCTAAATATCATAAGGAAAGTTCTTTGATTTCTCAGGGGCCTCAGCCGAAGGCTGTTGGCCCCCGCAACTATCACTCAAAACACAACTCACTAGGGCCGAGACATAACTAACCTCACTAACGTGTATCTATGGTCATTTTAAAAGAATGGTCAAACATGTGGGCGAGACCAAGGATGGTCAAGCTGGCCGGAAGGGCCAGGCGTGTGGGCGGAATCTTTATGTAAGATAGCCGCTCCCCTTTGACCTCGGACTTGTAGGGTGTGAGCAAGACCACCCACTGAATGGAAAACCCAATGTGGGAAACTGATGTTATAACATCCCCGTCAACTAAAATAATGGATACATTATTTAAAAAGAGAGAAAAAACTGAGTTTGACACATTGTCATTAAAGGGAGTAAAGAAAATGTAAGTAGATCTAGAAGGTCTCCAAATAATAAACTAAGGTTCACGCATATGACAGTGTGTGTTCAAATATGAAATAATACAAATCTTGTCAACATCAATAACAGAATGGGCTGGAGTATACAGAGTCAACATACCGTGGAGTTACAATAAAATCGAGTCAAGGTTAGGTTAGAGCGTAACAGGGTTGGAAAGCCATACCTTACATTTTCACTGGCCTAACCGTGGTGCATTCCATTCTCACGAAAGTGAGAGACTGGACCAAAATATTTGCTGTCAAAATCTTCCCCGAGAGTGGAATCTGGGTGATGTAAGTGGGGATAGTTGAATTATGGGGCAGAGCAGGCATGGAATTTTGTCTGGTTGAGTACACAAGAGCGGGAAAATCTCGATGGACATACTAATGTTGGTATGAAAACTCTTGAATCAGATGAAAATAATGTGGGTAGTACTAATGTGGACGAAGAACAATCCTAGAACATATGTTGTTATGATGATGACATAACACATTAGGCATGAGTGTATCAAAATCACAAATAAAATGCAGTAATAAATGTAGCTTACATTTTGGTTCTTATCGAAATAACAAAATGTAATAGAGCAATATAGGAGGAATCTCAATTGGGAAGCAATAATAACTCGGCAAAACACATGTAAAAACATAACTATATTATTATATCAGAGTACTCAAATATTGGTTGGTAGGTTGTTCTTATTGCAGTTGCTCTTTCCAGTCAAGCTCTGACATTACTTAGTGCAGTTGCGCTTGGCTGTCAATCCCTGAATATAACCCTAATCATTTATTATTGAAGTACTGTAAAGGTTGGTAGGTTGTTCTTATTGCAGTTGCTCTTTCCAGTCAAGCTCTGACATTACTTAGTGCAGTTGCGCTTGGCTGTCAGCCTCTGAATATAACCCTAATCATTTATTATTGAAGTACTCTAATAAATATCTGTGGGTTGGTTCTTATTGCAGTTGCTTTTTTCGGTCAAGCTCTGAATATAAATATTGCAGTTGCGCTTGCCTGTCAAGCTCTGAATAATTAACCCATTGTAAATTACTGACAATCTCACCCTTCTGTTACACCAAGTACATTGGGAGTTCCCATAATAAGTTTCTGTCCTGAGACCAGTCTAATTTTCATGACGTGGTGGGCTCTATCACAGTGACTCGTAGAACGAGGCGAAGGATAGATTTGTCATACTGTGGGGCAGTGTGGTTCTGAACACGAGTAGACATTCGAAAAGGTTGAGGAATAGAGCTTTGCTCTGCATTAAATATTTGTCAAATTGACTTGTTAAAGACTACTAACACCGGAATTCGGGTGTGCGTAGCGAGACAGATTCTCTGCGTGCTTGTCATTGTTGTAGCGGAAAGCTTAGCCCAGACTCTACATTCTCTATTAACGTGGCATGACAAGGAGGTAAAATCGAGAACAATATGAAATACATACAACGTAAAATGACATACCTAAAATTAAGGAGTTTTCTCAAGAATACACAGTATATAAAGAGGTTTGGTTGCCCGTACCAAAATATTAGTATGTTGAACACAATAAGTGAAATCTTGCCTGCGATTGAAATTGATTGTCCATGTGCTAATCTAAGTGTTCATAATTATGTTTTCGTGAAATTATTCCCACTTGGAAGAGTGTCAAAGAGTTCACTACTAATGTTGATGGTACTGTTACTGTCCAAAAACCCTACTACTGGAATAGTGGTGTTGAGGCACACTTGTAGATATTTCAGCGACGAACTAGTGTAGGTGTTGGTGGTGTCTCCGATGCGGTCAGGGATGGAAATGAGGGGACTCTGTTCACAGGAGGTTATTATAGGCTCTTGTCTGGTCTGCGAACGTGTTGGGCATGACCAGATCGCTGATGTATATGGGGATGTTGTTGATGATGGTCCGAGACAGACAAAGGACGCTGCAAGAGGGCAGTCTCGGGCCTTTCTAGATTACAGGCTGGCGGCGACGGCAAGCCCAGGCTCTGTGTCCGAGACGGTTATAGAGTTGAAACTGGTACCTGCTTCTCCGGCGTTGTCTGGTAAAAAGTTATCAGTTTGCCTCTGTACAAAAGATGCATTAGTTGAAGGTAGACGGCCCCTGACATGGGCATGATGATAAATACGAGCCATTTTTAAAAAATGGGTCTAGATGTGGCACTTTTTTGTTGAACTCTTCACAAATGACTGCAGAAATACACTAGGTCAACGTCCAAATGGAAAACACTCGCACAAATGAAAGTCCAGAAATTGGCAGCTCCACCATGTTATATGAGAGGGATTTAACTGTTCTTGAACAAAGTAAACGAACACAAGAATTTTGAGCAACTCGCTTGGCATTAAGTTTATTCTCTAAATATCATAAGGAAAGTTCTTTGATTTCTCAGGGGCCTCAGCCGAAGGCTGTTGGCCCCCGCAACTATCACTCAAAACACAACTCACTAGGGCCGAGACATAACTAACCTCACTAACGTGTATCTATGGTCATTTTATAAGAATGGTCAAACATGTGGGCGAGACCAAGGATGGTCAAGCTGGCCGGAAGGGCCAGGCGTGTGGGCGGAATCTTTATGTAAGATAGCCGCCCCCCTTTGACCTCGGACTTGTAGGGTGTGAGCAAGACCACCCACTGAATGGAAAACCCAATGTGGGAAACTGATGTTATAACACTAGTGACAGGAGATCCCGAACTGCTAAACAAAGGGAATCAGGACAAAACCACGGAAATGCAGTGTTTTTTTAGGGAGGACATTTTATTTATCTGTCATTTGTATGTCGAACAAGCACTGTAGGCACACATTCCACAACAATTTGTTTCCCCTGTGTGGATGCCATAAAAAATGAAAAAAAAAAAAACGTAAGGAGGAATATTTCAAAAAAGCTCTGATACGCGCGAAGGATAGCCAGCATAATTATCTGGATTCCCTATGATGAGACTGTGCATTAGTGATTGCACACCATGCATGCATTTTACTACATTCTTTGGCAAACAGATGAGAATGTGTATGTGTGCGTATGTGTTAGTCATCAAAGTGCAGCTTGGAATTTTCATTATATTTATATCTGTTCATGTACTCTTAATAAGACAATGGCGGTATTGCTTTTAATCGGTGGTTCTTTTTGCCCGATGTTAACACCGAAAACTTGCAACGCTACAAATCATTTCTGTCAAATACCATTTAAATTAGTGGAGTGATAATTGGCTATCAGTGCCCATTAACAACCCAACATGTGGATGGCTAACCTTAAGATACAGCAGCCAGAGCGTGAATGTGACGCTCTTTTGACATTTACAACCCCGTATTTTCTGAACTGCACTTGACCCGTGAAATTGGAAAAGTGAGACTTGTTGTTTAATGTCTTGTCCATCAGTCAGCCAAAATGCATGTCATTTTATGGTTGCTATCTTTTATTATACCCACAATTAATTACTAACTTGTGAGTGCCATTTCGTGCAAATTTTATAGAAGTTTGGCATCATTTTCCAGGTCTGAATTGGTGTATTTTCTGATTTTTTTTCTGCAAAACAAAAGAACAATATTTGCTGTGTATGAAATGGTTGTTCACTAGTTGAAAAACCTGTTACTAAAGATGTAATTAATAGGTAAATGCAGTGTCTGTCACGCATTCCAAACATTCCTTTAACATGCCTGATCGGGCCAGCTCAGGTAAAATGTTCACCCGGATATGGTGCCCCGCTGAGTCTTGGCAGATAGGGGCGTAAGATTTATGGACTGGGTACCAAACTGAAGTGAATGCAGTTCGTCGCCGTGACTTATCTTTACATTCAGTGTTCCATGACTTTCTTTTCCAGTGAAAAAGAAATTTAAGACTTTAAGAATAAGTATGACTATTAATTTGACTTTTGTAAAGATCCCCAGGCCAGGGATGAATCAAGGGTATATTTGAAAGATGTCATTTCCTTTCATAGTTTCATAGTGTGGATTGAACTTGGAGACAAACTAAAAATGTGTGCGTGTACAGAACTTACGGTTATTTGTACGGGAACCTTTAAAGCACAAGGATTAAAGGATTTTTTCTTTCCCTTTTGGATGTAACATATTTTTCCTTTCACCTGTATCTGAATAGATGTACATACATTTATTCAGTTGAACCCAAGTTTGTCAAATCATGAGAAAAAATTAATGTTATTTATTATATTGTTTACAAAATCACTAAATTATTTTGTGTGGAATGAAGTGAAAATAAAGAACATTTCATTGAACTATTTGGTTTTATATGTGTTTATTACATAGTGCATGAGAATTTTATTACTGCCTTGATTATATGAGGAAATTTATTACCTTCTTTTCCTTCAAGTTTTTTTTGTTCTTTCTGTTTTTGCAGTTCTTGCTCTTTCTCTGTCAGTGTCATCTTTTCTTTTTCCAGTCACAAAATTCAGAACACAATCAGATTTTATAATGTGATGAAAAAAACTGTTGTCCACAATAATTGATTCCATTGTCCCAACCAAAGCCATACAAAACATAGCCAAAACTCTGACAAATTCTTATAGATGTTTAGGGTGTTCTGTGATATTCCAGTGTTTTCCTGAATAGTTGAAGGATGAAATGCTTCTGCACATTGAAGACATATTATGGTACGTGTCTTTATAGTCTGTGTTAAGAAATAATTGCCATGCATGTATGTTTTAAATTTGATCATTCCCATGAAGTTCAAAAAGTCAAGTACCATAAATCATCTTTCAAACATCTAGCAAAAAGAACCCTTAAGTTTATTGAAGTAAAAGGTAGCTTTTGATAAAAGAGACTATGGGACTAGGGAAGTGACTTAAAGTGAGTTAAGTGCATAAATTTCATGTTCGAATGGCCCAAGGACCTGACAACAGGCATTTTTCTTTTGATGGTTGATGAAAAGGACACATTGAATACATCACAAATACTGCTTGTCCCCATTCATTCTTATTCTTCCTGACCTGAATGCCAAACATGTTTGACATGTTTTGATCAGGTTAAAGTTATGCAACAACATTTCTCAGTTAATAAATGGATTACAAACAAGAACAAAAGATGCCAACGATCTACGACATTTATTAAAGATTGCCTCCTTCAAAATGAATGGCAAGAAATGTGAAAAAAAGCAACTTTGAATTGAAATTAAACAAAAAAATGATGAAAAGTGAAACAAAGAAAGGCATTTGTGGGCAATGTCATAAGCACATTTACACAAAGTCAGTAGGCAACATGACAACAATGATTTCCGATTTATTGACTGTCTCTCAGTGTATACAAATTTATCTACTGTCCTTTTTTCTATCTCTTGCTTTTTTTTGTAAACACTTTCAAATCTATTTTAATTTGTGAATTGCAGCTAATGAATATATTTTCTCCAGTTCCAATGAAATCAAAATAATGACTTTTGACTGAATTTCCAGGTGACAATTTATTCTGAATGATATTCATGGGGTACCAAATAATTGCTCCTGTTGGCATGTATATAAAAAATGTTGAATGTAAGTCCTGCATTTAAAATTTGAAACGTTTAATTTCCTCTCCACACTGATAAGTACAATGGTGGTCTTAGACACAATCTGCCCAAATCTGAACTTTTCTTTTCAGTGGAAACAGAAAACAATCTCCTTCTATATCATATGTAAAAATATTGCACCACAGAACACAATAGAAATTTTTAAAAATATACTGGCCATATCGCTGTCTCAGTTTACTCTTTCCATATTCAATCATTTCTTTTTCTTTCCTCTTTAAGTTTCTAGACTTAGGTTGTTTGTGCCTGAGAAGATCAATTTGTTGACTGCAGAAATCATAACAGTACGGATATCATGACAATCATCACAGAGCCAGCCTACAAACATCACCTTAGATGACTAATTTAAGCCAGAGGAATAAATCAAACAGTGTCACCCAAAATCATCACACCAATTGTACAGTACAATTTTTTTTCAGGCTGACTTTGCGTCAGACATGCATCAACAAAATATTTCAGTATGCCAGCAATGCAAATAAAAATTCTTAATTCTCTCTCTAAAAAAAAAAGCATACATTCCAGCTTGATTCACACTTATGCTTTTAAAAATTTATATCCGAATACAATTTGAGATCATACTCTTCTTGGTATATATCCCTTATTGACATTTGAAAAACCTTCATTCTCTGCTAATTGTTTTGTATTCAAATGCACTTGAATCTCCCACTTTGACTGTAGCCAAAGCACCATCTTCTACACACTGCTTTCCTAAGGATAAGAGAGCAGACACACATATGCTCAGAAAATCCTTATAAGGTTTTGAAATACACTCTGCTGTGTCATAACATAATTCTTTTTGTAACTACAATTTTCTGCATTTTAGACACTGCTTTTTGCATGAATTTAAAAAAAACTACATTTATGCATGATGATGCAACCTTTTCTGATGGATGTTATTACAAGTACGTATGTCCCCCAAATTTTTTGCACGAGGGATATGTATTTTAAAGCCTTTTGTGACTCCAGAGCTAGAGAACTCCTCTCGAAATGCTCCTTGACAATAGCCTTGATTAATTATGATTAATTATTCTTTCAGATTTTTTTGTTTTTGTTTTCCTCCTGCCTTTTATTTGTAATGGTGGGGCAGGGTTAGAAATTCGATAAGATTTAGGGTTGAGGATAAGGACGGGGCTAGGGATAGTACATATACATACGCGCCCCTAGTGCAAAATGCCTGGGGTGCGTACATACTTATAACAACAGCCTTTTCTAATACATGTTAAAAATCAGGCAATAAAAAGCAGTGAAATAATTTTCTACATTCAAAACCCACACCACATAAATTGTTCCACACTCTTCCTCCTCTGCTGTTTTTTCCTTTTCTGTTCCAATGTTTTTCTGAACTGTTTTAAATTGTGACAATATTTTGGGTTACAGGAATTGCAAAAGCAAATATGCATTGGCCTAGACAGAAACCTCTTGCCATCTGGATGGAACTCAATTTTCCTACGTGAGAGTAACGTATTTATACTGAAGGATTATGATTCAATAACCACTTGTGAATATAATTGGTCTCAGTGAGACAAAGAAGATGATGTTTCCCACTGGATATTCATAACACTGTTAATTGTTCCAACACCACAGTGCAGCAGTTGGAGTTCTTATCATTTATTCAGCAACAAACAAACCCACATAAGACAGGTAATTCATGGGGGCATCAACGGATTGATCACTTTTTTAAGAACTGATTTTGCTGCCACATTTCCATATAACAATAAAGTCATTGCTCCATTTGAAAAGTTCCCCTCCACTTCTTTTCATGTTATAAAGAAAAAATATATAACATATTTTGTTTTCTGTTTCATATGCCTTGATTCTAACATCAAATTTCCATTTCCTTGTGTCATAACTGATTAATTATTAGCTTTGTCTGATGAAAAAAAAAATCTGGTCTAAATCAAAATGAGAGGAACTAGTTCTGTGATGGCATGATATTCAATGGCCTGACATTCTTTAAAATTTCAAGAATCAAATTCTGGTGATGTGGAGGGACTGATATTCCATCTGACAACTGCAATTTATAATTTAAAAAAAGTACCCATAAAAAATTCACATTTCATTCATACTGCACTCTAGACAAAAAATGTAATGACTATGAGTTCAAACCACAAATGATAAAGAATAGACACAAAGCAGAAAGGTGGGAAAAATGATGTGAGAAAAAAAAAGGAAGGCAAAACAGAGTTTTGAAGATCTCCCAATCAAATGCATGAAAACTAAAAAAAAAGAAATAAAAGAAAAGGTATCAACTGCAGTCTCTTTCAATCCATTGAAATAATCAATAGAATGAATCTCAGGTTCGTTCTTGCGTCTTCAAAAGGGTATTTTTCACAACTTACTGTAATGAAACACAGGGACATGTGAATCATGAAGGGCACAAACAAATGTACTTGAAATGAAATCATACTTGCAAAGAGTCTAAATAATCTGCATTGTTCACTCTTCCAGTGTATAAAAATCCAAATAATTTAATTATCTGTAGTATTCAAGCTGGACAGGCATAGTTAGAGTGAAGATGCTACTTACTTATTGTGATTGTGTACAAATAACTTTAGCCAGCATTTTACAAAATCGAATGTCTAAACTCATCTGGCTTGCTGAAATAAATGCAAGGGCAGCTTATCACAATAATGCAATAGACACTGAGGTATTTATCAAGTGAGCAACAAAGAACAAGAATGACAAGATGAAAATGTACAGATACAAATAAACGGACTCAAGTCACTTTGTCTCAAGATCATGTCTCAGATATGCAATTAAAACAAGATGATCTAAAAATTTCTGTTAGACATGAAAGTTTTTCTCTTAATATGGAACATAAATGGAGTGATATTTTGCCATTCTGACAGAAAAATGTCAGGGGTGCTCCTGGAAACTTAGAACTTTTAAACTATGTGTATACAATTCTGAAGTCTATCTGGAGCATTTTAAAGAAAACTACTTTCATCTCAAAACACTCTTAACTGACCAGCCTGTACTTGCAAATTCTTTTTGAACAAAACGAAATATCAAAAAGAACTACATGCTGGAAGGGCCCACATGACATTCAGTGGCAGTGAATTACCTTACAGGGGATTACTTGTGTATTACTTACAGATGACAAACAACAAATGCAAATTCCATTCTGTTTCCAAATCTTCCAACATAATGTAAGGAAAATTATAGAAATTTCAAATACCTGTACATGTGGGATGAATGTGAGCATACAGTTGTTTTCTTTACATATTTGCTACAGTTTGGTATGGTTGTTTTGGTTGTTTTTGAACACAAATGTTGTTGTAAAGTGACCACCATTTAACACATGGACACATTTTATTGCTTGATAAGATAGAAAAGGGCTCGTCTGATATATTACCAGTACAAACAAAAAGGACATGAGAATGGTTACTTGACGTGTCAGTCATACTTTAGTGAGTTTACTCTTTTATATTGTCTCACAAATAAGAGGCAGGATACCTCATTGACAAAATATGCCAAGATCATGACTGTATTATGGGTTTGACACACACAGATGCTGTGTAATCTTTAATAACAATGTTGACAAAGAAGAAGAAGAAGAAATTTGTCAACCTGATAAAAATGGGACGGGACACAATGAAAAGCCTGAATGGTGATCTACAAAGCAAGGCACAAAATCCATAATTCCTCTCACCCTGTGTCTTTCACTAAAAATGCCATTTCTCTGGCGATAAAGCTAGGTCCATCTCTCACTGAAGAAAACATTGATTGAGAAATCAAAGGGGGAAAATAAAAGTTGCCCCTAGACACTGTAGATATCCACTATCATTCTATGCTACTGCCAGCTTTCTTTCTTTCATTTGGTAGTGGTATTTATGGTACTTCTACATTAATATCTGTTGAACCAGTGTCTTTTTCTATGCTAGAATGCGTTACATAGCTGCTGCTGTGAGAGCACGATCTTGCTTATTGCAAAGGAAAAATGAAGAAGTTTGCACAATCCAATTATATCCGAAGTGCAAAACATTCAACATTTCTTTGAACTGCCACTGGTCAGAGCTGCTGTTCTTATATAGCAATTTCTGTCCCTAAGGGCAGTCAACTCTCATCTGAGACATCCCATTTCTTTAACCAGAATTTTTGTCTTCTCTATCCCCAGCATTGTAATACAGAAATGTCACAAAATAACAAAGATCTGAATTTCTGCAACAAAATTAATGAAATACAACAGCAAAAACAACATTCATACAATGACTTTCCATGAGTAAGAAATGAATTTTTTTGGAATTGTGACAAATCACCAAGAGCAACTGAAAAAATGAATTGAAATAACTTTTCTCTCTAAACCAGTAAAAGAAACAAAGCAAAATGAGAACGGCACATATATTTACATCAAATACAACACATTGCAAAAAATGCACTGAAAGAAAGCTCATTTACAAACATCTCATTTGCAATATAAAATAAATGTAAAATTGCTTTTAAAGGAACCAAAAATATTGTAGAAACTAGTTCATGAAAAATAAAACTGTGCAAAAGTGCTTTAGAAAAATAAAGTTGTCATTTAAGTAAAAGTATTGCTATGCACAAGAACACCGAGTTCAGGAACATTTAAATAAATGAGTGTGAGATATTTACAAATGTTGGGGGCTGAAAGGCACTTAATGCATTCTCCATTCAGTTAAAAACAAATCATTTTTATGAAAGGAACAAATAAAAATGTAATGACATATTTATCAAGATTTCATTGCGCTTATATCCACTCCACAATATCATCAAATTTCTAAAACAAAAATATTTCATATACTAGTCCAGTGTCAGAGACACATCAAAGACCACTGTCCAGTTCAAGAACACTTTAGAATAGGCATGCCATTAGCTGTGTGTCAGACACAATTTACAAGCTCTTTATCCAACACACCTGAATTTGTTTTGTTTTTTTGACACACAAAGACAGAAATCCACACAAGAATCAAAAGCACTGTCAGTCTATGACATTTCTGAAAAATAAAAAAAACAACAAACTAACTACAGCAGACTGTACTATTGTTAATTACACACTACTTTACATTTGTGTAGTTTCAAATTGTGAAGGACTTATGTGACTGCTCCCTTCACATGTATAGACCTATTCAGTACATGTATAAACACATAAATCAGATCATAATTAATCAATTGATACTGGTTTAAAAATATCAATCTAGGCACTGCATGTTTGTTAGACCTGACCACTGCAAATTTTTAAAAAAATGGCAAAGATTTTGACAATTGATGGACACCAATGTCTGGCTCATAAAAGTCCTTCAGACACATGAAAGCAAGACAGGGAACATATAATAATGGTGTTCACAGTTTTCTGCAAAGTCTCCTCAACTTCAGTTTTCATCACTCTCAAATATTCATAGGGTAAAGGACATACTGAGAATAGGAAACTATGAAAATTTAACAATCAGCAGACTGTAAAAAAAAACATCAAAGTTCAAAACAAAGAAAGAAAGATAGAAAGAAAAAGACCCTTGTCCACTGATCATAAACTCCTCTACTACTTTACCCTTACAAACAAGTACAAAAACAACAATATAGCAAGTCCAGGGAAACAGCGGATATTTGTCCACTGCAAAATTAAATCATCATCCAGAAATGACATTATTGTCACAACGCAATAAGACAAGACAAAAGGAATAGAGGAACAGAGTAAATATACATCTATTTTTGTTTTCCATTATTAGTGTAAACTAGTATAAACATTCAGAACCATTTTCTCAAGGCAATCAATTCAAAATGGAATAGGCTGAATTTGCTCTTCATTGACCAGAAAAATGAAATACATATGGAAAAAAAAGTGTGTTTCATTGCATAATGTTTAATGCACAGAGAATGATGAGGTTGCTCATTGGAACAGTCGCCATTTTGTTGACTAATCTCTTTTCATTTGCAATTAGCTGTATAACAATACAATTTTCCCAATAATTATATATTTTACAGATATAGTCATCAAGTCAGTATTTCATATCCAATCAGAATTGAGATGAATATTATAAATTTTGAGAAAATACTTACACTAAAAGCATGCAAGATTTCTTTTTTTCCACGTTTAGTTTCTGCAACCAAGCATTGTCAAACAGCTGCAATACAGTTCTATACAGGAATGTGGCCTCACAGTCAGCATAAAAGATAAAATGTATTTCTGCCATTCCCGTTCTTCTTTATTCCAATATCTTCTTGATGTCACTTTCCCTTTACTACTAACCTATTTCCAGGACAAGATTTTCAGCCAGATCCAATTCTCTTGTTTGGACATGACAATCATTTAAGAGGTATGATGCATAAATACTCAATGATACGTTTTAATGACTGAAATCCCTTTTATCAAACACAGTGCAGAGAGCAGCTGACAGATCTTGACTGATCTCAGATTATGGACAATTTTGGAATGCATGCTGATAATGCATTGTATACCTTGATATTTTTTCATTTTTTATTTTGACAATAGAATATATTTGATGTTTATACAATAAATTAAACCAGTGAAAAGCCATGGGGGAAAGAAAATGGAGTGAATGTAGGATGAATAAGACACATGAACTGAAATTTTCCACTAACCATAAGCAATAGCTCGAAGGCATGCAGATTTAACCTTACCTTCCCCATTTCTTATATTCCAATACAGAACCTAGTGTCTTGACTATTTTTTAGGTTTACAGAGAAAAATCATTGTTTAGGCTGTTAAGTTTTACTGTCATACCCCTTGAGGCCTCCCAACCTTGGCTTTCTCCTTGTGGTCTTGTTGTGAACTGTTCCTACTGATTTTTGGCATCTCTTTTGCAGTTTTTTCCCCTGATTCTTTCTTCTCCTCTTTAGAAGAGTCTGTTGAGAAGCACCTTACAAGAGAAGAGGTGGCACGGAACAGTTTGAAAGAAATCTGCATTTTATCTGGTGAAGTGGAGGGGTAATTAGTAGATTTGGGATAGTTATTCACTGTGCCATATCCTTAAGTTATTTAATTTATGTACACTCTGGATGCTGATTATTTTCTTATGTCACCCCCCCTCCCCCAAAATAAATAAAGGTGCCAATTTACAGGAAACTTCTTTTCAAAAGTTCATGTTGTACCCAATACCTTTTTTCTTTACATCCCACATATACTTTTATTCACATGATTAAATATGCAAAAGGCACGGGAATTAATGGAAGTTAAATCTACTAAACCATGAAAAGGAAGAGCCTTCCTAGATTGATATATCATACAAACTGGAGCTTTGAATACCAAAGAATAACTAATACTTCTCACTATCTAAAGATTAACTGATGCCACCTCACCATTTCCCTCAACAAGTGTGTGCTCATTAAAGAAAGAACCTTCATTCATCAGCAAATAATTGAGTACGGTACTTGCAAAATCATATCTTTTATCTTTGGACTAAATTCTGTTTCCTCTAAACACTTCATCACATCAAAAATGTGCCAGGAGGATCATTTAAAAGTCAGAGCTATTTACATGTATAGGCTTCTGTCTAGGGGGCGAAACTGCACAACACTCTTCAATTTCAGTAAAGACTGAAATTCCTGAACATGCCGCAGGAAAAACATGGTCATCTGTGTCCGGTTTCCGGAAATTCAGTCCCTCTGGTTATAAACTCTTAGAACCATATGACTTAAACTTAAGTCTTGTTTAAACATGCAGTGCTGACAGGCCAACATTTTGCAGACCTGTTTTTTTTATTGACTGATTCTGTCAACCAGATCATCTTACTGAGTCTTATTCGAGATATGACGTGAAAATCTGATGCCCATTAGCCACTAGTGGCTAACACATACAATAGGGCATTTGTCTACAATGTCATGTTCCTTTTCTGAATTTCACTAAAACTGTGTCCTCCGTACCTGATTACTTTTTTAAAAGCTCCACATTGTTGTAAGCTACAGGAATGAATTCCTTTGAGTCCATATCACTGCTATAAATAATTCCTTTTAAAACAGCATGTACAATGTAATACTTTATGAAAGAAGGATGACCTTTCATTGAAATATAACAAACATGATGTGAAAAAATGTTCATTCTTGGGGAAGGTTAAAGGTATTGCTTCACTTGTAGACCAGCTCATCTGATAAAAGCCTTTAATTGCCCATTAATTACCTATGTAGAATTCACTGATGCCATTAGAAATTCACAGTTGACATAAGCTGTAAGTACACTGACTCAAAAACATATATATCCAACTGTTTCATTGTCTTAGACTAGCATTGGACACAACACACTGAATCTTCCAGCTGTCAGTAGAGCATCCACAGGATCTGTTCATGATTTCCAGTTCAAAATTGGGTGTAATCCTCTGAGCATTTCAAATTTGTAAAACAAACAGAAAGACGTGTCTATCATAAGAGTCTGGAAATTCTGTGCATCTTGAATGTCCTGGCAGAGGGTGAAAATAAAGATGGTCAAGGTCATAGTTCTGGAAGGCACAGAAATCATACAAATATATCATAAATAGAATCTACCGGTACCTCATCTGCCCCCGCCCCCCTTTTACACATGCAGAGAAATGTAAGTCTTTGTAAACTGGCATTTTGTTGAATTCAGCAGGAACAGTACGTGTCATAATTTTAATCAAATTTAAGATTAAGTCAGTCCATGCAAATCAAAACAAAAAATTTCATTGAAAAAAATTGTATGAGTAAAACAATCCCTTGCTGCCACAAAAGTAATTCATACAGTTTATGCACTGATTTACAACAAGACTTATTATATTTGGACATCTTTATATGAATGAATAAAAGATCCATCACATATCATTTCAATGGCATACTAATCCTGATGACATTGTGAAAATGTCACTGACAGTACGGTACTTGCAGTACGGTACCCTTTGGCACATGACAAGATTTGTGCCTTTGGTTTATTTATTAAACCTAACTGATTTTACCAGATCATGAGATGTGCGCTGGAACAATGAATCATTTCAAAGCAGCAATACACTTTAAATATGATTTGAATTTAACTAGTGTGAAATGGTAAGCTAAGTTAGGCATCTGCAATTTAAAATGATTTGTGGCACAGAAAATTGAAATAAATAAAAGGAATTAAAATCAAAAATGTTTTGTTTTTGATTGTTTGTCACATTAAATGTTTGTTTTAATCACAAAAAGAATTATTATTACATACCACTTTTGCTGAGTGCTTGCCTCTACTTGGGTACCCCTGGGTAAGCAGAGTAATGATGATGTGTTCTCTCATCTACTAAGGTGTGATCCTGCACCAAAATACACAGGCAGTCAATACAAAATGTATGATGCTGGTTCAGTCCTGAACTTCTATATAAATTAATGAGTTTGGTGTTAGAAACAATTGCTTGGAAATTTGTTTCACACATGAAGTAGTTCACAAATGGAAAAACATTTGGTGATAGCGAACTGATGTTAATTCTGGGTAGTTTTTGTTAATATTTTAAACTTTGGCAATGTGCACAGCATTGACCTGTTTCTCAATGACTACTCCAAATGCAAGTAATAATCACTTAAGTTTGCTCTTTCATTCAACTGACTTCATCTTCAGTTTCTCAATACTGGCACTAGTGGCAGAGTCTTGCCATACTTCTTTAGTTTTAGTTGGAGGAAAGTCAGTTAGGGAATCTATTACCCTGTTTGGATGGACAATCAAGACCAAGAAGAATATTCTGACTAGATACATAAATCAGAGATTGAAAAGCACATTGTTTAGTGAAATTCATTAGCATTTGGATCATATGCTGGTACTGAAAAAACATAAACTGAAAGCTATAAACATGGCACTGACCCTATTCATAAAATTGGCAAACTGGTATCGGTACAATTGCCATCTTGACATAGAAATGAGAACAGAGGCAAGGAATGTTTGGTAAAGAATTTCTAATCCTGGTCATGATCATTTTGCTGAAATATTTATATTTTTACTACTTTCTAAAAAATAACAAATGGCATTCTGGTCTTGGTGCGAGCTGGTACAGATGAACATTTACCTTATTTGTTTGTGTTCCTAAATTTAACAACATACATTTCTCAGTGGTTTGGTTTAGAAATGAGATGCTCAGATCTAGAGTACAGACAGCTAACCTGTAGCCTTGCCTGATGCATGAATACCTCCAGAATAACAAGACACTTACTTCTATTGGCATTCCAACTGATTGTAGCACTGCCCCTTGTGGACTGGCCTGGTACATTTGTGTGTAATGGGCTGGTACATACTGAAAGAAATAATGTTACACTGAATGAGTGTGAATACAAACCTTGCCAAGCGCTTTGTGAAAAGAATAAAGCCAATCAGGGTAACTGAAGCAAATCTAATAAAACTTATGTTTATCTGAGAATTACATTAAATGCAAATTTTTCATGACATATGTCATCAGTTGACAAATAAAATTATTATAATTTGACACATGTTATCCTCATGACAAATGGATATGTGCTTAAATAAGCCCTAGGCCTCTGAACCTAAGCATTATTCCACCTGATTAGAATAATCAAGATAGTAGTAAGCAGTTGCCTTTTGTATGATTTTTTTTTTTTTTTAGAGGCCCGTGCATAAACATGCCTTCCGAATAAATTGTTTGGCATCCTTACATCAAACAAGGTGTTCTCAGAGAGTAGCATTCCTAAAAACTGCCAGTTGATTCAACTGCATAATCTTTTGCACAATCAAGTCCTTGAGATACATGAAAAGTTTGCCTTATCATGGTCTAAAAACACAGGAGCCCCAAACTATTTTCTGTTTTCTTGCACAGTGAAAGCCAACACCAAGCAAAGTTCATGGCATTCTTCTTACATAACTCACCAGACACTGAAATTTAGGTCCCATGAAATAAATCAGTATCAATTTGAGACACACAGGTTATAAGCAATTTAAACTAGTAAATGACCCAAAAAGGGCACTTGTAGGGAAAACTCAACATTTATCTGAGTGGAGTATGATGATGGTCTTTGCAATTACAAAGACATGATTGAAAGTATCCAGTAGTTAAGTAAAACCATGTCAAAACACTGAATTATTTACTTCTTCGCTTTATACTTTTCACAATCTGACAGAATGTTTAATATACAAGTGCTATCCATTTTGGGACTTAAATAAGAATCACTAGACTGACCAAAGAAGATTTTACAGAGAACACTAAACATTGACTGACCCTGGGTCCCAAATTGAAAAAAGCAAAAAAGTTCTTTTGTATCAAATTGAACTAAACTCAGACATGATGACAATGCTACATCAAGAAATGGGTGAAAAATGTGAAGTACAAATGGAGGCATCTAGTTCTATAAGTTTAATTGTTTCCTTTAAGTACTGACTCTTTTAGTGCAGTTTGCTTTCTGGGACAGCATTAGCTCTGGTCAAAGGTTTTATGTTGGTAATGATTATTTATGACAGAGGATTGAAATATGGCATTTCATGATTATGACATCATGATGAGTAACAGAGAAGCACAGACCTGATTAATATTTTTTATTTTAACAAGGCATTTTTCATGCCAGCCGTTTAAGTGAATCACATTGTGGATCTACCTGCATTTTTCTTTGTATAAGGCTCTAAAGGTAAAGAATAATTTGGAAGTTCCTGTTTCAGTTCTATTTTGGTTCATAGACATTTTTCTCTCCTACAACTGAGTAATACAGTAGAATAAAGTAAGTTGTACAAACCTAATTTTCAGAATAGTTTAGTGCTGTGCTGTGTAATGACATGATGGATTAAATTTTAAACCTAGATACTCCTGTTCTTTATTTCACAATATTTAGACATCAGTAATTGACAATGAACATAACATACTTGTCATTTTGTTTTGAAAAAAAATTGTGTCAGACTTAGGGTAACTGAATTCTTTTCTTTTTATTAAATAAAGTAAAGGATGAACTCTGTCAAGTTTACTTTCTGTGACACATTTTGATTGCCTGAGTGATATTTTGAGTGTTGTTGAGGTGTAAGATTTAAAATCTTGTTGTTTTGGTGCATAATCACTTCAAACACTTCTTCACCTTAATTTGTGGATTTCTCTAAGGAACTCAAATTGCTAGTCCTGTCCACATAACTTCACTGTCCCTTTAGGCCTACACAGCGTATACTTGTCTGAATGCAGATGAATGTTGTTGTTGTTTTCCAAAATGACAAACTCAAATACCGATAAAACATGATGTATATGAATCAGTTATCCATAATTATAAAGTTGCCACTTTACACATTTTGAACAACAGATAAGATTACAAATGACTGGAACACTGTTAAGATTAGGCCAAGTAAGATTTCAGTGCATAAGATGGTTAATGTCTTCCCTGAAGTTTGGATCCCAGACTTTTGCTGAACAGGGACAAAACAACAGTTCCTTTACAACAAAGCTTGACGCCGACATGACATATTCAGCAAGGATTTTTACAGTGTAAACATATAAAACATAATACTTAATTCACCAGACAACATGAAATAATCGCAGGCAAGAATTCCAATCTAAAAAAAAAAGATTTTTATTTTTTTGTCATCTAAAACTGCATGCCATTTCACATACCCAAAAATCAGATGACAGCAGGATAGGAGGAAAAATAGAAGAGAACCAGAAAAAAAAAAAGACTATATATACAAAGGGCATTGAAAGAAATGATAAAAGAAAAGGAACAAAAATTCAAGGATCATAGCAAAAATTAAACTGACAAAGTTGAAAGGGAAAAAGGAACAAATGCATTTAAGACAAAGGAAAAAAAAAGATTTTCCGTGAATGAGGGTGTTTAGTTCCCTTGAAGTTACAAGGGCAGAAATGACAAAATAAAAAGGTATTTGCGGCACAGGTAAAAAGTTTATAAAAAGCCAACATTTAAAAATGGCCCCTCCTTTAAATTGATTGACCAAACCAAAAAATTAAAGAGACATATACAAATCAATGCTATCATCCTTCTCACATTCAACTTCTACTGCGTTTTGGAGTCTACTCTCTAATTGGAATAACAAAAGTATTCACAATTAGTGGAGGTAATTGGATCTGCCCTGCCCTGGACATTGATACACAATGGAGAAGCCATAAATAACTTAACTGTCATCAATATTTGTTTTGTGAAAATACAAGAAACCACAGAAAATAAGTGGGGTCGCAGCAAGGCTAGAAGCGAAGTCAAAATGTACATGCATTTTGTTAAATGTATTTGTATTTGTTTAATTTTCTATCTTGTTACATTTTTCCTGATGAAAGCAAATACACAGAAAGCCTGGTTTGTCTTTTATTTTACTTTGCATTTCATTGAATCATTTCTGTATTACTTCTTACGAGAGGCTTTGGTACACACAACTTTTTCTTTTTGCGACATTCTGTGAATTCATTTTCAGTGTTTTTTTCTTTTTTCTTCTCTGCTTGTGCTACACAGAAGAAAGACACTTATATATATAAACAATTTCAACATTTGCTACAGCACTTTGTACTAAACTTAAAAGCATCTGAAAAAAAAGGATTGTTTCAGCTAGCATTAAAGCAAAAATGATGACACTATGTCCGTGTTCCCAATAATATGCCATGAGTGTGTGACCCACATAAAGTGCAACTCTAGAATCCCAACCATAAAATGTAAATTTAATGCCACACTTATATTCATGCACTAATTAAAGCCCCTGAAGGAGGAAAAAAACCCTCACATTTTCATGATGATGATTGAATTGTTTTATCTTGTCTGTAACTGATGCATTCAGAAATTATTCTGAAATTGGATTAAGAGAAATGCTGCTCTTCAGAAGACAAATACTGTGAGTAAACTAGAAGAGAGAACAAATCTGCAGACTTATTGTAAACAAATAGGCAGTCTTCTGATTATGAGAATAACCAGATCTATCTTCCATGTGTTTACAAATAAAATTCCATGGCATGTATATAGTGAACTAATGTACATGGAAAGATGAGATTTTGTCAGCGTTCCTAAATGTCTAATTATGCACACCAAACGCAACAAGTATACAGAAGTGCTCAGAGTGATTCATTTTAATATTCCGCACAGAAATAGGTTATATAGTTTGACAAACAATTTCATTCAAACAAATGCATTAGGTAACTGAAAAAAAAACAAAAAAACTGAATATATGTAGATATTGTTTCCATGGGCAGGGCTGTAAGTTTGTTTGGTAGAATAGACTCCAAAACAATCTACTACAGTTGTCTCACACAATCTTGTTTAAATTCTCTTTGATCTTTGCCATCTTATAGTGATACGCTCCTTACAAGTAATTATTTTCATGAAATGGACAATTGTTCAGAGGAAAATATGTAATAGCACGAATTATGTCACAAGTTCTTTTAAAAAAAAAAAAAATACAAAAGAAACAAAAAAGACAACCACCCACCACCACAAATAAAGCGACAACTAACAAAAGTAAAGTTTTTCTTCTAAAGAGACTTTCACACTAGAAATGGGGTTTTCCTTCAGCAAAACTGAATTATCTCAGAATGAAGTGTAGCTTTGAGATTGATATAATTTTGTGAAGACCTAGTGTCCCTTCACACCTGTACCCCAAATCCTGACATGAGAGCCTCCCTGAGGTGGGTGAATCAGCCAAGGTGACTGGAATGTTAGGCGGACCACATCAACATCCTTGCAACAGATTTCATAGCAAAGAACCAAACACTATATACACTGTGGAGCTTCATGAAAACTATCTTGAAAATTGCTTTGTGAAAATTATTGTTGCTCGTGCGTGCTTGGCTTCTAAGTTGTGTTGGTAGGTGGCAGATAAAACTGCGCCTTTACACATGTTAATGTTGCCAGCATTTCAGTGCCAAAAAGTAAAAGGTCAAAAAGTTAACTCTTGCAGCTCACAAGTCAAATTCCCAAGTTTTGCCATGACATATGATGCATCCACGAGCTGATGCACAGCTAAAAATTGTCTAACAATGCTGTCAAAAAATTTTGGAAGACACATTAAAATATCAGTTTGCTTGAGTTCTACACTTATGTTTGGACAAGATGGTATACAATGTGAGAAAAGAAATCATAATCATCATGGAAATATCAAAAAAGTTTGTTACTTCCACGACATTATCTTTTAATACCACCATGCATTTCTACTCCACATATGATGAATTGCAAACATGTCTACAGACCATTAATTATGACGCAGCGCAGAGACAAACATGCACAAAATGAAAACAATCCTGCACCGTATTAAAACATGACAATGACACACCAAAACAAAACTGTCACCATGAGTCGAACTAGTAAATTTGATTCAAACTCAAAAAAGTCAGTAACCAGAAGAACAAATGAACTACAATGACAAAGTATGCCGGTTTTAAGAATAAACACAAAATGCCGATATTCAAAAGATGAGTGATATGATTCATGAATTTTGTATGTCTATACAAACGGAAAAAAATTTCACGATGTGTTGAAAGTCTTCCATTACTGATCAACAGTTCTGAAGTCAAGAGGTTACAGGATGTCAGAAACTAATAATTTTATAACAGATGTAAATATGTGTAGATATAATATATTTTGCGTGTTTATTTTTGAAGACCGGGGATTAAATTAAACCTACGACACTGATTAAATAGCACTAAATGACCAAAATGTTTTGACAACGAATATTTCTAAATATTTATTTGGGTTATCATTGACAACATTTAAGTAGTTTCTATTTCCTTGCTATAAAACTGATATACGATAGGTAGTTTT
Organism: Onchidella celtica; assembly: GCA_963931925.1. Lineage (NCBI taxonomy): Eukaryota > Metazoa > Mollusca > Gastropoda > Systellommatophora > Onchidiidae > Onchidella > Onchidella celtica. The sequence continues at coordinate 27,704,492 of OZ007567.1, forward strand.
TTTTTTTTTCTTTTAAATAAAGCACTGTTTTCCCTCTATTCTTTATTATATGTGTATAGTGAACACTTGACGGTGGATAAAATCAAATGTTTACCCACGTCACACACAATACATAGAAATTTAGCATAATAATATAAAGTGATATTAATTCTTTTCAGCCAGGTTTACATTAGGCTTTGAAATTTCTTCCACTATAACAAATTCCATATAAGTATAGAAGTGTATCTAGCAAAAGAAAACAAGTTCAGCACCTAGGTAGGATAAGAACAAAATATAAAATTCAAAATGTGTGTTTGTTCCAAAAAAAACATGTGATTTCATGGCAAACTCTAGGCTTATTTGTAAAAAGGTGAGAGGAGGTGATTGTGTCATTTTATGTACATCAAAAATATGCTGTTCAAAAAGTGAACCTGTACATATTCAATATTATATGGGGCACAGTCAATCTTCAAAGATATCTTTGCATAATATTCATTTGCGTATGTGCTGGCTTAAACATGAATCAGCAGTGGTTCCACTCACATAAAAATTACTCTTTCTTATGCCAAATAAAAAGAAAATGGGGAAAAACCATGTAAAATAAACTACACGATTTACCATACGTTTGGGTTTCATAAATATTACCTTAAAAAATTACCACTTCAACCTGAAAAACAAAAACTAAAAACGCAGCTAAATGACTGAAAACCAGTAACTAAATGGAAAAATAATATTTGGATTTTCAATAAATTCTTTGGTTGGGCAGGAAGAAGGCTGTATGCTGAAAAAGGAACTGAAATGAGGCTATCAATTATCAATGATGGTGAGAAGGGGGTTGAGATGAAAGAAATGGGTTTGAATAACGGCAATCAATAAAGATGTAGGCAAACATCAGCCATATGACAATAATGCAGAAATAAAATATTTTTGAATTTATGTACACAGTGCAATTAAAAGTAGAGCAGCCTTTAAACAAATGCTTAGTTAACAGCACAACAAAAATGAAGCATCTTTTTTCAAACCAAGCATTTCAGAGCAGCATGTTCAAATCAGTTATGCAAGAAACAGAATCTCTAGTGCGAATGATTCAGCTTACAAGGTAAACAGATCAATCATCCCTTAAGGAAGCACATTTAATCCTGCTAGGCCTGACATCCATCTTCAACCAAAATCCCCTGCTGGTGCTTTAAATCATATGACAACAAAAGATACAGTATTTGGAAAATAAGTACCCTTACATCTGCCAAAACAATGTAGTTCACATGTTGTGGGTTTTGAATATTTTGTACAACAAACAAGATCTGTGAATTTTGTTTAGATACATTATGTTGACAACTAGCAGTTCAGTTTCAATAACTGACACTCTAAAAATATAAGCCCCTTCACTGCACAAACAACTCTCTTTTTCTGACTCCCTTCTGAACTTCATTTTGAATCTCGATCCCATGAATAAAATTGCTGAAAGTTCGAAAATGCAAGAAGCCAGGAAAAAGATCACTAACAATGTTAGAAAAGCAGAAGATGCTCCGACACAGAACCTTGCAATCTAAAAATAATTAGAGTAGATACTATACCTCGTAAAATAAGACATGTTGACAACTCTGGTAACCATGCTAATTTTCATGAATCAGACATCCATGCATTCTGGATTCTAAAATGCTTCATGCTGTTAGAGTAACAGAGAAGAACTGTCTAAAAAGAAAACCGGCATCTCACGAAATACAATTTTCTAACATCCAGCCTGCCCTCATATCTGGAAACACTTTTCTAAAAATGATAACAGCTGCATGACGAAGGTACTGACCAAATTAATATTATCGAAAAACCAGAGAGCACACAGCCTTGACACAGACAGGGAGAAATGAATTGGAAATAAACAGAATTTAAGGGAGGACAGAGGTAAATTCACTGATTTGAGAAACAAGAGCAACTAGGCGACATGCTGGGTGCCTACCGAAGTTGTTGACAATTGGAGTTGTCCCATCTGAGCAGTCAGTTGAGGAATCATGGAGGACGGGTCAAGCGAACTGCCTGAACCCGGATGGCTACTGCTGGTTACCATCTGTAAATGGACAGCGGCATCATGAACTACAAATAATAAGATGGTCTCTAGCTAAAACCCAGAAAACTGAATGAACACCTATCTGGTTGTTTTCCCACTGATTTCCTCTCAGAAGGATTTCTTTTCCACATTCCATATGACCTGCAAAGAGTGATCTTGGAAAACAAACAGTTTATTATATGGGAATGGTACAATTTTTCCCCTTTGGAGTGAGGAGCAGATGAGTGGGGTGAAAGACCTGATTCTTTCACTGTGATATCCACTGAGGTTAATAAGACACAATCTACTTCATGTGAGGCAAAGTGTCAGTGTTAGGTTACAGAGAAGGGGATGATGCAGAACACACATCATTAACCAATTTAATGTTAAACATATCAAGCACTTAGCTCACAATTACTATCAAAACTCTGTGAAGAGTATGCTTCCAACAAACTCACAGATCTTGTTAGTGAAGAACATCACATATTACATCAGAAATCATTTTAGATCATTCATATCAGACAAAACAAGCTGAAGGCATTGACAAACACATACAATACAAAAACAAGAGTGCTGTGACATACAAATTTGCATAGCATAACAGATGACATGATCTAAAACTTGTGTATTCAAAATCCCAGATGAAAATGTTAATACATTTACAGTAAATTCAGAAAGAAACAAGAGAAATGCACATTTTTGACATGATTTCACACTACTAGCAAAAAAATTAACAAGATGCAGCTTAATGCTTCTGTTTCCTTAGGAATAAAAAGTAAAAACCAGCAGTATTAATTCATGATCTAAACTGTTGCTTTTCCACTTTTCACTAAATAATGCAAATAAGAAAATAAAGTCTGTAACAATAAATAAATTAAAAAAAGAAAAAAAAAAGAAAGTTTTCAAACAATCTATGACAGAGAAAAGTATTTTAAGATCAAGCGTGCTGGTGACCTGAATAAATTTATTTGAGAATCAAAACCTGGCCCTACAATTTTAGCCCGCTTTCACCTATACCGATATGCTTTGCTGTTTTGTTTCCTTCCATAAAGCAGACTACGGAAAACTTGATGTCAGAAAGTAGTCAAGCAATAAAAAAAAAACTTCATTAAATATACTATGAGCAACTAAAGATGGAAAGACAAAGACAGAATAGCCTAAATTTCTGTACCGTATAAACTTAAGTCACTAACATAGTGGGATATATAAGTAAGAAGTTATGAAATTAAAAATCAACATGTACACTAAATCAAGTAAAATGAACAGAAAATATTTCCATTATTGCTATTACTGTAAAGTATTTGATTTTTATGAGGTCAATAAATATGCAGTTTTTCAAATATAAGTCAAATCTATCACAGCTGAGGAGAAATGATCTCACAATATTTTCTAAGTTAGTGTGATTTGCACAATATAGTACATTATGGAGATAAATAGGTTTTCAAATGAATAAAATACCATTTGCAAATTTTACTACACATTTCAATATCTGGCAAAGTCTTGAAAAATGCAGCTCTAAAATGATAAAAATCTTCCAGTCTGTTACTCCTTCTCCCTAGGCAGTGTCTCCCAAACAGAACGGTGGTGTAATTTCTTATATCCAACAAAATGGTTGCATAATGGTTTAGCGCATTGACAAATTGAGAAGGATTATACTGAAAGGGGCCAGGGCTGGGCAAAGTTCTTAGAAATTCATTAAAAAAGTTCACAATATCAAAGTAATCTTAAAAATCATCCAATTAAACTTAAAAATGACGATAAAGAGAAAAATGAATGAACTGCACCAATATTTGCGTACAGTTTGGCATGGTTCTCGTGCGTGACAAAATAAAACACAAAACAGTGAGGAAAAAACAGAGATGAAGTCCATGTCTCCTGGTCAATCAGTGGTGAAGCATCTGAAGTTATAACAATAATGAACTATGAAGATTCTGCCCCACAAGAAGAGCACACACACTAATGTGGGTGAGCAGACACAAAATGAGGCTGCGTAGTGGTAAGGAGCGCTACTGACAGGGTGTTACATCAGAGCATTGGGATCCAGCATGGCAGACAGGTCAGGGTGGACTGCACTGGTGGGAAGTATCTGGAGATTAGAGACACCACACTGTTAGCCACACAAGGCCACTGGACACAATACATGCAAGCACACATACAGCTCAACAGATGACACCAGGTAGTCTGGACAGAAGAAGAACTGGACCACACAAGATAGTCTGGACAGAGGAAATATTAAATACCCAATGGTAAGAATGGATCTGTTCGAACATAGCCAATGGAAGAGTCCTGACTAACCAAAATAACATTTGATTCACTTCTTCTGGCGCTGCCTGTGACAGAATTTGTCTCCCCAAAGAATTAAAAAACAAAATGACAAGTTACCCGATTACCAGCTGGGTCAAATGCCATGTCAAATTTCCTGTGGCTGTATCTTTGGATCTACTGAGAAAACTAATACTATGCTTATTTTCCAGACAAAATACATGAACACTGGTTTCTCTTTTTTGGAAACTATAAACCTGTGCTGTGTGTATTTATGAACACATGCATTATGGTTTTACATAATTGTCCATAGCTTTTCAGTTCATGCTTTTCATTATCTATCTCAGGAATACATTTTCATGCTGAGAGATTACATCTAAAACAATGGAACTTGCTACATTTCCGCATTCATTGCATATGTTATGTTTCTATGCATTTCTCCACGTCAAGATTCAATGTATAAGCCCAGTTTCTGTTTAATTACTGGTGTGTTATCTGAATAAAAGACCCATGCTGCAAGTCCTGGGTTTGCATCCTTTCTCTCCCCAAAATCAAATATTAAAGCTGTTCATAACATTTGTATCTGAGTATGGGCCGATAGCATTGTGCTGAGGGCCTCATCAAACACAGACCTGTCTTCATACCTGAACATCCCAAAGCCTACATTTCTATGCTTACCTTCTGACTGTGGTGTTCTGGTTTAAACTATAACAAAATCACTGGCTTCTTTGCTAAATTTCACAACCACTTCAAAGGGAAAAAGCTAAGTCATGGTTGTTATGAAAGTAGATTGAGTCACTCTTCTTTTTTCTTTGAGAATAAAATGTCTGATCCAAAGATCTTAAAATATAACACTGAAAAGCTGGCTGACCATTTTGGCAAAATCTTGGTATGCATTACAACGTGCTTAATATGATCAAGGATAAGATCCAATCTTAATACTTATGTACACACACTGTAATTCTTCAGAGGTGTTTATTTGAATGTATTACTTTTCAAAAAAACATTATGATTTGATGTTTCCTCACAGAAATGCTCGTCATTGATATTGCAATTGATTCATAGGAAACAAATGCTACAACAAAGAAGGCCAGGTGAAGGGAAGTAAGGAAAATGAATGTAGCTCAACCCTGCTTTAGCTTTACTGATGGTCTTTCCCTCCCATAAAAATAGTTTCATGTGAAATACTAAAATTTATGTGCTATGATTTTCAGTATGTGCAACAGCATTTAATCGCATAATTTCCCTTGACAAACCTGAAGTGAGTGAATATGTTTCCACAATCCAGTTGATTGATGCATAAAATGGATCACTTTGCACATGCTTCATGCTTAAATATACAGAAAGGTTTCACCTAAATTTCACCATTTCCACACCTGTTGGTTTCGATCCTAGAATTGTTTAACATGAATTCAGCAACTTCATCCAAAAATTTTTCTATTGTATTCACTGTGTTGCTCATTTATCAACTGTCAGAGTTCAATAACAGACTGCTATATCGCAGATGAACTTATGGCACGTATTCTGGCAAATGTTTGAAGACGTAGTTCATCAGTAGACACCATCTCTCTATGTGAGTTGGTTAACCTTTTCTTCAAATGACTTAATGTCTTCCTCTACCAAACTTACAAAGAGAAAAGAGCAAAACTGGTTTTGGGTATTGGTTTGATCCCAGAATTTGTTCACATGATTCAACAGCTTCATATAAAAATTCTTAGGCTTAGTTGTGTTCACTATGTTGCCTATCCATCAATAACCTGACTCTGAGATCATAGACTTTAGACCTTTTTGTCACAGAAGTAATTAAAGTATGTGTAAATGTTCTGGCAAATGTTCGAAGATGTAGTTCCTCAGTAGAGGCTACATTAATTAACACTTCAAATGATTTAACGTCTTTCTATGCCAAACATCAAAAGAAAAGTGAAAAACTGAGACAGGTATTCATTAATTTTTTATCTCAATATTTTCACATGAATTCTGCATCTTCCTCTAAAATATTTTATGTTGTATTCATTATGTTGCCTACCCAAAAATAATCTGGGTAGAAACTTTACATAGTTCCAATTTTACAGCCAACATTTCCTTCAAATTATTTTATTGGTTCCTCTGCCAAACCTATCAAGAGAAAAGAGCAAAACTGACGACATTTGCATCAAAGCTCTCACATGCAAACATGCAAAACAACAAGGCAACTACAGCATTCTAAATGACATTCCACAAACATGCTTTCCTGAAGTTTTTTCAGTAAATTATTTATCAGTATAAATTTAGTAGCTGACTTATTGCAATGCACACATATGAAATATAAATACATCTTGAGCTTATTATGCATCGGATGATATATCTCTCTAATAATCACTTGTTTAAACTGATGCTGAAATTGAATTATGTTTTAAAGTTGCTCCACTCTTGGTGAATACTTAATTTGGCCTTCTTCTTATTCCATGCATCTTTAAAAATTAGTGTATGAAGTTTAAACTTCTATTTGCCAAAAGCAGTAAGATTATCTGTAAAAAACATGAAATTTCCAAGTTCTTCACAGATCATTCCTACTAGAAGGATTTTATTTTTTAAATTTGTTTTCCACTTAACCTCTAATTATACAGTCACCGCTATTGAACTTGTGATTTACTTTGCACTGTCTTTAGTGGTTAAATTGCAGGGGTGACTGTTTCTCATTTGGCATGTCTGTAAGTTGTAAGTGCATGATCTATGAACAACACAAATTGTGAAGGGTGACTGTAAAAAGGTGGTATTAATCATTTTGCACACACAGCATGCAGATATCACATATTTCATGGGGAAGGGGTCTGATCTTTATGTTCTCTTTAAAACAAACATGAAATAGGAGAAATTAAAACTTGTATAATCTAATGTTTGTTTTCAGTTTTAAGCTCAGATGGGAAATCAGTGCTGGCCTTTGCATTGAAACATAACAGATTAGCTATTTACAAGAAAAACGACACATGACTTGTGGAAATTATCAAATCATGAGAATTCTTAGACTTGCTCTCAACAATCTTGATGTGGAGATCAGTTATGATATATTATATTTTAGGTTTATTTGTAAAGATAACATGTTCAAACGATAAAAGTAAATATTTGGTGCCACAGTCTACTAGTAAGAGGCTTCTTATGTATTTCAACTACTTGTGTTTTTTGTTTGTTTGTTTGTTTGTTTGTTTTGTTTTCCCTTTAATGAAAGTGAGCTGCAGACTGTGACCACCATGATCATTCCTGAATCAAACTAGAATCAACTTACGTGGGGCATCTGATGGGGCTGTACCAAATACTGGGGCATCCAGCCCGTAGCTGCAGGATTGGAGGACATTTGATAGGTAGTCACCGGTGTGGTTGCAGCTACAGATGTATAGGCCCTGGGCATCAACCCAGCAGGCACAATTGTTGGGGTTGGCACACCATAATTGATGTATTGCCTGTGGATGTTGAGCAATGAAAAAAGAATCAAGTTAAACAGTCATGTCAAAAAAACAACAGGCCTTGCTCTCTCAGGTTGCTTACAGCAATAAACATTGTGCTTATACACACTACCTTCACAGCAACACATCATGTTTTTTTTTTTTTTTTTTTTTTTAGAGCTGCATGACACATGCAAAGTGATACCAAATACAACATAAGCTTATTCTGATATACAGAAAGTGGTAAAATGAAAAATTCAAAACAAATGCGACTACTCCTTGTGAAGGAGTTACTGCACAGAATACTGTATGGCTATATTGTACATTTCTAATGATTTTTAGGAAAGACAATATTCCTGGCATTCGCTCTTAAGACTAAAACAGTATGCAACAGAGAAGAGATATATATGAAGAAAACATGGACTTGATCATGCTTTTACATCGCAAGAAAAACTAATTCAGCACAGTGAGACACAGAAATTTTCCTTACCCATTTAAATTAGCTGCTAATGCTTGTTGTTCATATGCAAATTGCAAAGCCTGTAATAAAATCCAAAAGACAAGGAGTTAGGAAAAGTTCAAGGTTGTAGCAGCATTACTCAAGTACAACAATGCAATAAAATCATGGTAAACAACTTGTACTGTTAAACTGACCAGTCTATGGCACTTATTAAAGGAAATACAAAAAAAAATTATTTAATGTCCAGTACTAATTCACCAATACATCATCTTGCATGATGAGCAAGATTTTCTCTATTAGCTGGAAGACTGGGTACTTGTTTCTTTGAAAAACTCCTTGCAAAGTATTTGCAAAAATAAATGATTGCTAAACATTCTTTTCACTAAATGCCCCATGCTCATGTACTGATGAACCATGTTGTGTGCTGCCTTTCCTGACATGTAGAGCACAGCAGTCTCGTTGGAGGCATGATAACCATATCTTACAGAGATACTTGCATCATCTCTTCCTGGTGTGAACAGCCGAGGTGTAAGTGTTGCTGGCGTTGTTTTTTTCTTATTTCCACTATCTGCAAACTTCACTAACAAAGGCTCAGTGCTGCCTGCAAACGAAAGGAAATCAAGAAATTGCAAGCCACTGGCAAAGGAAGATAATGAAAAATGTTTCATACAGACAAAAGTTTCTGGATGGTTGCCAGATCTTCAGAAATAAAACAAGCTGGGGGGGGGGGGGGGGGGGTTTATGGTACTGAAAACTGCAAAATGGCCTACAACATGTAACTTCTCATGTTACAAATCTGTCTGTGACATCTTTCACAATTTAGAGAAACCAAACTTGGTTCAAAGGCCTATCTAAAAAAATTCCGTGTTCATCTTTAAATCTTGCAACTACCAATGCTCTCTTTCATATGAAAGGTGTAATTAGGCCCCTTCAATGGTTACGGTGTTTTATATAGCCCTTCCTACATTTTTAAAACCTAACTATAAGTAGTATAAGAAAAATTGTTAAGGATCACACCAGATTAATAAGATACATTTTACATCAGCCACATCATGGTAGATTCTCTTCATTGAAAATGATACTTTTAAGACTTATGGACCCCTAAAATAAACTCCTAAGATTATAATGGAGAACAATTCAGTGTAACCCTCCCAAATCAAAATTAATGTTATGTTTCCCAGTCTTTTTGGCATTAAAAATATTTGACTTGCTCTGTCTCTCTTATCTGCCTTATTGGAATGGGTAAGACATTTACAAAATGTAGCTTAAAAATGTCTAACTTATCACTTACCTGGCAACATCTTGTTGTTAAAAGTATTAATTATCTGTTCACATTTCTCTTTTGACTCCATTCTGGCAAAGCCTACACCACGGCTTATGCCATCTGGTTTGCGAAGTATTCTTGTGGAGATGACTGTTCCATACTCTTTGAACATATTTTCAAGATTCTTCTCCATAAAATACATGGGTAGGTTGGCAATGTACAAGTTGGTAGGGTCTTGTTCCTGTTGCTGTTGATGAACAAACAAAAACTACAGTTACACCAGTAGGTTTTGACTCAAAGTTTCCATTTTCTAGTCTCCCCCCCCCCCCCCTCCAATTATTAAGGGCAGGTCTTTAAAGCACACAATTTTATAAAAACCCATGACAAGGGACTTTCTTCATTCCAAACCCGTAGAAAAAAAGGGAAGGTTCTCTCAACATTATATGTCAACTGAATGCCCTCTTGCTGTATCCAAGAAAAAAAATCTCACTAGTTATTCCAACACTTAAATTCAATTAAAAGTAGGAAGTTAATGACTGAAATATCCCTGAGTAGAAGAAACTACTATCAATACATACATTTCCTTTTGGGATAAACATAATTTATACATGAAACATTCTGTATCATGTTGTAAATCACTGACTTTAATTATGAAACTCCCCACAGACATATTTGCGGACACTAGCCATATCTGTGGGGAAAATTTTCGAGCTTCTTAGTAGAGATATAAAAATCTCGGTAATGGCCACTCTGATTTCATTACCTACACAGTATGTAAAAGTTGAAGAGAAAGCCAGCAGTTAGGATTCCACGTCTTTTACTACCAAACACAACCAGTGAATTAGGCAAATATAACTAAGATCATGGATTATAGGTGAAACATAATTTCAAAATTGGAAGAAGAAAACAAAAGATGAGGGGGGGTTGCTCTTAAAAAAAAAGAATGGAACATGTTGAGAGATGATTACTATGTGTCCCAATAGTGTCTAAAGATAGGCAGAATGGAACATGTTGAGAGATGATTACTATGTGTCCCAATAGTGTCTAAAGATAGGCAGAATGGAACATGTTGAGAGATGATTACTATGTGTCCCAATAGTGTCTAAAGATAGGCAGAATGGAACATGTTGAGAGATGATTACTATGTGTCCCAATAGTGTCTAAAGATAGGCAGAATGGAACATGTTGAGAGATGATTACTATGTGTCCCAATAGTGTCTAAAGATAGGCAGAATGGAACATGTTGAGAGACGATTACTATGTGTCCCAATAGTGTCTAAAGATAGGCAGAATGGAACATGTTGAGAGATGATTACTATGTGTCCCAATAGTGTCTAAAGATAGGCAGAATGGAACATGTTGAGAGATGATTACTATGTGTCCCAATAGTGTCTAAAGATAGGCAGAATGGAACATGTTGAGAGATGATTACTATGTGTCCCAATAGTGTCTAAAGATAGGCAGAATGGAACATGTTGGGAGATGATTACTATGTGTCCCAATAGTGCCTAAAGATAGGCCGAATGAAACATGTTGAAAGATGATTACTATGTGTCCCAATAGACAGGCAGAATGGAACATGTTGAGAGATGATTACTATGTGTCCCAATAGTGTCTAAAGATAGGCAGAATGGAACATGTTGAGAGATGATTACTATGTGTCCCAATAGTGTCTAAAGATAGGCAGAATGGAACATGTTGAGAGATGATTACTATGTGTCCCAATAGTGTCTAAAGATAGGCAGAATGGAACATGTTGAGAGATGATTACTATGTGTCCCAATAGTGTCTAAAGATAGGGAGAATGGAACATGTTGAGAGATGATTACTATGTGTCCCAATAGTGTCTAAAGATAGGCAGAATGGAACATGTTGAGAGATGATTACTATGTGTCCCAATAATGTCTAAAGATAGGCAGAATGAAACATGTTGAGAGATGATTACTATGTGTCCCAATAGTGTCTAAAGATAGGCAGAATGAAACATGTTGAGAGATGATTACTATGTGTCCCAATAATGTCTAAAGATAGGCAGAATGAAACATGTTGAGAGATGATTACTATGTGTCCCAATAGTGTCTAAAGATAGGCAGAATGGAACATGTTGAGAGATGATTACTATGTGTCCCAATAGTGTCTAAAGATAGGCAGAATGGAACATGTTGAGAGATGATTACTATGTGTCCCAATAATGTCTAAAGATAGGCAGAATGGAACATGTTGAGAGATGATTACTATGTGTCCCAATAGTGTCTAAAGATAGGCAGAATGGAACATGTTGAGAGATGATTACTATGTGTCCCAACAGTGTCTAAAGATAGGCAGAATGGAACATGTTGAGAGATGATTACTATGTGTCCCAATAGTGTCTAAAGATAGGCAGAATGAAACATGTTGAGAGATGATTACTATGTGTCCCAATAGTGTCTAAAGATAGGCAGAATGAAACATGTTGAGAGATGATTACTATGTGTCCCAATAGTGTCTAAAGATAGGCAGAATGAAACATGTTGAGAGATGATTACTATGTGTCCCAATAGTGTCTAAAGATAGGCAGAATGGAACATGTTGAGAGATGATTACTATGTGTCCCAATAGTGTCTAAAGATAGGCAGAATGGAACATGTTGAGAGATGATTACTATGTGTCCCAATAGTGTCTAAAGATAGGCAGAATGGAACATGTTGAGAGATGATTACTATGTGTCCCAATAGTGTCTAAAGATAGGCAGAATGGAACATGTTGAGAGATGATTACTATGTGTCCCAATAATGTCTAAAGATAGGCAGAATGGAACATGTTGAGAGATGATTACTATGTGTCCCAATAATGTCTAAAGATAGGCAGAATGGAACATGTTGAGAGATGATTACTATGTGTCCCAATAATGTCTAAAGATAGGCAGAATGGAACAATGCTAATTTCGCTGCGGAGTTAAAACTCCGATTGAAAATGACTGAAGACCCATCCAGGTTGACAAAATTACCAGCAAGTTTGTGCAAACCTTCACATACTGCTCAGTATTTGATTCAGAATTTTTCCATGACAGGTGACACAGACAAAGCTAACATTTAAAATGTACCAGTCAGGGAAAAGGGTAGAAATGCTGCACTGGGTCACAACCAGGGCCAAATCCGGTGGTCAGACGAAATAAGACTAATTACAAGTATGTAAAACCAACAGAGAAAAGCAAACAAACAAACAACCACAACCACATAAACAAAAATTGTTTGCAAGTAATATTACTATGCCTTGACCAGTAGACAATATAGAGAACAAGTATTTTCCTTCTTTCTCTTTTTCGCTTAAAAAAAAAACAAAAAACAACGTAAAAGCAACACCAGGTCGGCAAAACTTATACGGAACACTAGGGCAGTCCTTCCTGGTGAAAGTGGTCCAAATCTTCTCCTGGCCACACCATCACTTCGCTCCTATCGTGGATTTCTGAATGTAAATAAACCAAATAAAACGCCCTCTACTCTCCCTGCACTGTGGAATCTCACGGGAGCCTATCTTCTGTACAAGTGTACAGTGTAGGCCTTTACTTCGGGGAGTGGGAGTGGGGAAGAGAATCCACGTTGCCGTCTCTCAGCAATGGAGAATTAGATAACACTGCATTCCTATGTCGCAGAGACTAACACTGTCCAATTTCATGGACCCTTGAAGCATAGTTTCTCGGGGCCAAGAGCTTCACATGAAATGATCTAGTCATAAATCAGACTCAGTATCCAACTATTGTCTTTCAAGTTAGCTGCTATAAAGCCTGATGCCTTGTGGTTTATGCAGGGCAAAGGTAGTTTCAAACTGAATGCTGAATGAATTTAATAACTCTATTTTTCTAATTAAGAACAATAAACCACGCATCTTACCACGCCACGCCCCCCCCCCCCCCCAAAGCTGCTGTCTCTTATTTTACGATGAAAATGGTGCACAGTTGAAACCTTTGTCTCAAAACCCAGCCATACCTATGAGGTAGTCCGCAGGATAAAATGACTGTTCACCTGGAGCAGTGCCACATATTTTATTAATTCTAAGGTCGCTTTCTTACCAGTCTACGCCCCCCTCCCCCTCACCCCCCAACGCCCAGACGTTTCTCCACAAAAATTCACCATCTCAAGCTCTAATAATTTTAGTCACTTGGAAAAATACGGGGGCCGTCCTGCAGTCCAGATACAGCAGCACATTGCCTGTAAAATGTATGCAAGTTTTGATGGAGTATAGTATGGTAATGAACAGTGAAGGCCGGAAAGCAAATAGCTCTGTCACTTAAGATTTAAGTGCTTGTCATTCTGTGTATGTCCAAAATGCGAGTCCTGCTTGTTTCTTGGCGCGCAAGTCACAACTTGGCAAATGGCTATTAGCCAACATATAGACGAGCTCAATCGAGTTCACAGTAAATATTCTGAACTAAAACCCCCGACTTACTGTGACGACCTGTAAAAAATTCAACACTTCCGCACCGAAGTTCGGTATTTTTCTTTTTCGAGTGCAGAATGTTTTCTTCACCTCGTTTTTCACGGATGCGCGCGCCAGTTTTACACAGCCTCGTTTTCTTAATGATCTTTTGTAATCACTCGCTTACAGAATAAAAGTACACAATCTCGATCATAAATCATGAAACTTATCGTTCCAGAAGTCAGGGAACCAGATGAGTGTGTGGTGCCTACTTAAGGCCCACCCTGCCTGTCTACGAGTGTCTTGGAATTTGAAGCTTTGATGAACTTAAAAAAAAGAAAAAGAAAAAGGAAATAAAATCTACTTTATCGTGTACGTGACAATTTTGCCGTTTTTCCGACACTAAGAATTCAAATGGCATGCCCTTAATCCACAGACTATCTGTTATCGTTTTAACAATTATTATTTCAAAGCCGTGTCATTGCTGTTACCGAACCTGTTCCAACATGACACCCACATCTTCTACTGAAGCCCTGAAACAAACGTACTGTAAGTGGCAATTTCAAAAATTACAATCTGATCAGTAATCCCATTTGAATGCAAACGATTACCACCGTCACGGGCACAAAAAGCCTTTGATCAGCTTGATCAGATTAGTCGAACTGATATTGATTCCTCCCTGAAGGTTTAGTCACAAAAGTCTTGCCTACGTTGCACTTGGGAGGGAATGAGACATGCGTATGTCAGTCTATGTTCGTGTTTTAACTTGATTATCATTAATAACGACAAAAGTTTGTAACCATTTCGCTTTACAAAATTAATGCCGATAAGATGAAAGACAATTCCATCTGAAAGTCTGGATTTAACAAAAATAGCCCTCGAAAACCGGCTTCATGTTTTATTTTTAAATGTATCATAAAGATAGCGAATTATTTGTTGTGATAAATTTACTTCATTTTTTTTTCCCTTTTGCCCGCTGCACACGCGAATTGATTGTCGACAGAATAAAAATCCGCCCAGGCCATGCATTTTTGCCATCAAGATCACAAGACGGTTATAGCCGGCGTTTGAATGGATGTTTCTTCACTTCCTACAACGCCTACTGTACCATGATTCGATCTAAAGTACATTTAAGCCATTAAGGTTCAACCCACGGCATTTACCTCCAAGCGCAGTCGCAAACTCTCTTGGGCTCTTCTGTACTGCAGGCAAACAAATTCAGGCGCGATTGAAATGTAATAAAAAACTGCACGTTAGAATCAACGCTCTTTCCGGCACTATAAAAAAAAAAAAAAGCGCCCCTTGAATCTGGACTTGCATTGACCTTGGCTTCCACAAAATTTAAAAGCGTACTATTGATTACATGTACCCCACTCCCTCCGTCGTACGCATTTATGCAAACAGCACAGTGACACACTTGCCACACTTTGTTCGTTTTTTTCTTCTTTTAAATTCCTCTCAATAATCTTCAATAACAGACCGTGCAGAGGGAAATTTCTCTCGAATCGCGATACTCTCACTGAAACGAAAGTTGTTGTTCAGTCTCATTCGCAGTAAATAGCCGAAAAGGCGACTTTATGACCAAAATCTCCTGCTGTACGTATGTTCGTGTGTCTGGACAATATACAAGCCATATTAATTTGTCATTCAGAAAATCAAACTGCTCAGATTGAATAAGCACATTTGAATTCGGTAAAGGAATGCCCAATCAGACACAGTGATATGCTGTCTAGGATGTAGACATCCACAGATCTCTTCCATACTACAGCAGTTTCAAGTCTCAGTCTCTCCGTGTCTCAGCAGGGAGTTGTAACTTTGAGGGAAACGTTATATTATGGTGCATTTCCCTTCCAATGAGTTGCATTTTAATCCGTTATTTTGATACATTTTCCCCACAAAGCATCAAGACACTGTATATATAATATATATGCAAAAGAATTGAAGAAAGGCTCGAAAGAAATTTTGTGACACGCTCGGTACACTTGAAAGTATTAAATTACGTGTAAAATGTATAGGTCATTTAACATTTGAGATGTTATTATAGGTGTATGTGGAGCAGAACCTGTCATGGGTTGCAGTTTTCCATGCTGTTCATTTGAAATCAGAACCACAGGGTTCTCCTTGAACAAGTAGGAGGGCGGGGCGGGGTGGGGAGAGGGGGTGGGTGTATAGGTACATTATCTAATGGCGCCAGGATTAGAACTTTAGACGCTGTTGTGACAAAATTGTACAGCTTAAAAGCTCATGTCACATACTGATAAATAAGCACTGGTATCACCGGCATCGCTGTACTTTCCTGCTAAAATGGGGTAGATTTCCGTCAAGATTTCCCATTAGCAACAAAACTATCATCACCTGGGTCAAAGGAACAAACCATAGAGGACAAGACTCTGCAAGGGGTTATAAGGGACCTAGGGGAAAGGGCGGGGAGGTGGGGGTGCAAAATAATAATGATATTTTAAAAAGCTGAACAGGTTGAGTGTACTTGTGCTCATAACGAGATGTATGGAGCTTAAAGGAGGTAAGTCGTCTTAGCAAAACATCTGTTTGCTAATTCTTCTTCTTCAAGAAAACTTTATAGGTACCGTACTTCTGAATCAAATCGGTTTGCCATGCCACATTTTGAGCCACCCTGGTGGTGTTATATACTGCTTAACGGCACGTTTTTTTTGTTGTTTGTCCTTATTTAAGAAATAAACCCCAAAACTCAAGATAGCTACCTATCATTTGCTGGGCACAAATTAATGATCGACACGATATGATCATGTCGGGTACCAACCTCGTCTCGTGCTTCCAGACCCGTCTCCACTTATCTTTTCGACCTCGTTGCCACTGATACGATTCACGATAAAGTCCAACCGATCTGTCATCAACAGCGGGCAGAGGAGAAGATTGACGAGGACGAAAATGATACTAATCCGAGACTGGGTAGATAAAGGCCCAACAACATAATTTGAATTTGTTTTGTCGCGGATGTTTTGGGAAAACACACTGTAGTCTGGTACTTCTCCATTACCAGCGTACTGGACAAGGTCGATAGGTATTAGTCACACTCACAGGTCAAGACTAACATATGATGTATACGAAGCAATACCGAAGGAGTATCACTATAGTGTTTTAAGCCCTTGTTACTTTTGAAATTGATTGTTTCGATTATTCCAAGACCTAATGGCAATTTTTAAAACAAAATGTATAAAAAATAATGTCTAAAACTACATAATTCTACTGGTCAAATTCACAGTCGACATACAAAAACTGTTTATGACTATATGCTGTCAGCATTCAAGGGGTTAAAAACCAAACTTGCTTCACTGACAATACAAACTGACTGTAAATCAACTTTAAGAAAAATAACATAAAAACAAATTTAGTGAACGTCATGCGCGGGTGCCCAAACAGTGTCAAAACACGAAGCACAGCTTTCAGCAAATCAGCACCTCAGCAACGCATTCAAAATTCATTCAGGAGTTAAAACACGCTTCATACGCCCTTGTCTCTATCCACACCCTGCTGTGCTTGGCAGGGGCATGGGGGAGTGAATATTAATCCATGATTGTTTCTCTTTCGGTTTGAGTACTACGGTTTGTATACCGACATCATCATTTCTGCGCTCACACTGTGTCTTAAATAGCTACGTTTAAGCGATGGAAAACTTTTGATAACTGGTACTGCCAAGCTAAAAGGAAATGCAAAATAAAATTTTAATATCAGTACAGCATCTTTACAAAATCTAACCTTTCACCCCCCCCCCTCACCCTCTCCTAGCCTTGTCTTTTGGTTGAGAAGGTATTTCCCAGTTCAGATCAACCTTACTCAGAGTCAGAATTTGGTTCCTTTGCACGAGCTCAGTTGAGTAATGGAAATAATTACTTTCCACAAAACATACCGAGTGGGGAGGAAGGTAAGCAGGACAACATCCTTCTAAAAATACCTCTCTCATCATTAAATTCATATGAATTAGCTGTGCGAAAGATCAGATTTATGAATCTGGATCTGGCCCTGCGCCTGCTTAATCATAAATTATGTGAAACCATAATACGATGGAGGTGGACGGTCGGTATGATTTATGATGCGAAATTTACATCGCTAAACCGCTGTGGCGAATTTTGTAAATTGGGTTGGAAAAAGGCTGGGATGTACGTGCCATGTGTGTAGTGTCTCCGTTGACTTGAAGACGACCACAGAGAAAGAGAAATACCTGTCGTGGCTGGCTTATCCTGAATGCGAGTACGAACACGAGATATGCCAACATTTCGTGTCAAAAATATTTACGAAAAAGTACGAAACATCGCATACTCACAATATTGCATGCCTTTGATACCACATAATTATAAGTTGTGAGGTTACAATGAAAGGTGATGAGAGAGTTGGCAAGGAGTAGATCTAGACCTTTCTAAATAGTGTAATTGTTTCACCTGGCAAGTGATAGCTCATCACTGGAAATAGCCACCGGGCCATCTCCAGTATTAACCTGGCACTTGATACATGGAGGCTGGCTGGACCGGGGGAGGGGGTTCTTTATCATAGGTGAGTCAGTTTTATGTAGCGAAAACGTCTCCAATATGAGGTGATTATTAAATAAAATTCATGCGTGCAGCAGAGGGTGTTTGGAGCAATGAATTAATCTTTTGGAGTATAAACTGCTGTGTTTTCCTATCATTTTCAAGAGCACACATCACCAGTTGAGAATGGATACTATATCAGTATAGTTAAAATGAGTCTTTATACGCAGAATGAGTTGAAGCCAAAGCCTGGAAATTCTCGAGACTGACAATGGACAATATATGTGTCACAATTAATTTAACTGCAAAAGTGACAAAAAACAACCTTTTCACGATTCACTTTCATTACTTGCCAGCCACCTGGAAATGTTTTTGAAATAGTTTTCAAAATAAAAGCACATGTATGTAGGCCAGGTATTACTAAATAAACAGGGACAGCCTGTACAAGCTAAAAACGTCATGTTCAGGCAAGTCCACACATTTTAAGATTAGATTTCAAGAACATTTCCAAGTGGCAGGCAACTAATGACAGTAAATCGTGTAATTCGGCAGTGAATTAATGTCACACAGACCTTCAAAAGTTAATAGTTTTATGATTTTTAAAAAATCAAAGAAAAAAGTTTCCTCACAGCCAGAGAAAGCGGGCACCAGCAAGTCAGTGAATAAGTAATTGGCCGAAAGAAAGAGTCACAATAAAAGTTCAAGAATGGAAAGAAAATGCCATACATTATAATGTTGCCTTTCAATCAGATTCAAACTGGTGAATTGTGTTCGTGAAATATATTCATTTCTCCTTTGGAAACGGCACTGTGTTTCAGCCACTCCACATGCATGACACAGGAGCAGTAAACATTTCCATCACACAAAAACTATGCCTACTGAGTTGAGCACCCAAAATTTTTTTTACCAGGGACACATCTACCGGACAAGATAAAGTGGGCACGTACGAAAGTACACACATGCGAATGTGTGCCTAGTATACTTCAAACCTGTAACAGTTTAGAAGATGTGCTCATATGTGTCTCTGTCTGTACGCACGACTGTCTGAAGACCCCATTTTCCCACAGAAAAAACAAAGCGCGTTTCTACTATTGGTGAAGAAAGATTCCCACAATTACCGAGCCGACCTCATCAAGCCAAGGACTAGCAGTAATGTTATACGGGTGGAAGAAAGCCTCATATTTGCATAAATGCATACAAAGTGGTCATCGGCTGCTCGAACATGTTACAGATGGGGCCGATGATGTGACGTTAACAGCAGGTGTCAGTGTCATGGCATTTCAGGCAGACAGACATGGGCATGGGCATGAATGCTCGTGGCAGTATTTCTCCCTGAAAGAGACGCGGGCTAGTCTATATCTCAGTGTCCAGTTTTCTTTACTTGAAATATTGTAAGTTATCTCGATATTCCCTGCTTTTTTACATACAAAGAAACACGAGCAAAAACACAACCATGTCTATGGCTAACAACTTATTCCTCCACTTTCCGTCGATAGGAAGGAAAGCAAAAGACAGTTATACAATTGGGGTCTCATAGAGCAAATTTTCAATTGGAACAAAAACAACAGCAACAACAACAACGTTCGGGTGAATTGAAGTCTGGAAATGAATTCTCTGTGGCCAGGCAGCTCCTTCTTCAGTATCGGCTTGTATCAGCAAATGAAGAATTACATATCATAACAGAATAAAAACAATAAAAACCAGAGGGCAATCACAACACCCACCAAGTACATCGAAGAATGTCAACAGTTACACATGTACTCACTTTGGCCATCTGTGCCTGAATGCCTTGGTTTTGTAAAGCTTGCACTGCTAACTCTGCTGCCTGTGGGTTTTCGAAGTCTACAAAACCATAACCTGCCAGATTGAACAAGAGAAGGTTGGGGGTTAACTGAAAATTTCAGTATCTAGCAACACAAATTTTCAAGTAAACCTAAAACAATTCCATTTAAAAGAAGTACAACTTTTAGACTTCAGGTCACATATTTCGTTGATAGGACTCGATTATATGCAGAACACGGACGGCCTCACAAAACAAATCAGTTTCCACGCCATTTTTCTGCAACACTATTTAGTCTCCCGAGGTGCGTATTATCTTTTTACCGGACTGATTCTAGGAGATTAATTCCTGTGTAAAGTTTTGTATCATGACGGTTGGATTCCTGCTGTGAAGACAAGCATGATAGGGGAACACGACTTGAAACATGCATTCAAAATACGGTGGTGCTCTAATCTACCGGCAATGTACAGCATGGGCCAAAAAAGTGAAGACGAAAAAAAAAGACTGATATAAAGATTTAGTGTCTCCGGATTCCACAGCACTGATAGAAGTCACAATGTAGTCTGCTGCCTTTTTCCTCCAGCAATAATCTGAAACCACCTTACAAACACGGTGGAAACACATTAAGTCTACCCACATAATATGATGTGCTTAAAACCAAGAATAAAATGAAACACATGATAGCGAGATCGACGGCTCTAGCCTCGCTTTCACTTTCACACACGTTATGTATGATGAACCCATTATTACATGGAAAATTGTAACCGGCGACAGCCCACTGTGACATGAAAAACACTGCCCATTACTTCTTGCGCTTTCCCCTCCTTCTTTTTAACATTATCTACATGATTTCACATAGTTGGAAACGATTAGTATGATGTTTTAACTGAGAAACAGGACAAGAACCATGAATTATACACGTCATGAAACCCACACACTCATGACACGATCCTGTTTTCCCTTTGTGCATTAAGGTCACACAGAATATTCTCGGGAGATGGAACGTAAAAGCTTTTCACTGAACCATCTTTTCTTCAGACGCGGCGAGAGGGAAGCTGCGGACTTATGTTTTACTATATTATAATCTAATTGGAAGTAGGCGTGCGTTTGAGGTGGGGGGACCCAAAACGCCGAATTCGTATGAAAGTGATTGCCATAACATGTTGCTAATTTTAAAATTTCGTGTTCTGTGGCTTCCAGTTACTCACATAAAAAACAGCAACAAAAACCCTCCTCCCACCCCATCTCCACGATCAAGTTATACAGCTGAAACGATGCTCTATTCTATTTCGAGTCGTCTACTTTCCCCAAATTTGCCTCCCAAACCACCTTTTACCCACATGTTTTTTTTTTCTTTTCAAATTTGATAAAAGATACCTTCTGAAATCATGTAAAGAGACCTCTCCCTCTGTACATCCTCTTTAACAATACCCATGTTCAAACAAATTATCCCCAGTTTCACTGGTAAGTAGGACATGACTAAGACCAACATGAAAATCGAAAATCGAAAAACTGGAAAAATCATTTAGCTAGATTTACATGAGAGAAAAACTTTCAAGTTTGGGATGAAATGATTTCCTGACGATTGCCAGATCAAGAGAATAAAAAAAAAATACAAGTAAATACAAACAGTTCAAAGAAAACAACAACAACAACACGCACACATTCATAGTGGACATACATTATTTTTCTTTTAACCTAAGCGAAAGCTCTTCATTTCCTAACTTTTGATGAACCCTCTGGATGCAATTACCATTGGATTGTGATCAGCTTAATGCAAAAAGGCCGCATTTATTCAAGTTTAGCAATTGGCGACAGGTGACAGAGAAGGCTACATATAATATTCCGTAAACATGTGGAATTTCCTTATTACTGCGATGTCACTTTTTCCAAAGTCAGTATTAATGGTTATCACACACCGCAAAAGTACACACAAACCCAGATACACGCATGCATACATACACACTTTTCATTCGCTCTGACAGTGTGCACAGCTGCACAGTTTTGAACCCAACAGTAGGCCTATATACTGTATTCAAGCATTACTAGTCACTGTTATAAACTTACATCAGGCATAACAAATAAGTACACCACGCATGCCTTCGCCTGAGCTGGTCACATGACATGCAATAGATCCCCAACGCCGAATCTCTCGATCATCTCACCAGAAAAAAACAAAAACTGAACTATGAAACTGAACCTACCAGTAATAAGACCATTTCAGTTTTAATAAACTCCTTTTCTCACTTTCTTGCAGATACTGAGTACCATCACTGCCCCATCAAACACGCACCTTTGCGGCGTGTCAACTCATACTTTCCAACTAATCCCTTGCAAATAAAACGTCCGCGATGAGGGCAAAACTAAATAATATGAGCCATATTGATTAAAATGCGTAATTTCATACAGCTCACGGATAGAGTTACAGACAAACATGGGCAATATTTTCATCATCAAACAGCTGGTCCGGCTCTCATCTATACTGTCACACGCCACTTCGTTTCACATCTAAGCTGGGAAATTTAGTGAAATCAGTAAAATTAAAGACACCGATTGAGCTACTCACTTGATTAGTAAGTTTAGGCAGTGGTTATTTTGATGTTACATCACACTAACTGAATTTGGCAGTTAGCAGAATAAACTTTAGGAGAAGGAGACCACAATCCCAAATGGTTACTCAGGATTGCATCGACACAGAGGCTTCGGTTTCGTTTCGTTTTCGGTATATTTTGCTGAAAGACGCCAGTTTCGATGAAAAAGGAAACGAGGCGAAAGCAGAAGCAACATGCGCTCTAAAAGGCGACGTGAAGGTTTTTGACATCATCTTGCCTTTTCGGCATGACGAGACTGGTGCCATTCAGCAAAACTGCCGAAAGCAAAGCCACTGTGTCTGTGCTTCAAGTAAACCAAATTGATCATTATAATTCCTAATTTCCCACACTGACAAACATCCCAAGGGACGCAGAATGTTGAGATTTTCCATTCATGGCATGGCACAGCTCCAGCCCCCGACGCTCTTGATGTTCTATTCACCCCATTCTCACGCCAGGAAAATAATGGACAAACACGGCAGTAAAATAAGAACAAAGAATGACTGGTACAACATTAAAACTGCACATCATCGAAACCTGTCCTTTCTAAGCTCTCCGTCTCTCTTTCTCTCCTTACCCATATCAGACAAACAATTTACAACGGCTGTGCATATTTCAGACTACGTGGAGATGAAAGGGTATATAGTCTCCCATCGAGAAGGCTTCATAATTAATAGCACGAATCGATTAAAATGGAATGCATACGTTAGAAATTTATACTCATGAATAAAATGTTGCATTTAATGAACACTTATTGTCTAACCAGCTGGCGGTACTAGGTCGACCATTGCTCCATCATTAACATCATCATGACACTGCTTTTCTTCTCCACATAGTCTCATGCAAGAATAGAAAACAGTACTGTACCTTTACATTTGTTTGTTGTTTGATCTATTATGGCCTTTGTTGAAGTTATTTTCCCGAATCTAGAGAAAAAGAAAACAAAACACATCAGTAATAATATAATAATACACAAATGTATGTTTCAATGAATGTTTCGCTTGAAAAAGAAACAAATCATCACTGCATACGATAAAATAAAATCCAGCAGCACTCTTGACATGCAACATGATATGGTGCTAAAATCCAAAATCTAGAGCCTGCAGCAAAATCAATGTCGGGCTAAATATAGTAATACTGAACAGACTGCTGTGCAGCCTCCAACAGCTACTACGTATCCCCCCTGGCGCACAACACGGTCTCATGCCACACCCTGTCTACTAGTGTTTATGTGCCAGTGACAACTTTCACGTAAGTGGGATCCTCTATGTGTGTGTATATACTGAAATAAAACCAGAGAAATGGAATAGAATAAGTGAATAGCCTTGACTGACCAACAGTTACAAAAAAAAGGCATCTACATTTAAAATAATCCATGTTATTTTGAAACACACTGAAAAAAACAACACCCATAGATATCAATGACAATTTTTTTTTGAAAAGTTAACTCAGATTATTATGATTTGCAATTCAATATCATCAAACCAATAATCCTCGCCACTAGTGCTCCATTATTGTAATTTAATACCATTGTAACGTGGATCGACATCTACTGAAGGAACTGCTTACTTTTTACTACTTACTATTTTTTTTCGTAGTTTTCGTAATTAAAAATCGTTGGAAGCACTGAGCTTATATTTACATCTAAAGATATTGGGCTTGTAAGTAAATTACGCTTTAAAATATACTTCAGTCCTGCTAAATAACTGTGAGCCTCTCAAAAGTGACATTGACAATGCAAAGAAAAAGTATAATTTACAAAACTTGCCGAAAGCGAAACAAAACCGAAGGCACCGCCTCTGGTCTCTAAGCGCATTTGGTGACTTTGTAATTTAGCATGCATAATTATGTATGCGGTAATAACACTCAGAAGGTGTCTAGGTAACACTCCATATGGTGTCCATTCATTAAGATAAATTACCATGTGCTATGCCATCTGTTTCATATAGCATACACTCCCTTTACTTTACCCATTTCCGGAATAGGCATTGATCTATGTGTAAAACTACTGCGATGTTTAGGGGACACAGAAATGATAACCACATCACTGTAATGTAGTGTGAAAGAATGCTAGGCCTTTACCGAACTCCCATGACAACCATTTACTTTGCAAAACCATTTCCAATGCAGATTTTCTGACATTTTCCCACTCAAAGAGAACAAAATGGGCCTACCTGTTTCGTGGCTGAATTCAAGGCAGTATTAGGTATTCTTCGTTTTTGCCAAAATTGTAGTGCCAAATGAACTGCTTAGACATAACAACCCTCTCCCTTTTTTTTTCTTTACTTCGTTTTCGTGTCAAATGTCCCGCCCTGCACATGCAGTGTTTTGTCGTCACAGTTCCTATTATGCCTCACACATGGTGGATTGCTTTACCTTAAATCGCATATACCCAGCAGCTAAATTGACTATCTGAGATTACTGATGTGAAATGAAACGGATACATGCAATACAGCAACCCCGGTCAATCGCTAAAGAATTCTGTGAATGGCCAGCTCAATACCGCAACACGCGGTCTTTATGGTCGACAAGAACCCCAACTTCAGTGTTATGGATAGCTGTAAAAAGTTTCCACCGAAACCGTTCCGTCGTTACAAGTGTAAACTTCCATGGACAGGTAAATTTTTCAACAAATTCAAATTTGGGCAGAACTACAAAACTGACTTCACGGTTGACAGAACATATATTTTGTTGTAAATCCCTGAATTGCTAACTCAGAATGTTCTTTTTCCCCTAAATGCAAATCTTACAATTGTTTAACTGTCGAGTTGACTTGGAGAAACTCACATGATGCTAAAAAATACATTACAAAAGCTCTGATGTTACAGCAGCATTTATCCAAGCAGCACTGAATTGATCATTACATAAGCCTAGACACAATATTTGGACAAAGCAGACATAATTGAATATAAAAGCCTTCGGCCTGATAATGCTATGTGCGTAAATTGACAAGGACTATACCGGTAACATTTTAATCCTGATTGGGTGAAGTTTGTGACTCTACCTTATGAACAATGCTCATGTCGGCAATTACTTGATACAAACACGCAGACTGTTATACGTTTTTTTTTCCCCACTAATTTATCTTATGAGTTGTTACATGGGTTCAAAGAATAAGTAAAAGTTCTGCGGTTTGCTTCCAACGAACCGTAACAATGTAATATTAGAAGATAAAACAGAATGATCTCCCATAATATAGCAGAAATATCATGGAAATCAGTTACGCCATTTGAATAACTTATTAAAGCTTCACTGGCCCCGACTTTATTGTAATAAATTTATAATATTTCACTTTATTCCATCCTGACGTCAATGTATTTCAGTTGCTACTTCATTGCTCTCAGCTTTCTTTTGTCTTTTCCATTCAAACAACAAAGGAACCTCAGCCTCCCTATCCCAAAGATGATTAGCACAGCTTTTCCCTCCTCTTACTATTCCAGAGACAGCAACATTGCTCAAATTCTTGACGGCCGCTTGCACTTAGATTCAATGTTACTGTTGGATTGTAGGTGTGTGTGTGTGTTGGAGGGGGAAGGAGTGTGTAGAATAACAGCATGGAAACACAGTGTCTTATGTGTAACTTTTGTCTTCTGCCTTAACTTTCAGCCACTGAACCCAAATTTACCAAGATGACGACAGAATGAAAAAGTTAAAAGAAAAAATAATAATAATAACGTTACATTTGGAAAAGCCCGGTTGAGCGACCCCACAGATTTTCTGTGCGTTTTCTTTCTCGTTTTTTTTTTTTTTTTATGTTCGTCAACGACAGAATGGGTCTTTCAAAGATTCGTTCATCTTCTATGTAATTTAATTGCCAATGGCCACCAGACTGTGTTTCTTTTCCACCAGTGCGCTGTTTAAGTGCGTGGACAACTTTACAGATACCATCATGTTTTATTAAATTGTATTTAAATTTTTGGGTGCGGCTATAGGCCCAAGCCATGTATGTATGTTAAGTCAAGGTGCAGGAATTAAGTCGTAAATATTCAACATTGCCACAACAAGGTACACAAGTTCTGTACAAACAAGTTACTACTTACGAGTTACATAGATTAACGAGGTCTTTGTCTGTAGTGTTAGGGTTAAGGCCCCTGATGTACAAGTTGGTCCGGCTCAGCGGCTCCCCAGACTGGCTCTGGTTGGACGACTGGCTTGACGTGGTGTTGGGACTGTTGGCCGGCATGCTGCGTGTCGGATAGTTCTGGAATAAACATACAGAGAAAAACATGTTTACCTCAAGGCGTTTGACACATGTCTAATCACAAACAACATAACAATACAACAATATGTTTACTCTTAAAGTTATGGATAAAAAACATTAATACAAAGGCGACTGTTGCCAGGGGGAACATCAAGTTTACATAGCCGCATAGAGAAAATACTATACTTTGAAATTTGATTACTGTCCCCTAGCAAAAGCCTAATATAAATACGATAGGAATCCGTGGAGGTGAACAAATCCTTTCTCCTATGAGCCCACCTCTTTAAAACACGCACAACTTAAACTCTTATGACAGCAAAGTGATCTGCCCACAGAAAATCAGCACACATGAGGCATGTTCGCTGATAACAGGCAACCAGCTTCAGCAAACCTCGTGTGAGTTTGATATACTATGTGCATATTCAAAAATTAACAATTCCTCTGTCCTAAAACCACAACAAATTGGCTACTGGGAATTGGCTTCGTTCGATATGTCAGCAAAACCTACAATAAACATGTAAGTTCTGGTTTACATTGTTTATTCAGAGATGTTGTTTCAACACCCAGGGCATGGATCTGTGTGTAAAGGTGGAAGAAAAGAGTTTAGGGTCTGTGTTGAGGGAAAAGATCATCTGTTCAAACTTGTAGAGAACACGACGATATAACGTTACGGGGAACGAAAGAACAACATGACATTCTTTATAAGATCACGGGGAGCAAAACATGCAATCAACAAACACCGAACCGTTAAAGACATTTTCCTAAATATCCATATATTTTTGAAAAATATCGCTGCCAAAAAACCCTCACCAAAAAACGATTCTTTTTCGTTTTTATAAAGCATCTGGCACAAATTTGTGAGGAGTGTTGACTGCCGCCAAACCACGTCCGCACAAAAGTTAGTAGTATTACTGGCATGTGTATAACTTGCAGTTTTCACTACGTATTTATTATTTCGCTTTGTACCGAACACCCACTAGTTCTCAGCCCGGGCCTTTTGACAATCTCATTAAGGTTTCTTGGTGG
Source organism: Onchidella celtica (assembly GCA_963931925.1). Lineage (NCBI taxonomy): Eukaryota > Metazoa > Mollusca > Gastropoda > Systellommatophora > Onchidiidae > Onchidella > Onchidella celtica. The sequence continues at coordinate 27,732,412 of OZ007567.1, forward strand.
TGAAGCTGCAGCGCAGCGCGCGTTGGGTCACCAGCTTCGACCTCAAGACTATGTTGAGTAACGACCATCAAACTGACATCCTACATGGACACTTGACACAGCTAGAAGGCCCAGGGTCCACCTGTACACCGACAAGCCCATTCATTATGCCTGGACCAAAAATACCAACTTCCATTCGCTGCTATTTAAAACAACTGAATCACCTGGCCTACTACCTCCAACCCTCCCCATCCCATAGAGTGAGTATGTGAACATACACATGTGCTGTCGCGAGAGACAAAGAGTAATGCAGCGCGTCCATTCATTTTACATTACATCATTTCATTTGTATGTTAGTTCATGCGCGTATGTATAGGGCTGTATCTAGTGCACCTAACTCGCGTCCATTCCTAATCCTTAAAGAAGTAGTGCGTGTGTGGGTGGTTGGGTTTAGATAGGAATAATGTATGTGTGTGTGTGTGTGCGGGGGGGGGGCGCACAATTCATCTGAATGCTGAAACAGTATGATAACAGCCATCTTAACCTACAAGCGTTTGTTTTTTTATCATTTCTATGTGGGTAGCAAGAAACACTCTATTCCAGTTGGCGCCCAGCATTGTATTTTTTTGTTTTGTTTTGTCAAACGTCTTTTTTTTTTTCATAACACAATGGGCAAAACCAGAAAAATGAACTGTCTAGTAAAGCAAAGGACTCTTGAAATGCAACCAGTGTCTCGCAATGACACAACAGCACTTTCTTACACAAATGTCAGTGTGTCACTGGGTGCAAAAGAATGGAAGGAATGCCACTCCGAATTTGTACAAGCAGTCATATGTCGGACAAACAACACACACACACACAGAGACACACAAAACAAGTCAAAAAGAAAAACATTTAACAGTCACTTATGTAAGTGGATAGAACAAGGCAGTACTAACCGTTTTACGATTTACTGGCATGCTGGAATACATTCGGCATATACCTGAACTGACCGACTTTTTCACATGAGACTCGCGATCCATGATATCCCGACGAAACCAAAATTAAGTATATTTAATCAAAATGCCATTGGGCGAAATTTCATCCACTTTCTTTTCCCTTGCTTCACCGGTGTATGTCACTACTGTCAGGAAAATATGATCACAAATGTCATAATTTAATTTAAAAATTGATACTACACACAAAGTGACACTGTTTCTCAGGGTAAGGCCTGAACTCTACTACTGAAACACACTGCTTGTGACGCCTTTCCTGTACCAAGATACTGTTCAGACCCGAGATAACGTAAAGAAACGAATGCTTACTATCGACATTGATGGTGGAGTGATCCGTTATCAGCAGCGAATCAGTAGCCAATTCGTTATCATTCCATTCATTTAATAGAACTTAATAGTAGTAGCTGTAATCTCATCTTTTATCGAGAATGTCTATCCTCCGTTGCCCACCTAGGAGAGACCGTTAAACAACAACAAAAAAAAATGTGCATTTCAACGTCATGAAATAAAAATCATTTGAAAGAAAAGAAAAATGGCGACTTGAAGAATGCCCATTATCTTTCCACTTGTGTCGACTGACACTAGTTGACTGAAGGAAAAAAAGTGCGCCATATCCAGAGCGGTCCATTTTCTGATTAAACGAAACTGGACCTACCCGTAAAATCTAAGATGATTCGAAACAAATTTTATCATTATTCCAAAAACGTGAGAAATCATTCAGCACTCCATGGTTCTGGCATTTAAGGAAGTCTTAAACAATGTCATACCCAAATGAAAAAATAAAAGGAAACTGTGCTTTCACTTTCTGAACGTAAGCTTAAGCAAGCCGAGTTTAAACTGCGGTTTTTCCGAGAAAGAGCTGTACATGTTACGATACCATACCAACACGTATAATGTTAAATGTTAAGAGTTCACAGTTATAAAGTAATACTAGAAACCGTGTATGGTAATACAGCAGCGCGGCAGCGGCACTTAGTGCTCGCGTGATCATAGTTAGAAATGCATAGATTGTAGAATCTGAAAAGGTGCGGCTTCTGTGACAGGGTTTTGAATGGCTGAACTTCTTTGAAAATGTTTACCTTCTATTAGGAGTGGTTGACAACAAGTTAAAACCATAACCGGACAATCCTGTATACAGTGGCGGACCTACTTTTTTGAGACCCTGAAGTTTGAAATCTTATTGCTGGGCCCCTTTGCAACCAGCAGCAATGGGGCAACATCCAAAGTTCACTCATTAAAAAAAGTTTCTTTACGGCCCCTCCGGGATTAGGGGCCCAGAAGCTTCATAGTAGATCCGCCACTGCCAGTAAAGTATCAGTCTGAAAGGAATTTCAAGATACAATGTCACGCTTATTACATTATGCCACCTCCTAATGGAAGAGAGCATGGTGACAGTACACTTTTTTTATGGGCAGTAGGTGAAGTAAGTATACTTCACCGTGGGCTGATCTTCTTTGGGGGATATTCGTCAAAGGTAATGATTTTACGAAATGTTGCCCAACAGCTATCTAAAACATCTGCATAAATTGGAAAGTTGCTTGTCCGCCTAAATATTTTCTAAACAGGACAAATAGCGAGAAGGAAGGGCACGGTATAGTAAACAACAGTCGCAAGCTGGCAGTGAACTTTAAAACTGATATATATATTTACTACATAAATGGGCAACCTGGAAATGCCATGGCATTCCAAACATTTTGAGAAGTTTGCTGATGTAATCCGTAGGTGTTGTGACCTAAAAAGGGACTAGGACATTGTCAGAGAATGTGGGCGAGCACTGGTGGTAACATGAGTGTGTGTGTCAGTTTAAGTGTATCTGTAATAATTATATCTAATGGTAGGGACGATGTTACAATGTGGAAGATACGGTGACAGTTGTAGCAGTGGCGTCCGTTCTCCTTATAGTTTATCTCTCATAGTAGAGACCGAATATTTAGCCAGAAGGAACTTTTGCTCATTGTATTTGTATTCAGTATCTCGTGGTACCAGCAACTGACTCAAAGCAAGAATTTATTAAAAAGATCAGTAACAATAGTAGTATTGTGCAAACATACTATGCTAGAGGACACAGTGTGTGGCTATGCGGTAAACTTACGTCAAACAGTTATATTTTTCTTTATCACACCCCTTTTCCTTCTCCCTTTCATCCTTCTCAATCCCATCTTTCGTAACATCCATGCTGTGGTAAAGAATGTAGCAAACAGCTGCCCGGAGACATATCCCGTTTCAATGTTGTACAAGCTTACGTTACAATTAGTCGATGTCAGATCTGATACAGATGGTCATCCAAGGTATTCCCCGTGGGTGGACAGAGGGCCTCGTGCTCCTTGCTAAGCCCTACTTGTAGTACACATATACACACATGCAAGCACACATACATACATTCAGAGACACACTTTGTCACCAGCAAAAGCGATGCTAAACAGGTAGATGAACAGGTGTACGAGAAGAAAGACAGAAAGAATGAAATGAAGATAAGAACGACGATGGGAAGTTGGTAACTTGGAGGAATCAACTACTAAGTAATACAAGGCGAAAGAATACAATAAAATAATTGGGATAAAAATAGACTTTACCTTTTAAGTGTTCATAATAGTTCGGGTCGTTAAAGGCTCAACGAAGTCTAGACCTTCATAAACCTCAATGACAAACCAAACCAGTGTATTTTATCACTGCTGGTGTTGAGGTCAAGGATCAAGATTTAGTAGCCACATTTTTAACCCCGGTCTAAGGTTTAAAGCTGCCGTTATCTTGAAAACACCAGTCTATAGGCTGTGAAGTCAGCCACGCCACCTTATATGATCGGTTATGTATTGTGTGTCGAATTTAATTGGATGGCAGGATAATAATTTAACCGCGTCTTTAACGGTTGATGAGAGATACATTTCAGATATTAAACTAAGTAAATAATTATAATAAACCTCAAACCAAATCAATTTCACACGTAAAAGGTACAGTACGTCATAACACTGTATTTACCGCATGTAAAGAATTTCAAAATGTTCAAAGGGGACGGGGTGACTTAAAATGCAGTGAAAACAGAGATCATGGCAGTTTTTTGGGGGGGGGGGGGTTCCACATATCCATTTATCTACACTGCAATAATCGCCACGCCATCATCTGAGTTTCATTCTCTTATCAGTCGGATCAAATAATGGATTGGGATTTCTATCATACAAAAAAATACGATGTGCCGCCTCAGACACTAAAGCCCTGCAAAACACTCCTGACGAAAAATTTCAGGACACTATAATGTTCCATGTTCTTTTTAAGCTTCAGTTCCTGCATAATGTAGTGCCATTGTCGAGGTTGTAAGAGTGAAGTAATAAATTGCCTTATGTGTGGGTGCACGTAGAAAAACAATTACGAGTAAAATATGAAATTATGAAAATTGTTTTGCTTTCAAGTGGACTGACAAAGTGTTTCCTCTAAAATAGACAGCAGTTCGTGTTTGTATTTCAGATAAAAATGTACGAACTGAAATAGTCAGTGCGAACAAAACTTGCGATATAGATGAGACATTCCGTCCATAAAACGGTTCATTGTAGCAATTTAGATCTATAAGGGCGCGTATGGACCTTGGAAGGGCGGGGGGGGGGGACAATTAAAACCAACAGCAACAACAACAAAAATGAACGACAACAAACCAAACAAAAATAAACACCGTATCTTAATTGTGCAGGAATAAAATTGGAAATATTCGTGGCACACAGAGGCGCTCTTGGCCATAAAAGGCAAAAACGTGATAGCCATGAGGTATGACGCAAATTGGCAAACGCCATTGTTTGGTGTGAACATGCCTTTTCTGTGGACTTGACTGTCGGGGAACATTATCACAACAAAAGGATGGAAAAAAAAAAAGTGTGTCAAAAATTCCTGCGTTCCCGGATTTCGGGCATGCGTATTCTGTCTTCTGCGTCACATGATAAGCATGGAATGTGATACAGTCTTCCCTCCGCCCTTCCCCATTCTTTTCTCACAAACAACACGTATAGCCCCTTCACATACAGTCACAACCCTTCCAAACGTCACACACTATAGGGCTAGAAAAAGAATGTGAACGAAATGTAAAGCAACCGATTAATTAAAAAGTAATAGATAAAATTTATCAGTTTTCTTGAACGGGCCTCTCTTGTAAAGCACCCACCGCCTTTCAATCTTGACAGAGAAAGGTATTCATCCAAGTTATATCGTGATAAAATTTTCCTTCGCTAGCTGACATTTTAAAAGATACATCTAAGATTTTATCAGTATAGATCTACACCCGAGAAGTTACTCGTGTCTGTCCTGACAGAGGTCCGTAACATTCGTGCTCAGCACCCGTGTCGTCTTCTTTCTCGACAAAAGGTATGACTGCAGCTACACCCGATCTTTTTCGATGATTGTAGAAACCACTGCCAGGGGCTGTAATTTAAGGGGGAAATAGTGGAAGGACGGAAAAAAAACACCGGTGTATGGCCAAACTGCTTTCACCGACTTTGGCGAAAGCATTCCGCGGATTTGATTTAATTTAATTAACTTCCAGCAACCTGCAGGCAAAAATGCGGTTGATGAAGGATTAATTAACGGATTATAATATGCTTGATGAAAATGTGCTAGGTAAAAACGAAACAGTAACATAAAATGTATCTGCGAAGTCAGCAATTCGCGAAACAGCCAGACCCATAAACGTGTAAAAAGCCAAGGCCAATGCTATTCCCTCGCCAGTTTGCCGCCACGAAATCCAATGTTGAAAATCAACTCCATTCAATGAATTTACAACACATTTTGAACACATTTCAAATTATCAAGCGATCAACTCTTTCGTTCCTTTCACATCGACTACAACTATGAAATAACTTAACTCTCCTACCCCCTAGCCCAAACATTGCAAAGTTGTATAAGAATGGGACAGGAAAATCTATGCATAACGGGAAACGAAAAGCGGGGGGAGGGGGGGGGTGGGAGCTACAACTTGCAATAGCCGTATAAAAGATATATCGATAAACGGCAGCTATAAAAGTCGTGTTTGCACAGGCCCGCTGAAAGAACATTCTTGCTTTCTTAGTCTCCAAAGGCAAAAATATTGTATCAACTGTGTAGTCCTATGAGACGAGGGTATGAATCGACTGCAAGGATTGATTGTATTGGAATTTAATTTATTTACGTATTTATTACTTTTTTTTAACCGCTGAAAGGGATCCTATGGGGTGGAGAGGAATGAAAAGACGACATGACAGCGAGGTCTAATACTACAAGAAAATTGTGTTTGTACAATTATAAGTTTGGTATAGTTATAGCTTTGGAAGCGATGGTATTGCAGATGCATTGTATCGGAGGACATGAGGTGTGCTGACTTATAGAAGACTCGACTACTTTCCAATTCGCACCAAATGTGTGACTTAAAAACTTACAAAGACATAAGGAAATTAGAAAATCGTGAAATGAGTTAACGTTTGATTTAAAAAAACAACCAACAACGGGAGAAGGAAAGCAAGGGGAAAATTCTTGCAAATCGTTCTTTAATTCTGCTGCGGAAGCTTAATGACTGAATATCATAATGAATCACAGGTGATGAAAGATGAAAAAGAACAGAGTACCTGCATCATAAGTTGCTTGGCCACGATGCACTAGTTTTCTTCCTGTTATGTTACCTGGCGCTCGTGCCAAATTTTGCTCTTGCTCGTAACATGCCAACGCGATTTTTAATACAAAAAGTATTTCCGTGTGGTCTGTCGATCTAATAAGAGAATTATTACTCCCCGCTGCCATGTAGCAACAGTCCACTTTTTAACAATTGCGACCACAAGCCAAAAGACACCATGGAAACCCATCCTCTTTCCACTCCTGCGTCCCTTCAAGTTAACATAGTGAGTTCAGTATTTGAGTTGGGGTTTACCATCTACCGGAGTCTATTGATCGCTTTAATGTGAAAGCGCTGAAATGTCTTACAACAAAAAGACAATCTATTAAAATCAAAACTGTATCTATATAATGCATGCAGAATTGGAAACATCTCAAGAGTAAAAAAAACAAATGAAATGTTGGCAAAGTGACCCACAAAATGAATACACACATAAACGGCAGGCTCTCTGGAGGAAAACAACTATTACAAGCAAACAAGGAAAGTTATCAGTCAAGATTTACCTAAAAAAAACAACATTAAGGCTATAGGGAGTATACTGGCACATTCATCCATTTAATAGTGACATCTCTCAGACACAGCACGCATTCATTCTCGCAATTTTCTTTTATGAGGAACACGGCTGATGAATTAAAACTCCTCTGTTCAGTTTTGCACTAAATCAGACACAAACGGACGACTTTTCAGGGCCATCACAATGTACAATTCTCAATGCCAGGCCAGAAAACATGGATTCTATGTCAACAGAAAATAGTGAATATATCTGACTGTTAGAAGGGTTCTTACCAGCTCCGTAGACTTCAGACAATCCTACAGCACTGAAATACAAACACCTATTTATTTAAGAACTATTTCACTGTGTGCACTGGCCGGTCGGCAAAAGTGTACAGATAACAGCCATATTATCATTCTTTCCAGAACGCATAAAAAATGTCAAAATTCCTATTATGGTTCATCTTGACTTGAAGGAACGTAAGACTATAGCTTTCTTAATCAGCTAATGACGAAAACCGACGTGAGTTTTTTTTTTCACGTTTGGCACCAAGTAAAGACAAATACCACATACACATGCACTTATGGCAAGCTTCATCCAGGGGCTTATCTTTATGAGTATTCAGAAAAGATAGGAACCGAGATGTAATGCAACAAGGTAACATGTGAATACCTGAAGTAATATGAACTACAACATTGCCAGAAAGCATATGACTAGCCGAACAAATACTACCACACAATTTCATCCACTTGATAAGAGGTGTCCTTATAATATCTCTAGCATTCTACGAATGAAACTCTATCTGCAAAGAGGAATTCCATGGCAAATTAAAAAACCATAATTTACGTATATCTCTCTCGTGTAAGATTTTCTAAAGAATCTCTTCCTGCATTGGGACACATGTCACACATTCCAGAAGGTTGGAGAATATCACCAGTACTGCCTCAGCCTATCTACAGACCTACACTTAGTCGGAGAATCATGAGCAAACAGAGTTAGGGTCATAATCCACGAACTCTCGGCACACGCAACACACAAACCACCCTACTTCACGAGCCATCACATACGACAATCCGACCAACCACGAACTCACCATAGCCAAATGCTAACGGTTGAGAAAAAAAAATCATCTTAGTACGCTTACTGACAGTGGGGGGAAAAAAATCTCGTCTTGGGACAAACAAACTATTCACACTACAGTCCATATGATACTGACTTTACCTCGGTCAGAAATATGATTATATGCATGTGGTATCTAATAAATGCCACGGCACTCTGAGTAAGTGAGAATGCCGGCTTCACAATAATTATTAATACAGTCATTTATGCTCTGGTAATCACCAACAGCGTTATTCACAAGCAACCCTTCCCTTTTGCCGAAAAAACAGCCCAGTTCGCTCGCCTTGGTAAGACTAAGATACATTATCTTCTTGTTAACGGTCGTACAAGCTTCCATGGAAACACAGTCCTGAACAAAAATTGTAAAGATCCGAAGAATGTCAAGAATGTGATATGTATATTGTCGAGTTCGAATTTCGATTGAAAAGTAACTCAGCTCTGTCCAAAAAGTTTTATTTACTTAAAAAAAAAACAACTCATGCGGATACGTCCTGCAGTAGAAACTCCGTGTTAATGCACTTTTCCTGGTGGCGTCTTGTTTTTCGTCCTCTTCACTTCTAGAGTTTCTGGTTCCGCAGCGGGATTACAGTGCGAATCTCTTTCCAAAGAGCGTCCACTTGTTTGGCTTTGCTAATCCCTCGGACAAATAAATCCACCATGAGGAACAATGCCCAGGTCGGTCCGGATTCCTCTGTCCCAGAATGGAATGTTTGTTGCTGTCAGTGACAGAACAGTTAGTAATCAAACACTGGCAAGCCGCTACTTCTCCGCTTGGCTGACCGTGACCACTTTTCAGACAGTGTGTTTGCTTTGTGAATAGAACTGAGGGTTTAGACCGAATGGCTAACAACCGGACATCACAACGAAAGTTTTCAACGTAACAAATCAAATGACCGTAGGAAGGAAGTGTTGGGGAAGAAAGGGTGATTTGATATTAGAATTCACTGATTCAATAACGGTTCTCTGCAAAGTGGCTTCAAATGGAAGAAAACAACTACAAGTGAGAAAGATTCACTGGTCCAGAGCAAACTGTTCGTTATAATTTGTCGGTCCAGCGTCATATACTTGCAACAAACGGCGGAAATGGAGTGGGGTGGGGATAACAGAGGATCTTCTCAGTAATCACGTGTCTTCATAGACTACTTGATACTGTACTAAATTTGTTCTCACTGTACAGTAATCAAAGCTCCTGGCAGTTTTGCACTGTTGAGTAGCTCATGCATGTAAAAGCAGAAATGAAATAACACAGTCAAACGTTCATTGTCTTGAAATACATTTTTAGGGTACCTCTCATCACTGCATGCTGAAATAGTGTGCTGGTGTTTATCAGTATCAATTACACCGGTTCGGTTACCGAAGGCCGAACCAGATGCTAACTGATACGTCATTTTTGTCCCCCGGATAGGCTTTGTGACGTAAGCCTACAAACCTTTTATGGTCTTCTACCTTGTATTGATTATGCTGATGGCGAAAGAAAACGTGTAGTGATAGCAACGCAATGTTTGAAGAAAACGGCCCTTGAGGGGACTCTGCAAGAGGGCCCACTGAATACTTCGATGGAAAGATTGCTGCAGGGGGAAGAGGGTGTTATACAGAGATGGAATCGATTAACCGCGGTGACCAGTCCACATGATTGTCTTGATACTTTGGGGACGAGCAGAGGGGGGTGAGGAAGGGGCTGTGGCGAGAGAAATAAAACCATGAAATGAAGAGAAGTGGACAAAAGGAGAGGCAAGAAGACTGAGGAATGACACAGTGCAGAGCTGGTCAAAGACGGAGAAGGGAACAGAAAAGGTGAAAGGGTAAAATAGATAAAGAGATGGATGTCTTATCTTCCATTCCATTTGTCATTATTTTACGTTCTGCCCTCCTTAACAGTGAATATCCGGTACTTGCTGAGCCCGAAAGTAATACCAACAGTGAACACATGACTTGCCGAACACAGGATGAAACCAGTCTTGTGGGGAAATAGTTTTAAGATGATTTTAGCAACCCAGGTGACAACAATAACAGCCGACCCTATTAAGAACGCATACGTTAAGATAATGGAAACGAACAACGGCGGACAACCAGAGGTCGGGGCAAAGTTAGCTTCGTCTTGGTGGAGCTATTGATAGTCATGAACATCGAAAACTGATACGTAAGTCATGACTACACATGAACTGTTCATTCATCTGATAGGAGCATGAGGCTACGGTGGGAAAAGTTGCATACGCTGATCAACACTGGGCATGGGACAGTCGAAGCTATGTGGAATTTTCTCATGAATATAATTGTGATTTTTGTGAAGAAAATGCTGTACTCAAACCCACATACAATCAACATACTTGAACCAAAGGCCAAAGGGAAGGCTAACACTTTCACACCTCAACCTCGTGTTCAAAATAAAAGCTTTGGCTTTTGATCGTGATAAAAGACCACCTGGCACAACATTCTTGCATATAATTACAGGATATAATGCTGTGCATAGACCAGCATACATTTTATATGGGCTCGACAGTCTTTATAAATTGTAATAATGAGAAGCCCGTCCACCTTTACATTCAAAGCCTTACAAAAATGTTCAATGCAACAAAAATTCGATTCACAAAACTTGTTCAACCGAGCGCTTTCTTCTGGTCCATGAACATGAAAATCCTGTTCTGTCCAAACAGCACGAGCCCCAACACAAAACTTACTGATTCGTGACGTTCCTTGCTGAGAAAACTGACAATAGGTACTGTAAGTAATCTAGCTATTTCATAAGATAAGACAAACGCTTCAGTACTACAGTTGTGTCTGTAGTGCTGAAACCATGATCCCTATTACGCGCATAGTAATAGTATGTCAGGCCGTGACATACTAGACTGCAGTGAATGACATGCTAGACCAATGTGAGCGCCAAACTGTACTAGATAACACAGTGAGTGACATACAAGATTACATTTACAGTGAGTAACATATTAAATCTAGGTCACAGTGAATGACATACACAACTGTAGCGAGTGACATACAAGATTACAGTGATCTACATTCTTACTATCTTTCATTTTTCTTTTTTGTTTAACTAACTTACTCTCATTGGGGAAATCCTAATCCTGGATATAGTTATATCGAAAGTAGAAACAATAGGCATTGAAGATTCTGTGGTGTCTTCACAAAATACAGGTATCAGATCTTCAGAATCTCAAGTACTGCCCACTTGCTGACAGTAATCTCGACAGAACAACATTTCGGACTACACACTGTCAAGAATGACATGCCGCGTTACGAGCACAACGGGCCCAACACAACCCACTCATCAACAACTTCCTGAGAATAGCTGACCCACTGACCGAATAGGCTACGTTAGGGGTGTGGGCCAACGCCACGCGTGACTATTATTGTGGGGGTAACCTTTCAGTCCCGCGGAGGTGAAGCTTGCCACTGAGGATGGAACACAACGTAATTTGAAGTAAACTTATGCAATTTTTCGCAGGTGTGATAAATCAATTGCCGAAGCTGCACTCATTTATAACAGAGCTTTGACAGGTCCAGGCCTGAAACGCAACAACTTGTTGCCCGTGTATTCTAAAAACAGCTTGATCAATCGATCGATCGATTAAGTGGAAACCCCTCATCCCCTAACCGAATTATATGGGTGCTCGGTTGGCTTTCGTTTTGTCGCCTGTAGAAAAAGTTTCTTCAATGAAAACAGGGGCCTCTGAAATAACTAGGGCATTACCTGATCCTATCACTCCGACAGTTATTTGTAGTATTGCCAGAGACCTTGTGTAATAGGCCTCTTGTAATACAACTGCCTCCTTACAAGAATGTAAAGCGGTTGTAATTTGTTACGATAAATTTGGTGAGGCTAAGGGAACACTAAACTCATTATCTAGAAGTGAACATAACACTTCAGCACTGTAACTGCACGTGTACCTACCTTATGAGGGGGGAAAAGTGATGGCTGAGCAAACATAAGTTCTGAATCTCCAAATCTGCGCAGAGCCTTGAGACTACTAAAACCTGAGACTAACATCCGAAACTAAAGTATGAATCTTTTAAAATCACATGCCAAAGCCAGTGTATAAGAATCCACCACTATCAGTATGACAGGCCCATTCACAAGTGAATGGTTCACGGCCACGCAGGTTGACTACTCCGCGTCTTGGGCCCACAGATAGACGGGGGGTGGGCACACCCTGCCACCTCTCTCTTCTACAACTGCACACAAAAGTAGCGCTACCAAGCTACACACACCGCTCCATGAACAAGTCGTTTACTCTGTCCCTTCTCTCCGTACCTGGGTGATTTTTTCCCCCCTTATTCAATTTTTACCAACAAGAATGTCTGTCACATACATCCCCAGTTACGTTTACGTCACTAATGAATCTTTTCCTTCCCCGTGACATGAACACTGTATGTGACAGTGAAAGGGACTTGGGACACAAATACGACACAGCCAGTTGAGTCAGTCAAGTGTCTGCTCATTCAGGCTGAACCATAAATTAGGATTTGTGCGAGCCTGAACACTGATCAGTCAGATTCGAACGGCAAACTTAAACTGACCAACAACTGGGACTAAATGAATCAGCAATGCAGAACATACAGCTTCAAAAGAACTGATTTGACTTCTTCACAATGAAAATTTGGCATGTTAACCATTCCTCTACACGCGCCACTTTTCGCTCACCTGTCGACAGATCTGTTAAAACGAACAAGAGTTCTCAGGTGCGAACTCGGAACGATTCTTACTTCAAATAACTGTATGCTTTACTGTCATCATCTCTTCCTGATTTCTGAAGGTACTGTCGTGGTTCATATTGAAAGTGTGGCTCCACAAGGATTCCTGGAAGCGGTGAATGCTACCTTTATATCACTACTGGGAAAGGTCACTGTATTAGATCATAGACCAGTGTGTAATAACACCATATTTCTACCATGTAAATCTGATGACCTTGGCAGCAACTTACAGTATCACGACCCTATTTTGTGCCGATATTTAAATAACTCTGACATAAACCCGTTCTGTGGATGTCGGTGTGTCGGCAGCCTTATCAGTTCTGTGAATCAAATCTTAAAATATTTACATGTGTCACACGTGCTAGTGTTGTGGCTCCATCGTTGCCTGCACGATTCAAATCCTAAAACCTAAGCGTGTATACATATGCATGCACACAGACCATTTTTATCACCGTTCTACATGTTTGTAAATGGCACTGGGATGGTAAATTCAACATGGGAGGCAAAGGTATCACAACCACTAAGCATGACACATGCGAAAACACAAGAGATTCTTTATCACGATGTATTTGGACTATTTCATATTTTGGATTGTTGACAAGACAGAAAGTCACGTTCATTCCATTGGTGAAAGTCATGTTACGTAGTTATATCACAGTAAAGAAGAGCAAAATAAGTACCATTTTCATAACACTTCTGGACCAAGCACAGTGCATCTGACTGATTACTTTACGAAAAACCGAGAGAAAAAATTATTGGCTAGCACGTCCATTTTTGACAGCTGGAAACCAGGATTTTATAATCCTGTTCAAAATATCAAAATACAATGAAAAGGAAAAGTCAAGCCACTTTGTTCCTTTGTAATGGTGACCCCAAGACAAATTAATTAATGTGGCCAATTCAAATGATATCATAAATCTTTGAAATGCGCTTGAAAGGTGACACTTTTTCACAGTACATGTGACTCGAAGGCTGAATATGGTATCTTTTCCCACCACACTGTGTGCAACGGGTGGGTGGAGGGGGGGGGGGCGGCGGGAGGAGGAAATAAACCGTCAATTTAACATTATATAAGAACCAGAAGTAGAAGTATGAAAGAAAGTAGCAACCCATTTTCAGTGTTAGCGGAATGGAATTCTGCGTTTAACACATAAAGGGATTTGTATATCTTAAGATGTTTGGCCGAAAAATAAAAATTCGTCAAGTAATGCAACGGATGCCTGTTCCAATTTGTGATTCCACAAAACATAGCAAGGCAAATAACGCATATGGTTCTCGTTCCTGGTTTCTGTAAATATAGCAATACATGTAATGCAGAACTTGAGACCTACGCGCTTTAAATGTGGAAAAAATATCCATTTCAGACTTAATGGGAGAACGTTAATTAATGCGTTTCATGTTATCTGCGCCGTTTATCCGTCTCTGCAAAACAGTAGTACGTGCCGACAGACAACAGATAACACCCCCTGTTGGTCTCTTCGCCTTTCACAAAAGAAACCAGAAAAATGTAACAGGTCTTCAACACCATCTAGGTAAATGCTACATCACCACGTCACGCTTGTGAAGCCATGTGTTAAATACTTGAATGAAGGGTGGCAATGGAGGGACCAACCATTCGTGCAGGGTTTTGATTTTAGAATGGAATGAGATTTATGTTCATAGCACATGAGAACTGGGACAAATGTGGCTTTTTCTAGCTCTATTTCTATAAAGGTATCTATCGTTTCTTTCTGCAAGACAAAGATTAATACAAAACACTGAAAAATATTTTTTAGTACCGATTTATCACTGACACTGGCCAATAACAACAGGAAACAGGTAAACAGAGTGGATCAACTAACTCACGTCAGTGACTGAATACAACTGTAGAGACTGCTAATGTAGTCGAACCCATGCGAAAGCATATTATATATAGTAATATTAAATAATTTATATCGTTAGCACAAGTAACATCAAATATTGTTACTCTCGGCGGCTTATAAAGGGGTAATGGTTATAATATGGCACTGCCACAGAAGTCGTTTCTTATTTCAAGTGAAAACTGTGGGAGTGGGGGGTGTGGAAGGGGGGGGGGAGTGTATTAAAAAAAATCTGTTGAATAAATCATTAAACGTGTAGCTCTGCATGCCGTTATTCAAAAAGTATACCTTGTTATCTGTTCCTCTTGTAACTCAAACTCAGCATTCAACATAACATTTCTCAAAAATTATTTTCCGCGTGGCTACAAATGTATCAACTTGATATTGGGGAGACTATATTCTATTTAATATAGACGACGGCGGACTCATCGTGCGTAAATGGTTGATAAAATTGTTTTGGGATTTATTGTGCTTTTTTTCGGTTGTTGTTTTTTATCCTAGCAAAGGGCCTTTTGCCACATTTTCTTTTTTTTTTCCGAAATTTTAACTTCTTTTGTGCCAACTGCCCAGCCCTGCTGCAACCTCACATATGTGGTTTTCTAAATATATGTACTTTGATAAAAGTGGGATTACAAAATGGTTTGGTTGTCTTTCTTTCATCTGTTTTCATATTGCGAAAGACACTCCGTAGCGATTCATTGGAAGTTGTAAACAATTTAATTCACATCTAGAACACCCACACGTTGCTTAACAATGCAGATTTACTTTGAGTAAAAGCATCAAACAAAATACAGGAACTACGTCTGTACGAGTGAAGCGGGCAGCATACTGCACGCGCGCAGTAGTTTTAAAAACAAAAGTAGAAGCCAGACAGCGCACTGTTAAGATGTGGGAGCGAAATGAAGTTAATTACACCATACAACAAAACTGCGATACACACAGAGCTAATATAGCAACACAGCATTTCTTTAAAAGAACACACATTTCTGAAAAATATATCTGAGATTAAAACAGGCAAACAATAAAGACGTGGTTACTAATAGAACAGCTTACACAGCGGTAAATATCAGACATGGATACTGAGTTGAAAACAGCTCCAGAGCCTCCTTCAAATCTTGTAATGACGCTTTCAGACTTTGTTTACGGAAATTGGCTTCAAGATTTTAAACTACAAAAGCAACAATAAATATCAACAATAATAGTCATGCATCAGAAAACACGATGAATTCGAAAAGTAAAAAATGGGATAAGTAATATTGTTCGTGTATTGCGAAATACAACTTTCTTGTTTTATTTGACCAAAGTTGTAACTCAAGAGTTGTGAGTGTTAGGTGACATACGTTTTCATCCTGTTTCATCCCTGTTGTATTTCAAACTGTTGCCACTGTTATCGGCCCATAAACAGGACAACGCTTTTTCAGTGGATGAATAATTAGACCTTTTATGACCAGAAACACAGTCATCTGGGTTCTAGCGAGCACATAAGGAAATACGTACATTATGGAGATCAGTGAGCACAGCTGTGTGAGGTGACGACATCATGCCAGGCACGACCACTGGTGAGCACAGAGCCATTCGCAGGTCGTCGTAGGGGGACATCAATGTGGTAGCCATTTCAGAGACCTAACACCTACTACACACGCGATAGAGCAGTGTTTTCACTTGAAACAAATTCTTACGCCGCTCGTCAAATAAACAAAAGCAAGAATGCACGGCTTGGCCTGCTGAACTGGGACCAACCATTCACGGAAACACCGGCCACATCTGTCCGTAAAATCTACCCGTGAAGGCTTCCTAGTTATTGTATCATCATCTGAGTTTAGTAATACTTTCACAGTACTGGAAAATACAAGACAAGAACTTCAGCACTGCATTTGGTCTGTCATCGACTGCATTAATAACAATTATTACAGATCAACTCTGTTTGTTCCCTCTCTTCTGTCTACTTTGACGGGTCCCCCAATCCTAGATCCTGTCCCCCCTGTGTCTTCACGGCGGCCCGCGCTGGTTGGCTCGAATTCCTCCTCTTCAGCCGGTGTCACCGTGCATTCATGTAGACATAACTTGTCCTGGACGGACAGGCTTCACTGGGAAGGTTGAGGGAATGAACGGGGGGATGGGGCAACGTCGGTGGGGGGGGGGCATGGAAAATAACAAGAAGAGTACAAGACCTCAGAGAGGGATGGGTCACACACAGGTAAGAAGATAAGCCAAGACACCAAACCTGAGAGAGGTTTCGGCATCTTCTCCTCTCTCACGTACAGGTACGGCCGCACGACTTAGGTCTACTTACCACCACATACTTTCCATTCTCTTGTCTACTAATCTCAACCAGACGCCTCCCTCCCTCCCCCCTCATTTCTCCATCTCCTCATTTTAGTGGACGTCATGGGTTCGTGCTTCTAACAAGAGTCGGTGGCCCGGAACAGTCATGTCCCACTAGGTTTCAACTCTTCAAGTATCGTATCATCATGCTATCATCAGGACACCCTCCCCTCTCACTATTACCCCTACCCAGCGAGAAACGCTAAAAAAAAGCAGAGGAATGTCGTGATTCTTCCGCCCTCCGCCCCTTTTTACAGGCCATGAAAACGGATACATACCTACAAACACCCGCGAATAACCATACTGCTTAGGATCTTCAGCAACATCATTCAAGTCCATGGCGGAAAAAAAAATATCCCCACTTTTAATCACACTTTCAAAGCGTGCACACAGCTGTTTGATGTTTGCTCATTTTAACGATACTGGATAAATATATTCCAAACTATTCTGTCCCATGTCGTACTTCTCCTGAAACGCTTTAAATAATGTATTTGTCAGTGCGAAAGTAAACCAGAAAGACCTTCTCCCTCTAATGGTCCAGGGAAAAGTGGGAGAGTAGGAGAAGGGAGGTGAGGGTAGAGGTGAAAAGGCTTGGGGGGGGGGGGGGCAGTGGAATGCACTTCGGTGTAAAACCAGTAGTAGTATCTATGTTCACCTTGCGAGGTTTGTTTGCTAAGGGAGGCAAAACCACGGGCTTATCGCGTCGGGGGTTTATTGTAGTTAAATATTTAAAACTAAAACACAACACTGTGTATATATTTTTGGGAGCAAGTATGAAAGTCAGTATTCTTCTCGCTATGGTATCATTCCGTGGGTTTAGCCAGGTTCTGTTTTGTTGGCTAGCTACCACAAAATTACTATTCAAATCGTAAATATAAGTGGTATAGGCGAAAAAATGTTTTGTTTTTTTCTTCTTTGGCAAATAATCTCTGACTGGTTTGCTGAAGTTCGTACCAGGGTCTACATTAAGCACATAAGCCCTTAACTGCGCGTGTTACTTTTCAGTAGCAAGCGATTCTTCGGTAGTCAAAATTCTGGGTTCGAATAAACTGAACCAATACAAACTTACTATTTGAGAGCGTGCTGACACAGAAAAGCCACTTGAAAACAAACAAACATCCGACACATCGGAATGCAGACCGATGCAATTTCGAAATTACAACATGTTGACCCCCCCCCCCCCCTTCCAACTTTTAAAAGTACACTATTAATATTACGTCACTGAACCAGGTGACCCCTGTTTGAATCTGGGTGCAGAATCGTGTGGCAAATTTATTCAGATTTAATGAATGATTTATACATCCACGTTTGTTTTCTTTATAATAATCTATTTTCTCCACCTTTCGTTTGTTGACTGTGTGTTTGACCTCCTATTCCATGTGTCCAATTTTTTTTCTTCAATGTAATTTTATCACTAAAATCCGACAAGGTCCCTTGAAACAACAGTTCTAATTTCTGAACTTCTCATTTAAGTACCCTGATATAGGATGACAAAATTACCATGTTTATGTGAAGCAAGTCAGCGTGCCAATTTTCCATCTTGATTACAAAGAAAATGGCATCGTGACCAACATGGACGTAACTAACAAACAAATACAAACTCGCAAAACCATTTTCACTATCATGAAGTCTCAACAAATGTGCCCAAATGACATCGATTTTCTAAATATTAATCCCCTTTTCCACGACAAAATGGTTTGGAGATATTGGTATCTAACTGCAGAAATAGGCCATATTATATACATACACAGGTTTCAAATGGCATGCCGTTACATTAGCATTAGGCGTGTTCTCGGAACTGCAGAGGTGACAAGATTGAACAGAAATGTGTACATATCTGGGTCAGTGCCAAAAAAGCTCCAATAGAAACATGGACAGAGGGACTGAAAAATGTACAACACACAAAGGGGAAAAGAGACACATTCTGTGACACTTTAACCATCTTTGTTTTAGATTTTACAAGTTTTATGTCTGTAACTGTTCTTAATTTGGTGAAATGGGATGATTTTCACATGAAAGTGAAACGTGTCGGACATTACTGTGATGACAGAAAAGTAGCAATAAAGTCACTAATATGGCAAAGAATGCACATTTCACCTGTAATTGAGTGTTAAAATCATTACTGTTAGCCAAAAGTTTCAATGATGTATAAAAGAGCGCACTTAATGCACAAAAAATGCTGCTCTTTTGTAGTCACAGTAACGTCCGCCACAAAAGGCAAAATTAAAGTTTTTACAGTGTTGTTAATGAGGACAGATTTTATCATGCACTACTGCTCCTATCGAGACTTGATTTAAATTTACTAATTTTAGCGGTTAATTTGGATTTATAATTGCTACTATAAAAATTAGATAACTTTATTTGTTTATTTTGTGTTGGACGTTACAGGATGACAAACATTGAAAAGTAATGTAATTCCCCATTTTTAAGCAAGTATTTAATGGTTAAATACGGTTGACAATACAATGGACATAGTACTTCAGTTAGCATTGATAGCCCAGATAATTTGGATGGGACTACAAAAATTAGATGACTTTATTTCTTTATTTTGTGTTGAACGTTACAGGACGACAAACCATGAAAGGTAATGTAATTTCCCATTCTTAAGCAAATATTTACTTGTTAAATATACAGTGACCATACAATGGACATAATACTTTAGTTAGCAACGGCAGCCAAGATAATTCGGAATTATTATTGGGACTACAAAAATTAGATGACTTTATTTCTTTATTTTGTGCTGGACGTTACAGGATGACAAACCATGAAAAGTAATGTAAATCCCCATTTTTAAGCAAGTATGTAATTGTTAAATATACAGTGACAATACAATGGACATAGTACTTCAGTTAGCATTGACAGCCAAGATAATTTGAATTTAATTCCAGTAAAATCAAGGATAATGCCATCATGATTATAGAAACTCTAGTGATGGTGGCCATTCACAGTGCCAGATTTCTCATTTTTCATCCTGTGTTCATTGCTGGGACTGGGAAAATGCATTTTTAGGGAACATGTTGCAAATAAACTTATCAGAGCAAGAATCAGACAAAAAAGAGACCAAAAAAATGTTGGTCATTACAAACAGATAGAGGAACGTGTCGGACGTTACTATTAAATATAGTGTGACGACAAAAATTTCAATTTCTCTGGAGATTTGTTGTTGCATTTCTTCATCTTGAAAACACCATCCTGTGCTCCCCATATGAGGGGGACTACATACAAACTACAAAAGACCTGTTTAGATGGACTGGGAAAATGAAATGACTGTATCCTTGCAATGTGGCTGGACGTTACGGTGTGACTACAAAATACATGATTCCTCAAACTTTCTTTCTGAAGCCTTTGCAGCTGAAAACTGACCAGCCAAAGGCAACAATTCCCATTATTTGAAGGATAACATGTTATTGGAACACATGGTTAACCTGCTATTACATTGAGGTATTTCACAGCAGGCTCTTATTTTTTCATTAAAAGCGTGACACCACAAGTAACGTCCAGCCACTTTTTTTTAAACTAGCAATTATCACTTACTAAGCCCATGCAGAAACTTTTTTTGTTCAGTATTGTCATCTTGATTTATCACTCTAAACAAAACATACCTGCCAGAATCCACAGATAAAACAAAATACCCTTTTATTTTGGTTTTTCTGAGGTCCCATACAATGTGTCCATTTTGAAAATGTAAAAAATCAGTCATTTTCCAAAATCAAATTCAAATTCGAAGAAAACGAGAGAAACAACTGTGATCATCTTGCTCATGCAGGTTGTTGGATCAATTTTGAATAACCATGCACAAAGAAAACACAAATCGGAGCAAAAATGACTGAAATAACACGATCACAAAAGGCATATGTGAAAAAGAGAGCTTTTTGGCATTGACCCATCTTTAAAAAAAACCCACACACATTCGTTTCAAGCATTTCACCATAGCGTACTTGTATCATTGCATTCTTTCTACCAGCATTATTTCTAGGTGCAAGGAAAGCAAACGCCACGGTGGGCATGGGTAGATAATCCCAGCTGAAGAGGAAATGCAGCTACACAAAAATATTTAAAGAAAAAAAAAGTAACAAAAAGTAATGTACCCTGACAGGTTCAGGAAGCAAGTTTTTTTGTCTTCCTGGCTCTGTGGCCAAGCTGTAGTAAAAGCACTGCAACACGACTAGGCAAAATATTGTTATAGTAGATCCTCCAACTTCACAGTGCTGCTGGAACGACTATCGATAGCCAGTGAGACCCAGGGGCGATCTTGGGGTCACAGTTAAGTGTGGGAAAATCGTGGGTAGGTAATTAAGAACTTAGAATAATGGCAGAGACTGAGCACTGATTGGTTCTCGGTGAAGCTAATGTCTAGGTGAAAGTATAACGCAGATCTGATTCCCACCGTAGCTTATTTTAATTCCACAGAGAGGGTGTATGAAAGACACGGGGGAAGAAAGAAGAATAAATGAGACAGCCAAAATGAGTTCTCTGAAAAAAAATATTGATTTAATTAAGTATGAGCACACAATCTCCATGGCTCTACAATCGACATCCACTCGCATTGCCCCAGCTCTCGTCCAAAAACAGTGCTTACAATGCCGTAAACCTGCACTTGTTTCCTTTCGTTTCGTTCTCTCCGACTTTTTTTCATTTTATTTTTACGGTTGAGTAACAAACGCAGATGAACACAGGAAACATGTGCGCTAACAGAAAAGTTCTGTGTAATATGGTTGCTACAGAGGCAGAACACCTGTTGAAAGCTCTGAGCATTTTCCTGGCTGCAACATATTTTATGGTAAGTGCTCACGGAAGCGAGTCGACACATCCCACTGACCTGCTCATAAAATTATACTTTAAAATCTAGGACACACTCTGTGCACAATTACTTGCAGTCAATAATATACCACCTCCCTCTCCACCGATCTTCAAATCATATTTGACACAACCAATATTACAGTGTGTTGGTGTGTTGTAATATAGTACGTATAGCAGTTTATATCTTATTGTCTTATATCAACAAACAAACAAAAAAAGTAGGGGAAAGGATGCCTTTTTCTAATTCTCACGAACATGCAAAACAAAAATAAACCTACATACTAAAATGAATAAAAATCATTTCAGATTATTCGCCTTCACTCAGCTTTTAATTAAAATAAAAATCCTCCTTCGCTCAAAACCGGCTTACACATCACTTATCCATCCATCGCCCATAACCAGCGTACGCATAACCTATCCATCCATCCATCCATTCATCCACGAAGCACGCCCACTCTCAAGCCCAAACCTTTGAGTTTCGTTTAGGAATGCTTCACATGCTTCGCAAAGTATAACTAAGCAAACAGAAAAGAGAGCGGGGCAAAACTCAGCAATGCCTTCGTGTTAGTTTTTTGCCATCACTTCACGTTTAATTGCTACGTCCTCAATCAGTTCAGCTGCTTCAAGTCACTATGATTCACAGCCACGGCAAAATTCCTGAGCAGTAGGGCAGGCTTTTTGCCGGGAGACGCAAGTCTTAATGACACGAACGTCCTAAAACAAGTCAATAAAATGTCGGAAAACACGGCGTATTGTGCCACCGGTTTATACAGAAAGTATAAAATGCTAGCGTGCTTTGGAGTGTTAACAATGTGTACAAAAATTAACGCTGATACGAACATGCGTCACCATGGTCAAGGATTCAAAGACTCGCTTGTGAAAGATACAGTGCCAGTATGCTGCATTTATTTAATGTTTGTGGTTCACACTGATCAGGAGGGGGTGACATCATTGCTGTTTTAAAAATGAACCACGGACACTGTACTGGGTCTATGCCAATTGTTGTGATCGAGATAATGACTATTTGAAAACTTTCAAAAAAAAAAAAATGTGGCAGTGGAAATGATACATAGTTTGGGTCATAATGAAGAGTACAACAACAATAACTCCTACTCCTCCCACTACCACTACAATTACTACTGCTACCACTACTTCTACTTCTGCTCCTATTACAAAAACAACAAAAAAAAAACAAAACAAATGACAATTGCAAAAGATAGACAGAGAACTAATATAATTATGTAGGGAATGAGCTATGCCACTGCTTTCTTGATTCACAGGTATCCATTCTATATTAATATCAAAATGCTGAAAAGAAATGTCTATACATGTCTGTCTCTTAATCTGAACAGATAAGCCTGGGGCTTTTCCTTACGCCAACAGAGCCAAATCTGATGTTGATACCCAGTAGTCATGAGTAATCGCCCGAGATCTCACTAGCCGCACTCTTTCCCCTTTTGCCATCCCGAAATCCTCCGCCCCTAGATCTTTGAAGACTACATGCCCATGTTATGTAGCTTATATGAAAGCAACATCTCTTTGGATGAAAGAGCGATTTCCCTGTAGACTCACGGATATTCATCTCGCTCGCAGGAACAATGATAGGAAATAGCAACCAGCCCGTAAAAAAAAGCTTGGGCTTAGTTGAATTATTAGTAGAGCAAAACCAGCAAATGTACAGGTATTGTCTAAGGCACACTACATAGCCATATAATGTGATATATAGCAAAACGAGAGAATGCGATGGCGGAATCGCAACAAACACAGATAGCTCGACAAGGAGTCATATTAATCATATTTATGGCACCCATGCTGAAGTTGGCTTTTAATAAATATAGTGGGTTTAGATGGCCCAGAAAGTTGGCACTAGAAGAGAAACAAAGCAAAGATTACCTGACAACCATAAAATGATTTACTAAGAGCAGGAATACTACAGAGTTTGGGTAAGAAGAGAGTGAACATGGTTTCTATGGCTGACTGTACGAACTACTAAATCCCATGGGTACTGCTGCATCTTTCGTTTTGTTTGAGAACATCAGTTTCATTTTAATGCAATGCAATGACCCATTCCAAGTGACGCCAAAAAACAACAACGTGTAAACGCATCTCTGATTTCATTTTCCGGGTAATCCGATCTGTTCCAGATTAGCAGGGTCTGAGACATTTAGAAATTAAATACATTCTGTAATATGGCCAATGTATTATTAAATTCTTGATACAGGAAAACTGGTTCGTGATGAACTAATACACATACGCCCACACACAACAAGGTAGGTATCAACAAAGACGACACCAGCATAAATTCATAGATGAAACATTCATCTTTCAAATGTCCGCCCTCACCCTCTTCTTTCTGCAGTCATCCAAAGTGACAATAATAATTTGTATTGTGTACAGTTTGTGGATGCCACCGCCTGGAAGCTTTTACAAACACATTTATTTCACACTATCTGGAAAAGATGATCTATCAAATGAATTCCCAAAGCAATTAATCCTAGCCTCAAGCTATGATTATATTAATGGGGAGAACAATGGTGAGAAACGGCGGTGGAGGTCGAGGTCAACCGAGCAGAGCTCCGGACACAGGGTTAACTCAATCCAAGTCAATGACTTAGTTTGAACTCCCAAGATTACCGGCAAGGTTCACACACTCTTATGGGATACTCAATCTCTCTCAGGCATCATGTAAAGGGTGTGTTTTAAAGAGAATTTAAACCTTAAAAACTTCAGTCATGAGTTTTCACACTATAGAAAATTATGAGTATTTGTATAACTGAATTAAAATAACCACATTGCCGATGGTTTAATAGTGGATATGCGGACAGCACCATCATCATCTTGTTTGGTGTCCAACGACACGACTTCAAATTTACTGTCTTAGTTAATGAAAGATGGCAAGGCGGGAATAAGGAGCTAGAGGTAACTTGAAATGTCATTAAGCCTAGGCGCACACGAGCCGATTTTCATGGGCTGAGTAGTTGGGTAGTGACGTCAATGAAACCTCACACACCAGCCGACTAGTTGGATGTCACTGCAACTCAGTGTCGGCTGATCAAATTCGGCTGGTGCGCCCTGAGGCTAAATTTCAAGTTTAAACTGGATTTTTCCATGTCGCTGAACTGAAATTCTCACGTTGGTTTTTCTACGCGAATTTTCGAGCTTCTCCGTGCATGCTAAGGGGTCCTGAACATTTATTCTTTTGTTCGCGAACGTAACATAACTTCCACTGCCATAGAATTATCTGCATGTCGTGGATAGGGCCTGAATCTACAACAGACAGGACCATAGTGAGTGCTAGTGGTCAGTGTAATAAACTTCCAGTGCATCAGTAACTGTAGAAAGTTAGAATCTGACCATGGTGCTACTCAATTCTAAAGTTTTATTGGTAGAACAAATGGCCACAATCATATCGGGCAGTCTCATCAAAAAGAAAATGAGAGACAAATTCAGCCCACAGTATAATCATTATGATCTTAAGAAACCGAGAGTTTGTAAACGGTTTAGACTTTAGATGACACAGAAAAGGGATGGAGAAAGGGAAGACAGAACTGTTTTTAAGAAAGGAAAAGCTACAACATAAAAACAGGTTACTGAATCACTGAAATAAAAAGGCGGAAGCACGGCCGGGGACACGGGTGTTTGTCGCTAAATGGTACATGGGCGGAGTAAAGGATTAAACATGGAAAATAGGGCGGTTCTCTAAAGCACAATGTTAAAAACAAAGTTTCGTTCTTTGAAACAGAGCAGATATTTATTGTTTCTTTCGTTTCATATTTTTTCTTCTCTAGGAGACAAGAAAAGGTTATTCTTCAAGCAAAACAGAGAGAGGGGAAGGGGCCGTGTGGAATCTCAGACCACGTACTGACTGCGACGGAAAATGTAATCACAGACTTGAAGAGAAATTGAGTTAAAGTTTATAAAACTGTTTTGTTTTTGTGACCCTGGTAGCCGCACGGTGTACTTATCTTTTGCCCCAGCCAAACAAATCTTGGGACATCTTTATTTACAAATGCTTATTCAGAAAAGCTGTGGAACGATATTTCATGAGTTATTTCCGATTGTAGATGGACCATTTAGGTATTTATCTAAATGAGTTCAAACAACGATTTCCACCGGCTATGATGATTATCTGGCCAATTTTGTGGGAACTCCGAGACCACGGTCGGGAAATCTGGTTGTACGGTTGTCAAGCCTGTCCGTGATAACCCACTCCAACTCGCCAACCTTCTAAACGATCAAATGAAAAGTCTTAAGGCTGATAACAAGGCTCGGTCTACGTAAGACGCGTAAGCGATTTTCCTAGGTTTCTATTCACTCAAGAAATTCCATAGGGCCATATATTCCATAGGTAGGGGCCATAATTGTCGACCTATCTGTTGTACCTTCAGCAAGGTTATCTCCCAAAGTCACGGAGCTGCCCCAGTATCCTGACCTGTAGGTAAGACCCGCAAATGGCTATTAGAAGACATGTTAAAACTCGAAATCTCACCGGAATCATTTCCCTCTAGCTGCTCTTCACTTTCTTTTTTCATCCATCTTTCATTCTCTGTTGGGCTGCACAGAAAATGGGATTAAGGACAATAGCTCTTTCAGGAACGTCTAAATCTACTTTAACATTGTAGAAACATGCATCTGTTTAACGTTTTGTCCAATGGGTCAAGATTTGATTCTTGAATTTTATACAGGACTGCGTTTCAAAATCGCCTATGTGTAAATGGTTGAAGTATGCCACAGCTTCTCCGACATTTCACAACATGCAAATAAAACCTGAAGACGAGAACTGAAAGACGGACTAGGGAAAGAGAAAGGAAAGTCTATTTCCTTAATACTTGACTCATGGAGATGGCAACAGCAATTACACGACACGAAAAAAAAATTTACTGTTTTCTAATTTGATTGTTCTCATCCATAGATGGAACCATACAAAAAATGTACATAAATGAGTTCGAATACAAAGACAATATGACTACTAGACTGCATATATTATACAACAAGAGATTTGAAGAGAAAAAAAAGTTACATATCCCTTCCACGGATCTGCTTTTCTTTCCTGGAGTGCTGCTCTAGATAAGGAAGCGCACATTTAATCAAAAGCTACACGACACATGGACGAGGATTAACGTTTGACAAGCCAGTAAAGAGTCGGGAGCAAAAATGTTCAGATCTCATGCGTTAGCGAATGCACCGGTTTCAACTGTACGAAACAGGAAATGTCTCGGTCAGTGAGAACGCACGAGAGAATAACAATTACTGCGCTGAAAGAAATAGGCTCACATGTACTCACACGTCTGTTAATTTGTTGTGAAACGGAAATGCCAGCAGTTTACCTTTGAGAAATTAAACAGCGAAGAGAAGCAGGCACACATGCATTTTCTGTACCATTGGGTGAGGGCGTTGGGGAAAGACGATTATTTATAATACTATAACGCTATGTTATCTCAGAACGTTTGATTCGTCACCGGTCTCAGACTGTCAGAGCCTGAATATTAAGTCGTTTTAATAGTTTTTATTGTTTTGTTTTTTCACTCCAGTACACTGGAAATTTATATAAATTTGAGTTACGCCTGAATTCTTTTCTGATGCGACATGGCAATGGGGATATTTCAGGGGTGAGACAATCACACACAGAAAGCAAAGCAGGTCTTTCCCCATCCCCCAGACCTGTTCATGAGGAGAATGATAACAGATGCATGCACCAACTCAGAGAATAGCAGAATGTACAGAAGGGTCACCAAGAGAATGGACTCACAAAAGAAAGTAAGACAGAAAAGAAAAGAAAATGCGGTGCTTGAAAACAGAACAATATACAATAATTGGACCAGGCGGCGGAGTTTATGGACAGACCATAACTGCCCGAGACTAGTCCTGTAAGTTGAAGCTCCACAATGCAGTGTAAGAGGAGAAGGGAGACTTGCTCCCTAGATTCTGGGGTCATGGAGATAAATGGCTTGCCAGCACAGTGCTTGTTATCACTTGTAAAACAGAATATAGTCAGACTGCGTAAACAGATACTTCCACTTCGCTTTGCATCTCCTCTGACCTCCAGATGTGGGAAAATATCGAGTTATACTTAGTTGGATAAAAGGGGGAACCAAAATGCACTGTTATAATCAATGTTACTTAATGTTTGAAATGCAAAAGTTCTCTGCGTTATATAGCATTTTTGTTATTACTGTTAAAACAATGTGAGAATAAAACTGTCATTCACAGAAGACGGTCCCTTATTCACTGTCGATAAACAGGGTTATCACTCAAAGTCAAGTTTATGTTAGCGTTTCCACGGGATAAAACAAATACGCAAAATAAATATTATGAAATCACAGCTTTGCATCGATAACATCACCACCATTCCAAACATCACCAGTCTCATCACGAATGAGCAATTTGTAGTCACTTATTCATTTATGGGATAGTCTGTCGTTTTGAATTAGACATCTTGACTTGCTGTTTTTGCATGTGTATGTATATATAGGGAAGAGAGAAAAAAGCCATCTATTTGAATGTTTGACGACGCAGTCCTTCTTATCCGTTTGCCCTAGCGGTAGTAAAGTAAATTTTAAGTGACATCACTAATGTCATCAGTGCCATCTTCTATAAGAAACCGGCGCCTTATATCGCCCCCCTAAATGTCGGTCACTGTACATTTTGGGAGCCAAACGTTTCCTCCCACTGTGAGGGCGTGAGTAAACAAATCAAACATGAATGTGAGATTGACTCACTCCCCAAAGCTGTACACTCGCGCGCTGCGCGGTCCGTTCAGAAATGGCAACCAGGAAATGCACATGCAGACACTCGATCTTGAGTGCAACTCGCGTATCTTTATAGAATAATTATGTCAGTGTGGGGGAACATTTTGGAACAGCTTACAGAGTGACATAAGAAATATTTATAGGCAGGCAGGAGAGGTAAACTTTTTAGTTTGTTTTAATAAGAGAAAGAGCAGCTTTGTCCAGGTACATGATAGGGGAACTTCTATTATGTTCCAGTGACAGAAAGAGGAGCTTTGTCCAGGTTCATGATAGCTAACTTCTATTTTATTGTAATAATAGAAAGAGGAGCTTTATTGAGGTACATAATAGAATCTCTGAATGCACTATCTTGGGACATACAATGAAGTAAGATATGGCGTTATCGGTGAAATAAACTTGGGAACGGCAGGCAGCAGGACACAGAGCTGAAAATATTGAAAAAAAAAAAGCGTTATTTTTTCTTGTATTTTATATTTTCTTGAACACAGTAAAGAGTGAGTCACGACTGGATGTGTAGGACGGTGCATTTTATTACGTCCGTGAGACCGAACTCAAAAACAGTGAAAATTAATTGCGGATTCTTTGTCATCACAATACAAAGGAAAACTAATGGCGGGGTCAAAATGAATCATCCTGGCTGAATCCTGAGGTTAAAATTGTAAATGATATTTTTTTTTCAAAAGTACCATTTTCAGACTTAGTTGCCGTTTGGCACTGCATAACAATACAGATATAACATACAGATGATCCAGTGGATGACAACAGTATTCAGACACGGTGGCCAACTGATCCATGTTTAAGTAAAAAACAAAAAAAACGGTAGCAACAAAGGATACACTGAGATCTGACCGATCAAAAGTGCATGAAATTCGAGGCCACAAGGCCACAATGATGGAACTAATAAATTGCTATAGTCAAAACTTCAACCATGACAGTGTCAACAACAACATTCACTGTAGGACTCAGTCTCGCTCCTTCATTAAGACAACAGACAAGAAAAGACAAAATTCCCTGCCATTACGTGCCTGGAAATCTGAATATCATTATAGGTAACTGTAAAGTTGGCAAGAACGTAATCAAAATCAAAATCCTTTCTCATAGACACGCAAAGAAAACGGGTAAATAAACGATGTTGTTGTTGCCCCGTCTGTGTTTGAAAACCTGTACGAGCATGACTCACGCGCATGAAGCTTATCAGCCGACTGCTCAACCACCCTTCGTTGTCAGGACGCACTGCCCTCCAACAGAGCTCGTCTTCAAATAACAACCTAAAACATGACGCCACGCACAACACAATAAATATCTTTTACTGAACGCCCGGACACTTCACTCGCCTCTAAAAGTAAAATGATTAATTGAGACAAAAATAAATGTGACCACAACAGACTGCGATTGTGCAACAGCAGCGGGTCTTCATATACATCGATAAGATACTTAAGACAAAACTTAAGTTATTGTAGATTTGTAGAATCTAAGTGGGAGTGGCCGCAAAGCAAAACCAGTGAAAAGAGATGAATCGTACAAAAGCAGCATGGATAATACAAAGGGTCCATTCACTGCTTTGTTAAATATTTATCTGTTATTTACAAAAAGATGTGCAGCTTGTGAGATACGCGACAAAGTGGAGTCAAAGAGGCTTAAATGATATAGAAAATCTTGTGTGAGACAAGAAATTTACGACCAGATGGGTGGGGCAAAATTAGGGCTCAGATGTCATTAATCTACCTAGGTCATGCACACTCTTATCTACATTGCTGAAGAGCGAATTCAAAGAGGTTATATCGTGTTCTTCCAAATACAGAAACATATTATGAAAGAAAGACCGGCTGAATCATCGCTTGGCCCGTTTACCGTTCATTTTCATCATTTATCACAACCCCTGTTCCCTTCCCTTATTTTTCCCGACGGACACAACTGTCACAGTGCTAAAGTTTACGCATTTGCACGATTTCATCTTTCATATACTATTTTCACATATATGCAAACACATACCACTACCGCAAAAACGTCTAAATTTAGGAATGGATTCATGGTTTCATCTTATGTGAAGTCTAACGTTATCACGAGATGGCAACAATAAATATTCCAGAGATAGGCCGAGGGCGCTAATGAAGTCATTATACGCACGTTTATCGGGATTTGATATATGCTGGGCCACAATAATTTATTCGGGTGAGTTGGATTTCTGGGATTAGACATTTTTCAACGAATAGAACATCTTACAAGAATTTCAGGGACTGATAAAACCGACATTTCCGTTCTCTATCCACGTTTACTTCCCATCTCTCTGGAGAAGACGGCTTCAGGCCAATATAGTAAATTTTCACTCTACAAGGCAATTTCTGCACTGATACAACACTTACTAAACTCCAAACCATGATACTAGCAGACAGTCAACAAAATGAAAAATTATTTAACAAAGCAAAACAAAACAAAACTTAAAAACTGCATTATGCACTCCTTTGTAACACGAGTGTACTTTCATTAATAAGTACGGTAAGTCCAGCAATGTCTTTTCTTACAGGAGCCCCTGTAAGGGTTTAGTTCAAATTATTATGAATTCCATACATTTTTATTTCATTTGAATAAAAAAAAATTGCCGGGAAAGGTGTTAATAAACGTGCTTAGGAAACATTTATGTTTTGCTAAAAAATAAAATAATAGAAAGTGCACTATGTAGTTGTTTTTCTTTTTTCCAGTATATTTATTTAATTACCGTATGTATTGCTAATCCCTGCTGGCGTAATTAAAATGTGTGAATCTGAAGTAAATATTAAATTCCAGGGTACTTCTTTAAAATATAATTACATAATAGCCTATATATATAATATATATACAAGCAAGCACTCTAGTAGCAGTGCGTTAGTGGTGGTGAGAGTGTTGATGGTGTTGCTGATGTCAGTACTGCTGTCTAAGGTAGCTGCAAATGTGGTCTTGCCAGCTGGCGACTAATCCAGCCTTCCCTCCACAACCAAAAAAAAAAAAACCATTGTTTACTCCACCATACATTCCCGCTACAAAGAGAAAAGGTAACTGACCCTTACAGGTTGTTTACCTCGTGTGCTAGCGGACACAGGCAAGGGTGAGAGTGGGTTAATGAAATGCAAAACTGAACAGTGTGTGATTCCCTGGAGGGGGGGGGGGGGAGGTTGTGAAAGACAGAGTTCAGAAGAGGGACCCTTGACCCTAGGGAATGACAGAAAAAGCTAGAAGGAGAACGAGATTGGGGAGGTGGGGACCACAGAGATGATTTTCATGGAAAAGTGGTGGTGGTGGGGGGGGGGGGGGGGGCTTGGAGACCGCCCAAATTGAAAAAGATTTGGAGTGGGCAGGTTTTGTTGTTGTTGTTTTTTTAAGGGGGGCGGGGGTAGGGAAGAGACACTCGGGAGGAAGAATTATTTAAACACAGTAGGTTAAAGAGGAGAAGGTCTACGGCTCAACCAACAGGCTAGTTCCCGCAGCCGTAACTACATTATAAATAAACATCTCTACAGCGATCGCGTTGTTGTTTTTTTTTTCCTTCTGGTTCTTTCTGTAGTTGGGACATGTCGGTGACAAGACCTGGACCAAGAATGTGTACCTAGGTACGCCAGCCACGCGGAAACGATTTTCGAACAACGAATTTCTGAATAGTGAATGCCAAACAACAAAAAAAAAAAAAAATGACCAATGACCGGAAGATCTGGAGGCGGAGAGAGTGGGTGTGTAAACCGTGTAAAGACTTTCAAGTGGACAGAGGGGAAAAGATAAACGAGGGAAAGAGAAAATGATCAACTTGAACTTAAAGGCCCGAGAGAATAACAGAGAGAGACAGAAGGCGAGATAGAAAGAAAGGGAGAGACGGGGACAGAGAGAAAGAGTGAGAGGGAGAGAAGGAGAGGGAGAAAGAGTGAGAAGGAGAGAGAGAAAGAGTGAGAGAGAGAAGAAGAGGGTGGGGGAAGAGTGAGAAAGAAACAGGGAAAAGAGAGAGAGAAAGAGAGAGAGAGAGAGAGAGAAAGAGAGAGAGAGAGAGAGAGAAAGAGAGAGAGAGAGAGAGAGAGAGAGAGAGAGAGAGAGGGCAAGCAGCAACAGAGGGGGAGAGGGGCCGGAGTGGCACAGTCTATAACAGCGGTCTGTCTGTCTGTCTGTCTGTCTGTCTGTCATGTGTCTGTCGAAGTTAAATCCTGGGGCATAAATTTGCATAAACCTAAGAAAAAATGTAATACAAGAAGCCTTGCTTGTCGTTCAAAGGAACTTCTGAGCCTAATCCGTCTGAATATTTCAACATGACAAGCAGCACAATGCCTACAACTTTGTTTGTCCATGTTTGGTTAACTATCATCATTTTAAAAACCGGTATTGGGCGTATGTTCAAGCCTAGGAACACGGAGATCAAAGTAATTTATCATTGCGCACCTCGTCCCCTCTTTAGATTTACTCTATACAAGTACCGTGAAATTCTTAGACCCTTAAACACTTGGAGAATGCGTCCATGCAGTACATTCCTGCTTCTGGTCAAGTTAACGATGTCTCCTTACATAAACGAGTAGAGGATGGGCGCTGATTAGGTGCCGAGGGCCTGCAAGGAAGGTCTTAAAAACGTTCAAAAATGCATGTCCTAGATTACAATGGCGTAAAAAATTTTTTTTTTAAAACATTGGTATTTAACGAATTTTTCATAGCACACGTCCTTTGCGCTATAATTATGAGGTGTTATATCAACGAACTATACAAATGGAAGATGGTAAATTGGAAGGACGCGCAATCACTGTCATGTTAACAGCTTCACAGAGTTAAAAATGGATTCATACATTTATAGGCTATCACTTTGATTGAACATGCACCAAGCGTCAAGCAAGTATAGCTGTATGAATAGCAAGTGACAATGTTCTAGCTTTATCACCTGCGGACTAAATTATATAATACAATCGTCATGCACTGTTGAAGATAAAAAGGTTGTTGATGTTGAAAGAAAATACATGACTGTATTTAGTTATGAACGGTGTTGCGAACTGCTGTAAATGAATGGTTGTTGTTAGTAATTTCCACAGTAAGCTATAGAGATGAACAGCAAACACAATTCGCAGTTTCTCTATCTGGCTTTGTATTTAGACTACTAAACGAACAGCCCATGCACCAACACAAAGATGTCAAAACGACAGCATATTAATTTATTTATACCATCGCCTATTTAAACATTGGACATCACATATTCTACACAATAAGTGTCAACCGTACTGTTCAGATACATACTAACCGCGATTTTTCTTTGTGGTATGATTCAGGCTACAGAAATATTAAATGCTTGCTCACAGTGAAAGGCAACTGTTTAGTTCGCGTGTTTTCTGTAGAAATAACATGGTTGAGAACTGAGTTGGGCATAATGTTATTGATGCGTGTCGGCGTGCTCTGCTTATCGAGACATGCAATTGTTCGGCCTCTTTCAGCTTTCCTAGTGGTGTCGTTTGCATCAATTCATGCTTTAACACACAGTTGTCCAAACAGAAGATCTGGTGATAGCATTTTGATGCCGATACACTATTTCATGAACATACAATCTTCATTTATTTATTCATAATTTATGCCTTAACCTCTTTCTTGTCTTTTTTTTTTTTTTTTGGCTTATTATTCTCAAATCCGCTGGGCTTCCCCCGCTTTTTTTTTTTTTTTTTTGGCTTATTATTCTCAAATCCGCTGGGCTTCCCCCGCTTTTTTTTTTTTTTTGGCTTATTATTCTCAAATCCGCTGGGCTTCCCCCGCTTTTTTTTTTTTTTTTGGCTTATTATTCTCAAATCCGCTGGGCTTCCCCCGCTTTTTTTTTTTTTTTTTGGCTTATTATTCTCAAATCCGCTGGGCTTCCCCCGCTTTTTTTTTTTTTTTTTGGCTTATTATTCTCAAATCCGCTGGGCTTCCCCCGCTTTTTTTTTTTTTTTTGCTTATTATTCTCAAATCCGCTGGGCTTCCCCCGCTTTTTTTTTTTTTTTTTGGCTTATTATTCTCAAATCCGCTGGGCTCCCCCCGCTTTTTTTTTTTTTTTTTGCTTATTATTCTCAAATCCGCTGGGCTTCCCCCGCTTTTTTTTTTTTTTTTGGCTTATTATTCTCAAATCCGCTGGGCTTCCCCCGCTTTTTTTTTTTTTTTTTGGCTTATTATTCTCAAATCCGCTGGGCTTCCCCCGCTTTTTTTTTTTTTTTTGGCTTATTATTCTCAAATCCGCTGGGCTTCCCCCGCTTTTTTTTTTTTTTTTTGGCTTATTATTCTCAAATCCGCTGGGCTTCCCCCGCTTTTTTTTTTTTTTTTTGGCTTATTATTCTCAAATCCGCTGGGCTTCCCCCGCTTTTTTTTTTTTTTTTTTGCTTATTATTCTCAAATCCGCTGGGCTTCCCCCGCTTTTTTTTTTTTTTTTTGGCTTATTATTCTCAAATCCGCTGGGCTTCCCCCGCTTTTTTTTTTTTTTTTTGCTTATTATTCTCAAATCCGCTGGGCTTCCCCCGCTTTTTTTTTTTTTTTTGGCTTATTATTCTCAAATCCGCTGGGCTTCCCCCGCTTTTTTTTTTTTGTTGGCTTATTATTCTCAAATTCGCTGGGCTTCCCCCGCTTTTTTTTTTTTTTGGCTTATTATTCTCAAATCCGCTGGGCTTCCCCCGCTTTTTTTTTTTTTTTACCAAAAGAAAAATATATTTCATATCAGCGGCGAATAATTCAAAACATAAAACATGGGTAAAATACATGAGTATAGACATGGAATATTTAAAGGAAATCAAATGTTCAAATATGCGCCTAACTTATGCACATAATATTATAGGTAAGACAAAAAGTACATCCCAGGAACGGGTCGATAGATCCAGAGTTGGGGAATGGCAGACATGTATAATTGAACAAATCGTGAGCAAACAACTTCAATAGATACAATGATCATAAAAAGACATGAGTTATAAAAATCTGTTTATATGAACCATTTATAAGTTTCCAAAACTGTAAGAACCTCAATTTTCACTTATTTGAAGAAAAATAAACACATTCATATTTTTTTAAGAGCACAGCTGGTTTGCATGAGATTCCGCATCTTTCCTGTCCAAAGTACAAAGTATATCAAGTATGGGCATGGCTCAGCATTCAATTCAGTCACCATACTGGACAATTGCCCCCACAGGATACGCCGATGATCACATAGTATTTATGACAATCTGGCCAGCTGGCAAACATGGTTCTAGTGCAGAAGACCCAAGAAAGCAACGGGAAGGAAGGGCAGAAAGGATGAGGAAGAGTAGAGGGGATAGGAAGAGTGACGAACGGTAATGGAGAGAGAAAGAAAGAGAAAGAAAGAGAGAGAGAGAAAGAAAGAGAAAGAAAGAGAGAGAGAGAGAGAGAAAGAGAGAGAGGGAGGGAGGGAGGGGGAGAGACTAAAATACGATGGCAGCACATGTTATATAAGTAGATCTTCCAAAAACTGAAACGTATACAAATTGTGGAAAGTTCAAATTTACGTCGAAACAACCTAACATTTTGAAAAGACAGAACGTGGACAATAGAAACAGTAATCTTTCCCAGTCTGGGTGGATGGATCGACGTACTATAAATAGTCCACTTTCTAATTCACTGATACTTTTATACACAGAGGCCCGTTACTCCCGCGTGGTGATACTATAAAAGGGAAAAAAAATACATGTATTAAAAGTCGCTGGTTTAGAACATTCCAGTATGGATTTATTTCTACCTGCCTCTGGTCACATTATGGTCGTTTCGGCAAAGTCCTCTTGTGAGTAATGAAAAGAACCGATCCAAACACAACAGAAAAGGTGTGTGAAAGGGGGGGGGGGCGTCCATTTCAACTGATTCAAAGTTACTAATAATATTACAGAACACCGTTTGGTACTTTCATGATAATATTGCAGTTTTACCGAATAATTTCCCTCCCTTATTCACTCCTACCCCTCCACCCCCCCCCCGTTCTTCCTCTCTCCGCAAGTGTCAACGCTTTCATTTTTAAAATCGTTGCTGTGGGGTTTTATGAAGGTATGCAAATGAAGGGCTTCCTTGAATATTTTGATGGACATGAACTCTGAGCTCACCCAGTCAAGCTAACCAGTTTAATGTTCCTCCCCTTTTTTGCTGCAGCGTCTCCATTTTACACTGGCGCGAAGAACAAAAAGAATTCACCTACCGAAGTGGCAGCCTTCGTTACTGTTATTTGTTATTATTGTTAGTTGTCATCATTTAAAAAAAATTATTAATGTATGCACATTAGAACGACAGCTGGCTCTGGCTTTTGGGAAAAGCGAACGGGGCGAAAGAGAGACAATATGAAAAAGAAAATCTACAAGCTTACCAATATATCTTCCCATATACCTGTGAGCCTCCCCCACATTATCATTCATAATACTATTAATATTCAATTTGAATCAATTTGGCCCACAGTTAGGCTGTGCGTGTATTAAAATAGTACGCTTGTCATCCTGGAGGAGCTGAGCCATCGTGAGGGAGCACAATGACAGCACATTAGATATCCCCAGAGATAAAGATGGATACTTTTGAAGTACTGAAAAGAGTCGACGATGTCTCGCTAAGTGTGTGTGATCCAACAACACGTGCAGTGGGTGTACTTTATGTGTGCAGCTGCCATGTGTACACATGTAAGTGTGGTGTTTGCTGCAGCTACTATCTTGGTAACATGAATGGGCCCAGTCTCCCGTTGGTGCAACACCATGCAATTTAAAATCACAAAACGTTACTCGTTACTGCATTTCTGTAGCTAATAAACAAACAAAAATAAGTCTTTAGACAGCCTTCAACTGGCAACCCAAGAGTGAGTATGAATGTGACTACTCGTGAATTTGTTCGTGTGTAAACGGGCGACACGATAAGGAGGCGTGGCCCTCTATAAACGTACTTTACAGCCAGACATTCAAGTAACATCCTTATCAGACGGGATCCTATTTTTCTGGTTGACAATATTTACAGCCGTATAACACGTAACGTGACTATCACTAAAAGTTTTATGCCCCATTGCCGGCTAAATCCGTCTTTCCTCTCTTGGCAGGGGCAGATTCACGCTGGGGGTAGTGGGGGGTGAGATGGGTGAATAAAGAGAAAGAAAAGTGGTAGTCTTCTTCAATAAACTGTATAATGCACGCAGAGCGAAAACCATTGCTTCCAACATTTTACAATTATGAACAACACGCTTAACGGTAACTGTTTCTGCTTTCTCTGTTATCTCCACTACTACTGTGAACTACAACACTTCATATTACTGACTCAATTTAGAATGAAAATAGCAAGAATGGTGAGCACGTCTACCATAATTTCTACCACTGTTACCCTCGTTACTAGTGCAATGTAGGTGTTTTTGCCTTACGATACGGATTCCCGACGTTCAGTCGGTTTGCAACATTCCCCTAACTATCAACAATATCCATTGATGCTCTACTGATATCTCCAATCCTTCTACCACCTACTATCATACTACAATACTCGTGCTACAACAGAGAAGATCTCGTGTATTCCTTGTTCTTGCTTTCCGTATCAAACTAGTTTTTGCACCTTTGAAATTATATTGGCAGACAGTACGCTAACCTGACATCTTCTTATCTCTTCATTTCTTCATTTTTTATTTTTTTTTATCATTCAAACGCGGATTGGGCTCGGGGGGGGGGGGGGGTGAGAAAGGCAGTGTTCAGGAAGAGGGCTTTGGAACGCTACCGTTCACTTTCA
The DNA here is from genome assembly GCA_963931925.1 of Onchidella celtica. NCBI lineage: Eukaryota > Metazoa > Mollusca > Gastropoda > Systellommatophora > Onchidiidae > Onchidella > Onchidella celtica. Next base: position 27,770,745 of record OZ007567.1, read on the forward strand.
TAGCTTACAACTTCGAAGACTAGTGTGTTGTTGGGGGTGGGGGTGGAGAGTGAAGGCGAAATGTACATAGCAGAAGAATTTTATGGCTGTCGATTGAAGTGCGGAAGATTAAAAATTCGCCCTTGCCTGGTTTAAGAGTGTACTTGACTACGTGGTGAGACGAACTGGCAGGGTAGATATAGATGTTGTTTTATAGAGATCTCGATAGTGACGGTAGTGAAGTAGGTGGTGGAGTTCAGAGTCAGTGGGCTTCTAGAGGCCAGGACAGGCTCAGAGATCTCTACAGACATACGGGCACTTAGTCACACAAGAATTGAAAAAAAAACCACAAAAACACAAGACATGCGGATGCTCAGTGGCGGGAGGGGGGGGGGAGATGGGAAGGTGCACACAGAGGAATGACCGATAAGAAGGCAGACAACAGACAGACATAGAGACAGACAAGCAGACAAATTACTTGCTAGTTTATCCCACAGACTGAAAAACAATAGGATAGGCAACAGGCAGATAGACAGAGAAAATGACCCAGAATCGCGATAGGAAAATATTTATGGAATAGCAGGATGAAAAACAACACGTGGGAACAAGAAACGATAATGAAGTTGTCTGCCCCAAAACTTATTTCAGCCCTGTTCTACGGCAAATTACTGAGATACAAGCAACCGCAGAAACTTCATCTGTTGTTTTTGTGTCAAACATCCAGCATGGAGACCGACTGTACAATTCTACACATCAAACACACTCAAACCTTACCATATAAATAATATATGAAGTGAATCTCGTATGTTTTCTCTTTCCCCCGTTCTTTTAATCAATAAACAAGACCCAAGAACCCTCTTATCAGTTTCGTCAGGAACATGTCTGAATCAGCTTCCACAGGACCAAAATCGGCGCATTCCGCCTTTTACGTTCATTTTGACGTTCACCTACTGAATACTTGCACGTTTGAAACTTCCTCCATTGTTCTCTCTCTCTCTCTCTCTCTTTCTGGTGCTTCCGACTAAAAACCTACGGCCGTCATAAAAGCGTAGCCCAATCAAGCCTTCATTAACTTGACAAAGAAGTTCATAGGTAGATAGACGAAAATAGTGACCATCATTTCCAGTATAACACATTAGATATGTTGCAAAGATATGTATCATGCATTATATCAATGTGAAAAGAAATCAATACCAACCAGCGCGAAGTTTGAATGCTGTATTTCTGGAACACGAATCAACAAAATCAAGAACGATTTATCGATCTTCATTTCGACCCATTTTAATTCTTACAATGAGCAAAGATCTTAGACTTAGGCTAGGTCTCAGTGTTGTATTACCATTTCAGTCATACAATCATACCACTTTTTCCCGCGACACAACAAACACGCATCGACAGAAACTGAATCGTGTACTGACTCAGTATGGGCAAATAACATCTTATCCGTTTTCTTTTAAACCCCTCGGTGAAATGCACCACATATCAGGCTATCTTCCTCTCACAAAACAACCCATATCCGGATACTTAGTGTATAAGATATGAGAAACAATAAAGACTCAGTCGAATCTCATTTTTTGCCTCCTCTCCCAATACCTCAATACAGATTGCCATTGAGGATATAATACGAGAATGAGACTGTTATTTTCAAAGTAGCCCCTTCAAAAAACCAGGATGTATAACACGTGAAATAACACGGAAGTTTTCTCACGTTTGTTCATGACGGAATTTATATTGGATTACACACTTGAAGGTATGTGATGTATGCAAAATGAAATTCAATATTGGACCAAGTGCATAACTTGCAGGACAATCAACGAAGCCATTAAATCCACGCACTTATATTCTGTATTTTTTTACTGTAATACAATTTTTTTCAATCATTTTCATATCAACATTTCATTACAGCATCGGCTTTTCTTTTTCATAATTCCGTAACAAAACTAAACGTATACTACAGAAGTCGTAGTTAAATTCAGTGAATAGATCGGCAACTCGAATGATACCAATACTTCGTCGCCAAAGGATTTGCTTGAAACAGGTGAGGCAAGTGAATTTCATTGGGGAGTGTCCATGTTTACGGGGGAAAAAATAATAAAACTGCGCGGTGAAATAGAAATAATAGGTTTGATCTAGGCTTTTGAATCAGTATTACATGTCTTTTGTTAAACTAATAAAATGTCTTCATAATTCATTAGAATGGTTTTTTGTTGCTGTTTTTTTTTCTCCGCCATTGTTGGCGCCGTTTTGTAACTAAGTTTGAGCAGTGCCCAAACGCCTAAGGCTATCGACTTGATCACCGGGCGAGTAAATGGAAAGTGACCTACCTGTGACCCTTCGGGCACCGGTGCTATCTCACTGGCGGTGGGGATGGTAGTGGCAGCGGAGATGGCGGTGACGCTGGTGGCAATTCTGTAGGGGTGAACACGATGCTCACACCTGGAAGTCTTTGGCTCGCCGCTCGCCCCTACAATCTTCAACCGTGTCCCCAGAATTTTGATACACTTTCCTTACAGCACAAATAAGAGTCCAGGACGAACACGGGTCAGTTTTGACCTCAGATTCGTCCCAATTCAAAGCTCCGAGTCCCCAGATCGCCCCCGAGTCTACACCACAAATAGGAGACGTAAGAAACAGCGCGACTGACGGTGTCCTATCCGCCTTTCCCCTTCAGCGGCCAATGCAACTAGCACAATGTCATCGGGGTCCCCGCGGTAAAGTGTTGGTAAGAGATAGAAACAGGCCCGCCGCCGCATAAGTCACATAGCTTCCCGTGTGAAGCCCCTACGCTTGGTACAAAAGACGATCACGGAGGGTCGCCCCCTCCCCCTTTCTCAGCCAAGTGTGGCCTAAAGCATTTAACCTACATAGCTGTTAAGTGTCGGAGACAGCGTAGGGGCGCAGGGGATTGTGCACAGAAATCCTAGAGAGGCTTGACTGACAGTTAGAAGGGGGAAAATATATGATAGGTATAGCGTATGTGTACAGAGCAGTGATTAGATTGGGGCATGAAAAATGAGGCGGGAGGATGACGTGCTAAGTAGGATGGTTAAAGTGAATGAATGTAACAAATACTCTGGGGAAATAACAGAAAAAGACAGGGATCGAAAGGAGGAAATATAGGAGGAGGAGAAATAATGCTGAAGGGAGGTAAACCTGAAATTGTGATCACAATTTTGATAGAGTTTCGACAAACAAGCAGACTGACTGTTGGGGGAAAAGAAGGCTGAGTAAACACGAATGGTTATCGTTGAATAATACTGCAGGAATGCAGAAACAGGCTGACTGGCAATGACAATGATCGTGTTTCTGCTGAAAACCTCTGAAATCAAGGTAACGTGCCGAGGCACAACTTTCTGAAGCTTCCCATGGAATGCAACTTGCTGAAGCAAAACTTAATGGAAGAATAGAGATTGCTGAGACAACGTAACCTGCCGAGGCATAACTTTCTGAAACAACATAATTTCTTGAGACAACATCACTTGCCGAGACTACAATTGCTACATACTGAGACGTAGACTGCCAAAGCATAAGAAATAATTAAATCCCCTTCAAACCTTACCAAGTGACTTCTGCGGAGTGCATTATTATTTATCAATCAGAAATCTACATGTTCTGCATTACATCTGTTTCATACACCTCCCTATCTCGTGTTGCCTCAGGATATACATGACAGATGTGAGGATAAAGGTGATAAAAACTGCTTTCTCATTCTCTGCTCTTCGTCGTTAAATTTCATCCTCATTCCTTAAGATATCATAACAATATTTAACAGTCTTCTATTTAACATTTCAGAGAATTCTCTGATCCCCGAAATCCTAACCATCTTTTCAGATGGTGGTAAAAACGGGCGGTTAATACGATGAAAAATTGATTGAATAAACGTGTGATCTCGATGTGCCAGCGCATGAACAGCCATTCATGTTATCCCTTTTTGTCAGCAAAATTTGACTTGTATGAATTGATAAATGGGGCATTGGATTATTTTTCAATTATATACTTCTGCACACTTTCACTATCAGCTTTCTACATCGCTACACACATACACAAGTAAATAAACGGGCGCCTGCATACACACACATACAAACACGAGGGCGTTAAAAAGATCCTCTGCTGCAATTTTTTGGCGCAACGTCGTCATTTTTCACCAGTGTGGTGTGAAAATTTAACCGCCATGCTCGGCAGGCAAGGAGGTCTCGCTCAAAGAAGTTGAGATAAGCGGGTGCAGTGAGGATGATTTTTTTTACATACGACCACAATAAAGTCATATTTTATCATAATTATCTAAAAGAAAACTCATGTTTATGGGTGCCTGCCAAAACTGATACACGCTGGAGGAGTTTTCCATTTCAAGTTCACACCTTTGCCCGACATCTTTCCAATGTTTAAATACAAATTCACCATCCCCTCCCCGCCATATTTTTTTCTCAAAGATGTCCACACACCACATGCTTGCTAGGATAATTAACAAGTAACTCTGTCATGATTCGGATGTTGTTAGATCTCACGCAGAGCGTGAGTGGTTTTTTTACCAGGGCCATGAGAAATTGGCTGGTGGCCTTGAACGGTCCTCGCGAATTATAGTTGGTGAGTAAATAAATGTAAAGTTAAACTGTTAGATTCACGCTTGTCGGTTTTAATGTTCGTGATTAATAAGCAATGGAGTAGGGGTGAAACAAGGTGGGGATAGTTGACATTGTTAAGTATGACTAAACAAGTTTTTGCACGTTAACTGGCTGGTAGAATAGTGCAGACGTATTACTACAATTAAAATGGTGGGAGGTTTCGGCCAATGAGATTGCTGAACTAATTGGGCCAGCGGACTAGCACTGCTGGGTAGTTGGATAGTATAAAACATCGTGTAACGTTCAGATTCATTGAATACAGACGAGCAGAAGCATCGTGTCGTGAAGTATCTCCGGTTGGCCAGTACCTGAACTGTGTGGTCTGAAGACTAGAAGTCCTTGCTAATCGGACTGACTGAGCTCTAGAAAGAAAGGTCTGAGTGGGCTGACCTTTAAAAGCCCACGCTGCGCTCTTTTGGTGTTCGCGCCTACCAGTAGGCGTGACCAACGGTAACATATCTTATTTGTCTAAGCATAATAGAAGTTCAGAGATAGAGAGAGAACCACAGCCTCATAGGAAGTCTAAGGAAACCCCAGCTGGCACTCGACGAACGAGTGGCCCGTATTATAGATCTATCTCCATAGTATGATTGAAGTAATATAGGACATTGTTGATGAATTGAATAGTGATTGTGCATATATATATATATAGTCTTTTGCAACTGCTTAATTACCTACAAGCCGAAGTGTGCTTCTGTAGGCTTTGAACGTACTGGGCTCTCCTAACATTCAAGCCCATATGATTTAGGGAGAGTTTGCCTGGCGACTGGCCAGTGGCGACTCAACTGTCACTTTAGATTGATATCTAGTTTCGTATAATATACCCATTTGCTATTGATTGCAGTACATCCAATAAGGAACCATAGTTACATGAATATCATAGATTAAGTTAGTAATTAGAATTTATTGCTTTGAATATACCTCTATTGTCTTTTGTTTTGTTTATTAATATTTAAATAATAAGATGGCCTGACCGGCCTGACATAGATATACGCTCTAGTTATTTAATACTTTTCTTGTGTGGTTGTGTCCGAGTGTGAGTTAGCTGCCTCTCGTGCAGTCATAACATCCCCAAGACCCTAACTCTGCTCGTGACAAACTCTTCTGATGGCAAGTTCAAACTATGGGATATCTGTTTTGAGTTCAAATCTATTTTCCCGCACATCTTTAACAAACTGTCACACTTCTCCACTCCTGCCCCCCCCCCCCCCTTCCGTCGCAAGATGTGACTCCCAAGCGGCTACCAGGCCCTTTAACTTTCCTTTGTTCTTACAGCCAACTTGAAATTAGGAGCTAAATCCTGCTCTGTCAACCACTTGATTTGCCTGGTCACGTCGAGGGAAAAGGATGAGTAAGTGTTATAACGTTAAAATCTTCTCATTTTCTTTACACAGTGACTGTTGACATGGGAAGAACTTAAGTCAACCTTTCGTCTTTTTTATTTTCCTTTTCTCTTCTCTCTTACGCACACCTCGGGCGAGTTTGTCGCGCATGGACAAAAACTGGGCGCCACTTACAATAGCACTCCGCTTCAAAATTGCGACACATGGCGCTGGCAAATTGAAGACAAAAGCTAAGTGTTTTGTTTTTCAAGCATGCATTACGTACGCGTGGCCCTTCTAATTATGCTGTAAAAAGAAAAAAAAAATCTCTTCTCTCACATACACGTGTGGGGTGGCTGATGGCGAGTTCACGCAAGACAAGAAAGGCCAAAAAGTGCAAAGATACAGGCTCGATAAAGAAAATATAATAGTTCTCCATTAATAAATGAAAAATTTACTGGACCATTCAACCAAGAGGAACAAGACTGGAGAAAAAAAAAAAAGATAAAAAAGGAACGAATAAATGACAAATTAAATTTATTGCAGAGAAATAACGCTTACAAAGGGACCAGATAGGCAGAGAAGGGGCAAACAACAACAACAACAACAACAACAATCACGACGACAACGACGACGACGACAACAGCAATAGAAACACTAGAAAAGGCTTGAAAAAATAAAAGAAAGGAGGATGAGAGGAAGGAGATTGCATTCAATCACTTACTTGGAAGAGAACTTGCATTCAATCACTTACTTGGAAGAGAACTTAAGTTAACTTTGTTTTGGTAGATTTTCCAGGTCAGGTTGGTGTGCTGAGTACGTTAACATTCAATACAGTCAGGTTTTCAACTACTGTCCCTGCAGCGAATATTCCGTTCTCACTCTCTGACACGAATCTCCAGCAACATGCCGCGCTACCTCTTCACATCCCAACTCTCATTATAATAAACATTTCTACTGTACACTAGCCCCAGGCTTTGGTCCAATCATTAAGGTAAGCTGTCTATTAAGTCAGGAATTCTGCATACCACTGAGAACCATGCTAAGCCCCAGGTACAGCTTTACGACTGTTTATATTGGCTACCCCAGCTTCGCTTATCCTCAATAAAATTTGCAATGCTCTCTCTGTTTTAATGGAGATAGTATCTAATCTTTTGCACCTTAGGCAAAATTTTGTGAAAATTGATCAGCAGAGTACATTTTTGCAGCCACACCAAATGTACAAAGCACTCTTTTTCTTCACACAAAACAAAATTCAAGATAATCGAAAATACAAGAAAAAACGTAATAATAATTGTGCAACTCGCCACAAGTATAACTTCTACATATAATAAGTTTGATCATCTTTGTAAAATCAGAAAACTTCACATCCGACTGCAACAGCACGTGTGTACAGCAAAAAACTAGAACAGTCTGACATTTCAGGACTTACATGTTTTTCACATGTACTTAATGTCTATGTATAAATCACATAAATCCCGAAGCAAACTTTCAGTGACGGCACAAGTGTGTATAACAATACTGCCCTTACAAAACGTACCGTAATTCCAAGGTACGCTTGAGTTTGGGGTTGTGGGGCGCGTTTTATTCTGCACTGTTCGATTTTCTGAAGAGGTTATGACATTGTATTATGTAGCGCAGCTTTAGACATGATACCATTTCCAATATCAGTACACACCGCAGCTTCAGACAAGACACCCTTTTCCTATATTATATACCACAACTTCAGACAAGACACCCTTTTCCTATATTATATACCACAACTTCAGACAAGACACCTTTTTTCCTATATCAAATACCACAGCTTCAGACAGACAAACCACCATGTCTTGTAGAATCCATTAGATATAATAATATATACCGCAGCTTCAGATAAAGACTCCCTTTCCTGTACCAAAACTAGAGAAATTCACGTCGCTCCTTGCACCTTTGCCTGGTCAACAACGTTAAGAACAAGTTTATTCAATGATTTTATGTAGTATTCATCACGTCTTCACCGATATACTTATTTACTAACCAGCAACAACAACTAAAGACCAGTTGATGTACAATATCCTTTAATTTCGTTAGGTGACTTTTTTTAAACTGTATCTTATTATCTTATTTCTATCAGTTTCATTAGAAAACGTCCAGACACCCGCAAGCCATAAATAATTATTATAAGTCAGATTTCAAATATCCGAACAAAGTCGCGACAGAGCATGCCTGTATCAACGAAATATAGCAAAACTTTCGTGATTTTCATAGGATCTTGTGAATAATTTTGCGGACAGCCGTAGCCGGGCGGGATAATAAACTCTGTTAATTTTGCAGAGTGAAAACGAAAACCGCGAATCCGGTTCATTGGAGCTTTCGCACTGGATGAAGACCACAGCACAGTCATCCTCAGGTTTACTACTCTGTGCCGAAGAATGCACGTCAATCAGATCCCACGACAGGTCATTTTCTTTGTCAGAAAAGGTAATGGCTCAAATCACTGGAACGGTGTCCGCTTACAGGACAAGCCCACGAAGGCTTAGTGTATTATCTCAAAGTAGTACGATTTTGCCTGAATATTCGACGCCACGACATCTAAGGTCATACGTGCCACAAAGCTAGAGCAGAGCCAGAGATTCACCACAGATTATAGGAAAATAGACAATTAGAGAAGGGGAAGTGTATCTGCATTCTCCTGGTGTTTACGTTTTACCGACACAGTGAAAGGTCTCTTCTCGCCTGGTGGTCGTAAATGTTTCTGCCAACTGATTACCAGGCAAAATAGATTCATCCTTGCCGGGACTTCATTGTTCTAAAGGCAATTTTTGTTTTTGTTTTTCTTTTCTACCCCCCCCCCCTTTTTTTTTTCTTTCTGGATCTGCCACCTCTCACCTCTTGCTGATCTCAATTTGGCAACATCTAAATTCTTTCTTTGTTTCCTATCTTATTCCTAAAATTACGATCCGCACAGGCAGTGCTGTTTAACAGTTATGTACATTTCAAAACTTCCTCAGACAAAACGGAACAAAACACAAAACAGGGGATTGGCTAGAAACACAGGAATGAATTCCTCCGCCTTTCATCATGATCGTGGACTCATCCGTTTCACAAACGAAGATATAAAATAATAGTTCGTTTAATTTCTTATTCCCCCCCCCTCCCCTCTCCCTAAAAAATAATCAGTTATTTTGCTCTGCTCCTTCCCCTTCCCCCAATCTACTCACACAATACTCCCTATTTCCTCCACCCTCAACTTTCCCACTGCAAGCTGGTCGCAAGTTGCAAAGGAAACTGACAGCCCAATGTGGCTTGACTAGCTAAAGGTTACGTCTCAAGTCCGCAACTCAACCCTAACGTTCGTGCACGGTTTCCGGAAATTGAGTTGGTATGGTTTCATAAACTAGCTACTTGCACACGGCACACCAACATGGTTGCATTGCCTGTAAACAAAAAAACACCGTGAAAATATACTCAGGCCAGCATAAGTCATACACCTGATCCCTACAGGCGCCAAAAGCATACGTCTACTCGTAAATATGTCGCAAATCAGTGCGCTCCACCGTGCATGCGTGCACGTGTGAGTAAGTGTGTATGAGGAAGAACGTTAGCAAAGGAAGGAAAGGATGAAAAGAGCATCAACTAAGCATTGGCCAACCGATTTCATTGCAATATGATTTTTTTTTCTTGTAATTGTAGATCTGTCACTTGCGTGAACACATGGGTAATTGAATTTGTGTACAGTTCTGTATATCTCTATATGAAAATGAAAATGTGTGAAAATCGGTGGTAAATTGTGGGTGGGTGAGTGCATGTTTGAACGAATGAATGAATGACTGAATGAGTTGAAGGAATGCAGAAACTCTGAACATTATAAGTTAACAAGATCTTTTCCAGGTCAGCACCATATTTAAAAAAAATTTTACTCCCCAAATTCAAGCAAACTTTAAACTGCTCTGGTGTACAATTTGATTAACTCGAAATTGGAACTCTGAGAATGGCGTGGCGGGAAGGTAGTTTCGTGACAAATGCTACGTAGCTACGCTCAATGCAGCTGCCATGATCTATAGTATTAGTGGAGTACATTTTTAATGACAACAACACTCTAATCAAATCGAAGCATAGTGAATAACCTAGCTTTTTTTTTTATATTCATTTATCACCAGATAACGATTTAAGAAGCTATGATTAAAGTTGTTAGTGACAGGTGCCGCAGAGGCGGTTGGTTATGTTTTCTGCATCAGTGTTTCATCTTTCACTTTGATGTAAATTCGGGTAGAGCTGATATGCAGATGCCGGCGTATCTGCCATAATGAGCCAAAAAGGCCGTAATAAAAACGAGAGACAGAGAGGAAAACAGAACGAACAGTAATGGGAGGTAAAAATTACACCGGAAGAGTAAAAAAATTACTCATTATATTTAATATCTTCAGATTACACATCATTTCATGTAAACCATCCTCCACCTATTTAATATTCTGCCGTAGCTTAAAAAAAAAAAGACAAAAAAGAAATGAGCACTGTTGATGTAATTATAACTCCCCCCCCCCCCCCCCCCCCCCCACAAACTGTTGGCCCAGTTTCTGTATTGGAACAACCATGAAAGCAATTTACAATGAAAGCAATTTAGAAAACGAATTCTTCACATTTCACTTTTGTTGTCATTCATCACTCTTAAATTCAAAACAGATCAGATTTCTTTTAAACCAAGTAATTTTGCACATGAGGACATTCGTCTTGCCTGTTGGATAAAAATATATAATATTTTTCTTTCGCGAGTTTTAATCACTGCGGAGACTTTATACCTTAAGCATCATTGGAGGTTAAAACATAATGACAGTATAAATGTGAGAAAATCGAGAAAAATCTGAAACTATACACTGAATAAATCAGGAGCAGAGACGGAAGAGAGCAGTCTATATACTCACATATCAATGGACCATTACCATCAAACGCTCGCAATGTTCAAAGTGGAGTGGCATTATTAACAATGGTTCACTTACATCCTGGCCAATGTATACCGATTACGGAGGCAATGCTTAGTCATCAACGAGAAGCAATTAAACAAAAAGGCAAAATGACATGGGAGCTAAGTTGTACACGGTACAACCACCGCCGTGTCAATGACGTCGAGATGCTTTTTTTTTTCTTTCTTTCTCCGTGGTTGGGAACGAGAAGACAGGAAGCGCCAGTTCTATTTTGGTACCGCTCTGATAAATCGGGACTCACGAAACGATGATAACACGAGATGAGTAATCTCAAATCCCGAACTCGTCGGGCACGAGGTGTAACGCATGCACGGGCGTCGGTGTGTGTGCGTTATGCCCTCCCTTTTAAAATCGTGAAAAAAAAAAAAAAGCCATATTTCTCATGGGTGAGCAGGAAATCGTCAATGAACATGAGATGAACCTTTGCCTTCCGTGAACATAACATATCGCAAACTGTAGAGAAGACTATATATCAAAGCTAGATGGCGTCGGCTCCCTCCCTATAATGTTTCGGGCATCAAAGGTGTCTTGAGCGATGGATCTTTTGACATGAAGAATCTTCGTGTCGGAACTGAAGTTTCTTATCTTGCAAACCTCTACACCACTTGGTGAGAAAAAGGTAACATACACGCATGTATACGGGTTTTTTTTTTTTTGTGGGTGGGGTGGGAGGGGGTATGTAGGGTAGGTCTGATCTCATACTTTGGTATCTTACACAGGATGTGACAAGGGTTAACGTTCACATGATTTCAAAAACAAAAAAAAAAAGGGGGAGGAGGGATGTGAATGCTATGCTGCTATCTGATTCAGAGATGATGGGTCATCGATAGAGTATAGAGCCATGTGATGATGTACCTCCGCCAGCCGAGGCGGGGTGTAGTATCAGAACGCAGAGTAAACATTGCCGAGCTTATTAAGTACTTGTTCTTACTGTAAAGGAAAAGTCATAAAAATATGTGACTGTGACTATTTACAGAAATTTACCATGAAACAATCATGAGAGCCAAAATCAGGATACTGGTACTAAAGTTGAGTGAGATGATAAATATGATCCCTGGAAAGGATAAAATAATGACGCTGGTGTCTGATTTAAATTGTCTACAAGTCAAAAGTGTCGGATGTCTACATGATTCTACGAAGAATAGTATTGCACTAAGTATGACGACGGCAGTGTTATTTCTGGGCTATCATCAAACAGCGATGTTGTTTACTATTTTTGTGTTTGTTGTTTGCTCATCTTTGTATGATCTTTAGTGACGACGATATTAAATTATTTCAAAACAGAAATCGATAACAAATGATGACAACAGACGGGGTCGAGACTGGGACCCACATCAAAACAATATACGTAGATAAATGAATAAATATACAAAAAAAATTGTAACGAAAAATAGCTGAACATAAAAGGAACACGGAATACGCAAACCATTTCTACATCCACTGGTTTTCGTACCAGGGCTGCATCAATGTCCCCGTATGCTATTTCCATGTTATGGCAATTACATTATGTCGATCCAATTATGTACATGAAACGGCCGTACAAAAATAATGTTCCCCTCGTAAGCAGCCCCCTCCCCTCCCGGCAACGAATGATTCCCCTAGCACACAAGCTGGTTTATTGTAACCACATGGTAGTGTTGTATTAGTGTGTCCGCACGTGATGCTGTGTGTATGAGTGACTACGTGAGGGGGAAATAGTGTGTGAGGGTGAGCGATTTCGTATGTACTTGGGGAAAACTGTGAGATGTGTGGGGAAAGGGAAGGTAGAAACCGAGCAGACAGAGAGGGCGACAGTGAGACAGACATTACAGACAGACCAACAGACAAAACAGAGACACTTTCTGAAGCATTATCAGAGTTATTCATCTCCACACAGAGATCAAACAGATGGAATAGTAATTAAATAGGAAGATCACCACCAGATGATGAAGCCGATGCCAGAAACGATAACCATGACGGCAGTAACATTGTCAGTGTCGAGTTGTCAGTAAAAGAGAAGTACATTATTTGTGTCCTTTCCCATCTTACTAACAAATTTCTGAAAATTTTCAATTGCATAAATTTTAATGATGATGATGATGAGGATGAAATTATGTGTCCTTTCCCATCTTACTTGGTTAACAAAACAAAAAACAACTAACAAATTGTAAAAAAAAATTCAATTGCATAAATGACGATGATGGTGATGATGGGAAGAAGCTGAAATAACAAAGACGACGATAAAAAACAGTAATCAATTCATACATTTTACCTAAAAAAAAAAGGCTCTTCCTGGATAAGAAAATTTTATATATTGTTCATAAAGAGTAAATGCATACGCTGTATGCCAAATAAAACCCCACATGATTTTACATTATTCTATGGCGAACTGAGCCTGCGGACTGAAAACATGAAAAGTAACACATTATTGTTGTAAGTGTTTTATATGTGTGAAATTCATGAAGCCAAGTGCTGATGCAATCCAAACTCTTACGTGAAATAGCTGCCGCCGAAATGAGAAGTACTTCGGAGTAGGCTGTCGTTGATTGACACAAGACAACATCTGGTCAGTTGAGCTATCACTGATTTGTATTGTCTCCGACAAAGGAAATATATCCCAATTTTAAAAAAAACAAAACAGAATGGCTGGTTTACAAAACTGTGCTTGGTCCAGTCTTACACTGCTGTTTGCTGTTCGACCAGGGCTTATAGTTCCGTTAAAAAAAAAAAAAAAAATGAGTGTGTTTATAAATACTAGTTGACAAAAATTACACTTCCTTCTGGTTAAAGCTCAAGTGTTTCCAAAGAAAACCTCTTATGTGAACGATGCTTTAGGGTATGGTGTTTTAGATAAGTAACTATCCAAACATACTGTTTCACAAAACAGATTCACTAAACTAAAATTAATCACAGTTGAACGTGAGGAAAATGGTGGCTCGTAAAAACATCCAGACGAAAAGCCAAACGAGATACAAGCTGTGAATAAGTAGCCTACTAATCAATTTTGTAAAGGAGGTGATCTAATGGGCCGACTTTCCCATTGATCCGGACGCTTTTTTTTTTTTTGTAGAACATTGATGTACAGTTGTAAATATCATCACTTTACCGTCTCACACCCGACGTTGTGAAATCCTAGCACCTAGATACTCATGAAATGCAATGTCTCCCCATAGGAATATGGTAACTAATGCTAAGATAGCGATCAGTTTGCGGTAACAGGTTATTGTTGTCCGCGAAAAATCGCACTTTCACAATGACATCACAGCGATCCACTGGGGCATGGACATGAGGCAAAATACAAGTCCACGTCACAAAAGACAACAAAGGCTAACAGAACAAAGAAAAACACGAGATCCGTGGCATAGAACAAAAATAATACGATCGTTTTCGCCTGACTGTCCCAGTCTCCCATTCCCCTTCGCCGCGTCAGACTGGAGCAAACTCTTGTATCAACCAAACCGAGATTGAACATTCAACATTTGGACGATTCCAGCGAAAGGCTGGAGGAACCAGCCAGCTTTCTGACGCCTACCACAAACGTGGAACAAAAGGTCAGCTAATCCAATTGATCATTTGATCAGTAAGAAGGCTAATCGGATCAACTGCACAACCTAGACCGTAGTTAACGTTTTGACTCTGTACGGATCGGATCATCAAGAAGCAAACACAACGGAATTCCTTCCGCAATGTCCGGTGTAACATTTGCCCCGATCTGCACTTGTCCGCTTCAGTGTTGATATACCCCTCTTTTATAATAAATGAATGCAAAACATAATTCTGGCTATATGAAAATCGACAAGGAGTGAAATATTTCACCAAAGCTTATTATGGAAGCAAAAATAAAGATATAACCATCAGTAAAACGAGTTTACATCATCAAGTCTTTTCAGCTAGAATTTCGTGGAGAAATTATTATGAGGGTAAACATTCTACTTTTATTCGTTCCACGAAAAAATATGTCCATTGAGCATTGCGTTTGTCCGGATCTGTGTTAATTTTTTCCTTACCTCACCCCAATCCACATGGGGAAAAAGAAAATTCTAAATGACGAAACAATCCACGACAGCAAGACATAGGCGGCGCAGAGAGCCAGGATGACCTCATTTTTTGGCATATTTGACGTGATTGTCATGTCAGCCGCACGATCCGTGTCTCAAATTTACACGTTCGGTGACAAAAGACTGAAAAAAAGCCAGGCCTTTATGTCAGTGGGAATAATTGGCTGATTGTCTAACTCTGACGTGTTGATTGTCCAGTTTGATGGCATAACACTGACTCTGTTGACTCTGGGACAACATCGGCCGAGCCCGAACACGGCTGCTGCAAAAATTGTGTGGTAATGCATTTTTCCTGTCCCACATTACCCATTCCCAGTCACTTGTAGGTCAGTATCATACGGATGTTAACAAAATGAAAAATTGGTATTGATATAATGATAACTCAAGTTTACGATCGTTATGTCAAACAGCTTCAACTTCTACAATTCTATTGTTTTGCTCCGTTTTGAATTATCTCCCTCCTCCCCCCTTACCCAACTGCATGCTTCAGAATCCAGTCTTACCCAAACTGTTGCGAGGACCTACACAGAATTTTACAACAAAACAAACGAATAAGCAGTTACGCAATACAATCAGCTCCACTGCAAATTTTTCTCTTGCACATATCTCAAACTAATGTTCAGCTCTCTTTTCATATATATATATAAATAAACAAACCGTGTCACTCTTACAATTCCATAAACACAATTTCAAAGAGCTCGCCTTACAGAATTGTTTTATGGATTTCAAACTGTAAGTGTAAAAACACAACCACATACCTGGACTGTGTCAGGTACTGCAAAACGATACAAAAACATCTTTGAAAACAATGAAAGGCACGGTCATTACGACTGTTATGTTTTTCTCAAGTGATTACACTGGAAAGAACAGGAAAAAAAAATCACAGGTGTACACATGATTTTGTTATGAACATCACAGAAAACCTATTTTGAGTATATTCTCTTAAGAGTCAAAATAGAACGAGGAAGTAAAATTGATATAGCTTCTATAGTTTCAGCTGCGCGTTATCTGTATAATTATATCTGTGTAAGCATGTGTAGTTTATGGGGAGACGGGGATTTTATCACCAGGACACAAACAGAATACGGTGTCAATGTGACAGAGCAAACAAAAACTGTCGGTAGAGAAACTATTAAGCAGTAAGTTCACAAATAGTTTTATGACAGGTGACTCTTTTTATTGCGACATTCAGATACCCTCAGCATGAAAACTTGCAAGTTCCCTCCACTCAGTAAACTACAGTTGTATAATAAAGCAACTCCAAGTGTTCTTTCATTTTTTTTTTCTCCGCACAATTATTATTTGTTTGTTTTTATTCTTCCTTTACGTCTTTCTTCCTTTACTTACACATTATATCAGTCTTTCTTCTTCCATTCAGTGGATCTGTACCCACATGTTCTCCTTTTCACCCCCCCCCCCTCCCGCTTCCCCGCAACCAGCCCTTTTCCTCCAAAATATGACAATATGAAGGGATTGTGTCTTTTGACTTGCAAATTAGCTAGGGTTGTGTAAAAAGTATTTTCAACATTAACTGAGCAAGTCCCCGGCTTTAACTGCTGTTCTCAGGCTCAAGCTGCACAGCATGGCTAAACATACGAATCTGTTACCAGTGACTAACTCACACGATTAATGGATAATCCCATTGGATAACACGATTAACTAACATTCTACAAATGTCGGTCAGCTATTTCAGTCACCTTAAACACACTCGGCTGTTTATGTAATGAGCAATCGAGGCAAAGAGGAACTGCTTCGTATTAATGGTATGAAAAAATTTCAGTTTAAACGAAAATATTCATTACACACTTTCAAATGAAAGAGAGAGAAGAGAGAGAGGGTGGGAGGGAAGGGAAGCATGAGATTCAGCTTAAAGAAATAATTCAGATCGTGCCACTTTTTTTTTTCTCCTTAGATTAACAAGTATAACCTGATATTTTAAACTTCTTTATCTATAGTTGGGTATTATTTAGCACATTTATAACGTGTGCAAATTAAATTTGTTTATGCATTAGTGAGAGTGTATTCATATTCATATTTTAAACCATTTTAGTTGGGTTTTTTTCTTTGCTAGTTAAAACTAGCATTATCTATCTTAGCCCAAAAATAAAAACAAAAACAAAAACACAAACAATTGGAATGATTTAATAATAAAAGAGACTATTTACACGATGGCCGCCAAAGTAAATTTATACTCACAGAAACTCAATTTAATTTGAGCTAAACCCCTCAGAAACAGAGGCGTTTACAGCTGTTGACTCAGCATGGCTCAGTGTTAATGGAAACGAATGCTTTAACCGTCTAGTCGTCACAATCTGATCATGGAAATTGCTTTCAATCCGAAGTGCCGTAGTTCAGTTGCTGTTGCTTGCTTGAATTAATCAAACTAGTCGAATTAAACATTTTTGAGCACTTCCTGGAAATACTTTAAATTTAAAGGGGGTAATTAGCTTTTCAGCTTGTACTGATAATTGAGATTACTATATTATAAAAAGTAGTCATTTTTTAGACTTTCCAGAAACACTTTTTTAATGCTTCTCAGAAACGACCATGCCGTTTCTTAAAGCACCTTTACTTACTTACATTTTGATATGTCCTTTACTTTCCGTCGACGTACTGTAATAAACACGATTCATGTCAAACTTTAAACGAATTTGAAAGGTTATACATGTGTTGCTCTCCACTGTCTCGACACCTTGCAAAAATTTATAAATATAACGATTCTAAATATAAAATATGTTCCGAAACGGCAGCCAAATAGATCAAGTTGTGGTCATACTTACTTCCGTGAATGTAACACAGTCGTGTGCAAAGTACTCTACGACGCTACGAGATGGTTGGCCTGTGTTGGTATAATTAAAAGGTGAACAATATGGCGCCAAGGCACAGAGACCTGAAATGCTAATTTCTCTTTAAATGAAGGACCACGTTTTTTTTTTCTTCTTTTTTAACTGTTGAACAATAAAATCAATACGTCCCTGCTGCTGTGTTCACCGCCTCCTTCCAGTTTGCCACCGATCGCCTCCCTCCAGGATCCCGCATGATCACTTTACAGCTTAATTATGTTTGTCATACTTCCAAGCTCGTTCTCTCTATCCTCTCACAGGATCCTCTAATCCTCCTTTATCCCAAACACAATGTATCCAAACGTACTCACCCCCAGCCAATCCATTGTGAAAATAAATCTGGGACCACCCCCCTTCCCCCTTCCCTTTTCCTCACTATAATCGAAGGCCGATATCAGTTTGCAGAAAAATGAATTGGCGACAGCAATCGCATGTGCAGAATGGAGAGAGGGGAAGGCGGGGGGGGGGGGGGCTGAGGTTTAAAAAACAAAAAAGAATTTGACGATGTTACGAAAAAAGTAAACAAAAAAAAAAATACGAGAGAGAGACAGACAGACAGAGAGAGAGAAGTATTTTTTTTTCCCGATGAAGCTCTCATCATCCAAGGCTAGGCAAATTTCACTATTTAATTGTTTTGCTGTTTTAAGTTCGATATATAACTATATAAAATCAATATAATTTTTTGTCCGATTTTTGAATGCTTTTTACTTCCAAAACCAAGATTCAACAGTATCATCCCCAAGTAGATTCAATTTTCAGAAAGTTTCTGATGACCTCACTGCGAATAGACTTTTCTTAACGAGATGTCTATTGATACTTTTATTTAAATTCTGAAACAAATGTGACACATTTTGTTTCAAGCCTATAGTAAAGCTATGATTTAGAAACAAAATAACGGAAGGACATGTCCTGCTCTACTGTTTGATAGCAGTGCACGGAACTGGGATGACCGCCATTTCAACACAAATCGATGTTTACGTCCACAGAAGTCAATTATTTGGAGATGTCGCGGTGCACAAACTACAAAGCTCAGTGGTGTATGGCGTGCATACATTATTATATTGTGCATAAAAATGACCTCGATTTTGACAGAACATGGTGATCGCATAATATGTAACAATTATTTTGTGCAGCAGCTGAACCAGCCATTAACCTTTCCCACCGAACTGGAAATGAACAACAACAACCTTCACGGGATCGATTTAACTTTTTAATGAACATTTGTACCGTAACACCACTGGAAATCAATTGGGGAGGGTGGGGGAGAGAGGGGGGGGGCGGAGACAGGGAGAGAGAAATGGGAGTGAGGAGAGGCAAGGCCGCAAGTACTGTGAAGTTCGGACTAAAAGGTTTACACTACAGTTCACATGTTAGCGCCGAGGCAAGAGTGAGGGCAAAACTAAGAGAATTTTTGTTGTCGTTACAAAGAACAACTAGAACACAGATTTTTGTTTTTGGGATGGAGGACCACGAGGTAATTAACGTTTAGCATGAAAATGAATGGAGTGTGTAGCAAGAACTTTCTGGCATGATACACAATACCACACCGACAGTGAAATAAATGAAGAAAGGAATGTGGTTCTCTGTGTTGTAGGCTACATAATTGACGAGATTTGTTCAATTTTTTATTGGTTCACTTTTCTATTCTCTGTTTTCCTGATGAAGATCAATCGATCGAAAGCTTGATTTGTTTTCCCCGTTTCTTTGCATTTTATTGTATCGTATCTGTATTATTTGTTACGCGAGGCTTTCTACATACAACGTTTCCTTTTTGCCATAAATTTTGACTGTTATGCATTTCATCGTGTGTTGCCAACACCACTCCCCTCAAGCACACACACACACACACACACACACATACACATACACATACATACACACACCGTGAAACACACATCAAATAAATTTCATCTCTTTTTAAATCTCCACGGAGGAAACAGCAATGAAAACAACACTTCGATCACATTTTGCACTGAAATTATAAGACATTTTCACCGTGTACAAGTTATTTACTCTGTGTGTCAGGGATATTGAAGAGGAGAGAACTGCAATTTGGGCACTATGGTAGAACTGCACTGGCTGAAGGAGACAGTTATTGTGCCCACAAGTAAATGTCAATGAGTGGTCTAACGACTCCACTTACAGTGTTTTTTGTTGTTGTTTTTTAAAGTGAATTCACTTTTTCCCCCCCTGATTTAAATACAGTAGTACGATGCAAGAAAAGTCACAAAACAGCCAGTTTATTTCGTCTTGAATGATTTACTTTTCTTGAACTGAAAGACTGAAACGTCTTGTAGTTGTACAGGCTCATATTATAGTAATTTTCAGTTTCCAACAGAAGTGGAGTTCGTCCATTTAAAAAAAAAAAATACTCAGTCATAGGCAAAATTCAGACAGTGGTATTTTCCCTATTCCGCCCGACATTCTTTGGGGGTTATATTTAAGCGTGGTTATGGGGACAGACGGCGCCTATATCTAATGGCATTATCAGAACATGTTGTCAAGCCAAGTTTAAGAAACACGAAGGGCGGGGGCCCAGGAGAAGTAGGGGAAGGGATGGCTAGCCTGACCCCCAACTTGTGCACGCCCTTGCAGGGCTAACGCTGTTATAAACCGGAGCCACTGATACTGTGGATAAACCGGCCCTTAGGCAAGTGGTGCACATGTGGTTATTATTTTAAGAGAAACAATAGGCATTGTGAGTCATGCACGCTCCCCCGCCCCCTTTGTATTTTGGTTGCACCAGAACTGGGTCAGTAAGACGAGTCGAGCCACAGGTCCCGGTGCTCAAACCTGTTCCGCTCCGACCCTCCGTGGGCTAACGCCTTGCTGGGAATTTGATTCACCGTTCCAAGTCTTTTGCGTTGGCGTCTAAAGTTGCATGCTCTCTTTAGACAGACAAAAATGCTCAAGAAAAGAAAAAAAAAACTGGATCACGCTGATTAAGTGTTGGTCTTTCTCTCTATGATGTCAGTGGTGTATATGACATCAACAGCAGAACTTCAGCAAGAAAAAGAAATAATTTTGGTCTCATTGAATTTAGAGGTGATATAATTTCCTACGAAGAATATAGAATAATAGTAAAAAAGATTGTTTTGTACTGCCTTTGACAATGCTTCTGTATTATTCCAAGAACAAATAGTGCCGTCGTCAGCCAGCCACTAATACCGGATCTGAGCAACAACAACGACGACAACAATTTTAGTTTTTCTTTGTAGAAAAGGTATCAAGTGTCACAATAGTATGTTCATGTATAACATTGTATACAGGTTGACGGTAAACAATTGAGTTATTGTTAAAAAAAAAGTTTTCCTCTATCCTGTATTATAATATGAAATCTTTTCTGAAAAAATTGACTCTATTGAAACTTTAAGCGTGATTGGCCGCATGTGCACTTCATCAAGCTACCAAAGCAGTACAACCTTAGCCGGGAAGTTCCCAAGATTTCAATGCAACTCCTGAGTACTTTCCCCAGCACCCACTTCCTCTAGCGATGACACGTTCCTGTTTTCGCTTAATGTTCGTGCACCGATGCATCCAAATGCTACGAAAAAGAACAAAAGGCAAACAAAGCGTCTGTATGTGTCATGTAAACACAGCTAATTTGTCATAACAAAAGAGTTTACCCTTGTGTAACGTCGGGTTGTTGGTTTTTTTTTTTCCATTGGGCTAATTTCATTTCGGCTTTTTTCTCCGTGTTTGTTTTACATAGGAGAATAATTGTCCCGGAGGTGTATATCAATGGGAGTAGATTTGTCAAATTTGTATTGTATGTTGTGTACCTATACCAGTAGATAAACAGGAAAGATAAATCGTGTGTAAAATCACTCTGCTCATCATACACAGCTCATGTGATTCTTGGCGCCGCTGATAATTCGCATATATTCGTTCTTTCCTATGATGGCTAAAATTAAGACAGAGTACGCGCACAATGTATTTCAGATCATAACCTTACCTCAGGTTAGGTATCTATGCAAGGCATGAGAGAGGGATTTGGTTTCAGTTTTGGGTTCAAAGATGGGTCGGCATGGTAAGAACCACTTGTCATCTGTCACGTGATCACTGGGTAGGCATTCATTACAATGACTTGATTGTCATAGCTGGATCAATTAAAATTCCACAAAATTCATTTAAAAATCTGACAAGAAAAGGCCGGTGCAGAAGATTATTTAAATTTGCAGTTTAGAGAACACAAAATGACAGATCTAGAATAAATTTTATAAATATTATTAAAAAATAATTATGTTAAAACGTTTAATTAACTAGCAGATTTCAGACAGGAGGGCACAGTGGCTGGCTTGACAAGTGAAGGAATTTCAGGTTGTTCCCATTGTTTTCAACCATAACCTTTCTCTGGTGTAAACAACGCCATCTTTTTCCCAGTATCTTCGTGACTTATGGGACAAGATTTCAGCAGTTACCTTAGAGATAAAATTAAGTTTATATAAACACTTTTAATATCTTCCTATAGGCTGCACATAATTATTTCTTTACGAAAATATTCATGCATGAACAATTTATTACAAATACCAATGTAGCTAGAACTTGGACTCATCACTTCATTATATCATTTGGTAAACCTATTTTTCCGGAATAATCTGACTACTTTCCTGGCCAGTCTCAATTATTCCACACTTTTTTGTTTTTTGTTTTAATATCATACGTTTTACTTGTTGTAGACCAATGTTTTCTATATCCACCCAGTGATCACGATTGCCAGAGGTGAAAATCTTCCATGCTATCGAAGGAGCATGCACCTCTCTGCAATTCTCCCGGCTAAATAACAGCATGTAAAACGATATGACATGCTGAAGAGAGAGAGAGAGAGAAAGAGAGAGGAGAGGGAGAGGAAGAGATAGGGAGAGAAAGAGAGAGAGAGGGGGGGGGGAGACACAGAGAGAGAGAGAAAGACAGACAGACAGACAGACAGCGAGAGAGAGGAACTATTATGATATACATTTCACAAGAATGTTTACAATCAGAGATATCAGAAGAGTGCAACAAAACAACAACCCCCCCCCCCCCGACCCCAACCCCTGAAACCCATACCTTGCACACAATTGAAAACCACCTCGACGATTCATAGTATTATGCTCTCCCGTCTCTTTTCTTCTCTCGGGGGGGGGGGGGGGTTGGCCTAACCTATTATTCATGATACAACCAGAAAGAATGAGAAGAAAAAAAAAGATAACTATATTTCATCATCCTAAAGCACAAAGTTGAGGCGTCTCCTGAAGGTGATTTACTTTCATCATGAGCGAACCCTCGATGTATTGTAAAGGGTGGTGGCTCTAAGATGGGAACCTGAGATAGCCTGGAATTTTTCGTGGAATTTTTCGTGGTGTGTCTGATGTGAGCAGTGTTTTGCAGGAAACTATTTGCACCGCCTTTCCCTGTCTCCGCTCTCCAGTGTTAGACAGGCACTCTATACAGTCATGATTGTATTGCCTTCTTTTTCTCTTTTCTGTGGGACTGAGGCAGTTTTGTAGTTTATTTTGCCAGTGGCCGGGAGATTCACAGATTCAAAGGAAAACATCTCTCGCCACACGTACCAGTAGCAATCTGGCTAGGGAATGTCATAGACTTTCTCGACTGGAGCGCATAGGAAAGAAATTCGGAATATTATACTGAATACCATTATATTTTTTAAGTACTGTAAGCTTTACCCACAAAATAATCCCTACTTGCATTAGTGGGTGCTGTAAATCGCCCAGAGGAAAGATAATGCGGGGAAAACATGAAAACGGCTTCGGAAAATTAATATGCTATCGGCTAGACATAGATTACTTCAAACAAAAAAATAATTGTACAGAAAGTGCTGCACACAAGTGCATTGGACAAGGCTGCAATGATTTCACAAGACTACTCTGCATGCAGTTCAATGTCTGAGTAAAAAATTATACTAGATGACAGAGTGTCAGAAACATAGTATTTGTCATATGTGAAAAATCTGGAGTTCCAAAAGACAGAATATGACAGCAATAAAAATACAGGCCCAAGGTAGGTCAAAGCGTAACTGACAATTTAAAATATGTATGAAGACAATGTAATTATCCCTTTTACACTACCCATATCATCAAAATATGAAAACAAAAAGTTGATAATTGCCAGCATGAAAATGTCAAGATAAATGATGTTGTACAGTAATCAGAGTATATACATGAATAATAAATAGAATGAGTCCTGTTACTGTGTTAGTCATCAAATTCGCACAGTAAATATAATATCATTTTCCCACATCAAAAAAGTGATAGATGGAGGGCAGGACGGTGTGGCACACACAGAAAAAAGGTAAGTTGGGGATAAATGACAGTTAAATATAAACTGACATAACAGTGTAATATTGTTGGGCCTAATTTGGGTACACTGGTTACAACTTACATGTTTCTACCTAAATCTGATGGACAGACTGATAGCAAGTCCTGAATTGGTGCTACATTTACAATGTACTTTCACCAAGTTTTCATTTGCCTGAAACAGATCGTAGGGATGGGGGGAGGGGGGGGGGATTAGGACACTTATATTTATGGGGGGGGGGGGGAGAGATTAGGACACTTATATTTATAATATCACTCCTGCCACCTGAGTAATCGTCTCCTGAGACCTGGCACATCGCAGACCATACCATTGTCACTAGTCAAACACATTTAACTTGTTACTAGTGCAGGACGATGAGTATAAGTTTACATTTAATCTAAGCCTACAGATTTGCAGCAAAATTTATCATCTGAAAGTATTTCTCTATATGCCAAATCACGCATTCAAGTTTCCCAATACAATGAACAAGTGGGCAGACGTGAAAGTTCTAAGATGCTGTGTGGTGTTCGTACGTCAGGTTTGAGTACAGTTCTATAGCCTTTTGTCTCAGACTCTGAATTTGCTAAATCTGCTGTACATTTAATGTTTCGTACCAACTCAGTGGCAGTCTCCTCCTCCCCCCCCCCCACCCCCCAGGGACTCTCTTATTTTTTTTCCTTTAGAATAATATATATACAGAAAGAAATAATTATTCCTGCAAAAACGACAACAACAAAAAAAAAAACGTCAACCCACTAAAACGTGTGTGTATCTGAAAGCGGTGCCACCACGGCACGGCACAGCACGGCAGCAGCGCGTGCTCTAGTTGATGGACAGAAATAGGTCACAATATCGACTGACAAGTGAAAGTCGACTTTAAAACACACAAAAACAGAATATCGGAATGTCGATCAGTATTATGAACTACAAATCACTGGTTAGTGTACATTGATTTCACTGGTTTAGACAGCTGCTGGCCGGAATATCTCCTTAAAACTACAATTTGAAGTTTGAGGTTGAGATTGTTACCACGTGTTGCCACTTCACAAATGAATACAAAATAGGATTATGTGAACAGGTGTCAAGAATGCGAACATTGTAAATCAATACTGACATCACGAAGTGAGCGTGAGTAAAGGGGCTGAGAACAGAGTTTGTTTGAATAAAAAATCCTAGTGCAAACACTTGTAAATGTTCGATACAGTACGATTCAGTAATAGTTTCTGTTTTGGAAGGCATTTCGATCTAACCACAGACGCAATATACGGAGAAAGCAATAGTGTGAAAATAGCTACTGTAAAAGAAAAAAGAAAAGATAAAGAGACTGAGATCTAGAGCGTCTAATACTTAGGTCAGTTTGGAATGAATGGGAAATGGTACTCACCACAATGGGCACAAAAATCGACATTCAAAGGCTAGCACAGCAACAACCTCCGGCCTGTGTATATGAATAGAGTAAGGCTAAATGCAGTAAGGAAGAGGAGAATTCCCGGGATCCTAGCTAGGCGCTTATCAGCTGAAACGCTTGCTCTCCTCTATCAACCAGGCCCGGTTTCTTGGCTCTGTGCTCCGCCCAAGTCTCATACGGTGTTATGTAGGCCTGGGTGATGCCAGCAAGCAGCGCCGTGAGAAGAGGCCAACGAACACTTCTCTCTCTATACACTGTGTCTCAACAGTCAAAAGATATCACCGCTGGTGATAACTGGCGTCAAATAGCCTGGTGATATAGAATCTACGTCCACTATGAATAATATTAGCGCCGGAGTTGTTTACAACATTGTGCCAACTTTTTGCATGGCTGAATAGCGAAGTGAAAGGGAAAAAAAAAATAATAAAGTGCCCAGAACACAACCACTGAGATGCCAAGAATTCGTACTGAGGTTACCGCTTCTCCACACAGCGCACACTACACTGCCACAGACAAATCTCAATGAATTGTGTATAGTGTACAAAGTAGTACTGTTGCGCCTGGGCTCTGCGCTCGACTCACGCCACTATAGCCTGCACTCTCGGGAGGCCCCAGGAAATAAAGCAGTGCTTGAGTCACCAGCTATCTAGACTTCCTACTCACCCTTTCCTCCCCCTCCCTCCACCGATAGGATCACCACCACCACCACCACCATCGTCCCCATTGCCATCGTGGCCCCGCCCCACTTCCCCTCATTTATCTCGCGCCACATGTGTACAAGTAAAGTACCGGTGCTCATTGCTCACGCGCGCGAAAGACGGGACGGTAACAGAATGGGGAAAGGGGAGTAACTTACAATGGAGGCCACTTTCGTTGAACGGTGTAATTATCGTCATGTATACGTGCTAACCTTGATGCTCTAGAAATCGTAACTTTATATGGAAAAATATGTTCAACGGCACGCCAAAACGTTGAAAAGGTGAATCTTTTAAATGTTAAAGAATAAAGGCCAAGAACTTCATAGCTGAGAACTAGAAATTGGAAGATGATAAATTCGCACTTTCCACTACATAAAGGGCCACAGCATAACTTTTTTCGAAATGATACAAATTTTAATGTCGAACATCTGGTAGAATAAAAATCAGACAATGTGAAATGAAATTAATAGAGTGGCTGCGACGATTACGATCTGAATCTCTCATATCATAGGCATCAAGCAAAACAAAATGATAAAGGAAAGTGTGAGGACCACTCAAAGACAAGTGGGCTGAAATTGTGAAAGAAAGATCACACATTATCATAATTAATATACATTGAAATCCAATTTTATTTACGGATATAATTATATGTATGACGACAACAACATTTCACACCGTTTCGCACAAAGGAAGTGCTCTCGGAAATGACTTATTTTATCAACAACACACACTCTCTCTCCCCACCCCCACCCCAAAAGATGGAAAAATGCCAATAGCACAGTGCTCCTCTTTCAAGGGCGCCGCCCCTGCGAGCAATCAGAGTACAATGACCATACCAGAACGGAACTCACACTGAAGGGCAAAGCGGGCCGGGTTGCTATAGGTAGCCAGTGATTCACCTGTACGCCAGGCAAACTGGACAGGTGAAAAAAAAATACAGCAGATTAAAGAAGCGAGACCTGAGGTGAAACCAGAGAAACTGGCATAACCCTGGTGCCAGCACAACGCCCGACCTACCAATAGTTACAAATGGAAGGACGGACGGACAGACAGACAGACATCCCAGTGAACAGGCAGACAAACACAGATCCAGGTTTATACGTTTTCACAGGAAGTAATGCTTCTAGGTAGGAAACAGAAATAATTCAGCCCATTCACCGAATGTATAGCGGAAGTCAGTGGAAATCATTATTTCATTTTGAGAGAAATTTTCTGTGTGGATAAGGCACACATTCATACCCCAGTAATGAAGCACGCTGATCAGTGGACCTCAAAGTGCAATCTCCAAACTTTACGCATGAAAGACTTCAGAAGAACTAATCTAACAATGTACTACTAAACAGACCCATGGGTAGTTTCTTCAAATCTGGAGATGTCTATACTGTCAAAAGTGCATGATCCATTTTTTTTTTTTTTCGTACTGCTTTCACAAAATTGCCTATGGCAATTATTTTACACATGATAAGTTTTCAATGCACATCGATTTACACACCTGAAAATATGCTGGTAATTCGAGTGATTTGTCTCATAACAAACAAAAAGTGGACGATGGAGCAGCTAGACAGTTGCGCTGGAAAGAAAAGTCGTGTTTCAGACTAATCTTCCCAAGTGAACAACTTTCAAAACAAATCAAATTTTAGAACATTCTTACCGTTTGCTGTAACTACTTTTCTTAGCCCATGGCGATAAACTTTCAGATCTTTCTATTTCCTCAGCGTTCACATCTTAGACATCAGTCATTCCCCCTGAGCAGCAATGTTGGCTTTTCCTGGGAGATGAGATGTCATCTGAAATCAGTGCACACTAAAACCTTCCAATTTATCTTTTCCTCGGCGTTTACTACTAAAACGCCTATCGCGTTCAGTTAGCAGCCATTGTCAGCTCTTCCCGAGAACTTGGAGATTTTCTAAAACTGCTGCACACAACAAAACTTAAATTTCGCGATCTTCATTTACTTAAAACAAAATGGGGACCCTCAGTCGTAAAACCGGTTCCTTCGAAAGAATAACCGCAATTGCTATGTCACTGCGTCATCACTGCCTACACTGTCTGAAGATTTTGAATTGCCCTCACTTGGTGTTGATTGTGGGGGATCCGAAGGCGTCGAGCCCAACTCTGAATTTCTTCCGTCGTCGTGTTGTGAGCCTTGGGAACTCCGAGAGCTCAGGGATGAGGAACTACCGGTACTAGCCAGCCTTAATGCTTCTAAGTTTATTGGAAGCTCCTTCCCTCCTGGCTTCTTCCCTTTGAGGCACCGGTACCCTTTGTCTGAGGATGGCCCAGGTCGTGGTTGACCTGAACGGTCGGAAGTACCTGGTGGATGATACATTGGTAAATAGCCGGAATCTGAGGAACGATTAGACTCGGCTGAGCTTGGCCTGGTCCTGTGTGTTTCACGCCATACTGCAAGAAATCCGGGGGTATCTGATGCACAAAACTGTTCAACAGATACGCTACCAGATGGCATAACTTGCTGAGACGCTGTGACCGGGATAGGGCATCTGATTACTGGTATAAACAGTGGGTTTGTCGAGGCATTTCCCGAGTTTGATCTTGTTGGTTGTTGTTTTAGCTCTTGTTGTTGTTGCTGCTGTTGTTTTTGTTGTTGTTGTTGTTGTTGCTGTTCTTGGTATCCTTGAGGACGCTGTTGTTGTTGTTGTTGTTGTTTTCTATGCTGTTGCTGATGTTGCTGCTGCTGTCTGAGCAATGCTTGTTGTGGCCGTTGCTGTTGTTGTTGCTGTTCTTGGTATCCTTGAGGAGGCTGTTGTTGTTGTTGTTGTTGTTTTCTCTGCTGTTGTTGGTGCTGCTGCTGTCTGGGCCATGACTGTTGTGACTGCTGCTGTTCCAACAGTTGTTCAATGATTTTCTTTCTGGCACCACCCTGAGAGGTCGAAGGAGTTTGGGGTAAATTCTTTTTCGAGTTCGACTGGTCAAGACAACTCTTTTTCGGACCCGACTGTGAAGCTGTGGCATTTGAACTCCCAGACTGTGTCCCACTACTGGACAGAGAATCTGACACAGGCCTTTTACGTTCCCGAGACGCCAATCTGTGGAGAACAACTGTTTCGTCGTAGTTAAAACTTAACCTACTCATATGACTACTCATATCACTCTCTTGTGTCGGTTCTGGTTGACGTGCCTCTGTTGCTACCTCTGCTGGTAGTTCTAACGGCGTTTGTGACGAAGAGGGTACGTTTCTTTCTTCCGAAGACATTATTCGGTCAGTACCAGACGTCAAGGAACCGAAGACAGGGACTTTACGTACCTGGAATTTAATTCTGAAACCGTCATTTGAATCTTCGTAAACCGGCGTCTTTATAAGTTTGTAGCAAACTGGCTGATTTGAATCAGATGGTGAAGAGACAGGCACTTTTGGGGTATCCGTAGTTTCTTGTCGCGAGCTATCTTGTGCGGCTGTCTCTCGTGGAGTTGCATACTCATTAGACGGGCGGTCATGTTGCCTTGTGGTGTCCTGTGATGTTCCCTGCGGGTGACTTGTTCCAGTGTTTATACGTAACTTTGGCACTCTCAACCCACTCCTTGGAAAAACTGAGCCAGTAAATGATTGTGAGGATTCTGGAGATAAACTACTTGTAAGTGGTTCAAAGTTCACCTGTGTAAAAATTCCTGTACTTGATCGCGTTGGGGCCACAGTTACTCGTGGTGTCAGCGCTGGAAAATGTCTGCCCTCTGGCTGCTGGTTTTCTTCTGTCACTGACGGTAATATCGACACAAACTGTTCAGATGCAATATCGCCGGCAGTGGCCATTCCCGAGAAGCTGTCTGAATAAGCCCTTCTTTCTTGTTCCTCTGACAAGATTGGGCATACTGCTACTCTCCTGAATGCAGAGCAAGAAGAAGAGCTTATTGAGCTGTGACCATGACCTATCGGGATAGGTGGACTGTGAAATGAACACAATCCACCCTGGGATGCCTCTCTTTCAGCATTACTTGCCACTGGTGTGTTCTCAGGGGCTTAAACATTCTGAGAAGAGGAAAAGCCACTTGTCGGCTGAGGGATGTGAGTTTCTGCATGTGGTCGAATCGGTGAAAAACCATGCCGAAAAGATGATCTGTGTCGATGGGTCTGCCACTGAGCGTGCTGGCCTGTGTGTATAGATGGGGGGTCCGCTGGTTGTATTGGTCGAAACAAAGATGGAGGAATTGCTGGATTTTGGATGTACTCTCTTTGCCAATGCTCTCTAGGCAGATTCAGACCTGATAACTGGCCTGAGATGCCAGGATTTGACCAAGATAGTAGATCACGATTTAAATTCTGAGTGCTATGACGGAATGTGCCCGCAGGCAAGTGAGAAGATCCCGATGAAATCTCCCCAAATCCATGCTGACGGTAATATTCCATGTGCATTGCTTCATTCTGATCGCGATTGAAATCTCCAGTGCTATGGTGAAATGTGCCCGCTGGCAACTGACAAGATCCTGATGAAAACTCCCTCAGCCCATGCTGACGGTAATATTCCATTTGCATTTCTTCATATTGAGCCAAATCACTGGACTGTTGTCTCCTTCTATGATGTCCATCTGGGTCGCCAGTACAGGTAGCGCCTGCCCCTGACTGGAAAGTGTCGACAACTGCCCTAGCTCTCTTTTTCGGAGGAAGGTGCTGAGGTCCACCAAACTCTGGCGTGTGTGGCATTGGCCGGCGAAGTAGTCCACTAGGACCGGCTCCAATATTTGCTCCTTCAGTTTGTCGCTCCGTGGAGCTCATCTGACCTATGGGCATGGGCCTTGCACGAGTTACAGCTTCAAAAACATGATAGTCTCGCTCGTTTCTTCTTGCATGTAGTACTGATGACTGAAGTGTTTGCCCAGGGTTGCCTGTAACCGGTAGAGATCGTTGCTCCATTTCTTGTGTATGGAATAATTCTGTTTGGTCTTGGGAGATGGCTGAGGCGGAATGTAACCACTTGGCTGTACTCCTCTCCTCCATCTGCCTATTGCTTCGTGCCATTTTGAAACTTCCCGATCATCAGGATCTCTTCCGGGATTCATTGTAACCGCCACTCTCTGAAATTCTTCTGTATGTTCTTGTCTTCACACAAATTTCACAAACGTGAGACTCACAAGTCTAATCAAGAGTGGCTACAAACGCAACGATATAATAAAGCACTTATTCGAATACCTGACTGACAATATTTCTACATCAAATCACTCATCAGAAGTTTCAATGTAACTTCATCAATAATTTCAATGATAATGACAAAATTTTGACAGCATTCTCATCAATTTTAGAAACTGTAAACTAAAATCCATCGACCTGGGCAAAATCATTTTTCGAATTTGCATCCACTAACAAGTTTCCAGATTCAAGACTACAAATACACAGTTGTTTGACAGCAGCAATACCCACGTTGCTTTGTGAAAATCCATGGACTGCACGTGACATGAGTCTCTCAAAGTGTGTCAAAACAATTCTGTCATACTTTCAAGCGAAATCCATTTTCACACTTCGGTTCTCACATGCACACACCAAAATAAATCCCCCATGTCCTCAAAGCCAAAAGCCAAAAATATCCAACTTAAAAATACAAATTTAAAAGGCAAACAAAGTAAATCTTGAGCAAGCAGTGAGGTGCAGTGAGTTGTCAGGGATCTCTGGGTGACTGCTAACTACTCATCTTCATCTGTTACTGTTAGCACGTCTTTTGAAATCGCTCACAAGTTAACCAACCTGCTGGCGAGCTAACCTATTGTTAAGCATGTAGAAACTCATTCACTGTTATTCATCAGTGGTTTCATGTGAGGTTTTATGATAGAGCCACCGTAAAGACATTCCATAAAATGTGTTGACACATTTCTAAGCACTGCATCTCTGCCTATCGTCCTGACTAGATCTACATGCAGTTGTATTAATAAACAACAACAACAACACAAAAAATGGCAGACAAAAATCATGCTGAGAATGTTCTCTAAATCATGTGGATGTTGATTGCCTGTATAAAGGTGAAGTCTAGAACACAATATCAAAACTGATAGTACAGGAAAGCTCACACATGCTGTGAAGCTGGACTATTATCATTCTTTAGCAGTTTTGGAAACTTCCATGGCTGCAGTAATTAATTATAAGTTTCATGCTGACAAAACTTGTACCAACTGCCGAGAATGCTACAACAGATTTCCAACTTTGACCATCGATAGCCTTTGCGGGAAGAACTGTAAATTTTTATTTTCAAAAAGAAAAAAGTTCCAAAATATTTTGTGTGTATGTATGGGGGGGGGGGGGGAGGGAGGGGAGGGGGTCTAACTGGATCACTTCATAGCTAATTTCATGCAAGTTTTTCTGTCGTCATTTTGTGTTACAATTACACTATACAAAGAATTTTTTTTTTGGTAAGCCACACTATAAATGTTCAATTTTTCTTTTCTCTGGAACTCTTGTGACAACCAATCAAACATTGTCAACACGATGTGACATAAAATTATTTCAATACTGACACCCATTCCAAAGTACACATGCTCAACGTCCCTTTTTCATAATAAGCTGCAGCTGTACAATTTGTCTTCTTCAGGGAGTCCAGAGTTTGAGTTTCAGATTGAGTTTGGGTTTAAAGGAGAGATACCGACCACGCTGCGCCTTCCATGTTTGTTTTTTTTTTTCGTTACCTCACTTTGGGCTAGCCCCTGCCCTCAGATTCGTGTAAACAGGATCAAAAATGAAGTTAAATGTCTGGTGTGAAAAGGCCCGTACTATAGGCTATAATAAAGTTTATCTATATGAATTTTGTAATATATGATAAAAATATTTTCAATCAACCGATAGATTTCGGCTTCCTTCAGAAATGACAAGATGTGCTGCAGGTCCGCGTCAGGAAATAATTCTTTCATGGATCCGCCAGCCTGGAAGAGCACATCTTATTAGTTTACTGTTGTACACGGTGAAGAGACGTTTTGAAATCACACAGTTACAGTGTGTTTGACGTTTATTCTTAGGCCTAAGTCAAGCTTGCCTGCAGTGCTAGTGGACATTACTGTTCACTATAGGCTGATGACTGTTTTCAGTACCGACATTTTATTTTACTTGTCTGCATAACAAATTGGCCAGGATGGAAACACCATCGACAACAACAGCGACGACAAAAGTGACTATAGAAACATTGTCAGATGACTGTATTGGGTACAACATTTGCGCCTTCTCTTCTCACAAGTTCGCACTCTATTGATTCTCTCTGCGAATGTGCAATTCAGAGTCTGTACGTAATGGGGAAAAAAAACAAAAAACCTTAACGTCAACCACCCCCTAGCCTGCTTTCGACGTATTTGAATTCCCTGCTCCCTTCCCTCCTCTCCCTTGATTTTCTTCCATCTTCCGCACTGCCTGTCCTCCAGGTCTAAATGTGCAACAACTTAACAGGGTACGCAGTAATGTACTCAGTCATGAAAATGAAACATCGACGCTACCTCTTTCCTCCACTGTTCCCTTTCCCTCGTCCTTTGCAACAAGACTTTATTTCTCCAACCTCCTAACCTTTCATCGAAATGGATTCTATTAGCAGCAAAGAAAAACAAGAAAACATCAAATGGCAAATGTTAGGAAAGCACGTAATGGCCTCATTCAAAGCAGCTTGCTTATTACATGGTAAATCGAGCCGTTAAAAAGAAGGGAAAAAAACCGGTAGCGTGCATGCAAGTGTGTTGCGGTGAAGCAAAGAACCATTTGCCTTTAACGACATTTCTTTATAATCAGCGTTATTCCCTTCTATTGCCGAACTACGAGGAGAATATTGCGGTGGCGACTGTGTTTTATTGTTGGTTATTTTATGTCTGATGAGTTTTGATTTCGTTTGTTTTCGCGACGTAAAAGTCTGCATAAATTCAGAATGTAAACAGACTGACGAGGTTTACTGGAGACGATTGTCTACATACATACAGTGCGTAAACAGAGAGTGGCGTGGTTTTCGGAGGACTGTGGAGTGATGCACAGGAGTATCGAGACTCTTGGATAACAATTTTATTGAGCACCAGGTAAAACTGAATCATTGAGATGAAACAAATTGTAAGTTCTCGACATATCAATTTAGACAGCAAGATATTGGAAAATTGAATTGTTCGGCATCTTTGTTGGAGCGCCCGAACAAGGAGGGAAGGTGTGTGGTGGGGGGGGGGGGGGTGAATTTCACTCAAAAAGAGAGGGTGGGGAGATGGAATCTAAATATTAGAAATATAAGTAAATCCATCTAAATCCATCCATTCAAGTTTTATCAAGTGAAAGGGGGGGGGGGGGAGGGGGGGAGAGTACAGAATAATGTAATACTTGTGGAAAAATGAAAATCCATGAATATTATGATATAATATTCACCAAGATCTTAGCCAAATATTATTTTACATCTGGCCATGAACTATGCTAATTTTAACACACACACACACCAAAAAAATGCCCACCTTGACATTCAGGGGAGAGAAGGAAGATAGAACTTGGTAGTTCTTTGGCAAAAGTCGGTATATGCGATGTGTGGGAAACTGAAAATCTCGAAAATTAATTCATAAAAACATTTAGTCTGAACAAGATCTTGTTGGCTATGGAAATAAAATGCAGGCAGGATTTAAAGGAAAACCATAGTATGAAAAGTTCCTGTGATTATTATGTCCTTTTCCTATTAAAGCAAGTAATATGTTTCGTCATAGAATGCTTCCACCGATGAATGAGGAGTTGCGTGGAAACAAGTGAGCCGTCTACACCTGCCTGCGTTCCTTGCCTGCGAGTTCAGCACTCGTTCGCCTTCACTCCATTTCAGCTGTGTTCAGCACACAATGTGGTTGTTACTATTTTTAGATCAACGTTTACTCACCATATTTCGCCCCCCTCGCGCGTGCAACACTGGCCTGTTGGTCCCACGAACCGTGTTCAAAGCCCCCTATCCGCCTTCCTTCCCCCCTAACTTCACCACGCGCATGTGTCCGGTCTTCCGTTCCCTGTGTTTTTGACTGAGCACAAGTTGTTTAAATCTACGTTTCTATCAAAGACGGAGGGAAGACATTTACAGGAAGGGTAGGAGTGTTCCTGTATGCCTTTGCTAACTTTTAAGTCACTCTTAAATTCACTCACACACAACCACATTCATTCGTTCTCTAGTTAACAATACCCCTCTCCCCAGGCCGACGGCCTGTCCAGCACGGACGCAGATTAACAAATCAAATCGTGGTGCTCACCCCACTCACAATCTGGTCACTGTGGAAACTCAACCCGGTTGTCATCCGTGAAGCAAACCTTTCTTAACCCCAGGCCACTCTGGACAACAACTAATCTCCCTGACTGAACCGATTCTGGACCGCCGTTCCAATACCAATCATCATCCACACAGAGAGGAGACTCCGTGTCGTGACCGCGCCTCTTACAATACAGACAAAAGCCAGCAGATATTCAGCATTCAGCCCACTTCTTCTTCTTGTACCAGAATTCTTTATTTCGTTTGAAACAAGACAGTTTTGCTGTAAACAGAAAATCATTGCTTCACAGTATAAAATATTTTTCACTGAATCTATCTCTCTCTCTCTTCTCTCTCTCTCTCTCTCTCTCTCTCTCTCTGTTTGTCTGTCATCTAACTATTATTGATCCAATCATCCATCCGCCTATCTATCTATCTATCTATCTATCTATCTATCTATCTATCTATCTATCTATCTATCTATCTATCTATCTATCTATCTATCTATCTATCTATCTTTCTCTCTATTTATCTATCTATCTATCTATCAATCTATCGATGCGCCCTGTGATAGAACAGGACAATCGGAACTAGGTTAATGTCGTGGACGAGATGGCAGAGAGAGCTGGCGGTATTACGGCGGGGTCATTTCGCTGACTCACCACAGACCCTGCATGCATTTTCTTTCTCTTTTTCTCTCAAGTGGTGAGGAGGTTTAGGGGCTGTAGAGTACAACGTTTGCACTGCCACACATGGGCGGCGGCCGCTGCATCCCTCTGCACTAGGTGGTGGGCCGGGTTGGGCGAATGAGGGGTATGGAGGGAAAGAGATTCATAGAACCAATTATACCGCAAATCAAAGACATGCTGACTAGATTAGATACACAAGAACTCTGTAATGCAGTGGAACAAATAAGCAAAATGCGTACCTAATGTATCGTTCTGCACCTTTTACAGCACCCGGGTCATCCAGTTTTTACAGTATGGTTCATCCTACCCTATAATAATGTAATACATCCCAAGGCAGCAGCGGGAACATAAAAGTGGAAAACTACAATGTTTCAACGTTTAAAAGAAATAATAATCACTGTACTCGACACTTATCTAATAATGGTGTTCTTTTCCGTTTCTTAAAGACACCAACAGCTCCGTGTATTTCGCTCGCACATTGCTGTCATTGTATTTCGCCTGACATTGAAATTTCCTAAAATTATGGTGTTATTTCTTTGTTGTGTGTGACGTGGAAAAATTTCAAAAGTCGTTGCTGAGGTCGGTCGGCCATGTGTTTCAAACATGACTGTCAGGCCGTGCCATCTGCAAGTTTCAAGGTCCTGCGGTTTTGCGTTTCTCTGTAAAAGGTTCAACAGAAACCACCTGTAGTGGGAAGAACAGCCTGCATTAGATTACAACCAGTGAGTGTTTATTATATAATACAACGCTAGTTTTGCCTTTTACCCCATCATAACTCCTACCCAGGCATGAACTATCGAGTCAAAAAAAATTTAAGACTGTATAGAGGGCAATTAAGAACAAAACAAAATACAATGTAGTTACTTTTGGGCGAAAAAAAAAAAGTCTGCATGTGAAAATTGATCGCCTAACAAGTAACAGTCACCAGACTGATGGGTGGACTCATTAAAAAAAAAAGGATGGAAAGAATGGCAGAAATATGAATGACTAAGGCCTAAGGGGAATCATTATCCAAACTAATCAATCATTTTATTTGAATGTAAAGATGTTTGTCTGTTTACGACACACAGACACTCATCCTGAAAGTCAGCATACAATTAATGATAGTCATTAGATGTCGTTGTTCTTTAGAACTCCTGTTGACGCACATACTTTATTTGAATATTGTACTTTCTCACATTATATTTGAAAGGCATGCTTCTCGCCGGCTGCGTGAGATTCATAATGTAAGTACTTATAAGCCACATAAATTCCTTGAATCTCACGACAGCTAAAACAGGGGGAGCATCATTAATCACAGCGTTCGGTACTAAAAGGTGTGGCTACATAGTGACTAACTTGAACATAAAGTGTGCATTGACATGGAAATAGTTTTATAAGATGAATCCTTTAAGAATTAACCCACTTACATCCACACAAGTACAAGATATGAGGACAATGAGTTGGCTGTTCGTCAGCGATGTGTGAATGCTCACGTATCTGTTATCAAATCATAACCACTACGTCTCACAACTATCTAACCAATTAAAACAAGTTTGCGGTGGGAAAAAAATCTAAATATTTTTCAGTCCTTAAGAGCCCTGAGTGCCATGTACATAAAGAGCATTCAGGCACACAAAAAAAATTAAACGACTTTATGAAAGGAAACATTATCTTGCAGAGACAGAATTTTCTTGCTTGTGTCTGCGTGGTGTTCTATGAGCGCATAAGAATATTAACGAACGATGTGACTTTGAAGCTGAAGAATATTAATTTTTGTTTCACGACCACATCGAGGTTTAGCCTGAACATACCTAGGAAACAAAATACGAAAAGTAATTTTTTTCACTACGAACAACCTGGTCGTTGTATTTTCTTTTGTTTCTGCTGCTGGTAGGCAGCCAATGTGCATGACATTTCATCCATCCTGCAAAAGACCGAGCAAAGTTTGTGTACCACACCATGGTTTACTTGCATAATAATAATAGCGTATGAATTGTTAACGTTGCATTGCTATTCTAGCGAAATTGCGCTCTCGGGAAATTCGTCGGTTTGTATAGATGTAAGTGCCAGTGCTATCAAGCTGGTGTATATCAAACAATCACTCATCCTTTTAATTGACTTCGGGTCAACTGTGAACGTGCACGGGCTCCTCAGCTGGTGTTATTCATACAGTGCGTGCCAGCCATCCTAGATTTGGCGGTACCAAGTATGTGCGCCGGACAGTTGGTCCATCCGTCCATTCATCCATCCATCCACTGATTCATTCGATCTATACCTTCCCTCCACTCTCTGTTTTTACGTCTTCATTCCTGCTCCCCATGTTGTCTGTTACTCTACTTCCCAGCACATTGAGATAAAACATCTTCGTCTTCCTAGTCATCTCTCTTTCGACCTCTCCGCCACAGTGCCTAATTGCACAAATTGGCAACAAATTGGGAACTGACATGACAGATCACCAATTATTTGTTCGCCACCTGATATGCATAGAAGTATTTTTAACTTTTCAAGCTGTCAGCCAGAGTGTAACAGATGTGGCACTAAATGAAATACACTGAATATTATTTTCTTTCATTCACCCCTGTGACGATTTCTTCTTTGTCTTGTTCTGTCAGCTATTACTTATCTATCTCATCTCTCCCGTCCCCTCTCTTCCAATCCCACTTTCTCCCTCGGTTCAATCAATCTTTTCCACGGGCTCTGAAGATGTACGAAATGGACTGTCGGCTATTCAATATTATTTCCGATCAAATGTTTCACTTCCTGTTGTTTTGTAGGTGCTAAATGTATCTGGTCATATCAAAGCTATTTGAATTATTAATGCTGGACATAGTAATTGAAGTGTGGTCCCGGTGGTAAAAGGTGAGCCATTAAGATGATTGTCACAACCAATTCGTTACCATGGCAACCATCACCGTCCCTGGTAACTCCAGCTTATTTACATCAAGTTAACGTCACTTCCTTTCTTCAGTACATGTACAACCAAAGAGCATTTAAAATTGTATTCATATGACGTAAAAGTCTCAGGTTTCCATTTATCGCTGTTCCCATGCCCTGGCCAGTGTCGTCATCATGAGTTGAGAGCTCCCATTGTTGCATCTTGGCTAAAACCAACTGCTTGCCACATGGTGGTGGGGCGGGGCAGATCTATCCAAACCCCTTGTTGCTCTCTCCCATGTTTGGCTGAATTGACCGTTCCGATGCAGGACAGAAACAATTGAAGGGTTCTAATTCCAAATGCCTTAACACTCAGGTAATCCAAAAAGTGGGGGATCCACCTTCTGGGGATATTACAGGGCCGGTGTTTATTGGAGCATTCATCTGTGAAAAGGGAACCTAGCGACGTTGAATACCGAAAGTGTAACCCTAACCGATCGTGCGGGCTAAACCATTCATTTTTTTCACTCCCGGCTTTCAACGCCAGCATCACGCGTCCACGGCCTCAATTGCTACTCCTCAGTTTCAACTTGAATTGTGGCATGACCGGACAGCCTGTCAAGACTACGACGGGTATACGTTTCACTATAAGTGACAGGTATGTGAAGTTTAATAGAAAATGCTATATTCGAAACCTTCAAGCTCTGGGAGAAACGATCTTAACAAGCCACCCAGAGGTCGTTCGTTTTAAATGGAAGATAACTTGACTATGGATGATGCCAGTCGAGTGTATCGATACGTATCGTGCGAAAAAGAATATTATTATATATGGCATTTTTGTGATGGCTCACTCAAAGACACAGCATGGAAATGGGACCGAATTGTTGATGACGTCCATTAATATGCAGAACTAGATCCAGCTAGCGTACATCATCCCTGGCCATTCAACGTATGCTAATGTTAAAACTGTCATGAAGTTGTGTTAACAAAGCTATGGATATTTATAGCTTGTCAGCAAAATAATGTACCCACATTATTCCACAGCTGTATGAAAAGCTTTAAAAGCCTGGAGAGTTTCATTAAACCCATCTAAACTGTCCCGTTCATAATGTAGTAAAGAGGGGGATACTTCAGAATTCGGCAACCGCAGACAATAAAATAACAGACTCAGTGACGGGTGGATAGGTAAAAAATTTTATTCTGTAGAATAATGACTGAAAGGGCCAAATTTTCCACAAGGTCCGTGGTTAACGAGGTTAGTTCTCTTCTCAGGATGCTTACCTTTTAACCTTGAATAGGACCTAGCTGACAAGCTGCAGCATTTATTTATTTTTTTGGACACTGACACCAGGTCTTCAAAACATTATATTTCATATGTTCCTGTACATTTTTAAAGTGTGGGCAATGGAGTGGAACTAATGAACGCACTACGTGAAGTATGGAATCCTTTCTTCTAAATTTCTTTGTATTTCACATGTTCCTGCAAAAAAGTGGACAAGGGAGTGGGACTAATGAACACACTGCATGAGCTATGGAATCCTTTCTAAGCAAACTTTCGGTACCAGAATGTTCATTCAAAAAAGTTCCTTTCCCTCCCCAAAACACAGACACCATCCTAACTAAGGAGATTCGTTTGCTTGTTTTCACAGGCCCTATAGTTTGGCAAGGAGAAAATGGCAGCCCACAGAAAAATGTTTATGAGATAATTTATAGCTAGATAAAGTGGCAAACTACTGTACTGCATGTTGCAAAGGAGTTCATAACTCCGATTAACTCGAGAAATAAGGATCCCTTCGTCCATATTTGTTCATGAGAAATAAAGGCTGGGCAAAAAAAAAAAAAAGGCATTATGGAACACTTTTTTTTACCACCTTCTTACTTATATTTAAAAAAAAAAAATTCTCTCAACGCTATGGGGCTACAGAACTCTCCGACAAGCTTGTTCTTGTTGCATCAACTATGGCCTATTTAAACCGTTGTCCCATATTCAAGATAACATGCCACACCTCAATTTTCCTGCAATGAAAGAATGGTGGATTGCCCGTTCTAGATTATTACATGCTGGGAGAAACTAGGGGGATGTCTGAAACAATTCCGAGCGAAGGGAAGCAACTGAATATTGATGGTCCATTGTTGTCAATAGTTCCCTGCCCTTGTAAAGTGCTGGTGGAAGTGTGAGTAGATGGGATGTTCAATACTGTGGGTTGTTCTTGTTATTTTCTGGATCCTCCCCTCCGCCCCGCCCCTCCACATCACTCCCTTCCAATTCTTCTTCTTGGCCAATCCTTCGCCATTGTATTTATTTTAACAAGTAAAGAATCATAATATAAATATCTTACATTTATTTAGAATAAAATACAGTACGATAGAACACATTAAATAACGTAATCACATTTCCTTCAATGAATATTACTGGAGAGAAAAGTTACACAAAAACAACAGTAACTGTCAAAGAATTTTTGTTATTTTTTAATATTATCAATGACTATCACGAACTTTGTATCGTTGCCATTGCAACTTTTCACCCTCAAAATGGTGTCTCTCCCCCCCCCCCCCCGCCCCCCCTAACGTTATGTACATTCAGATCACCGACGGGCTTGGGCAGATCAAAGGGATGTTTTAATGACACAGAATTTCGATATTATTAATAATTTTGTTTGACAGTTCACTTGTCCATTCCCTACTGATGCCTCAGTGTGGCGTTGTATAATCGTTCTCTATAATATAGCAGGCCAACGGAAACCGACTCTAAATCAAAATCTATTCCATATAATCGATGAGATAACGCTTACATAAAGGCAGGTCGTCATCGTTTCGGTCCTACCCAATAACGGTGCCCTTTCCTTGCTCCACTTCATTAAGCAAATTAACTCTGCGCGTCGTGCAATGTCCAGAGTTTAATTAAAGGTCACAAGGCAATGGGGTTTCTGCTATGCTATCCTTTTAACGCGCATCGTGAATGCTTGCAGACAGCACTACAACGATCAGCACCAGTACTTGCAAAAAGAAGAAAAAAGGACCTACCACAAAAAAAGGAGGCGGGGGGGGGGGGAGCAAAAAAAAAAGGAAGGGGGTGGGTGGGTCCTTCGTTTTGTCAGATCTTAAGAGTTGAATTTTTCTATGAACCCCCAATTTCTTAACAGGGAAAATGCGCATTCTTTCACTTCCCATCTCCATCATTTTAACAAGGGTGTACATCTGCTGAAACTCCCCTCGAGACCGAACTCTCTCTCGAAAAGAAATGATAAATTTCTCCCTTATTAACAGGATGGAAATTTCTTGTGCAGCTTTTTTTTTTTTTTTTTGGAAAAGATTACAACAATTTTCAACCACATTCACATCCACCGACGTTATATTCTTTGCAAATTTTACCAATAGAACTGGAAGTTTTCTTTCAGAATTAAACAAAAACATGATCTAATATCAGCGTTGTGGTGAGCAGCAAATGAAAAGGGTCTGATACTGATAGCTTAGCTAGATTTCTGCATCCGGTTGTTAATTTCAGTTAACAATCAAATCAGTAGCAACGGGGTTGATAAATTTAAAACTATGTCCTCACACCGATGTCTCTGTTTACATGACTGTGAAAGAAATACAGAGAAAAGGGAGTTAGGAAGGGAGGTGAATTTGGTAAATACAAGGGTTAGCGTACATCGGGTACTATTTAGCAGCTTTTCCCAATTTAAATGAAGAGCATGGTCAAACTGTAAACATTCCAAAATGACAGCTGGCTTTAAACTGTTGGTCTGCCCAGTTTAACCTCTCATGAAATCCATTCAAACAGCTCAGCCCTGACAGCTCGCGTGAATTCAAAACAACCAAAGCAAACAGAATGTTTGAGCTCTCCTTGAATAAATAAAACGCAGCCAAATTTTAATTGTCACTCCACGGGCGCCAAGGGACTGAGCACGCGCAAACTGTGCACGTCACACTGTTTCCTTTCATCAAGAGTGAAGAGTGACTAGTGAATGGTACAACATTCTCTTCCTAAAAGCACACATATGAGTGCAGCGTATCATGTCAAGCATATTGGCCTAGACAACCCAGGCCCTGCAAAGCTGGTAACAGGCCCGGCCAGATTCGAATTGTAGCCCCCCCCTAAAATGTAAACCCCCCCCTCCCCCCCCCCTTTCCTCTTGCCCTTGACTTTCTTTTGAATATCAGTGTTTACAGAAACCCCTTCTCCTACACACACACTTTTTGCCTGCACTAGAGCGAGTAGTCCACCCCCCCCCCCCCCAAAATCGTAGTCTACCAGATGCCCCCATCCCCAACCCCCTAGCCTGATGCTACTTATTCAGGTTTTGAAAAGTAGTGATTAAACATTACCAGCCATTAAATTTTGTGAATGTCATTCATCAACTCTCAGGTGGTGGGAATGCGATGTTTCTTGCCTTATCACATTTTTCTAGGTAAAATTAATCATTTTAACCCTTTATCTATCGTACGTATAATATTGCTGGCTGGATCTTCATGTGGCGCTTCGAAATAATAAATGTCCGGCTTTGCAGGGTTGCACACTTTTTTTGTTTTGTTTAACCTGATGAAGGCCCTTCCTGATGGAAAGCTGGTGTACTGTAGTTTCTTCCATTTTCATTTACTTTGGAAAGCGTACCATGTAGTAATTATAGCTTTAGTAGTCCATAGCTTTAGCCGGATGAGGAACACAGCTTTAGTCGGGCACGCATTTCATGTTCTGAGTGTTAATTGCCGAGCTGCGCGTTAACTTTAAAAATATCCATCTGCGGGACTAACTCACAAGGAGGGAAGCCTCCCAACACCCCCCACCCCCCTTTCCGCTCACGGATACGTCTAAAGTAGCGTCCTCGAAATGACCATGGCTCTGTGTGCCTCAAATGAAACTCCTCCCTTCTCTTGTAATGTATTGTATGTTTTTCTTGTAGTTTGTTTATTACTCTGGGGTTATCAGAAATTACACAATTTTTACCCCGCATTCTAACTTTCACACTTTTTAGGCACTTATTTGAATCGAAAACATCAGTGTTCAATTGGGTGCCGATGATTCGTGCATGGC
The DNA here is from genome assembly GCA_963931925.1 of Onchidella celtica. Taxonomy (NCBI): domain Eukaryota; kingdom Metazoa; phylum Mollusca; class Gastropoda; order Systellommatophora; family Onchidiidae; genus Onchidella; species Onchidella celtica. The sequence goes on from OZ007567.1 coordinate 27,814,656, forward strand.
GCCGGCACTGACATGAAAGCTTCACATTCTGAATTTGTTGCAGCTTGCGTGTTTCATTTCTTTAATTAGTTTCCATGGCTGTGATGGTGGTCATGGTAATGGATGCTGAGCTCAGGAAAAAAAAATATATATGTAGGCCTACAATGTATTTCATTAGGAATAGGAAGGTACTTGTCGTTTTATTTCACCGAAGTGTGCAGTTGGCATTTTTTTTTTTTAAATTTCGGCTTGAAATGACGAGAACTGAAGGATCCATGGTATTCGTAGGCCTAAGAAAAAACTGGCTGTCGAAGAAACAAAAAGAAAGTGACAACTGTAATGAGAAAAAGAAATGTACGTACCTATTTGATTTCTAAATGGTTTTGTCTCTACCTCAAAATCTGTCAAATCCACACTTATTTACCCATTGTTTGCCTATCCATTTGTTTCTACTTTAGGAAGTACTCCTTGCCCCTTTTTCCTAAATATAAACTGTGACATAAATACCTAATGTTTTGAGAGAACGAAATACCCACACAAATGGTGAAATACACACACTAAACAAACCCAGGGGCGGCAATTCAAGGTTTTATCAAACACAAAGACAACATGCTGTCCCACATCACTTGACCTGCCCATTAACAACGATGTCACACCCGGGGGCTGGAGAGTTTCCCCCCTTCAATGCCCCTTGAGATGTCCAGGGACTTTGTGACTTATAGCTCAATCAATTACTCGACAATAGAGCACCTACGAGGTATGTCTCCTTAAGCACACAAAACTGCTGGAGTCTTAAGACAGCCATACACCGCTACAGCCATTCGCCCAGGTCAAAGCGTCCATTACAGGTCAAATTCGAAGTTATTTTTGTGTGTGTGAATTTTGGAGGGAGAGCTGGTGATTGTTAATTGGTTTGGTTCATGTTTAATTCAGTCACACGGACGTGCGAAGAGTTATTTTCATGGTTTTTATTTTCAAGTTTTCTGCTGGGAATGTTTCAGTCAATTCTTTTCCCACATAGAAAAAATGTAATGTAAAATTCCATGACTGCACGGGGCATGACATCTGCCTTGTAATATCTGTGCATCTGCGGTCACAGTTATTGGAAAGGACCCAATGTAATACATCCTCTAATACTGTGATTACAATAAAACCATTAATAACAACAACAGTACTGGGCTTTTCAGGTTTTCTGGAAATTATTTGGGTCCTACTGTGACTACCATTTCATTACAACTGTTTCTACGACTCACCATTATCTGCAGTGATTAACAAGACTTTAGATTTAAGTATTTTTTTTAACCACCAAAAAAGCAACAAACAAAAACAAAAAGAAAACAACAACAACAACAACAACAACAACAAAAAAACAATCAAACGCATTGACATTTTTCAGATACACAAAATACCACTTAAACGAGCCATTGAACTTTCTGAAAATGGCCCTAACTGCCCATACAAACACAGTGCCATCGAAAAAAATGAACATGAGCCACTGTGCTATGGATCAATCAAACTATTATTATTCTTAAAAATTTGAGGGGCCCCGGATTGTTTTCATAATAATGACTATATTGAAATGACTAATGTGCAGAGTTCCTGCATGGCCATCATGTTCCAGGGCGTGGAACCGTAGACAATAATACTGTTTCTGTAAATGCTAGTGTTCAAAAGTAAAGTCAAGCGTCAAAGTGTATAAAAATGTGTTACATCTTTGTAAAAAGCCTATTTTAAATGTAACATTTCTAAACTGGAAATCTTTCTCCCTCCTTATTTTTATGTAGCATTTCTTGTTATTTTGGGACGAAACAACCAAAACAAAAGTTGTATCAACATGAGGCCAGTACGAGTAAAATACGTATTTCAGCTTAATTGACGCAGAACAGTTACACTTTCTATGAAATGATGTGAATTGGGCGTGTCTTATTCCTTATAATTATTTTTGGGGAGATTGATCTTAAAACTCGTAACACACTGAAGGTAAAAATGGCATGGTAGAAGTGCGTAGATGTATACAAATGACATGGCTATATTCAAGGAGCTTAAAACACATCTGAGCTCCTTGGTTGTATTGCATACATGTGTATGTACATCTGACTGGTGCGAACGGAACCTCAGTTCCCGACAGACATGACACCCAAAATGAAAGTAATTTAGCAGGCAGCGCGGAACGACCACCAGGCCTCCCACCAAGCTGTTATTCCACAGCCAGGCTTTGCTTTGACCAGGTCGGTCATCAATACAGGAGAAACTATCAACCGGTCATGAAAGGTCCATGAGGTTGGGCTCTGGACCAATTTCATGATAAACCCGGGCACAGATCGGCGCAATTAAATATTCCGATTGCTCTACTGGCCTGCATATACGCAGGCTGAAGATACTGCCAGATCTTAAGAGTGAATCTGCAATTTCTATACGCCTCTTTCAGGTTTTAATATTATAATTTATTTTTAAAGTGAAGTGAAATCATAAACCTCAACAATGAAATTAATCACAACTGACTCCAAATTCTTTCTTCTCATTAAAAAGTAATAATTATGATAATAATCTGATATGCTAAATTTGCAACCACATCATGGAATCCTCATGTCTGAAATGAAATGTTTCTGATGTCTACATCAAAATCTCCGTGCTGTGCCGTTACGGACATAACCGTGTCAGTTGCAGCCCCCCCCCCCCCCTTGTAATTTTTCTTCTGGGAAATAAACCTTTGTCCTGTAGGTGAAATAAGCGCGCTAATTAGTGTTATCGTTATTGTGACTGGCGAATCTTCCACTGTAACCATCCGTTTGTTACTGTTGTTACTCCATCTTTATCATCCCCCGGTGACATTTTGTTTAATACCCCTTAAGCAGAAACTAAAATGTGGAAACACGAGTGAAATATCTATGAAATAATTATGTGTCACCATTCCATCTCTGGTGATTTTCGCAACTCCTTGCGGTGTAGTGCTGACTACGATACATGAAGTATCTAGCTACTTCCTCTGAGACTCCAGAGAAGTCTTTCGCCCTGCAGTGAAGCCAAGCAACTGATTGCGAAATACGCCAGCCGGAAGGTGATGGTTCGTCAACCGCCATTTACAAAGACAAAAATAAAAAAAATATTGCGCGTTGTCGTTTATCTTGAAAATGTTCAAAGCATTCTTTTTTAATGAGACAGCGTTTAATTTACATTCCGAAAGCTTCATTTTAATGGTTAGTGGCATAAGGTTTACGTAAATTCAGTAATAGGTAAACCAGAATGTCCGTAAAATTGCTTTTCTAACACCACTCGGCTATCGTGTGTTGAGTCACAGCAAAGACAGAATATAAGGCCGTATCTACCATTTTTGGTCAAAGTTTCACGTGCAAACACTGGTGTCTTCTGACTAATCACCAATTGTGAGCCAACCAAAATATACATAATTATTGATGGACAGGTTACCAAAAAACAAAGTTTTTGGGCACAAAGCTGGTAGATATGTTGACTCGCGGTCTAACAGGCCATTGACAGGCAGACAAACCGATGCCGTGCCGGAGAGACAAACAAAACGATTTTTGTTTTTTAAAAATGAACGAACTATTAATATTCTTAAATGTTGAGGGGCCCCGGATTGTTTTCATGATAAACATTGAAATGACTACTGTGCAGAGCTCCTGCATGGGCGCCATGTTCCAGGACGTGGAATTCTAAACAAAAATGAACGGATTGAGGAAAATTCGACGGAAGAACAGAGGAGCGAAAGGAGAGAAAATGTAAACAAAAGAAGAAGGAAGAAATCAGATAATTTATCAAACTGACCGAAGAACCCACTGGTGTTTCGGGTGGCAGAGATTCGTAAACAAGCACAACAAAAGTTATGACGGTAGAGACAAGCTATATGCATCAATCTTTAAACACCCGTGAGTCAGAACGGACAAAAGAGTGATGTCTTCATCGAACACTGCCCACAGACCAGGAAGACGGACAACACACAAGGGAACTACCCTGCAAGAGTGGGTATGCAGGGGAGAAAACTAAAGAAACATGCGTGAAATAGATGCAAGTGGGAACCTCTAGCTGGTAACTACCAATTGTAACTGAGTAAGAAGTACAATCAGTGGCAATGACCAGTACACCGAATCATTCAGTTATTTTCTTTAGTATTTATCGGCTTTTAAACAGAATGACACAACAACAACATTTTTTAAGAGATCTGTCTCCCACACAATAAGGCCGTCTTAAAAGGCTTCAAATAATTATTTCCCACCAATTAATGCTCATTTAAAATCAAGGCCAACAGCCTTAGTGTGAGGCCTTCGAGAAATATAGAATTTTGATCCTGTTCATTTGAAAACAGAATCTATTCAATGGCATACATGCTCACGTATACACAGTTTCCCACATTTTTTTCAGGAGCGTTATCCAAATAATTATAACATCAATAACGTTAGTGAAAGTCAAATACAGCTTGAATTATAATCATCAATACTCGTTCCGCGCTGCGTTTGGTCTATCTTGGACATGAATTGGATAGTGGAAAACAATATTCTGGCCTTTCCCTCTTCCTCCATCTTTTTCTTATTCCTATCTCACAATGATGAAAACTTCAGTGTCAGATAGCCGCTTATATCAGTATGTATTATAGATCTTTCTAAAGACAGGAAATGATCCTCTCCTATTTACGATGAAGACCGACGCAGTAATCAGAGTCAAGTTTGCTGGGTATAAATTTATGAGAGGACTAACCAAATAATTACTGTGGTCCGTCAGGCACTTGAACGATCTAAAGTGCCATGGACTTTTGGTATAAATCTGACACAAACACACACATACACACACACACGTACACGTACACCCCCCCCCCCACACACACACCCACAGCCATGCTTACATGGCTCCAGAAAGACATGCTTCTTCACTGCTGTGATCCTATCTATGATCCTGTAGGAGGAAATCTTATCCTGAATATAAGATCCAATGCTAAATCTTGGAAATTTAGATGTATTCTATTACCCTTAGGCATACCTGAGCCCCACCCTATCTTCGTATCACTATCAGCCCTTCCACTAGTTTCAGATTTCTGAGACTCTTCCACATGTCCACTCCCAACCCTCCCCAGTTTCTCTCTCCCCAGCAGCTCTGCGCAAAATGGCTGAGAGTAGACGGGTATCAGTGAAGACACCCACTCAGTTGATGATAGTTATTGTCTTCACTTCGCCAACTTTACCATTTTTCACCGCATTTGGTGCAATCAGTCAGACAAAACAAGTGCATTCGGAATAAGATCACACTGTCAGAAAAGCAAGGCATGCCAATAAATAATAGCCTTTCCCATCACAATAAAACCGGCACTCAATGTTGAAGAAAACGACGACAAAACACAAAATCCAAAATTTACCTGAAATATTATCATTACCAAGGCGTCCAAACCTTTTCCACTGTTGGATATTCCTTTCCTCTATTTTCTTTCTTTGAAGTTTAAAGAATAAAGTGATGCATTCTTTCAATGTTGTAAATTGTTTTCTATAGTTGAATTTTATGGAAAAACTGCGTGTTTCCACCTCATTCAGGCTAGACCGGTTCAGGCTGAGCTGGTCTTTTTCAAACCACATATTTGCATGCGTGTTTGTCTCTCATCTTCAAGCTCAATTTAAATCATAATGTTGGCCCTCATTTATTTATTCGAGGCAGATCGACAAAAATGTAATTGTCACTGTCAGGGACATTTTAAAGTTTGCTCCATTGCGGCACGCACTGTTGGTACTTGGTACGTGGTTTGAAAATTTAAGTGCGTGACCCCCCCCCCCCCCCCCCCAATATTTTCTAAACGTTTAAAAGAAGAAAAAAAACTCTTCTGTGAAATAGGAAGAAAGGCTCTGAAGGCAGCTCAACAGATCTACTAGGATATTAAAATACAAGAATTCAAAAGATTTGACATGAAGTAAAAGTCTGACCTGGTACAACTTTACACATGCACAAAAAGAGTGGCAAACAGAGCGTAAACTAGTGGGAATTGTCTGCTTGAAGCGCTCTTGACAAGCAAGTAAAGCAGGCAGATGGAGACGTATAGCGCAACAGGGGGTAGGGGTGGGGTCGGTGAGGTGTGGTGGTGTGATGTGGTGGGAGGATTTGACATGGGAGAGGGGGAGGGGGAGGGGGTGGGAGAGGAGAACATTGACATTCCAGGGAAGATGAGATTATTTACTTAGTTCTCGTTGACCCGAGCGTACATAGATAACCGGGCTAGGCTAGCGTGTCTCCCCTGCATACCTGAAAACTACCGCACATTTTGTACAGATCCCCTACACACCACCTGTGGACACAACTTCTCAACCACTGCACATTTTGCCCACTTTTCTGCTGCCGAACTTCGGTACATGCCAGGGGCAACCAAAAACTGCAACTTGTAATCACTTCTAACGCCAGGTACTTGAGAAATTGAGATGGTCAAATTTCCTGAATAGCTGGATAGCTTAGCAGAGACTCGACCAAATACCCTGTTACAGTTTCACTCATCAAATTTGTTTTCAGTAAACTCGGTGCACTGTTCGTGTGATCAAGGATAGCCTTAGAAGTGCGTCTCAGCCATGGGTACTTTCACTTGTATGTTTTCGTAGCACTTAAAGCTAAACCCAAACAGGCTTTGGGGAGAAACTCGGGTTTGGAAACCACGAAGAGGGAGGAGGAAGGGGCAAGAGGGCTACAAATCCTGCTTTGAGTTGCCGAGATTTTCTCCTCGTGGGTTCATTGCGACTTCAGGCGTAAGAGGGTCGCTTGTGCTAGACCATTAAGCTTTGTCAACACAGCGAGACATGAAGCGTCTACCCCAGCCCCTTTGCATTATACCAGAAGACAATGAAAACAAGCCACAATCACCAGGTTTTGTTTAAGACAGGCAATCCCTGTCTTCACAGGTTCTAGCATGCACGAACAGGCCAACTTGGATCTCCGCTAGGGCGTGCCAGGTATCTAAGTCACCCTGCAGAATGTCACTTAATGGTGTGTTCAGGTGTCACATTCCTCGTCTTGTCTCAGCGCCCCCACCCCCTATGCTAAAATTTGATCCGATTTCAATGTGCACTCTGTGATATGAAATTAATATTTTCCCTGCCTGCTTTTTTCAGAGTGTATTTCTGTTTCTAGAAAGCAAAAGACCTGACGTGCCATCTACTTGAATTATTTAATTATTTTTTTTTTTAAAAAAAGGAGAAGAAAGGACGTGTATTTTTTGCGCATGTTATGATCTGAAATTCAGTTAATTAATTTGTTGAGACATTCTGTTATCAATGTACACCTTTTCCTTCTCCATTTTCCAGTTTTTAAAGAAGTACCATACGATATAATCATGATCATGTGACATGAGCTTGTGTGCGAACAGGTGCGTATGTGTGGTGTTGTCACTTTGTTTCTGTTGTCTCGCAATGCTAAATTTATGATAATGTGATACATTTTTCAAATTTTTTTTCTTATCGACAGCAAATTTTTCCAAATTATTGATCTTACAATATCATCTTCACCATCCCGAGATACGGAATATAAATACATTCATAATGTAAGTAAGTCATTTTCTGAAAAGATTGTAATGACTGCGCGTTAAAAGCACTAGTGGATTCACAGATGTGTTGACTGAAAAACCTGAACTTGCATATTGGGTACTTGGTAGGTTCATGTCACCCAAAGTCTCCACACAGAGGCGAACAACAAAACCCCGGAACGAGACCGTTCTCTTTGATGTTTGGCCGGCTCAGGTAAAATTTCTCGTACCTAATTTTCACTTCCCATTCAAAGAGCACATAAATTTAATCTGTATGCTCTGTCCCCTGCGCGTAAAACCTTTTGCACACCGACAAAAACCTTCTCTGCCACAGATCTATTATCACAGAGTTAGAAACACTTGTTTACTTTGGGTCTCAGTGTAATACTGTCATTCAATAGAGTTCAGATTTACTGGATATCTGTATTTCTCTTCAATAAGGTATAAATTTTCTTTGAAAACGAGCCAATTATCCACCCGGCTTATCATAATGTGCAGGTTTTATCATAGTCGACCTTGGCTCCACACATAAACCAGTTTGGAGTGGCGGCGCTATCAACAGTCTCCACGAGTGACGCTGTATTCCATACGATTTCATTTTGCTCCAATTCATATTCATGTCATTTCAGTTAAACCTGTGCGTCTTTTTCCTTCTCTAATGTCAGCCCTACCCGTTCGCTGCCTTCCTATTATAATTTTGCTCCATTTATTTAATCTCGGTCGGCGCCTTCTGTATTTAGATTACTATTCAGACTGATTTTAATAAATAGGTTACGACAGTGTTTTGTGAAGAGCTGCGAAAGGTAGATATTTCAGTTGTACTGAGGTTAGCCGGCGGTACGTCAAACAAAAACCACGCCTTTTACGAAGGCGTATCATACTTGTTCCAAACCGGCTCACCTGTCAATAGTAATGGTTAAGAAAACATTATCAGTTATCATCCGTAAACTCTTTTTCTTATGTGTGATAGAGTTTTGTGTAAAAGATGATTCAGTAGTTTTGGATTGACCGAAATAACACCTAAAGCCTACCATTTACATCGATTTCAGTTCAGCCCATTTTCCAATCCTGTTTTCTTTCTAAAACAGCCATTATAGACTCAATACAGATGTTATGTTTCCAAAGGACACCAGTCTACATCATGTTATATTGTGTGCTCATTCGATCCTGGTCTCTATACTTACATGAATTATTGGGTTTACTAGGAAGTTTTGGCGTCCACGGCCACGCGCACAAAAAGTTTTGCAAATGTTGCCATTCATAAATCCAATTGGGGTTTAACAGTATTATTTTCTCTACGAACTGAATTTATGATGATAGGACGGTTGTGCAAGTCAGTTTACGAGAATGGAAATAAGGGCTGAGATTTGAAGAACTAGAGAAAGGAAAATGTAAAGGAAGTGCATAGGGAGGGGAGATATTCCCTCCCTATGCACTTTGCATAGGTAGGGAAGATAGTGTACAACGTCATTACTAAACGTGTGGAATTATTATTGGTCTAAATTTAGTGCATTTGATTTGAATCGCGAATTCGCGATATTAAATAGAATTAGTTGTCGGCGAGCAGGAGCTAATCGCGATTCGAGTCAGTCGACGACAGGAGGATATATGAATCAAAATCATTCGAATCAGTCGGCGAGTCAGCAAAGACAAGAGACAGAGGAACGGCCTAGACCGAGCTCAAAGCAAAACGTTGTGACAAAGGCTCGTTGCTCCATCGCCCACTCCGAGCAGGGGTCAAGATGGAAGCCCTCGTGGTGTGGCAGCATGGACTATAACGTAACCATGCGCTTACTGAACTTGTGGGGGGGGGGGGGAGGGGGGGTGTAATCGGTCGATTTCTTTATTCACCAAAATTGAAAAACAAACAAAATAAATCTGCGTGGACAATACTGAACTGGCAAGAAGCAAATATTAGCTTGAAATAGTTTCAAAATTTTTGTTTCTCCTCTCTTGTGTAATTTGTGGAGAATGAACTGAAATGTGAAGGGTTCGGTCGTCGAACTACTGCGTAGTCGAAGTTTCATCACTCCAGCCAGCAACTCTAATCCTCTGTGTAGGATGTTTGCATAAAGCAATGGCATCGTTCCCTCGTAGACCCGCTGTTGACAGCACTGACCGACGTCTGTTTGATGTAGGGAACCCACCCCTACGGTAATCCTACCTACTCTACGAGGATACCTTACACAAATACGTCGGATTGGCGTAGGGGTCCTGGCTGGGAAATTCCCTGGAATGCTTGACCTACAAGTGCCTCAACAAATTAAATACCTGTGTATCCTTCGTGTAGATGTGCTTTACTGTAGGCCTATTATGTTTTCCCAAGTAGGCAGGAAACAGCAGCTTGTTCCCCTTTCTCCTCTCCCAATAGATCCACTCTGGACTTTTCATAGGTGCCATGCTCAATTACAATAATACATGTAATTACATTCTACCTCTATGGGCTTAAAATTAAAGCCTATCAAATTCATTGTCCCCTCATACATGCATGTAAATTGAAGAAGCGTAAGAACAACAGAAAATCTATAGGGTCGCCTTTCTTCTTTCAGCTTTTTCTTTTTGCCATATTTTGACAGATGTAGGTTAGTTTTACTGTCGCCAATAGGTCGTAATGGGGATAGGCGCTGATTTGGCTTCCTACCGCCGGATGATGAGTGTGATACATGATCATTACCTATAATTATAATGTTTCATAGCTATCGCAAACAGAGCAGGCAAAGCACAGAAAGAAAGGAATATTTTCCCTTCCTAAGCAAAGTAGACTTATTACACAAGAAATATCTTCCCGACCTAAAAAATATGCAGAGACTAAAATATTTTCCTTGCCTAAGTTAAGTGAAGAGTCAAGAAATATCTTCTCTGCATGCACTTTGCACATAGGGATTGCATAGGCTGGGGATATCTTCCTTACCTATGCAAAGTGAATAGGCAGGGGATATCTTCCCTACCTATGCAAGGTGAATAGGTAGGGGAATGTCTTCCCTACCTATGCAAAGTGTATAGGTGGGGGATATCTTCCCTACCTATGCACTTCCAAATGTAAAATAAAGTTATTTTCGGTCGCTCTGTCTCTATTTATAGCTCATCTTCATAAAGGAATGTGAAGCGCTGCCCTACTTTACCACCCTAGCACAATACTTTAACGACACTATTGCCCATCTGTGAAGAACGCACGTCTCATTCATCGGAAGCAACAGGATTTATTTGACATTATTCTCTATCGGAGCCAAAACACCATAGCATTTATAAATAAACAACCGACACGACGAACACGCTATCAGCACCGGCAACGTACCACAGTTGGCAAATCTCAACAAGCAATCTCGTTTTAAGCACCAGACTTTCCGGACGCCACAGAACAATGGTGGTGATGGACTGACAACGTGTAAACCTCCACCAAACACAATCATTCTTTCAAACAAACCGACTCCATGCTTGGCTTGGTTTCGCCTCGCCAAAAATAACGATTGAAACCCGAACGCACAGATAATCATGGTTCGAAAGATCAAGATCAGATTGCCTTGCAAGTTGAATAGACCAAGCCGGCGTTACTACCGTAAAGCTCTGTAATTTGATCCGTCTCATGGCCAAGTTCGAAAAGAGACTACTAAAGGAAGCGTGAAAATTTTAAATATTTTCTCGATAATACTTTCCCCAAACATGTTCTCATTCTTTATGCATGAAAACATTGACAAGAGTAGGCTACAAAATTTGGGAGAGAAATCCCTAACAGGAAAATACGATCGCTGGAACAAGTAGGTAAAATAACACACACATAATCATAGACATTTAAAGGCAGTATAAATACAAAAATAATATCTTGATATTGAACCTTAACCGCCAGTTGGATGCCGTTTTTCAGTTTGAAAAAAAACATTAATGTGTACACCCAAACTATCTAGCATGCTCCACGTGGAAGGATCCCCAGACGACAACCCCTCAGATTTAGCAAGAGAACAGTGAAGAATTACACCGGTTTCAGTTGAATGCACCTGGCCCAATTCAGTGACTAAAAAATGATTGTTGTTCATAAGACATACGTCATCTGCATTTTTTTTTTTTTTTTTGCATTAAAGTGTGTGTATGCTTAATAACTTCATACAGCAAAGATTATTAAATGCCAAGTGTAATGACTGTCTCCGTCTTCCCAATTAGAAGACAAAGACATGTAATATGCAGTGACAATAATACATGATTGTAATAATCGTTTCTGTCGTTTACAAAAATGAAATTCTATGATTGTAAAGATGGGCCTTTGAAAACGTACTTTCAAAAAGGACGATCTTTGTGCATGTTTAGGAGCTGAACATATTAAGCTGTCTCTGTCTCTGTGTACAATCAGAAAAGATTTACGTGTTTTGAACAAGTTGCACAATAAATGACCTGTATGTGCTGACCGTTTGATTATATACAAGGTATCCGTAGTTCATCCGAACCATAAACGTAAACCTATCACAAGTGTTTTTGAATCAGTGTGAGATTTGTCATCGGGTAAAAATGACCATTCGGCTTGAATACACTCCTTACTCGAACACCACACGTTTTGATACTGCCAGATGCTGTGGCATCATGGCAATTTAAGAACTTTTTACTGCAGTGTACTGAGCGACTAGAGCGTGCCTATAAAATGAATTGAAATAAATGGAAGTCAGAACTTAAGATTCATTGACTGGCAAATCAGATGCTTTTTGTGTTGTTGTTTTTTGTTTTGTTTTGATTGTATATCCAGTTTCGTTCATTCTTCACTTGAAATATCATTTGAGAAGAAAGATTAAGATCGTAATGACAATCACCTGTGTCTGAAATGGCATACGAACCACATAAAAAAAATATAAAAAATTGTGTACGGTACTTAAACGACATGTTGTGGAAATTTTGGAAATTATGGAAATTCAACACCCAACACCGTGGTGCTTGCTCATTATCTTACAACCTTTACAAAGCAACACCACACCAGGATCTTTTTGATGACAGGGACCACATTTTATTACCAAAAAAAAAGTGTTAAAAAGGTTATGTAGTCCAGCAATGATTGGAGTTATAAACCAAAGAATAACAAAAAGAATCTAAAATCTAAACTTTAAGTAAGGACTAATACCACTAAAGAGACTAACAAATACTATAAAAGCCATTAATAACCATAAACCATAAACTATTAATGACCAAAACTATAAACTAATACCCAGCGCAGCCACGCCTACCGGCATCCCTGGCTCACTGCCTCATCCTTACAGTGAAGAAATCCAAAGCAATGGACACACATACAGTAAGCATATACATGATGTCATCAGTATGAATGGATTAATAGTTATACTGCAACATGTGTATAATCCACCTCACGTATCTCTCTCTCTCTCTCTCTCTCTCTCTCTCTCACACACACACACACACACACACACACACACACACACATACACACACATGACACTCAAGTAACTAGCTTCATACAATTTAGAGATATAGTCTACATGAACACAAGCCACAGAGGCCACATAATACCCGATGGTACCAGTCTCTACAGGCTTACTAATCACTTGAGCGTGACGCCATCTTCTCCAATAGTCCGTGTTGACATACAATAGTAACTCATGTTACATAACATAACAACAATAATAACAGTACCAAGACACAACTACCCTGATACTTGTGCCACTCTCTTCCATTACCATGGTCGCGTACGGGCATGATCTCATTATCGTCGCTGTCAGGATCATGTCATTACATCCATTCGCGCCATGCACATTCATACACTAGTGTACAATGACATTCCTTCTTACTATAGCATCCACTATCCATGGGTGGGCTGGCCTGACCCATTGACTTCATAAACGCCCCACAGAATTGGCTGCCTCCACATAGTAATCCACGCAGCGTAGCTCTGTACTAACACCTGTAACAATCGGGACAATATACTGCATAACACCTAGTCCCCATGCTTAATACGAAAATATTCAAGTGTACATGTACTAACTCACCAATGTGCACACCTGCTAAAAGATCCAATTCAATTATGCCTATCTATCGGTAATCCCATGAATCTTCCTAATTACGGTCGTTTTTCAATTTCAAACCACAGAAAGCTTCCACAGCATTCATATTATTTAACATTAAGTGTAGCATCAAACTCTTATAACAGCCAATCTTAAGTGGCCATAATATCTGTAACGAACCGCGTGCTTAAGTACTGATCATCCAGCCACACTATACAACATTGTAATCGTATAATAATATGTGATATTTATTTGTAATATTCACTGAAGAATAAATGAAATGCTTTAAGTATCAAAGAGGACAAAGTTATTGAGACCAACTCACCAGTTCTCAAGTGTCAGAACTGCACAACTTGGGACAAAGAAATAACACCGTCCTTTTGGTCTGAGAGTGCGGCCTGGCCTAGGAATGACGCTGTGCTCTGACTGACTAAACGAAATCATTATTTTTATGCAGCGCCAAACCTGCCTCACCTAATTGAGTTTGGGAATTCCACGACCTCGGGGGCACTCACGCCCATAAAGGATCCGGACACGCCCGAGGCGACTCACTCCGTGCAGGTATTCAAGCTATTAAAGTCCAAGCACCCAACACCCTCGGACACTCCTTCGGACCACCAAGATATTCGTGACACCGTCACATAATGATAATGTATCCTTATCCCTCTTCTCCTCTGATTGAAGTTCATAGTCCTCAGCTTTATTTTCATCTTATGAGTGAATTTTCGCCTTCTCTCTTTCCATGGACATCTAGAATTATTGGGCACATTAGCTTCGTATTGGATAGAGGGGAGATCATAGATCATAGCACAGATTACAAAGTTAATTTACTATTTTGAACAGACTGGGTGAATGTGAAGTAAGGTATCTAGTTTCAGGGGAAACATGTCACGAACGGTTAAAATATTCTAATCACCGAGACATTACTGAATCAGTATACCACGTATACTGTCGTAATTCGGATTTTGTCCAAAATTGACATTTTTGGCCAGTAATTGAGTTAATGTCGACCACACATTGTGTGGAAATGTCATGTTAATTACGACAAAAACAAAGAGATTATCTTAATTACAAAAAATGTCGTATCTCAAGCCCGACAAGATTGCACACGTATACTGTTGTAACTCATACTTACTACAGTATACGCGTGAGAATTTTTCTTCTACCATGTCGTTAGTCACAGATACGATAGCATTCGTCTTGAGAGTTTACCACCCAGCTACACACATCAAGAAGAACAGTGTAGACATACGACATGATGCTTTTAAAAATGTGAATGTTGTTAGACCAATGGACAAACTGTTGGTATTGACACTGTAATGCACCGCTTTTGGGGGCACACTGAATCACAAGTTGGACAGCAAAGAACTGAATACGATTGGGTTTCCAGTTTTATGGACATGTGAAACACACCTCTGGATTCTGTTTCGGTAATGTCACCCTGGTGACTATAAATCGGCAACAAGAGCCTTCTCTTTGGCCAAAATTTTACACTTTCTTTGTAACTTTAGAATTACTGTAGTGGAAGTTACTGATGTACTATTCGAATACTACTTTAAAAGATTCGATACTGCGAACTCCACGTACAGTAGTATAAGGAAATAGCCACTAATGGACTGAAATTTATAATATATCAATGTATCGATACCAAAACGGACCTTCCCCCCTAGCTTGGTTTTTGCAGACCTTTCCTAGTATTTTGATCATAGAGCATTCCGTCTTGCTGGCAGCTGAAGGAACCAACGTATTTTCTTCCACTTGAGACAAGATTTTTACTTGGGTCGACTGTTTTTACCAATTTCTGTAAGTATATTTTTGTTTAATTACTCGTAATTCTAAAGTGTTGTCTTAATTTAAGATCAATTATAGCTATTGAAATATTATTTTCATACCGTTTTTAAATTATGGTACGAAAACAAAACAAATGGATAATACTTTAGATCTGAAAGGATATGATGAATAAATTAACTACAGTGCAATGTATTTGTTCATCTCTCAGAACATTGCGTTGAAGGCTTTTGTTTTCTATCTTTAAAATTTTCTTCTGCAGAAAAATGTTCATCCGTGGTAGTGTGAATCAAGCCGCTGACATCTTTGAGAACAGAGGTCAGCAGTGCATTTGCAACTCTGTAGCAGCATTAGTGCACAGTGAAAAGAATTGTGTCACTTTGTGGAGCAGCAAAGACTTAGACCAGATTCTTTCTGAAGGAGACCTCTTACATTCAAAGCTGTTCAAATACAGTCAGACAAAGTACCCTGTTATTACAGACCTTCCTACCCATTTTGAAGTAAGTGACTTTGAAGTTAAAACCAGCATTACTGATTCATACACTGGGCTACTTTCAATGGTGAATGATTCTCCACCATATTTCACGTTTGATTCAGCTATTTCGAAAGTTAAGAGATTTGGAGTTGTGATTATTGGTCCGGCTACACCAGCATTTTCCTCGGCAATCATCACAGACGGAAACACGTACAATATCTTTGATCCTCATAGCAGAGATTGCAATGGGATGGCCTGTTCGGACGGAAAAGCAGTTCTTACAACTTTTACTTCCACGGAAGCACTCAAGGATTACTTTGAGAGGCTGTCGTCCTCTCTTGGCCTAGAATCGTGCCCTTTTGAAGTCACTCCTATCGACATCAATGTGTGTCAGGTAGACGGGCTCGCATTAAATTTTAATTCTCTCCAGCCAGAAGCACATGTTGCACCTGATAATTCTGATTCAGCAGATTCAGATGTTCCACTTGCATCGATCAAACGTACATTACAAACCAAGTATGCCAACGATTCAGACTCTGATGACGCTCCTCTTATTAACATTCAGAGAAAAACGTCTTTACGCAAAAGGACCACTCAGAGAGGTGATGTCATATTCAATAATTCCGACGAAGAGCTCCAACTGGACTTTATACTCTTGGGCTCTGACTCTGATAATGACCCTAACTATATTCCAAGCGAAGATGAATATTCTGATGGCGGTGACTGTGAAAAATCACCACGGACAACTCTTCAACCTTCTTCAACATCACCTCTTAAATATATGCAGGTGTCTGTTGACGCCATTCGCGTCATTGCTGGTGATTCCGACGCGAACGAATCTGCAGGCGTGAGTGTCTCTCAGACTTCCAATATTTTTTTGGACAATTGCTTGGCTGAACATGAAATGGTACCATTTGGCAATGATCAGAATAATCTAAGTGGCCTGGAATCTGCGGATATAACTAATTCTTCACTTCAGGAAGAAACATCAGATACTCCAAATGTGTCTATGGCGATAACTGATGAAATTGAAATGCAGCCAGATTCCATTGTCCCATCTTATTCAGAATCTGGAATGCAAGTCCGTGGCAGGAAAAGAAGAAGAAATGAAGAAAACTGGAAAGACAGCAAAAGAAAACGTGCAGTGAATCTGGGAGAGGCGTATGTCAACCGGAAAGGAAAGCAAGTGCCTAGAAAGACAATAAAGCCTGGATGTGGTGCAAGATGTAGATTGAAATGTCACGAGCGCATGGAAAATCAGCAAAGGGAGAACACTTTTCATTTCTTTTGGCGGACTGGAAGTCTTGATAAACGACGGATATACGTTTGCCAAAATGTCGACAAAAAAAACAAGAAGACCGGATCTGATTCATCAAGACGCAGTAAAAGTCTTGTCTACAATTTGACTATTGATGGATCTAAAACACCGGTTTGCAAGAACTTTTTCTTAGACACCCTTGGCATCAGTGAAAGGTTTGTGTCCACAGCATTTTCAAAGCTTGATGATGGTGGACATATTATTCAGGACATGAGAGGTAGGCACAGCAAGATGACGGAATCAAGGAGTGGTGAAAAGGAGCAAGTAAGACGACACATTCAATCTTTTCCTACTGTTGAGAGCCATTACTGTCGGAAGGACTCGCAACGAAGATACCTTGGTGCATCACTGAACTTAGCTACAATGTACCGCCTATACAAAGAACAAAGAAACCGAGAGGGGGCTATTCCTGTTTCTTCCACTGTGTATTGTGAGATTTTTAGAACAGAGTTCAATCTAGGATTTCACAATCCCAGCAAAGACCGCTGTGATTTTTGCGTTTCTTTTGAGAACATGTCCTCTGAAGAGAAAGAGGAAGAGCAACATCGTTTTGATGATCACCAAAGAAACAAAATTAAACTAAGAGAAAAGATGACAAAGGATAAGGAAGATAGTATTAAAGACCCTAGCAAGCTGTCTGTCTGCTTCGATCTTCAAGAAGTGCTGATGACTCCACACTCAACAGCATCAGTATTGTATTACAAACGAAAATTAAACACTTATAATTTATCACTTTATGATCTTGGAAGCCGACAGGCAGTTTGCAACGTGTGGCATGAAGGGGTGGCGGCCCGAGGGTCAAATGAAATAGGGTCGTGCGTGTTTGAGTATCTAAAAGGTGCGAGTGAGAGAGGCGTAGAGCATGTGACACTTTATTCTGATTCATGTGGGGGCCAAAATAGAAACAAATATTTCTTAACTATGCTTTGGTATTCACTGAACAAATTTGATTTTACAGAAATTGAGCACAATTTTTTTGTCAAGGGACATAGCAAGAATGAAAATGATAGCGTCCATGCTACGATTGAACGTGTGAGTAAGAATGTGGATGTATACACAACCCCTCAGTGGGCTGGAGTAATGAGCACTGCTAAACAAAGTAAGCCAAAATATATTGTGAATGAACTCGATGAAAGTAGATTCTTTGATTTTAAAGAAATTGCAAGGCATCTGAAAAACTTTGATCTTGACAACTGCAGACAGAAAGTCAGGTGGCTAAACATAAGATCAATGAAACTGACAAAACAAGAGCCAAACACTGTACACATCCTCTACGACTGCGATGGAGAATATCACCGTCTGAACTTATTGCAAAGAATAAGAAAGGCTCCAACAACTGTATCTTTCCAAAACATCAAACTTCCCATCCTTAACAATGGAAAGGGGCCTGGAATAGACAAAGACAAGTATGATGACTTGCAATTTCTATGCAGAACGGGAATTATTCCCAGAATCCATCACCAGTTTTTCAACTTGTTAAAACTCAAGACAAAGTGAGGACAGAAGCTTGGCCCATGCAGCGAATTCCACTTTGATCAAATCTCAGAATCATATTTCAATGTTTATCTACTACAGTGTATTTTCAACATTAGTTGTGATGTCAACTGGTTTTAAACTTTTAAAAATTATTTTTTCAATGCAATTGTACTGTGCCTTTTGTCTGTGTAACTTTTCAAAAGTGTGTAACAGTTTGAAATACAGAAAGCAACTTCCAGATTAGTGAAAGAAAGAGGTCGATGTATGCCAAATTGCCTACAGAAGGTTGTAACTCTGGGGCAATGTAGCATTTGCCACGCGTATAGAGTCGTAACTTGAAGATACGACAGTATACGTTCGGTTGAAGTAACAAGAATACAGTCGCAACTCAACTTACGACAGTGTACGTGTGTAAATATGAGGTGTATAAAATCGTATGTTTAATTACTCTTTTGTTAATTATAATTAATGATTTGTAATCAATATATCGGGTTTCCCATTGTTTATATAATTTACATTGTGAAAAATGGTCAATTTCAATTAAAATTTAAAAAACGCTACAGTTTTTTCTTTCTCCTGTAAAATTTGTGAAATGGTAGTTACGACAGTATACGTGGCGGCCCTCGTGATCAGGTAATGAAATATGAATACTCTGAGAAAGTTCAAGCCATGAAAGTTACTGATAACGAGACACAATGCTGGTCTCTTGACGGCAGAATATATGCCTACAAGTTGTGAAATGTCCACTGTCGCAGAAACCAAAAAGGGTTGTGAGAGAGAGAAATTACGGCCCTTGGTTGGTCACTTTTCACAGAAAGGCATGGATAATCAAGTCGGGACGCTAAGTCAGCCGCTTTCAGATGATGGATGTCAAGGAGCCGAGGGTTGTGTCACTGTAATCGTATAATGAATGTGCTGGGCATTAGATGTATCTAACCTGTCGTTTAGCAGCGCTGGACAAATTCATTTGCTAATGCTCCTCTCACACCTGTGTAAGGGAGAGCGTTGTGTTCGGTTTGCTGCCTGTCCAGTCGTCCGAATGAAATGAAAACAAACTGCATTTTAATATTGTGATACCTCTGTACACACTACACAAAGTTCCTTAGACATGAGTACTGTTCAGCTGTGAATCTCTTCATACCTCCAACTCCAAATTATCTGCATACAGTAATAGGATGTGGAAATCCTCAATGTTATGGAAAATTGAAGTTAAGTAACTTCCAGCTTTGGGGCTACAACACCTCTTCGGAAGAAATTGATTTGAATAGATTATATTTTCTGACTTTCATTATTTGATAATGAGGACGTCAGTAGCTTCTCTTTCTTCTCCCTTCATTTAAGCCGTCATTTTTCTGTTTCTTTTTCCTTTCATGAGATTTCATGCTAGCAGAATCTGTCCAGTCACGACATTGGCAAGGAAATGACCCCTACGGGTCACACGCTGACAAACAAAAATAAAATTAGTATACAAGTATACGCAGAGTTTGGTCATGTTATAGGGATTCACACTTTGCCGTGAAATAAGGAATGGGTGGTGCGAATCAATGAGAGCTAATTTAAGTAGGCTATGAATCATGTGACGTTACTTTCCTAGTTTAACTCAAAAACCTACTGACTATCAAGTTCGAACATTCGAAAGACTCCTTATCTGATCCTGTCCCATGCAGAAAACAAAATGTTATCAAATAAGGATAAAAAACGAACCACTTTCTTTAACAAAACATTAAAGTATCAAAACTGAAATTTCCAGTAAAATAATATGGTTTTACAGTTTTGAAGTTGTTGATGTAATGGAACATTAATACTCTTATTATTACTGTTTTTTAAATATGAACCTCTACCAAACTGATTCTTTCATATCTTATTACGATTGGTATACAATGAAAGGAGTCAAGGTGAACTCATTATAAAGTGCATATCATTCTACAGTATACCTTTATAAGAAAAGAATCTACGCCAAACTTTCGTATTTTACATCATGATATCTACACGGTGTAATATGACTACAGTGTAACTCTCAACAAGTAAAAGAAAGAATGAAACTCGGTGTAATAGTGTAAATAATATTGGAAAAGCAAACAAAATGAGACTAAATGTTAAATCACAGCTTCAAAATGAAATTCCCCTACAGAACTATAATTCATATTTTCTAAGCGGGAACTATACAGATGACAAAGCAACAAAAAAGCTCCCCTACCAGCCTTCTACCAATAAGAAAAGATATTAATCGGCCAAAGCAGTGTTCAGGTCGCGTCCATAATCTATCCGATCGTTATAGAACAGAACAACGGAACTAATGTTCGTAATCAAATAAAACAAACATCAGAATCAACCTACAGCTGTACCATGAAATGAATTAAATTTTCTGTAATCCTACCATTCACTCATCCATCCTCTTATCCATCCTTCCATCCACTCATTTACCCTCCAGCTATCCACCCACCCATCTTTCCGTCCATCCATCCATCCATCCATCCATCCATCCATCCATCCATCCGTCCATCCATCCATCCACCCACCCACCCACCCATCCATCCATCCATCCACCCATCCATCCATCCACCCACCCATCCATCCACCAGGCGTAATACTTTTTTAAAAAAAGTCTCCTTTATAAATACATAATTATATATATATATCTAATTTAGACACCTCAACCCCCACCCCCACCTCATCCCTCAAATCCTCTTATAGTCTGTTTACCAATAGTTGCTTTTAAGGCATAAAATATAGCCTTGCGTATACGCGTAAACATATAGGCAAACACATGGACAAACGTATACACAGATTGAGTTCGGTGGACCCCTGTTTTAACTTCAGCTGTAAAATCATTTCATTACAAGGCGAGCTGTGCCTAATCAGGTGACACCAGAAAGTCTTCAGATAATTATTACACAGTCTCTACAAATGCAAAATGTCGCCGAAAAGGCGGCGAAAGGATCAGTTGTTATTTCAGTTAATAATCAAAGTGGTACCTCAGTTTTGCCGAATGACAATCTGACGTACAAATGGGATGGAAGACGTTCTGAATCCCACCAAAAATAATTTCAAGAAGAGTCAAATAATATAATGTTAAAAGTATACCATTTTTGGGGGGTTCACCGGATTTTCTTTTTTTTTCTTTGCTCTGACAATTAAGCAACAAACTAATCAAGCAATATGAAACAATGCATTTTTTAAGGTTGCATGAAGAGGCCATATTTTCACGTCAGGCTAGGCTTAAATTTATTAGGGAAAAAAAAAAGTAAGTTGGAGAAATGAAAACACTAAAAACTATTGTGAGAGACGATACATGAACATGAGTATCACAAGAAATGCCTTCATTCGTATAGATAATTATAGTAGGTGAAGTGAATAAGTGGACGCCACCAATCATACATGGTATTTGGGGTGTGTCTTGGTTAAGCGCCAGATGCTGAAAACTGACGAGTTAGAAACTGGGTGACATAGCATTTATAAAATGCCGATAGAACCAAAGGAAACGAAAAACAAGTAACTAAGTAAAAGGCTTGAATTGAAAATAAGTTGACAAAAGCAACGACAAAACAAACCAAACGGTCCCTGGAAAACACTATACACACGTGATTTCGAAGACAGGACTGGTCAGCATTAACATTTTTTGAAAATTTTCAATTATGCGTGATCCTCACAGAACTTTGACAATTTCCACTGATAAAATAATATTAGATTATAACTGATAAATGATAAATACAAATGTGTTGAAACCATATTCATAATTTAATTTATATGCCTTGTTAAATAAATTGACAAATAAATATATAAATAAATGTTTCAAATACGTAAATATTAATTTCAGAAATTACTTTTAAACAAGATAAATAAATGCAGGCAAATGATAACTGATAGTATTTAAATGAACATAAAGAAATAAAACTATAAGATTTCCCCATCTCCTGTGATGCAAAAGAAAACAGCACACAAAATCAACTTACACCTGCAGGATATGATAGTAATTGTAGTATTTATAATCAAAGACAGCATAAATTGTTTGTTTCTAGGAGTATAGGTAGGATCCCTCTGGGATACACATAAATTACGGGTATACGAATAAAATAGATATGTGATTTTGGTAAGGATGTTCGTACAGGCATTGAAGAAAAGTACCTGCATGGGAGCTAACCGTTGCAGTAGTGTATTCCTCTCAACTGCACACGTTTAAACCATTTAGCTGAAATTAAACATGGACATAAATAAGGATTCAGTCAGTGAAACATGGACACAGGAGTTAGTCAGTGAAACCATAAAAGCTGAAAAAAGAGAGATGGAGCGTGGAGCAGATGCAAAGAGCCGATTTTCAAGGCCCACAGCCACTTGAGACATGATGTGCCATATTATATTAAAGTGTAATACTGTGTCGTTTATATAACTATAAGAGTGTTAATAATTATCTCAGTTATACATGCATGAACATAAGAACCCACTAAACGGAGGGGGGGGGGAGGGGGATGGCTGTTGCTAGGGGACCGTAGTATGTTACATAGTAAGCTATAGATGAGCAGTGAATACAACTCGGTATTTTCTTTATTCGGCTTTGTAATCAGACTACGGTTCCGTAACAACATTCCCCCAAAGAAAAGAAGACAGGGATTAAGATGCAGACGGTTTCGAAAAAGGAGCAATTTTCCTCTTCAGGGGAGGTTTACAACTCCTCTTCTCCTCAAAGTTCAATGTAGAAAAATGATAAAACCACCACAAAGTGACTTAAATCTGGCCCACACGAGCAGTAAATGTACAAACATTTCAAATCATCAGTCCTCTTTCCTTGTTTTCGCCTTGCCAGTTTGTTCTTTTCTTTTTTATTCCCACTGAGGTAATTATATACAGTAACTTACATCAGATTTTACAATGGATATTCTTGAAAATTTTGTAATGCTTGTGTCAGGGTTAGTCTTGTAATTGTCGTGCTGGGTCACGACTTGTTTTTTTTGTCACGGTTTCGTTGATTTTAACCAGCGGAAATGTCCTTGAACTGTTTTCGTGAACAGTTTGTTTTGTAACGCTTTTTCTTAGAGATGGAAAGAAAGTGGGGCAAGATAGAATAAATGGATAAATTAGCAGTGACGGTGCAGTTCTCGACCCCGTGATTTTGATGAACTCTAACAGGGGTGAGAAAAGGGAGATAGTAAATTCGTACATAAAACGTAGAGGGTTTAGAGACTTTAGGAAGGGTTTTGACATGTTAAGTTGCAGCCGGCCGCACAGTATATAAGCGCAGCCATTCCTATGTTTGAACACTCCATGCAGAAATATCCATCTGTGCAGGCGGTCGGCGGGATTCTGCCAGAAGAATCAGAAGACTGTAATATTCATGTCTATGTCCTTTATAGACACTGAAATGAGACCATACGCTATTTGTGAGAATTATCCACTGCTGTTATCTACGGTTCCCTGATTTCTGATCAGGGACCAAGTGTAAGTGTCTGCCTGTTGATTCAACAATGAACGTGAAGCTGACCTTAATTTTCCAGTAGGAGTGCTACCGAAGAATGCAAGACTTCCATGTACATTAGCTTGCAACTAGATCTAGCATGAATGTCTGGTATACACATTTGTAAATTGAAATTGATGTGTCTGGATGAGGCTGGGGATTGCCAGCCCATCCTAGAGCAGATCTAGATCTAACTTAACTACGTCAGTTTGTATTGACGAGTTTGATCCATTATAAGCGGTAGGCACAAATAACTGAGATAACATTGTCGTCTGAGACATTAGAATATTATTTGTTAGATAGTAGATAAGTAATACTTAAATTGTGAGTGAGACAGAATGATATAATCTTTTAGGAATCTAGAGGAGACTTCTAGTGACATATTATTGAA
Source organism: Onchidella celtica (assembly GCA_963931925.1). Classification (NCBI taxonomy): domain Eukaryota; kingdom Metazoa; phylum Mollusca; class Gastropoda; order Systellommatophora; family Onchidiidae; genus Onchidella; species Onchidella celtica. Next base: position 27,839,020 of record OZ007567.1, read on the forward strand.
TTTTCATTTGATGCTGCTGATGTTGTCTTTTTAATATGTAAGAGCTAGACGAAATTGTTAGGGAATAATAAGTAAATAAATTTGTGGCCCTGCAGGTCTGTTGATACAAAAATTCAGATTGTTATTAGTATGTAGCATGGTATGAAAGTGTAATTCCTAAATACCTCTCGATTTTTAAATGCAGTCGTAACACCTATAATTCCTTAATACCCAACTCGTAACACTGGAGAGGGAAACCTTAAAGAACTTAAATAACGCCATGCCATTTAGGTAAATTATTCTAAAATCTATTGCATTTTATCCCATTATTTAATATTGTATTCTTGTAACATTGTGTTTTCAGGTCCTTTTATTATAGATTATAGGCAATTTGTATTAATTTAACATTTTGCTTCAATTTCATATGGTGAACTCATCATCCCATTGACCCGACGACACCGGCGAGGGACACCATCCACCGTACAGATCTACCTGAGACAGAAACGCATTTTTTTGGGCTTGGAACAAGCTATGGTTTGAGGATATCTACCATCTGAATTCCTCAAAAAGAAAGATAAGTGAACCATCTATTTGACAGTCTTGAGGAGGGCGAGGTACTTTCCGCTCTGTGTTCCAGGCTATTTTCCATTTACTATATGTTTAGTTTAAGAGCGGGAGGTTGGTTGGGGTCATAGTTTAGCATATCTTCTTTGCCATTTCGAAGGATATTGGAGTGCCTTGGTGGCTATTGATAACTCGGGGGGATTTGCTTTACTGTGAATAGTTCTATTAGGGATCCATTATTCGTATAGATTGTGGCGTTTCTTTTCCTTCCTTACATTTTTTAGGAAGATGTCTCTCCTGTCTTTTTCTTAAACTTTCTGTAAAATAGGTTAGGACTTGTAGGGTCTGTTATCGTTCGTCTTTTTTTGTGAGTTAGCGTCCTGTTTATTGTATTTCTTTTTGCTTCCTTATAAACTTTAAACTAGTATACTAATATTGCTATGATTTACAATATATGCCTGAAGTATTTCACGTGCTAAAACCACGTTGAATTTTAATCTGGATTATTGACATTAAGTGAATTATTAGAACCCGTGCAGTTAATACTGCCAGTTCTGGGTTAGGGTGATATAACCGATCTCGTTTTAACATTGACGAGCCCCCGAGAGGGCAGTACTAGGCTGCATAGGGAAGTGACTTTTTTTTTGGAGTAGGGTTATGTGGTGAATATTGGTGTTATTTTCGGCTGAACGGCCGCCCGAGGAGCAAAGAGTTTATTGTCTCATGGGACTTGTTCGTATCAGTATTGAGGTAATGTCATTATAAAAGACACGTGGTATGTTGAGAGAGAGAGAGAGTTGAACCTTCTTACAGGCATTGTAAGCCCCACAGGGCAGTGTAAGGCCTCAGGGCAGTGTAAGGCCGCAGGCAGTGTAAGACGCGGAGACGCAGTATAAGACCTATGGGCAGTGTAAGGCCGCAGGCAGTGTAAGACCGACGGGCAGTGTAAGACCGACCGGTAAGACAGGAATTTTCGCGTTTTGAGAGTTTTTCCAGTGCTAACAGAGTACACTGATTCGTCGCGTTGAGAGAGAGATATATTTTTGCAGTGGTAACAGAGGACACTGCTTGTTCGCGTTTTTGAGAGTTTTTTGCAGTGGTAACAGAGGACACTGCTTGTTCGCGTTTTTGAGAGTTTTTTGCAGTGGTAACAGAGGACACTGCGTTGTCGCGTTTTAAGTTGTGGAGAAGAGTGGTTTTTTTTATACAACTGATTATGTCTTAGGCTGTCCGCGTTCCGTGGACCAGCTAACGTAATGCCAGATATGACTATATACCGAGATGACTGTGACACTTGACGTGTGCATGGCTTGCGTAAAGCGCATTTAATTAACTAGCTATCGCCTCGTGCCATCTCATCTATACCGGATTAGATACGGAGATTAAATAAATTAAATCATATTGTTATTAAATTGAGAAAGTTCTATACTATTGTTGCATTTAAGGCAGCACCACGCGAGTTTGAAATGTAAACGTTAAGCTAATTAACTTTTCGCCGTTTTATTTCGGCTTCATGATACGGAAATCCGTTGTACGACAGACCCACAATTTCATTACTCTATTACAGAGTCTGTCTTATATTGGGGTTGGATAGTGCTTGTCCCCCTCAATTCTAGACGGTGGATGGATTCACATTTATCTTGTTCATTACTTTATGAACCAGTTTTACAATCCTTTTTTGTGAATATCCTCTTTCCACCAGCGTCATTCCGGACTGTGACCTGAACTTCTGACAAACCTGACGCCCTTGTCAGCGGGTCAATGAGATGGAGACATGGCAAACCAAGCTACCAGAGCTACTGCTGCCATTGGATACCACAGTATTTTAATTAACAATATATTGTGTGTGAATGTGTATATAAGCAACAATTATGTGTGTTGACTAGATAATTATGAGCCTATTCCTTCAGTAAGGCTTCATTGTTTGATAATAGTTATACTTTAATCCAGCAGTATACAGTGATATACTCAGTTGTTATTATAGATGTTCCTGAGAAGTTTGATTGGGTGCACTAAGAATGTTTCGATAGAATAGATTCTATAGAACGTGACATCAATAATTGTATGCTTTTTGTCCATCCAATATGCACGTTCTTAGTTAGATTTTTTTTGTCCTCAAGCTTAAGGCTCGTTTTCTACAGTACTACTTAAGCCCCTACCACAATAACTTTGGGATTTCTTGGATCCTATCGTGTAAATTTTTCTTAAAATTTTCACTGGGGTGGGGGATGTCAGGGTTAGTCTTGTAATTGTCGTGCTGGGTCACGACTTGTTTTTTTTGTCACGGTTTCGTTGATTTTAACCAGCGGAAATGTCCTTGAACTGTTTTCGTGAACAGTTTGTTTTGTAACGCTTTTTCTTAGAGATGGAAAGAAAGTGGGGCAAGATAGAATAAATGGATAAATTAGCAGTGACGGTGCAGTTCTCGACCCCGTGATTTTGATGAACTCTAACAGGGGTGAGAAAAGGGAGATAGTAAATTCGTACATAAAACGTAGAGGGTTTAGAGACTTTAGGAAGGGTTTTGACATGTTAAGTTGCAGCCGGCCGCACAGTATATAAGCGCAGCCATTCCTATGTTTGAACACTCCATGCAGAAATATCCATCTGTGCAGGCGGTCGGCGGGATTCTGCCAGAAGAATCAGAAGACTGTAATATTCATGTCTATGTCCTTTATAGACACTGAAATGAGACCATACGCTATTTGTGAGAATTATCCACTGCTGTTATCTACGGTTCCCTGATTTCTGATCAGGGACCAAGTGTAAGTGTCTGCCTGTTGATTCAACAATGAACGTGAAGCTGACCTTAATTTTCCAGTAGGAGTGCTACCGAAGAATGCAAGACTTCCATGTACATTAGCTTGCAACTAGATCTAGCATGAATGTCTGGTATACACATTTGTAAATTGAAATTGATGTGTCTGGATGAGGCTGGGGATTGCCAGCCCATCCTAGAGCAGGTCTAGATCTAACTTAACTACGTCAGTTTGTATTGACGAGTTTGATCCATTATAAGCGGTAGGCACAAATAACTGAGATAACATTGTCGTCTGAGACATTAGAATATTATTTGTTAGATAGTAGATAAGTAATACTTAAATTGTGAGTGAGACAGAATGATATAATCTTTTAGGAATCTAGAGGAGACTTCTAGTGACATATTATTGAATTTTCATTTGATGCTGCTGATGTTGTCTTTTTAATATGTAAGAGCTAGACGAAATTGTTAGGGAATAATAAGTAAATAAATTTGTGGCCCTGCAGGTCTGTTGATACAAAATTCAGATTGTTATTAGTATGTGGCATGGTATGAAAGTGTAATTCCTAAATACCTCTCGATTTTTAAATGCAGTCGTAACACCTATAATTCCTTAATACCCAACTCGTAACAGCTTGAAGCAATTGACAATGCCAAAATAAATAAATAAACCGTTCTAACTTTTTTCATGATACCTCTCAGATCTGTAAGCCTGGAGAGGTTCTCATATTAACAGCACGCACTTAATTATGCTGATCTTTCATTATGCCTGTAAAATTTCCTCTTTTTTTTCTATTTAGCGATGCTTCCTCCAAGTACAGAATTCCGTAAAGGCTGTGTTTATACATTATGATTTCACGTTTGCTTCATTACTTCATATAGATCTATCCCTTCCTGTTTACACAAACAAACGGATGAGCAGTGAATATAACTCGGTATTTTCTTTATCCAGCTTTGTAATCAGACTACGGTTCCGTAACAACATTCCCCCAAAGAATAGAAGACAGAGATTAAGATGCAGTCGGTTTCTGGCTGTCCAGATATTTTAATTGGCATTAAACCCGAGAGAGAATGAAAAAAAAAAAAGAGGAGACTACTTCCGCAATTCCTAGTATTCCTATTGTAATTCTGAGAGAAAGAGATCGCGGGAGAGAAAGAGGGGGGAGAGACAGACAGACAGACAGAGAAGGAGAGAGCGAGAAAGAGAGGGAGAGACAGACAGACAGATAGAGAGAGAGAAAAAGTGAGAGAGAGGAGACAGAGAGAGAAAGAGAGAGCGGAGAGAGATAGACAGACAGACAAACACACACAGGGAAAGAGAGAGAGAGAGAGAAGAGAGAGATAGACAGACAAAGACAGAGAGAGAGAAGGGGGAGGGGGGGGAGGTGTAGGTTACTTCAGGAAACACGATATCAAATTACACGCCCTGAAAACTTCTCACCTTACGATCTGTCACCTCAGCCGTGGGAAATAATTATAGAACATGCTTCGATTAACATTTTCTCATCATTGCCTCCGCCGACCTTTGTAAGCTGCATTTTATTACACACAGACGAAAGACCTCGCTGGGATTTTGCATCATACACGGGAAGATGACACGTGTGTCTGAGCAACATTTTAAAAAACCGATAAATATATTATTTAGCTGCCTGTTGATGCCACCGATGGCATCTCTGACTGAGACTAATAATTCAGTAGTGTAATGATCTGAAAATAACCAGGAAATTGGTTTGGGAAAGATTGAAATATGGTATTCAGTGCCTTGGTAGACAAACATTTTCTTTATCTGACTATCCGTACAATGAAAACTGAACCCTATAAGTTGTGTTCAAATGAATATCATGCATGATAAACAGCGGTGACCACAAGAATAAAATAAAGTTCAAGTTCAAGTTTAGTTTATTATAGGCCTGGCGGCCAATTCAAAACACACAAGAATCATGTGAACAATCTTAGAAAACAGTAAACAAACAAACAAACAGACAAAAAGCATGATCGTTCACTCTCTCCGCTCCCTGCAGCATTTATACACTTACTTATTATAGTATACAGTCAAATACAGCTTGTAATTGCCAGCAACAGTCAACAAGTAAACTAATACAAACTGAACCTCTATAATTATGTCTCATCTTATTTTTGGGCAATGTGTCATAAAATTCCTTATTTTCTCAATGTTCACTTGACTATAAGCGCTGTTTTTGAGAGAAGAGAGAGAGGGGGAAAGAGTGAGACACAGTAAGAGAGACAGAGTGAGAAAGAGAGAGAAAGGGGGAGAGAGACACCACACATAAAGAGAAAGGGAGAGAGACAGGGGAGAGAAAGAGAGAAAGGGGGAGAGACACACACACATAAAGAGAAAGAGAGAGGCAGGGGAGAAAAAGAGAGAGAAAGGGGGACAGAGACACACACATAAAGAGAAAGAGAGAGTCGGAGGAGGGAAAGGGGGACAGAGACACACACATAAAGAGAAAGAGAGAGTCGGAGGAGGGAAAGGGGGACAGAGACACACACATAAAGAGAAAGAGAGAGTCGGAGGAGGGAAAGGGGGACAGAGACACACACATAAAGAGAAAGAGAGAGTCGGAGGAGGGAAAGGGGGACAGAGACACACACATAAAGAGAAAGAGAGAGTCGGAGGAGGGAAAGGGGGACAGAGACACACACATAAAGAGAAAGAGAGAGTCGGAGGAGGGAAAGGGGGACAGAGACACACACATAAAGAGAAAGAGAGAGTCGGAGGAGGGAAAGGGGGACAGAGACACACACATAAAGAGAAAGAGAGAGTCGGAGGAGGGAAAGGGGGACAGAGACACACACATAAAGAGAAAGAGAGAGTCGGAGGAGGGAAAGGGGGACAGAGACACACACATAAAGAGAAAGAGAGAGTCGGAGGAGGGAAAGGGGGACAGAGACACACACATAAAGAGAAAGAGAGAGTCGGAGGAGGGAAAGGGGGACAGAGACACACACATAAAGAGAAAGAGAGAGTCGGAGGAGGGAAAGGGGGACAGAGACACACACATAAAGAGAAAGAGAGAGTCGGAGGAGGGAAAGGGGGGCAGAGACACACACATAAAGAGAAAGAGAGAGTCGGAGGAGGGAAAGGGGGACAGAGACACACACATAAAGAGAAAGAGAGAGACAGGGGAGAGAAAGACACACGAGGAGAGAAAGAGAGACACAGAGAGAGAGAGAGAGAGACAGAAAGGAGAGAGACAGAAAGAAAGGAGAGAGAGACACAGAGAGAGAGAGAGAGAGAGAGAGAGAAAGGAGAGAGAGAAATTGAGTTCCAATTCGAGGTTGGAGAAAGCACGTCGACACGTCACAATGAAGAAGCAAGACAGGATAATTTATAACAGAATGATGGGACAGAAGGAGACTCTACCAGAGGCGTCCACCAGCCACCTACCAGAGAGAGACAGAAAGAGCGAGACAGAGAGTACGCGAGAGACAGACAAGCAGAGACCTACTCGACGCCACGACAAAGCGTTCTGTCGCTTATCGGTTTCAGTTCTGTCGGCATCCATGAGACACTAAGCGAAAGATTGAAAGAAAAACTGGGACAAACAAAGAGACAAACAAATAATAGGAGACAAAAAAAAAGCAACAAAAAACGTACAGACAAGGATAATTAGATAAAACAAAGAGATATGGCCAGGGAAGAAAGAAGAAATTGCTTAAATGTCTCAGGAAAGGAGATTAGCCGGAATCCAATCCAAGTGATTTCACATCTCACATCCGAACAGCTGACCTAATAAATATCAATTGCAAAGAAAAGCTGCTCTCTCTAACTTTGAGAAGTCCCTTTCTCCTCTAACTGTTCTCTTTCTGCTGTCCTCGGCACAAGTAGAAGGGGAGGTCACTGGTACAATGAATGAATGAATGAATGAATGAATGAATGAATGAATGAATGAATGAATGAATGACATATCGTGTTAAAGGACCCTCTCGTAAAGGACGCTGTAATCGCATCTTATCTCTCTCGATCAAGAAAACTAAGGGTCCGGCTACTCGTACGATCAATATCCCTACCGATACACGGAAATGCCAGTGGCGGAAGCGAGCAGGACACCTGGAGAGGAAAAGGGGAAGGGGGAGATGGAGACCTGTGGAGAGAGGGACAGAAGAACAGAGAGAGACAAGACACTCACAAAATGACAAAGACCCGGCAAATGGAAAAAAAAGATATCATGAAGGAAATTTTCTGCCGCCATTTTGTACCCCGTGGAGAAGATGGCCGGTACCTCTCCGCTCGAATAAATCAAGACTTATCGGAAATCAATAGACCATCTGCCCATAGCTGGGATCGAGGCAGATCGATGGCGGCTAGAAGGCAAGAGACCGAGCAACAGAGCACGTCAGGCGCTCAGGTGTGGGGAAATCAAAGGAAGGGGATCGGCCGCGGACACTAATTTTATCTCAGGAAGGAAAAAAATCGGCCTGGGCGCTGGGTAGGGAGACAAAGAGGCTCAAGCTAGCGGACATTCATCTGGACTAAGGGGCAGCGTTTGTCGTTTGTGGAGTCCAGCCACTTGGACAAAAACAACCAATTATGTTACGTGCGGTCAATTGATCCTTTTCAGACAGTGTCCAGTGTTGTCTGTCAGCTGTTGAGTTTCTGGCTCATGGAAATCGGTGCGCCTTAAAAATAATGTCTCTGGAGACACGACAAAGACACAGTGGAAAAAAACGCCCGTGTATATTATATTATAAACAAAATAAAACTAAAAATCTAAACTGGATCCTTGTCTGTGAACGGATTATGAACCGAATAACAAAACAGCCTTTTTTTTTTACTGAGCTCTAGAGGAACATGTCACTCTGACAATATTTTCCGTCTAGATTGGGTCTAGGTGAGTTATAAATTTAATAATGTTATATAAAAATTAATGTAAGACCTTCTCAGTTTACATTATCGTTTAAATATCACATTATTTTGTCGAACGGCATGATAGGACGCGGGGGAAGGGGGGGGGGGGGAGGGGGGAGGTATCGTGCCCTTTATTATAGATCTGAGTAGTAGATAAAAAAGACTTCTTTGAGACAGAAACACAACAATGCCTGCGAACAGCACAATTAACAATGCAGACTACCCACTTCATACATTCTTTCCGTCTTTGTTCAGCCAAGATTTGCCATATCCCCTAACAAGGTAATATAAAACTTGTCTGGCTTTCTAATCAATTGTAAATGTGTATGCATTTGTCTTGAAGCGAGATGATAATGGTGTCTCAACCTCCCGCCCTCACCTTTCCTACCTCTCTTAAACTGGAGTGCAGACTGGGCATTCTTTTGCACAGAAACCATTCGGCCATTATCTAGCATCAGTGACCGATGCAGGAGAGAAATCGGTCAGCCAGTTATGTGGCTGCAAATCAGTCAGAGTTTGTAGCAACCTGACAGGTTGAAATGTGGCTTTGTGCGTCGAACCTTGATGTGTAGTCCCTAAACCTGAAGGTCTGGCGTCATAATACTGTATGACGATAGGTTGGTGAAGATGACATGGAAAAACAGTCTGTTCACTTAGGTCCCCAGGAACTAACTCTTCAGTACGTTATGCACCGCGATTGTACTCTACAAACGGAGCTGTAAGTGGTAAGGTAGCCCAAAAAGGTCGCTTGAATCTTACCAAGGGCCTTGGACAAAATATTATCAAAAGAAACAAAAGACAGAAAATGTGTGGAGTCGCAGCAAGGCTTAAATCAAAGACAAAATATTATGCGTTTCATTGTATCATTTCTGTATTTTTTCTTCGCGAGGTTTTCCCACATACAATAATTCGTTCGTTCTGCCATATTTTGACTTTGCAAAGCCTTGGAATTTGTTGATGTGTGTAGAAGCCAACATTAGTGTGTTTGAGTAGATTCTACAGAGATCAAAGTCCACTTTCTCATCCAGTGTGTTCCTCACATAGATACATCAACAATCTCCCAGTGCCCATCAGCGATCTCCCGGTGCCAGAACCTACCTTCATTTCACTACCCACGCTCACAGATTCAATTTACTGACTTCTTCCACCCATTTAATTGACAGCTCCGCGCACGCCCCAGCAATTTACGGGCTCGTGAAATGGACAAGTAGCAATCGCACCAGTTTTAAAACAAAATAGCAAAACAAAAACAAAAACAAACAAGAAAAATGGCAGGATATGTCTACACAGGGCAAACGAAAGGCTCATCCATGGCCATCCAAACATGCAACTTTAGCACAATGGCACGTGAGTACTGCTATTGTGGTAAATAATTCAGGGTTGCCCTCGGGCACATATTGCAATCTCGCTCCCTCCCGGGAGACGAAGGCATGATGTCGCACTCATCTCTCACGCACAGCCTCCGTCAATTAATAGAAATAAGAAGGCCTTGGCGCCACAGCCCGACAAGTGAAAGGTCTTCATGGGAGAGAATAAAAATGCAGGTTGCGCACAGCATTGTTAGTTTTTCCTGTTTGGTTACATATCAGTCATCCCCTTTTTAAAGGATCTCACTGGGAAATTTAAAACAATTCAATAACAACTCTTCAGCAAAAAAAGGAAAGGCAATGTTTTGGTCATTTATCCTGATTAGCCCTTCTGCCTTCACTTGAAGTTGCGATTTAAAGTTCATTGGACAAACAAACTTTGACATGATTGAAACAAAGGACAAATTGGAAGCTGAATCCATTAGCCAACGGAGGGCACTTTCGTCCAGTAAAGAGAGAATGAAATCAGTACCAAAGCAATTTCTTCTTGTGTTCCTCGGGTCAAACATGGACTGCTAGAAAAACCTGGCAAAAACACATAAATTTAATGACTATTGTTAAGCTAAGAGACCGTAGACCAATTACAAGCCAAACAGGCAGTTGTGTTCACTGGCTATCCATAACTTATATTGTAAAATTCCATTAATCGACAGAAAGTAGATCTAACCCCAGAATAATGCTAACACTACTCGAGAAGGCAGTATTTCTAATTTGTAGTGAACAGTTACAATAGCATGATACATGAAGTTAACCCTTTTCACATATTCTTTGATCATTATCATTGCAGTCTAATTTCGATATTGCGTATGATCCACGCCTACTTTGGTATTTTTCTTTCCTATGTCATTCTCTTCCCTGCCGCCTTCACCCCTCCGCCCCTCTCCATCTCTCTGTGAACGTCTGGATATCTACATAATTCCTCCCTCTCCCTGAATATGTCTCACTAACCATCTATTCATCCCATCCACCCACCCACGCATACACCCATACATCTGTCTACCTGTCTGCCTGCCTGCTTGCCTGTCTATCTGTCTGTCTGTCTATGTCGATCTCTGTGTCCATGTCTGAGTATGTCTGTCTCAAATGGACCGTTTGCCCACCTGATTAAATATCGATTTCCCAGGCACCAGGAGCACGAAACATTTATCAGATAATGACTCTCGTACCTTTCGGATCTACCAGTAAACGATCTGGATAGTATTGGAAAACAATGACGGAAGTAAATATAGCTTGAATTATCTGACTGTATCTACTGACCCATGGTCCAGCAAGTGAATTTAATGAAAGAATTTTGTAATGGATTGATCTTTCTCCCTGTGCGCATCTGTATGGCTCTCTCTCTCTCTCTCTCTCTCTCACTCTCTCTCACAAAAGAAAAATATGGACAAGGAAACTTTCATTCCATCTATCTGTTGCAAACCTGTCTTTATAAAACTATGCAATAAACCGTGACACCCCCCCCCCCAAAAAAAAAAGCTAAATAACAAAAACAAAACTAAATGAACCAAGTCGCACTCAAAGTCAAAACATGATAGCAGCAGAGACCCTCCTTAAAATGTGGCCAAAAGAAACAAATATTATTTCCCTGACTACGGCTGAATGTCCAGCAGTACAGCGATAGATTTCATGTATGATAATATACCCGTAGTATCAATACAACCAACACTGTCCAGTAGATAGTTGGGACCTCCACTGCAACCGTTCGTTTCCTCTTATCTGCCTTAATATTCACTACCATTACCAACAGCAGCAACGAAAGGGAAGCAGTTAGGAATGAGGTCAGTCCCCAGACATTGGTGTTTTACCTTACTGCTTTTGTTCTCCATTGTCGACCCCCCCCCCCCCCCCGCTTTTAAAAAATTTTTTGGAAAAGAGGGGGGGGAAGGTTGGTGTAAGGTAATTTTCATTTTGATGTCAGTTTGTCAATTCCATCTACACCCGCTCCCCGCTTCCCCCCCCCCCCCCCAAAGCTTTCCAAGTTTCTACTGCTGCCCTTTGACCTCCAGCCGGGCTGCCCACCGAGGCAACAACGAGGCCAATTTCAACTTGAACGGGTTAATAATAGAGTCCAGCAGAAGATGGGGAAGAGACAGTTTTGATGAGGGTATTGATGAAATCCGGGAAAAAGCTTCACAAAAACGGGCGGGTGGCGACCACCGGTGGCCTTTTCATAACACTTGGGCGAGGATGATAATGAACACATTGTCATGTATCATGCCGATCAGAGCACACCCCTTGCCTGTGAGGCCACAAGTAAACCAGTTGTCAATAATGGTATGTTTAACAAACATGCACTGCCAGCACGTGAAAACATCATCAAGTCTATTCCAAGACACAATCCTAAAGAGAAATATTAAATTTTTGAGGCACCAACAGTGGGGAGATTTATCATGTCAAAGCTAAAATGTACATTTTTTTTTATATCTTGCTACGACCTGCAGGTTCTGTTTCTAATCCCGTTATGACTATTACACATTTTTTGCTACAATTATCTAATTCTAATCTCACAGCCCCTGCCTCTCCAGATTACCTCTGTTAAAACAAAAACTATTTCTGATGCTCTTTTCGCCGTCTCTGCCATCACAATTACTATTATTACTGTCACTGTTTTGAGAAGTTCAAATTCATTATTTCACTGAGTAAAAAAACATCATTTTTATCAATATTTCAAAATTAAAAAGTAGCCAAAATTAAAAATAAAATATAATACGTCGAACACGAAAGAAAAGAAACAAAATTGTATATTTTTATATCACACAGTGTGTGACCGATTTTTTATTTTTTTTGCCTACATTTTATTTTTAACTTTGTTTCCAAGCCCTGCTGCAACGAACGGTTCTCCTGTGTAACTTTTTTTTTTCTTAATATTTTGTCAATCATTAATTTCAAATTGTTGTTTTTGTGTAAGTGTGTTTGAGTGCGTGTGTGAGTGTTTATGTATGTTGTTGTTGTTTTAATTTTCTCCTGTCGTCATTGAATTCCAGCCCCCCCACATCGTTTTTTTACGTATTCACTGGGTCCGTTTCTTCTCTGTCTGTCTGATTCGCAATTTCGTCTTGACTGTGTGTCCAAGTTTCCCCTGAGATTCTAACCTTTTCCTCTGACCTGTCAGTCCAACCGAGCACAAATTGTCCACATTAAGACGCAGACTTACAGCCTGTTTTCTCTTTCTCTTTTCCAGGAGTCACAGCCCATTCGCTTCTTCAGTCTGTCTTTTTCTTCAATGCGTGTGTTTTCCCCATTCTCTTGTCATGCAAACTTTCAGAGCATTTAACCATTTTTTGTCATCCAAGCTGTCTTTCCTTAAAAGATAAATTAAACAAAAAGGTCACACAGTAAACCAACTTTTTCCGTGTATTTTCATTCTCTCTCTCTCTCCTTCTCTCTCTCTTCCCCTCTCTCATTTTGTCTTCCTCTTACCCCTGAAGTTATTTTTAATCATTTCTCATTTCAAGTCCCGATACAAAGATCTGACTGCACTAATTGTTGTTTGTTCTTTTCTCATTCTTTCATTCATATTTTGTTCCTGTTGTTACCATATTTTACTTTCATGGCTTTTATTTTCTTTTTCTTCTACTATCTTCTTTTTTCTACTTCTATCTTTGTGGCTTATCTGTTTTCCCTTTTTCTTCTTCGTTGTCTTTCTCCACCCCCCCCCCTCCACCCCCCCTTCGCACCATTTCGGCCTTATTCTTTGTCTTCCCTTTGTTCCTGAATAGCTCCTGTTTTGTCGCTCATGTTTCCCACATTTCTCGCCATGTACGACTATCCTCTTCCATTTTCCGCCCGATAGCATTTTATCATGAGATACTTTTTTCCTGGCACAGTGATAAGGTGAAGCCTGGTCCACTGGCTGCATTTTGCCCTTTTCCCACTCGCACTATCTGCCGACACCTTTGGTGCTCACAACAAGCATTCATATCCCATTCAGCCAGTGCCAGTAGGACGAATGAGAAAAAGTAAAATAAAGACAACAAAAAAGCGAAGTGTTGACACCCGATAGTGCTCTGAAAAGAGCTCAATAGCCGAAGTTAGCTTACATAATCAACGTGCAAGACCAACTCATATTTTATTAATACAAACCACAAGTTTCCAATGAGAAAGGGAAATTCAATGGCTGCATTTCATCGATTTTTTAATGCTGGGAGGGAAACTCCCGTTCTCTACTCTCGTGGATATAAAATCGTAAAGACCTTACGTCACGAATGGATTTATGTCACTTGCACGTGCATTAAGATCCTTGACTAAAAGACAGTATCCTGCAGGCAGGCGTAAGGCAAGATTCACAGAATGAGTGGAACCTTAGAAGATGAGCCGAAGTGGTACTTTATGGACTCTCTCATAGCATATTCTACCCAGGCTTTTAGGGCTAATTTTGCCATGCCGTGCCAACAAAAAAATAATAATAATAATTTTAAAAACAACAAAACCGATCATGTTTAAAGCAATATCGTATTTTAAAAATAAAATGGTTTCTTAACCGATATCACGAAAGAAAATTGCAGTATATAAATATCTACGATCGTTAAAGCGGCTGTAATATCGAGGCATAGCCACGGCGATGTAGTTTTACAGGAGGAAAAAATTGGCCCAAGTAAAATTTCATCAAGTTTAAATACGTCAGGACCTGACTGTGAAATACGCATGTAAAATTTGATTGTCAGATGACATTCACGTATTTCCCAGTTTTCATCTGGCTTATCCACTGAAAGTCTCTATAAAGTATATTAAGTCGAAACATAAAAAAGCCGCGACCCCAACCAGGCCACCATAAGTTGTCTTTAATCAGGAACCGACGTTTGGCATATTTTATCATATTATCTCACATATCCGGTGTTAAACGGTCAAAGCATATGTCAGGTGACATTTTGCTTCTTTTTTTTATTTTTATATCTACTAAGGCCAAAAAGCAAATTAAAAAGAAAAATCGTTTATAGACTACAAATGTAATAAAACGAAAAGAACCTTCGGCAAGTTAAATGGAAGGCAACTTCAAAATTTCACGCTAATCCGAGCTGTATGAGCGACAGTACTGAAGGTCTTGTTAAAAATCCACGAGTTTTTTTTTCTTTTTTATACAAAGTACATTTTTGTCGGTGTCGTCGTTTTTCTTGCTATTGTTCCAGTCGAAGCAGAACAGTTCATAATTTATACCCTGTGCAAAAATTCAGCTGGGATTTCGATTACAAGCTTAAATGTTATGCTGGTCTTATGTGTTTGCTGTTGGCAGCGATAGTTCTATGGACATTGACGATAGTACTATTCTTCCTCTAGGCATTATTAGGTGATATGCCTAACAGAGAGAGAGAGAGACAGAGAGAGAGAGAGAGAGAGAGAGAGAGAGAGAGAGAGAGAGAGAGAAAGAGAGAAAGAGAGAAAGAGAGAGAGAGAGAGAGAGAGAGAGAGAGAGAGAGAGAGAAAGAGAGAAAGAGAGAGAGAGAGAGAGAGAGAGAGAAAGGGAGAGAGAGAGAAGAGAGTTGATGACAATAAAAGGGAATAAATGCATAAGAAAAATGGTGAATGCTCAACGGGAGACAGAAAAGGGGGAG
Source organism: Onchidella celtica (assembly GCA_963931925.1). NCBI lineage: Eukaryota > Metazoa > Mollusca > Gastropoda > Systellommatophora > Onchidiidae > Onchidella > Onchidella celtica. The sequence continues at coordinate 27,854,110 of OZ007567.1, forward strand.
TAAATGTGTCCCACTACGAGTTTTGGCCCTCACATTAAAGGATAATTAGCGCCAGATGACTCAGTGAAAGCGGAAGTAACCAGAGAGAGAGAGAGACAGAGACAGAAAAAGAGAGAGAGGGAGAGAAGAGACAAAGAGAGAGAAAAGAAGGAGAGAGAAAGAGAAGAGAGAGAGAGAGAGGTGGGGAGGGGGGGGGGGAGTGGGAAACTAAGAACAAAAAAAACGGGGCCAACTATTTCATAAAGGCCCGTCGTGTTTGTTGTTTTGTTTGTTTGTTAGAGCCTTACACTCTTGAAGAAAAAACAACAACAACCACACAAAAACAACAACAACAACAACAAAAATAGAACACAATCAATTGCACAAACAGTTGTCAGATGAGAACTGGAGTTAGTTTCACAATGACCTTTGACCCACCAGGACTTGATCTGGCTGTCTCAAACTCCCAGTGACTCAATCAGGGGTATACGATGCCAAATTGAATAATGATGCCTCTGTCTACTTTATGAGGCTCATGCCAATCAAATCATGCTGCACCCGTTTTCCTCAGCGCTCACGCTTGACGAAGAGTCCGAGGTGACAGTCTCTCTCGTCTCTCTCGACCTCACCGCGCTCTCTCAGGAAATCGATGCCCGTTCCTCGGTGTAAATCTCCCGAGTTCCGGAAGGCCCTGGTGGGGGTGGGGCTAAGGGTGTGGGAGTGTGGGGTTGGGGAAAGGGGGGGGGGGACTCTGGTGGGTAGTTGGATGGGTGTGGGAGCTCTTGATGGGTGAACGCAGTTGATGAAAGGGAACGGGGTTGGTGGGTGGGTGGGAGGGTAGGGATGAACAGGATGCAAATGGGGAAATATGGTGAGTGTAACCCTCCCTGGGTGGGGCGCGAGATAGAGAAGGGGAATGGATGAGTTGACAGACAGAACGGATTGACTGGGTGGGTGGCATCAAACTAGGGGAACTGTACTTCTGTGTGGGAATGGGTGGTCATTTATATTACGTGGAACGGCGCAGGTAATCACTAATTGTTATTTGAAGATAAATCATGTCAAGTACGAAGACCGACCCACCCACAGTCGAAAACACCGATTTACTCAGAATGGACAAGTAATTTCACAGCTGTCTGCCAAACAGGAAGAAGAAAAGAAACATATAAATATTATATATGCTGATGAGAGATCAGGCGGGTGGGGCCAAAAAAAGATAGAGAAAATAACACACGTTTCCATAATTGCACTGAGAATAGAGAATGACAAAAAAGGCCAAGAGAGGGTGATCGAGATTTTTGAATGTTTTACAAAACAGTTGCTGCCCTTTCAATGAAATGAAACTGAATAGAGATTTTAATGAAATATGGAAAAAGCATTAGGCAGCAATATGAGATCATGGGAGAAAGGACAAGGTGAAAGTATGGAATGACGTCCAGAATGGTGGTTTTCACGGCTGAATTTATAGTTTTCTTCAACAATAGGCTAGCGGAGTTTTCAAATAAATGCAACGATAAATCCCAGTTGTGACATTATATCTGAGTCAAGATGGCCAACGGAAGTCCTTGTCTTTCCCTACCCCACAGAGAATGTTTTATTTAAAGCTTAATTACATGACTGCCACATGCAGGACATAGAAAGGTCTAAAATCCCAGATTTTGGATCAAAACGTCTCCATTTGTGCTGCTGCAAACCTCGTTTTTTCCGAATAACTTCGCCCCTTCCTAAATCCAAATTTGGCAAGACCTTCTAAACCGTTTTGTCTTAACTAAAAACCATTTACTCATTTCAGTTGCAAGAATATGCAAGGAGATTGCTTCATAACCATATATTCAAATCGGTAACAGGTGAGTTGCGTGAACACTAGACGTTTTACCAACACATGAGAATGAATACAATTAGTTATCTTGAAAGAATGTAATTCATTTTCCACGGATACTATAATTTGGCTATATGATGCAAACATAACTTCGAAAAATTAACGATCACGGATGTACAAACTGCAAGATTTGGTACAAAAAAACAACAACAAAACTGTTGGGTTGAATTCTTTGCTGACCTACATGAAACAATTTATGATGAACCTGCCGTCATTTTGTTCACTGTCATACGCATTGATTGTAATTGCAGATTTGTTTAGTATCAACACTGGTCCGTGGCCGTGTAAAACCAATTAACGTGAGTGGTAACATGTTGCAGATACAAGCTTGTGCCGATCACAGTGCACACATGACGTACTCACCAGCTGTTTTCATTGAATACATGATATTGTTGTGATTACAAATCACGATAGTTTGTACCAAGCTGCAGCCAATAGCAGATCAGGACTATGCAAATTCCTGTTCTTGCTGTCGCTGGCTTTATGATCCACATTGGCTTTTCATAGTCAAATTGATCTTGTTCGAAGTGCTGGTTAATCGGCTGTGCAAAAACAGATGGCCGTCCTTAAAACTGGCGGAAACAGTTTCCGGATCAAACATTCGCACTAACGAATATAAGCATGGCGTTTGTTTGTTGTTTTTTTTCGTGCTGAAATCGAAACTATATAATCTTATACCATTTTTTCCTTCAAATTTTGAGAAGCAAATTCTGTCATAGAAAAATGAAGTCATGACTTCAGCCATACGGGTCCCACCCCCGGGCTTTCCCATTTTGCAGAACCATAAAAGATTATTAATCAGCAGCAGCGGGGAACTGACATTCCCGGTACCCCCTTCCCCACTCCTCTTCCTTTTCCCCAAAAGTCAAAGGAACCGTGGTAAAAAAACAACAACAAAAAACACACATTGTCATTTGGAGTGAAACACTGGGAAAACCAGGCGGAAGGTGAGGATGAGTAAGTTGTGGACGCACTCCCCTAGGATAGTCCCATTATTTCACCAGAGTGGCATTCTTCTCTAGGATGTGCATTATGTCAAAACAGTTAGAGATTGCGCGAATCACGTTTCGTTCTTTTACGCCGGTCATTTCATTGTCCGTGCTAAAATAAAAGTGTTGAAGCAACTAAATGCAGCTAATTATGAGTAAGAAAGAAATAAGGCTTGCGACGGCACGCCACAGAGAGAGAAAGAGAGACAGACAGACAGACAGACAGACAGAGACAGAGAGAGAGACACAGCGACACACACACACACACACACACACACACACACACACACAGAAAGATAGAGAGAGAGAGAGAGAGAGAGAGAGAGAAAGTCACAAAGGTGGAAAGACATTAAAGGAGATAAAATAAAAAGATCGATGAACCACGCTTGCAATTTCCAACGATGTAACTAAATCCAACCACAAAAGCACCCTTAATTTCACCATTGTTGACGTAAAGACATTCCGGAAGGCTACCCTCCAATCCTGCCATTCTCCCACCCTTCGAGCCCCCCCCCCCCCCCCCATTTTCTTCTCACATCAAGTAATTATTTTCTGAGGTCGTGTAAAACAGCAATGCGTGAAGACTTGGAGTAGGTCAGGCCTATCAGAAATAGGAAAATAAAGCCGCTTTTTGTAAGCTTGGATGAGAGAGATGATATCGCTGTATGACAAGGAAACAAAATAACCTAGTATGCAAAATGACTAGGAATGGACCGGGAGGGGAGTGCCTTGGTTCTCTGAAGATATGGGAGGGGATTGAATGTTGAAACTGTACGGGCCGCTGAACGGAATTGCAGGAAGAAGGGACCGACGTCTAATAATAATTGTAAAGCTGAAATAAAAGAGAAAAACTGAGTTATGTTCACTGTTCAGGTATGGCTTACTGTGTCAAATACCACGGTCCCCTAACAACAGGCACTTGCAGGAAATGCTTACAAATCACATTCTGGTTTCTGTGTCACAAGGTAACCTGAAATATCGGTGCTTCCATACCGTTCGCCAAGTAAGGAACGGCACTCTTTCTCTACGACTTTGAATAACAAGGAAGGCAATTCAATTCAGCTTCCCCATCCGCATCTTTCATCCCCCCCCCCCTTTTTTTTTCTGGAGGGGGGGGGGGGAGGTTGAGCTGTTGCTTTCAGTATCATCGCGAATGAATGGAATTCACAGTGTAATAATACGCATACGCTGAGGTTTAAAATACTCCGCCACTGTCTTGAAGCCAAACACAGCAGAGATAAGCCTGGATTGCTTGTCACAGAGATATTATTGCGATGTTGAGAAAAAAGGTATCCCTTGTGCAAAATTGTTGTTGCGGTGACTCCATCTAAGACATCTGCACGCGCTTGAGCTAGCCGCCAACAAAGAATGCTCAGTGGTAGATGGAAACAGCTTCCCAGTGTGTGAGTGAGCAGTCCCTCTTCCTATCTCGCTCACAAACTCACGCCAAAGCTGGTAAAATATTAACTACTTTCATGGACTAAAGAATCAAAGTAAAAAGTGCAGTGTGCAATCCAATAACCGAGTGCATTAAACATGCTGATCAAAGCCTGTTTGTAAATAAACGGACAATCACGTTGGATTTCGTGTTCACTGATTTTGCTGCTTGATAGTTCTGCCACTCGTGAGAAATGATACACATCACAGAAACGATAATTCATTCATTAGGCAGATGGAGAACCAATACATGAGTGGAATGTCGATGGGAGATGAAATAAAATGGCCCAAAGGTATGGACCGCAGGGGAGAGAGAAAGAGTGAGAGAGAGTACGGAGGAGCACAAAAGAAAAAAAAAAGCGGAAAGCGGACGAATGAAGCACATCAACAGAGTGACTCTTTCACGGTCAGTGCACTCCTAATAACATCAAAGACTGTGGCCACAATCAGATAAATGCATAAACACAAACACACATAGAGAGCCTAACATAATGGCAAATTAATATTACGCTCGATGTACACAAATGGCATCTAAAGACTTCTTGTGCCAAACTGTGATAAAAGCTACTTAATCTTTTTAAATCAATAATTTTCGCGTATCAGGACTAAGGACTATCAGGATTTCACTATCCTAACATCATCAAAATAATGACACATTGAAGCAAGGGGATCGCATAATGAAGTTACACGTAGATATAACGGGGGAAAGGGCTAAAAGACGAAAGCGGGAATGGGGGCAAAAGAAGAAGAAGGAATTGCCGAAGCGGAAATCTAACCATAAAACAGCTCAGCAAGTTTAATAATTTCAGCCACAAAGAGGAAGTGGCTCAAATCTGTCATTCGCACATCTACAACTTTCCAGGAAATGCGTTGAAAAACAAGCTACATACAGTATTACTACGTGCATAATACCACTGGTCTATTGAACATTTCGTCAGTTGTTCGACTTCGTGCTCATTCGCCCTTTTGATTCATTTGGTTGGCTAGCTGTTGTTTTTCAATTGCTTTTGATTCGACATAATACACAAAGTGTCCAAGATAAAAAATGAGGGTCTAAACTATTCTGTAACGGAAAAGATAGTCAAAAGAAGGATGATTATAATGTGTCATAGAACAAATGACACTGACCAGGAAACATATGCGAATAATGGCAATGTAGACCTGCAGTTAAAATCAAAACATCTTTTTTCATCTCTCCACTTTGTAGAACCCAGCCCGACCCGTTATCTGATCAGGCGCGCCTCTAACTGCTATTTTCCTTGACTCGGGTGTGATAATTTGTGTTCAAGGAACGCATACCGTTGTCAAATATTGAAACATCTCGCCTTGACTGCTGAAGTTCAAACAGCTGTTGTAACGGAAAAACTGCTTGTCATTCCCACTTCTCCTCGTCTCTTTTCGTTCACTGTCTTTGTCGTATACATCCTTGATTCTCAAACTGGGGGCACTTGGCTCAAAGGGGAGGAATTTCAAATCTAAGGGGAGAGGAGACACTTGGCTAAGGCTACGAATTCTAAGGGTACGAATATTAGCCAGGGCAGGAATTTCACACTTTCAGTCAGACGAGGTCTTCCAAACTGGGGAGAGTGTACTCTGTATTTGAAGAGGTTAGATCAGACCGGGGCTAAGTCACATTTGAGTCACTTCGAGAAAAAGCAATGAAGAAAAAAAACAAACTTTGGACCTAATTTTCTTCTTGTGCGGCCCGCTTTCAAATCAAACTTTCTCAGCGCTGGTTAACGATAGAAGGATGATGTTACTATAAGTAGATAACCCCCTTTTACCTAGTTTCTACTGATATGCGCAATTTTATTTTTAGCAAAATGTGACTTAACCTCATTCTTGAACTAACCTCTTCAATTATATTTTGCCAAAAGAAATACCAATATACACAAATGTACAGGGTATCACTAACTAATAAAAAAAAAAAAAAGAACTGCTGCTTCACACTGAATACCGTGTGGGGCTGTTCAAACGATAGTTAAACGTCAATTCAAAATGGGGGAGGAAATGAGGAAACCTGGGATCGCAAGGGGAGGAATATGGCCTGGGAGTTTGAGAATCTCTGGTATAAACGTTCTGTGTGCAAACAAGACAAAATGCGACGCGCGTAAACAGCAAGTTTGCATTCTGGTACATCTGCATCTGCTTAAGGACGTGTGTATGACACAAGGACCCATGAGCGTGTTGTCGAGTACTTAATATTATTGTTACTTATCTTAAACAAATGCAGTTTCATTGATCAAGGCACTAGCATGAGAAGACACTTCACTGACCGGATACGAACCATTTTCGGTGGAGGGCGACAGATGCAGTGAACATTCAGGGCGAGACAAATGGTGGTGTTCATTAATTCAGCTGTGAACAGATGCATGCGACATGAGCAATTTGATATGATGCAGAGTAATGGTGGGATAAAGGAGAAACAAACAACTGAATTCCAAGAAATGGACAGTCTCAGCAAAATAAAACACGGGGAAATTACCTTCTTCGCAGACCCACACCCCGTTTTACATAATTGCCCATGCTTTTTATCTTCTTTGATAACAAAAACTTTTTTTTTTATTCTGGCTGATGAAGCTGAATTGTCTGCTATCTTCAGAATGTTCCCAATGAAATGCATGTGACAGCACCGTTTCTTATCTGATTTTTTTGTTCATTGTGCAGGTTTTGTTTCATTTGAAGACAGTATTTTATTTTATTTATTTCTCCCCTCTTCCTTCTTTGTCTTTTTTCCTCTCATTCTGCTCTTTCAGCACGACGCCCAGAATGTCAAATTAACCCTTAAGAGTCTTTCACCGTCTGGGAGCTACATTTATCTGTAATCCTATTTCTAATGCTTCCTTTACAGGGGATGTCATGTTGACTGATTATAGCAAGAACAGGCCTGATTAAAAATAATAATAACAATAATAAAATCATTTTTCGCATTATTATCAAGTAGGTAAGCTCTTCCAAGCTGATTCTAAAGCTGTGTCTTCTCTTTCTTTCGCCGAATGTCTTTGAAATCCAACTGTGCTACCTCTTCGTCATGATTTTGCACTCAGAATATAAATACACTGGATGAGAAATATTATGTAACACAATTATTATGTCAGTATATAATGGTATTCTCGGTAGCACTTCTACAGTGCTGTGAAGTGAACATTTATGAATTTCATAAACAGCAATAACTATTTAACATTACAAATCAAAAAGTGTGTAACACGAAAAATGCAAAGGTGTCATAAGTATTTCGCCTAAAATGTTTCTTTCTCGCGATATTCACGACTCTGCAAAAAATAAATAAATAAATACATGCGGTAAAACATACCATTTAACATGTTAATTTCCTTCTCTACATCAATACATACCTTGTCCACTCTTTACCATAACACCCTGCCAAACAGTGGCATAGACTAGTGGCGAGTTCAGTCAAGAGAGTTTTGTCTTGGTTTTAGTGTGAGATGTGGTCTATGGGTTAAACGGGACTTCGCGAACTGGGGAGACCGAAACAAGCCTGTCTCACTGTATAGTTAGGCCATGCCAATACTGTCTTGAATCAGCTGGAGGAAAGAGACACCTCGCGCACTGAATCAAAACAAACCGCAAAACAGACTCAATCAGTGCGCCAGGAGAGACATACAGATAAAGCAAATTATACGCTGGAAGGAAAACTGAAGTCACGCATTTTCTACCCGTAGCCATTAGTTGTATACACAGTAAAGCCAGATGTGTGTGCCAGAAGAAACATTTTCTTGTACAACTACATAATAAACAACAAGTTTATCACACTAGTGAAATAAGATACACGTTTTATCCGATATAAGATAAACATTTCATTTCGTATTTCCTGTGTGAGCAAAGTACGTTACTTTCACTGCACGATACCAGAGAGACGATGGGAGGGGGTGGGAGGGGGTGGGAGGTGAAATTCGAATAACCGAGGTGGTGCACGCGCCTAGAGGAAGTACAGAACTGACGATTGTAAGAAATGAAAAATGGAATGGATGAAAGACATGAGTCTGGGTCTGAGTTTGGAGAAAGCACGTCGATATGATAACAGTTACACTGTGCTAGGGAAGAGCAAGACGATAGACAGAATATAATAGAATGATTGGACAGAAGGAAGGAGACCTTACCAGCTGCGTCCACCATAAACACACGAAAAGCGTTGAGACGAAGATTTCAAAGGAAAGTTATGATACTGAAAAACAGTGCAACAAGAGGTGATGTTGAGAGGAGGATGAGGGAGACGAAAAAAGAAAAATCATGGGAAAATGACGAACATGACAGGTTGGTTGAAGATGAAGATGATGATGATGATGAGGATGATGATGATGGAAAGGTTGGCAGAAGACGTTGATGACGGTGGTGGTGGTTGTGATGGTTAAGATGATGACGGTGGTGGTGGTTGTGATGGTTAAGATGATGACGGTGGTGGTGGTTGTGATGGTTAAGATGATGACGGTGGTGGTGGTTGTGATGGTTAAGATGATGACGGTGGTGGTGGTTGTGATGGTTAAGATGATGATGATGATGATGATGATCAAAGTCGAAAGAAGAGATCGACGATGAAAAAGCAACCTCAACAGAGAGGATCAACAACAATTTCAAAAAAAAAAAAAACGAAAAGAGGATGAGACATTTTGATGTTATGTAAAGGTAAGCTCGAGGTTAATTGTGTAGGCATTAAGCAGCGGTAGGTCCCTTTAATTATGTCTCCGGGTTTAAAAGCCTGCCTCGGCAGGAGTAGCTTTCTCGGACTTGTAACGAGAGATAAATGTGGCCAAGATGACAGCTACAGAAACTACACGTCTCAGTTTGACTCTGAGGCACAAACACACAATTAGAGGTTTTTCCCCAATTTCCTCCACCCCTCCCCTTTTCCCCCGCTCATTATCCCTGAAAAGTGGAGAGGCAACAATGCTATCTTTCCTTGTAAACTATCGTCTATTCATTTCTTCCTCGAGCCGTTCGTCTGATGATAAAGTTAGCAATTGAGAATCTATCTCTGTCTGTCTGTCTGTCTGTCCGTCTGTCTGGCTGTCCCTGTCTGTCTGTCTGTATGTATGTATGTCTATCTATCTGCAAGTACATCCGCCTTTTGTGTATGGGTGTACCGGTGTCTCTCAATGTTTTGTCCCCTTCTTACATTCAAAGTAGGAGAAGTGGAGTAGAAAACAGTAAACCTAAACCTAGACTGCTCAGAGTCTGCTAAAGTGCACGAATGTTATAATTCAGCTGAGGCTGATTGTAGGTCTCGGTCAGAACTTGATATAAGCTGGATAATTCCAGGTTGAGAAATTTGGAATTACCTTTGGCAAATGTGACCTCTGATTTAACGCTGTAACTTAATTATAATTACCCCTAACCCTTACTTAACCCCTCGTCCCAAATACAACCTTGAATGTCGCCCACTATACACGTAGTCCCTGACCTGGGTGTCGGGTCGCAGGCTCCCAACGCGCAGACATACTGTGTTATTAATTTTATCCTTGACTACATGTACAAATTCATGTGGGTCGGCTAACAGGAGGGACATCTCAGATCTTCTGAATAATGAGCTGTGTCTCTGCCATATGTCTTCGAAAACAACCGACTCATTAGCAAGAGCAAAACCATATCCTGGCTAGTTTCTATGTTTCCCACAGGTAACTGCACAGGAATTTATAAATAATTAAGAGACGCAAAACTTGCTGCCTTTGATTAACCATACAATGTTGCTAAAGTAAGATTTGGTGTTAATATATGCACCGCCAAGTGATCCCAACATTTTTGCCTCGGTACACTTATAGGCAATGGCAGAGATTGTAACTTTTTTCATGTATTGAAAATTAAAGACACTTCCCGGCCAGTCTCAGGTCTTGAAATTAAAATTACTTCGCTATCCAACTGTGCCAAACAAACTCCACGTGGTAACGCCTCCTAAGTTAATGTCTACTCAACATTAGGGCCAGGATCATGGTTTGGCAAAGTACACCCGGGGTTTTTAAAATCGACAACTGAGGCTGCTTCGAGGCTTTCTTGTGAAAATTTAAGCCAGTGAATGTAATAATATGTTATGTTTTATGTTACTCCACGCGTACCGATTATCACATTTTTCAAATCGTTTTGTGGGTTTGCTGACTACTCTCTTGCCGAGGACAATGATCAATAAAATCTAGTCTAGGTAGCTTAAATTTGTTAAAATTGTTACGTTTCGCTAATCTCGCGAAACAGAGAGACATTGGCAATGGCTCGTTCAAATTATTACGAGCCATTTCAGTATTCCATAATCATGCCGGAATGAGATGTTTTTGTCCTTCAATGACGAACCAATGACAGCTGTGTGCGCTGTCGCGCTAGAATTCGTCCCTTAGAATGACACGGTCCTTACTCCCTTTCATTGACGTTTGGGAAATTGATGATTGAAGTTTCATGTGGTAGTAGCTTTTAGAGATACGATTTTATTTTTATTTTTGGGAACACTCATAAATTACACTCCGAATCCGCTGGATACTTTGTCACACAATGGAGCAGAGGTAGTGTGTAGTGTGTAACTCAGTTCAGCCAGAAAATGGAAATAGGGCCTTGTCATTTGAAGGGGACGAATGCCAAACCACAATTTTGTCAACAGTTCATTTAGAAGTGGAGATGCTAAAAAAACGCCACAGAATCTAGGAAGCTTCACGCCGAAAGTGAGAGATGAACAAGTACTCACACAGTTAAAACTGATACCATTAATTTAGGGATCGTTCTGGATCTGAATGTGCGCCATTAGTTTAACCATTAGCATTGTGATGCTGGAACAGGATGTAAAGTACGGAACTACACAGTATCCCCAAATGACAAAAAGAACACAGCACCACCTTCTCTCGCCATACATAAACACATACAGATATATGTACTCGTAAACATCTTTTTACCAGTGCTCCCATCCACTGTCTTACATATGTACACAGGCCCATAATACATATGTGTGGTCATATCTATACACACACTCTCCTACAGAAACATACATCTTCTCTCTTCCTTCCTATCACTGACATTATCATAACTCTTCCTCCTCATTTCCAGCCACTTATACGTCTCTTGCTCTCACCTCCCCCAGGCATTGCTCTGCTTCGTGAGTATTAATGAAGATAGGGGGAGGAAGATCTTGCCAAATTACACTTCAGTGATTACCCTTCCCCTCTCTCTGCCCCAAAACTGCTTCATTATCATCGCCGAAATCCAAAGATATACAGAAAAATACCACAAAATGAACCACTTTTACTCTCACTTTCATGGCCTTCACTGACTCTGTATCGCCCACCGAGATTTCCTCAGACCAGTCGTAATATCTGCAAAACATAGTGTCACTGTCAGTTCAGTCAGAAACAAATTTATATTTTGTTATTGTTGTGATCATATAATTTGTTGGGTTTTTATTCTAATTAATGTTCTGTTGTCAGTTTGACACCGTAGTACACAGACGAGCAAGAAAACTAACCGAATCGCATGTCAAATGGCAATGTCCTTTATAGAACAAACTTCTAAGCTGCCATGTGAACCAAAATTTTAAAATGGGTGGCAGATCAATGAAAACAAAGAGACTTTTAGAAGCATTAAATGGTTCAAATCTTACACTATGCTGGCCCTCTTCACTTTTGTGTAAACAAGTTGTTACTCCTCGACGCAAATCCTAAAGAAATTTCGGAAATTTGTGGCCATTGATTGAACTTCTGTATCCAGAAGCGGAGATTGTTATTTTTCGTCAGTAAAGCATGACAGAACGAATCATTTGCATTCTTGAATTATACTAAACTAGGATAAAACCCATTCATAAGAATTCACAGCTAGTGACAACAATTCCAATATCAAGGAGCTCCATGGCAAGATTCAGAACGCAACGAGAATTGCATCCACGGCTAGTGTGCGCTTAAGTACGGTGGGTGGGCTTTGAGTCTCGAACCGTGTGTTTTCTCAGGCATTACCTACTAAATGTGAAGGGTTGATCAAAGCAACCCTGAAATGCGGATAAAGAGATGAAAATGGCACTGAATATGAAAATGAATTTAATAATGAAAAGAACTCTACATTTTGATTTATCAGTAAGATAACCTGAATTGGTATGTGTATTCTGCTTTATTTGCAGTACACAATTGTTGAAGAAAGTTAGTTTAAAGCCTTTAAGGATTTCATCTTTTCACTAGTAAAAGGAGCGTACCACGCTACTTATGCTACACTGTGGAATGCGTGCAAAGATTAGAACGTAGACATTTTTACTGGCGTAGGATAGGACTAAGAGCAAACACTCCAGTTACAAGACAGTAAGGAGGACACCTAGAACAAACAGCGTCTTCAATAAGCCAAAATAACTGAGTAAATACAGCTCTCGGGGCAACAGGTCACAGTTGAAGACGGACCAGTGTCGGCCAGGAAGCCTCTTGATAAGCGCAGAGACTATGACAGGCATGGACGATTTACTGCAACTTTGAATCTGTCTTAAAGTTGCACGTTAGTTGTATTCGAATACGATGAAATATATGAAATTAATGTAACACCAAAATAATGCACAAGAGCTCATCTGGAATTTCAAATAGAGGTCTAGATGGCAAAATACATGTATGTGGAAAATATGTTCATACTGCGAAAATAATGTACATGTAATACGCAAGATCTCAAACGGGACATTTAAAGATGGTCTGGTTTAATCTCGTGGAAAATATGACAACTAAAATGCACAATAGCTCGGAGATCTGTTAATGCAACATGACACGCAAGATTTCAGATGAAACTTTTAAAAGATGGTCTAGTCCAATAGTGTAGAAAATATTCGCACTCGGTTCTCTTTACCCTTCAATAGAATTGCAAAGGCTGAAGGAGGCAGTGTCTCGTGCGAACAGCTTAACTGCACCAATAGATGCCGTAGCGTTTGAACAATGAACGTGTGCACGCATTGTAATGGCTCAATGCATCGATAAGAGGTGTGCTATCATTACATAAAGTGTCTTGGGGATGAAGAAAAAAAAAAAAAAAGAAATCAGAGGTAGAGTGAAGGCGAAACGAACGAACATTTTCACACTCTGACCAAAGAAAAGCCAGGGTAGAGGGAAAAGTGCAAAGTAAGCGAAGGGGGAAATGCACATAGACAGATGTAGCAGTAATGTAGTCTAAATTTCATAAACAGAATAATAATATCACTCAGAAACCGCTTTGTTTCATACTGGTGAAACAAGAAACCAGTAAGATTGGACGAATACACAATAGCGGAAATTTCGGCTAGACTCCATGTTTGTTTTATTTTGTTTTCATGAAAATGTAAGAAGAGCGACCGCTCTCAGAAAGCGGATGTCTACAATATCTCACATAATAGTTTTTTTTAAATTATTACAATGTAGAATTATTATGGTGAATAGTTCAATACTGTAATGTTTTCTCACAAGATCCAGTTAATGAAACAGATGCCGCTGAATATGGCTGTAAAAGGTATGTATCTGAAGTGCCCAGAAATGATGTTCCGTATGCATATGGTTAACCTTAACGAAAGCAATTTTACTGTATAAACCCAAGGCTGCAGAAAGCGTAATTGGAGCACCTAGGTGTAGACTCGTGACTATAGAAGAATAACAGTGTGTGTGCCAAATACCGTGTCATCTACTCTATTTATACGGTGTAACAACTAGCGTTGCCAACGGAAAAATTTGCCCGACTTTTAAGAAAGAAATGACCATATCTTTATGCATATCAAATAACAAGATAACCCATTATTTCACAAGCCAATGCTAGTCGGCCAGCACAGGTCCATTAGTATTGGCCTGAAAATAATCAATATTAGATGACATCGAATTGCATAATTAATAGACTTACAAAGGCCCAGAAAGCCCATGGAGTGGAAGTTTCTATTTTAAAAAAAGGTAAATTAATTGTCTTATAAATTTATTGTCCTAATACAGTCAGAGAAGCAACATTTCACGACAACCTCATCGCCCCCTCTCCCGTTTTTTACACCTGCACTTAACTGTTTTTCCTTTTCATTTTTGGGAGGCAGTTATTCCTTAAAATGCACCCTGCTAATCACCAAGCGCGCTTTTGTATATTTGCCCGTCAGCTCCCTCCCCCCCCCCCCTTAGTCTTCCAACACACACATACACACGCACACACACACATAATTTATTCTGGTGACTATAGTGATAAAAAGACTTGTTAGCTATTCCTTTTTTCTTTTGTAATTTCGAGAGCACAGAATGTGTCACTTGGACTGAAAATCCTACTTGTTAAAACCAGGATTTTTAAAAATTCCGTGGGAAATTACAGTATTCAAATTACCTGAATGAAATACCAATACCGCTGTATTGCGATTCCTGCCACAATCCCAGAGCCCCACCATACGAACAATAACTTAATTCACCATTATTGTGTGCCTTTGTTTTCTGTAAATGCCAATGCAACGTTCAAAACGCACAATCTTTAACGGTCTCCAGGTCTTCTTTGGCATGCAGTCTTCTACCTACCGCCAGTTAAATCGTGTAATTATTCTTTCGCATCGAAATTTCGGACAGAAGCGAAACAGGAGAAAGAGAGCGTTCAGAACTCATCCCTCTTTTCCACTCTTCAGGCAACCCCACAAGACATCCCTCCAATCAGGACCGTGGACTGCACCCTTCACCCCAGCCACAACTCGGATCTCAAGAAGGAATTTCAAAAGGTCAATGTCAGCACAATCCATTTTTAGTTTTTCTCCTGCCCGTTTCTCCAGCTCTTCAAACATTGCATCAAGGCCGCATCACCATTTCAAGAAAAAGCAGAAGAGACGCAAAGATTAAATGGCCTTTTTTTTTGGTCTTAATTTGTTTGTCACTCACCAGGACACACACTCACACACTCATAATTACATACACACAAAAAGCACAGAAATCGACAAACGCAAACATGCAGCACTCATTCTTATAACCGTGTCGATATATGAGTTTGCTTTGAATATTAACTGGAGGATCGAGAACTAATTCAGCAATGCATTTTAGCGTCCTGTATTTCAATAACATGCATCGTGCTCTCAGTTGAGTTAGAGGTGTAATCAGTTTGTCCTCGGTAAACTAAACTTGACTTCAATCAACCTGAGCTTTGGCTTGACCTTTCTCCATTGGTCTGCAACAGTGTTTCTCAACCTTTTTTGTCCCATGCCCCCACTTCAATTTCCCCCCCCCCCCCAAAAAAAAAACACCAAACAAACAAACAAAAAAACAATTTAAAAAACGTGCATCACCCACTCCCCCCTGATCCCATCATGATCGGACTAAGTTAGTACAAAGTATATATATTTTTTTAAAAAAAATATTTATATATTCAGTATGTATACATTCAAAAGAAGTAGGATATTGCTTAAAATCCGAGCTAAACAAGGAAACCACCAGCATCCCATGAACCAACAACAGTTTATCTACAATTATAGACTAGTTAAGTTAAAATACACTAAGAAATTGATATCTATGAAAAATCCCTACGCCCATTTCTGAAGTCCCACGCCCAACCAAAATATTACAATGCCCCACCTTGAGAAACATGGGTCTACAAGTTTGTTGTCTGATCCAGATTGTGTAAATACATTGTCCAAAGATACATTTTTTGTCAGTAATGTCAGCCACAAGTTTTGACGTACGCAGTTCTCCAGGTAATCAATTTTATTGAAACCAATCTAACCGCACTGAAAAAAAAAAAACCACATTTAGCATGTAAATTGTAAGTAGTACAAGCATGCCTCAACGGCGTGTTAACTCAAGTTAAATGTACGCTTTACGCTGTGTATCATCCAAGTGGAGAATGTGTGTGTGCACGTCTCGGTGTGTACTGTGTATCTCCACTTCAACGAGTCCTGAAGACTAGCCCGTAAAGACGGCGATTTGCTGAGGGGAAACAGGATCTACAAACAGACTTAAATCTTAGGGGGGTTGTCGAGTTGACTTCCCCGCTCTCAGCTCTTAACAAGCTCTGGCCTTTATTACTGTGCGTTATGTGGTGGTGTTGTCACTGGGTGCTGAGGTTCCACAGATGGTTAAGTTCAACAGAAAGTCTGGCCAGCTACAGGACCGGAGACAGATTAGTGACATCGGTGATTGAGATTGGGTCCGCCTGTTAACATGAGAGCACTGGCAGGTACAGTGACCTTCAAGTGTGTCTTAAGGGAGAAGTAATTACTGTAGGCTTGAAGTGACTGTGGAGAGAGAGGGAGACAGAGAGGGGGAGAGAGAGGGGGAGAGAGGAGAGAGAGAGACAGAGGCAGAAGGGAGAGAGGGGGGGGGGTGGTTAGAGAGGAAAGAAGCAAGTAAACGGGTTGTAACAGGGAAGCAGACATAAAGAAAAGTGAACAAACAGACGAATAGCCAAACAGACAAACTGACAAGTATACAGATTAATTAATAGACAGATAGGCAGGCAGGCGGGCAAGCAGGCAGACAGGCAGACAGAGACACACAGGCAGGCAGACAGACAGGTAGACAAGCAGACAGACAAACAGGGACAGACAAACAGACAGACACACACACACACACACACACGGACAGATAGGCAGACAAATAGATAAATAGATAGATAGATAGACAGATAGATAGATAGATAGATAGATAGATAGATAGATAGATAGATAGATAGATAGATAGATAGATAGATAGATAGATAGATAGATTAACCGGTTGACTTATCAACTGACTGGCTAATTTGAGTGATGGACTGAATAAATACTTGCTGCGAGACTGAATTCTGTACCGCGCCATTCATTCACAACAGTAATATGTCATTTCCAACAACAACAACAAAACCAGCCAAATATTCAAATCATAAAAAATTTAAAAAACCAAAGTTTCAATCATTATTTCGTACTCGAAATACAGAACTTGTCTTCGAGGTTGTATACAATTTGGCTTGCGTTTTCTTATTGCCGCTACACCAGTCAGCACTGTTGCCTTCTCCGTCACAAAGTGAACGTAGTTAGAGAGACAGTGAGGGCGAGAGCAAGGACAGAAAAGTCGTTTTCCCCTCCAGTGCCAGGGATAAGAATGACTTGAGTTCAAAGCAAACAGGCTGGCATGTATATAGCTTGTTACACACACTCAACGACTCCACAAGAAAAAAGAAAAGGAAGAGAGGTTAGTGCGTTTTACTCTGGCCATCGTAAATTTGAACTGTAAGTATTAGCACCCCATTTCCCATATTTTGCAAGCATTTGATCACGTCTATCAGAACTTGCACTCAGCACTGAAGTCAAAGCAATGCAAGGCTGTGCTATGCAAATGGTATTTTTGTGTAAAATAAATATCATTCGCCCTATCATGAACGTGCCCGTGCAAATGACCTACTTTTACAGTAGAAGATGTAAACGATTTTTCTTAATGTGTATTCTTTACATTAAAATTCATTTTTCGCTATACAAATGCACATTTGAAATAATGCATTCTACTTTAATCAATAGTAAACATTATATTGCTTGCATCAATTCACAGAATACTCGCATTCAGTTTAGAAAAAAAAAAAAAAATTGCTCATTGCAGTTGAGGAAATACACACTTGTACGGTTTCATGATCGGGGCAGCGATACTGGCTTTCTTCACCTAAGACTGAACAACAAAAGTTCTTTCTCTATTAACGTACCATTACTTTTCGAACTAATTCAGATACTTGTTTCAATACACGCAAGAAAGACAGTCGGCTAATAAGTTTTGCCCTGAATATCCAGGTAATTGTGCAACTTATTTCCTATGTGGAATTAAATGCAAGAGAAGAACGTGATGGACAAACGCAACATGGAAATGATTTCTTTAAAAAAAATATATAAGAAAACTAGACTACTTCATTGCTGCTGATTGTCTTATCTATTTCTTTACTTGCCAGTGCATTTATATGACCGAGTTCTAGTTATATTTTCAACGCAGAGGAACCCCCAATCATAAATTTAAGCTGTTGGTATAAGTACGCAGTACACACCCCAGCGTTTTGCGCTAAGGGCGCGTAGGTATAAGTACTATCCCTAATTCCGTCCTTATCCTCCACCCTAAATCTTATCGAATCCCTAACCATGTCCCCTACCCTTTCAAGCAAAAAACAAGAAGAAAACAAAAAGAAATCTGAAAGAATAATTAATTAAGGCTGTTGTTGGAGGGGGGGGGGGCGGGCTTTCTAGCTCTGGAGTCACAGAAGGCTTTAAAATACGCACCCCTTGTGCAAAAGACTTGGGGGACGTACTACTTGTCACAACATCCTGAATTTAATGTCCTTTTCTACATTGCCCCATTCCACTTTTCTTTTTTGTTTCAGTGTCTACCTCCCTTTGGTTCACACACGTTAAATACCCATTCAGAAAAGTAAACGTTTGGCTTCTCCTCCGGTTGCCGCGCACTGAAACCATGCTTTGTGGATGCAACGAAACTGCATGAAGGGGGGTGTTTCATCCTATACTTCACACAATCGCACGGCATCACTGAACCAAAGTTTTGAATACCTTGGGGGTGGAGATGGCAGTGAATCTTTTCATTCGTGTTTTAAAGTGAGCGTGCCACCCTGTGGACCACACAGGCAAAAAAAAAAAAAAACGCCAGAAAATGGAATGCTAGTTTGGAATTTGAAGATATTGGAAATTAAACTTTTTATTTATTATTATTATTATTATTTATAACTGTTATATACCTAGATGATAGATGGAGTAGATACCTTTCCAACTTCCATTTCAACTAGAACATTCCTGGTCGAAGGGGAAAAAATAATTATGTTGTACAAATTCTGATCATTCGTGAAATTTTTTCTTTAAACTTGTGAGTGAGAAGGGCACCTATAAGCGATTTCAAATGCAGTTTCAAATAAAGCCAGTGACACAATCACCCACTGATGCAGGTGAAATTAAAGGGAGAGAACAATGTGTGACACTGAAATTGTGAACAGTCTTGATTCTGTTTGCTACAAGTATATAAGTGCAACTGGAATTGCAGGCAACAGACCAGGACACCAAAATTATAATGTGATTTAAACCAGTTCTCTACAACCGACGATGGACGCAAAAAATCTGTTGTAAGCTTACACAAAAATACAGTGTCATCTTAAAGAAGTAATTCTATCTATACAGGCCGCGGGCAATATTTCTATTATGTGGTAAGAGCATTAAAGGACAAAGCAACATGCAATACAAAACTGGAGGAAAGTAGTGAACAAGAGAGAAGAGATACAGAGGAAAGAGAGAGAAAGAGAGAGAGAGAGAGAGACTGTGAGAGAGAGAGAGAGAGAGAGACTGTGAGAGAGAAGCCTGCATGAATGATAGATAAGCTTGATCAGCTCTCACCTGTTTGGGGTAGAGACAAAAAGTTCTACTAGCTTTGAGCAGCGGAAACTCTGAAAAGCGCGTTATAATTAATATATAATACTGAGATAAACGCACGGCAAAAGAAGTGAAATGTTCATAAAATATTGAAATGATAACTATGACGGATTTGAAAATTACCGACCAATCATATTTCCTGTTGTTGACACACCTGTCATCGTTTCCATGCCAAGATGAAGGTGATAGTGACATCCGTACAATGTTTCTAGAACATCCATCCTGGGTCGGGGAGTTTGAGGCCACACAGTGTTACGGAAAACACAAGATGACGGACAGAATATAACGGAGCGATAGAGGTTTAGAGTTCGGGACAAGGTAAAGGTTAAGGTGTCATGGCGACAGAAACTCCTTTAGGCTAGAAGCGCATTGAGTCAAGCCTGCTTTTCATCAGTTTTGATTCAAACTTGAACATCCTTTGAATCAAGTAGCGAGACAGAACTGTTTCAGATTCGGTAGCCAGCTAGGTCTCCTTTAACTCCATAGACCACAAAACCGAGGCAAATCAGACTTTACTCAGGGCGTCTCTCATCGTTTACTGAGGGAACCTTTACATTTAAAAGGGGTGTTTTCAGACTCTGTGTCGTGCCTGGCCAGAATAAATGTTTTGGTAAAATGTACATGCTTTAGTGTCCAAAATATCATTGAGGGTTTGCCCTCAATACCAGGCTCGAATTTATAGAAGGTATCATGATTATTGTAGCTATAACTACAAGATTGACGACCTGGAAAGGAAAGCAAGTAGTCTGAGTAGTTCTCAAGTACTATTTGATTCAAAAAACATATCCAGCAAAAGATATTACATGGGCATAACCACCCTGCCTGCAGAGAGAACCGATTATCTTAGGAAAGACATTCTAGGAATTACAATATCTCATCTGTGAACTATGCTGGGCGTGGTCGATCCATGTACTATAAATCATGTTCCTATTTGCTTTCTGACACGATGTGAAATGGATAGCACGGTCGTGGTAGTCGACGGTTCAAATTCGACCGAAATATTTCACAAGTGCTGCATTAGGTTACAAACTTTAAGACCTCAGAATAGTACCCTTCTCCTGCGCCATAAACATGTGCCATTAAGTACCAGAGACCGGCATATTTTTACTAAAGGGCAAGTGGACGTATATCCGTTCCAGAGGACAAATCCGTCGAATTTCACACCTAAAACTAGACTGCACAACAGAGCTGAGATCCGCAGCGATTAGAGTTGTATTTGAAAAACAAGCTGTCAAACATTTCTGGTAACGTTTGTTGTGTTGACCATTAAGAAAATTGAATGACACGTTCTCGACATAAAAAAATAAGTAAGAAAGAAGAAGGACTGACAGAAAGAGGGAAAGAAAGACAGAAAGAAAGAAATCCCTGTCACTGATATGTTGCTCTTGTTGTGGCTAGTGCTGAAGTTGATGTCGATGATGTCTTCTTCGTCCTGAAAAAAAATCCTGCAGCAATTATGAACTGGAAAGATCACTAGGCTGATCTTCTGGCATCTCATAAACTAACTTAAGTATAGTGATTTGTGTCCTGCCACCGGTTCCAAATTCCGTTTCAGACAGTTCTAAGTTCATTATTTCATAGAAATTACAGACTGACAAACAGTTTTCGGTTTGTCATAAAATAACCTGATTGTCATCAGCTGCCCGATGTCTGGTAAAACCAAGGCTTCGTATGAAAGTTGTCAGGGGTTTTCACAGGATTCACGGATAGTAATTTGTTCAACGAAGACATAAACTGATGACCATGACTTATATGATTGGTTTAAACAGACAAGAAAAATGACACAAAATAATCGAAACAGTCATCACGTTTGTCTCAAGTTAGTGTGGTCTGCTTTCGCCATTGATTACTAAGAGACATATCAGCGCTTGTTGATTGTTTGTTTGGGTTTTACATTTATCAAAATGAAGTTAAATCATATTCCAGAGTTGGGTCCAGGTCACCAATGAGTGAGTGCCTTAAAAACACCACATACTGCGTGCAGGATTTGAACCTGCAACTTCTCGAATACAAGCCAACCTTTCCAAACACTATTTAAAAAACTATATTTTCTTAAGTTTATTGGCATTTACACTTCATTGTTGCAGGTATTATATTACTCTTGTAAATTATAAAGGACTTTAAAACAATAGCCCTGAATTGGAGAAAACAATTACTGAGAAAAATAGATTTACAAATAAGTGTTCCATATCCGATGGTGGACAAGTGTGTTTTTGTCTGTCTTCGGCTGTAGATCTATGTGTCTGTCCTTGTGACTGTGTTATTGGTCGGATCCTGCCATGGTTATCATGAGACGAGCGATTCGCAATTAAGCTACATCTGTGTCAATCTTGACAGCAAAATCAATCAAACTGAGTATGTCTCTTAAACGCTGGGCTCATACTGCCACAAACTGAACAAAACTAAGCCAGAATATAAGCCACAGAAATCGACGAACTAAGACGAAAACGGCACTGACGATAACAATACAATCTCGAATCCAAGTTCTTTTAGAACTGAATGGCATGTAATTCTGTTTCCCCAAGATGACAGCACACAAATTAATGGGTTCCCTCATATATCCATGGTGAAGAAATTGCGTAAAAATATTTTTCACTCTTTTTAGACCTTCGCATTTTTCTTTTATTTGAATAGAAAAGAAACACATTACATTACATGATTAATTATCTTTGGTATGTTTCACAATGCTAAGTGCCAAATTTTGCATACATATGAGCAATTTCCAAGCTAAGTTGCGTCTATTTACTAAGGGAGTTGGAAGCAAATTAGTTACTGTGTTATATTAATATTAATGACAAACTAAAGTATATGGAAGTGGCTATTTTCACGACATGTCGTGGAAATCGCCTCCGTGAAGTTTTCCACGACATGTCGTGGAAATGGCCTTGGTGAAGTTTTTCACGACGTTTCACGACTTAATACAGCTACCCCAGCCCCTTTTCGCCTGATTAGTCAATCTGACTACCGCCCATTGATACAAACTGACTAGACCCTCACGCCCCCCAGGTTCCGACCTCCCGCTCAGTGGGGGCCGCCATTTTGAGTCAGAAAACGGTAAGCTCTGATTGGATGAAAAAGGTGTCGTGAAAAAATCTCTCCACGCTTTTTCCACGATATGTCGTGTGCCTAGACACTTCGAAAGTATATTCTGTGGCAAAAAAAAAAAAAAAGTGAAGGGGCGCCGGGAAGTTTCCAAACTCACTGCCATAGCATTGCTCACTTTGTAGTGTGAGATAAATGGTATTTAGCATGGTGAAACATATCAAATATAATTAACCCGGTAAGGTATGTGAGTTCTTTTCTGTTAAAATAATTATTTGATTTCACTCGTTGAATGGAGTTGACAGTCCGGCGACATGATGAATACACGAATAGTGGTTTTTTTTCCCCGCAACAATACTGAGCCAGGCTTGTGATCATCGATGCGACATGCAACATACCTTTGTTTTAACACGTGCGCAACGGTGGTTTTGTGAAACAGCGAACAGACCGTAAAAATGAATAATTCAAGAGCAGTATGGGGAGAGGGAAGGATCCAAACTGTACTGAAACATATCGGCACAAACAAGGGGGGAAAAAAACCAAACACATGTGTTTATTCCTTATACTGTTACGAGTGAATAAAACGAAAACGTGTCGTCGGGAGAAAATAAAAAAGAATACTACACAGACCTCAATCAACTGTCACATTCACGTCACATGCACATTCGTCCACTCATTTTAATCAACCAAAGGACTGGCTGTTTAATAATGATCGATCCATTTCACTTTACATTTATTGAGTTATTTGGCTGACGCGTGCAGGTAGATCTACAAATTGGTCAGACAGACAGATGTCAATATTTGAAAGAAAAAAAACAAACATCAGGTGACATAACAGACACATAATAAATAAATAAAGATATCGGAAGAGCTATTCCATAATTATGGACAAATACAGAAATAGATCATAAATAAAT
Organism: Onchidella celtica; assembly: GCA_963931925.1. NCBI lineage: Eukaryota > Metazoa > Mollusca > Gastropoda > Systellommatophora > Onchidiidae > Onchidella > Onchidella celtica. The sequence goes on from OZ007567.1 coordinate 27,877,654, forward strand.
GTGTCTATTCACGATGAATTTGAAAAGACAAATATGAGGATAAACAAAAAAGCAATCGACATAGCTATTGGTATTAAGCGAAATACAGACTGATGAAAGGACAAGAAATGGACAAGCAGACCTTGTGACGAGCAAATTAACACTTTGAACAGAACAAAATAAAAGGAGACAGACGTTAAACGTACAGAACGACATATAAACCGGCAAACAAACAGGTAATAAACAAAACAGACATTATAATCGCCAAAAGTACAAATGAAACCCAGCACGTAATTACAGCGACGAATGAGCACACAGAAAATGCACCAGTTGACACAAACACACGGACATGCTGATACTGACAGCCAAAATGTAGAGATACATTAGCGGCGGGCGGGCACACTAACAAACACACTAGCTGGTGGACATACTGATCTACTGACTAGGTGTGTATTCCACCAAACTCACGTAAACCTTGAGGCCCGTTTTGCAATTTTGCGCAATCAATTTATGCGCCTAAACAACTCGTAAATCAAGAGTACTGCTGACAGAATGAAATGTCCCGCAGTGCAATTCTTACACAGGCATGTAGATTTTCTATTGACACACTGAAATTATTTTCACCCACTGAGCCCCAACTTTCCAATAGGTTTTTCCCCATAAGGAGAACGTTGCATCGACAACATGCAATTACTGTAAACGATGAGAAATCAACCCAGTTTGACATCGAGGAAGACGTAAACATAAAAGCACTGCTAAAATAACGGCGTGCTGGTATCAGATTATATTTGTATCGCTGGGGACTAAATTTTCATGTAATATTGCAAAAGGAACCTTCTGTTACGTTTGGCGTCGCCTACAATTTTTCACATTTTCTACCTTTGACTATTGAAAATAACGCATGCAATCTTAAAGCCACAAATGCACCTCGAGTCCCCTGGATGCCGTATGCTCAGAAAGTCAATGAAATCAATGTAACACACAAATTGTTTTTGATAAACAAAGGGAGAGATCTGGGGACAATACGAAAGGAAAATAAAAACGAGAAGGGCGGGAAGAAAGACGGACAGGACAGAAAATAATTTTATATTTAAGAAATGAGATCGGTGGGGAGAGAAGGAAGGGAACTGAAGAAGGCGAGGGACGAAGGAAAATGAGAAAGGAAAATCGAACACGGGTATGGATGGACGGGGACAAGGTGGTCTAGAGGCAAGGTGCTCGCCTCTCATGCCAAGGGTCCCGGGTTCTAAACCCGGGCAGTGCAGGCATGTTGGAAAGTGGATTTTTCTCATATTTTCAAGTCCCTGGTCCTATTGGGGGGTAGGATCGAGTACCTAGTCTTCTCGGATAAGGACGAAAAAATTCGGAGGGCCCGTGTGCACGTTGCGCACATTAAAGATACCTTGGCAGTTGGAAATCGTAAAGAGCAGGCCGAAAGGCCGCTGCCCGGGCAAAATTGAAATTAATAGATTAAAATTTATCCATATCATCTCCCCCCCCCCCCCCCCCCCCGCCAGAACAAGAAATAATAAAACAAGTAAAGTGAGGTGTAAATGCCAAGGGCAGCGAACCTCCTAAAATAAAGACCTCAAATCAGGGTATGGATGGACAGACAAATTGCGGATGGATGACAATCGGAGAGTTTATAATGTGGATTGGAGGATAAATTGAGGAACAATTCTGGCCAAGAAATCAATGAAAGAGCTGAACGAACGAGAGAGAGAGAGGGAGAGAGAGAGAGAGAGAGAGAAGAATAGGGCAACAATAAAGTTAATAAGAATAGGGGAGAGAGAAAAGTATTCTTTCAACTGTCAACTTTCCCCAAATCATTACAACTTGAGGTATGTTTTCATGAAACATACATTCTTCTCAGTATTGTATATGTGGCGTGGGTGGGTTGGAAGAATTTCGCAATAATATTGAGCAACCGAATCAGGGGTGTGCGATACAATTTTTGGATCCCGGGGAGGGGTTTCTGTGATTTCTGAGTTTCTGCGGATCCCGGGAACTGTGTGTAATTTTGCTTGGATCGGCGGCGAGGTCGGGGGTGTCTGTAAAATCTCATTTGGACCGACCCGGGAGTGTGCAGCTATGTGTCAGTTTATATTTGTGCCAGCAGACCATTAGTGACATCAAACTTGGACCGCGAACGATATATGTAATTATATTGAGCTGAGGCTTCACGACGTATAACATGGTAAGTCCTTCTGTAATACACTGAGTCGGGTAAGCCCAGGGTACCTTCTGAAATATCATATAAAAGCCCAGAAAAGGTGACACTGGTTACAATATGTGTGAGCCAGAGATCAACATGAAGGAATGTTAGAATTCCATACAGGTGATGATAATGCTAATGCTTATTCCCAACGCGACTATAAAATCTAATTACTTATTAAACTGTTTCAAAGGATTTTATACGGTTATCAAAAGAAGACAACTATCGTGTACGGAGAAGGTATTTGTCTTTTTAAAATGGTTGCATCATCGATTTTATTTTCAAACAAATAAGTAAATGTAAGTTTTGAAAAATATCTTCAAATGCGCGTGCATTAAGTATTCTAGTAGTCCATCTGTTGTGATAATTGTTATTAATATTATTCCTGGTATTTCTACACACTATCTGCTCGTCTACGTGTGAGTTTTCCAAAGCTACGGGTAGTTTCCATGCGCTGCCCAAAACGTACGTCAATACACGTACAAAAGATCTGACGTTTTACGGTCAGTACCATCAAAGCGCTGGTACAGAGTGTTGTGGTAGACCTGTGAAATTACAAAAAATAAAAGCTGTCCGTGCAAGCTTCTCTTCACCTTACCTGTCAGTACAGTTCTATTTTAGGAAATCTTACAATAGCGAAATCAAAATAAGTCAATCACGTACAACATAATAAAAGAGTGATTGTCCAAGTTCATTCCTGTGTTCAAAAACGAGTCACGGATTTCTCTGTAATTGTTTTCACCCACTGAAATAGGCCCATTATTTTTTTTTTTTTAAATATTTGCAGGAATTTAGCACAGGTAAAAAATACATACTCCAATGAGTGTACTTTCCGTACTTTCCACACTGCAACTACTTCATTACTTTTTTTTTTTTTTTTTGGTTTTCTTGTTAAACTCCGGTTTGACTTACAATTTCTACCGAAAAGTTAAGCTTCTAACATTCAAAATCCCCCATCTCCATCTGGGTCGAAAAGTATGAAAATAGTTTTACGTCATTCACTAGGAACCATATATTTCCTGGCCTTCATTTCAGAATTAAAAAAAAAAGTAAAACGATGACGTGCTTAAACAACGCTCCATTAATTTCTCTGAACTGCAGTATGTAAACTAGGATTAGTATCTATTTCGATCACGTACAAGGGAAATAGAGCGATACGCAGTTTCCTTGCCAGAATATAAAAGTAAGACTTGTAGCAAAATTATTTAAAAAAAAAAAAAAAAAAAACCAATCAATTGAAAATGCAGATTTACGTCTACATTTGTATGTCGTATCCGTGAAATCGACTAGCAAAATAAAAGAAACTTCAAACGTAACTAAGCAATTCCAGGGCTAAGTACAAGTATCTTATGACATTGACCGTACAAGATGTGTAACACAGCATGTATTTATCTTGCAAATTAATTCCTCTCTGCTTGACAGAGCTATATATATATATGAAGGCGAATTTGAATGTGATTCCAGATATCAAAATGTGCCTTCATGACCTGCAAAGAATGACAACAAAGCCAACTGGCCCAAACACCAAAAGGGTCAATATCTGATGAATCCCCATGCCATTCAAGATGACTGTTCGCTGGGGACATGATATATGCAGTAACTCCGATAGCTTGAGCAGTGCAAGCCTAGCATAAACTGCGTGTCCGGTCATTAGCCTTTTGTCTGGAGACACGGTTATGTCTTTCCATCTTCACTGGTGCGACAAGAAAGTCCATATTTCTACAAGCTGCATAAAAGCTCAAGTTTCCAGCTTAAAGAGAAAAATAAAGCGCTGCTTTCTGCAAACACGGGAATAAATAATATATATAAATATTTTTTAAAAATAATTTTGCTACAAGTCTTACTTTTATATTCTGGCAAGGAAACTGTGTATCGCTCTATTTCCCTTGTACGTGATCGAAATAGATATATATATATGATATATGATAAGCTGGAACCAACCTATTGCTCTGGCGGTGAATCCCGGCTGGTGTCTCGGTTTGTGGGTATTTGAAATTATCTAAAAATTCTGCGTTACTTATTGTAAGATCTAAATCATCAAACCTGGCCAAAAACTGATCTGCTTTATCACTATTTAAATCTCAGAACTTGAAATTATGAAAACACTGACCGATTCCTACTCATAAACTTTCTAAAAAAAAACAAAAAACGGAAAGTGTGTCGTGTGACAGCTCAGAACCCAGCTGCAGATCCTTGAAATTTCTCATTTGAAACCTAGAGTCATCTGTCAAACGACAGCTCTTTCTTTTGCCATCAATAAATCTAATCGTGGCTTGAATGGCGAGATAGCGTTAAGCCCTGGTCAAGAAAATTCGAAAAGGATGAATGGGCAAAAGCATTGGAAGAGCACAGATTCTAGACAGTGGTCCAGAAATACGATTCTCTAAGTAAGCTGCTTGATAAACGTGTTAAATGCATAACTGAGCATGTCTGAAATGATGAAAATGTGCTTAATAATAAAATGTGAGTTGGAGAGCTTAACTTCTGGCTAAATTACATTATTCAATGGATTTCCAAAGGATTTCCACATTGGTTCTGTTTATTTCATTGCCATAATTATGCTTTTTACTGTTCTGTGTGCCCTTTGCTATAATGAGCTTCTACTGTCAATTGCCTTCTCATGATGCACAGGAGGGTGAACTGAAGGATAAGCAGGGAATGAAGAACTCTGCGGTGTTGATTTTTAATTTCTATATCTTATGTTTCATTACCATCGGTTTTTTTTTTTTACCGATGCACATCTGAAGATCAAAACTCAGTACCATGATCGTCGACAAAATGTGTGTGTGTGATGTAAAGACTCGGCAATGCAGTCTGGTCCTTTTGATAACACGGAAAATAACGGAATTTTGTTGCTGTTGTTATTTCAAAAATATAATATTAGTTTATCCCAAACGTTCTGAACAAATTTTTACAGCCCATTGCATTTTATAAAATCACACGTCTCGTACTCCGTGGATTGCACGGAAACTAGGCAGTTTACTGCAACCGACTTGGGCAGTGGACACTACCTAATCTAAACTGAGAATGAACATTTCATATTTCCCAACTGTTGGCATTCTATCGAGCTCCGCTGCAAGAGACTTGTTGTGAACAATGGACATCAGATCAAGAAGGAAAGCCGATCGTCATTAAGTCCTTGGAAGCGTCACATTTAAATTATCACAAATTTAATTTGTTTTCTAAATTGCAAAATGGTATTCAGACAAAGAAAGAAACAGTGCAAACATTAATTATGAAATTAGGCATGACTATAAATTATTTTCATAAACATCATTAAGTACACTGCATCGGCCAGCATGTGATATCAACACTAATAAACTCGCCCCTAAACAAATTCCAATTCAATTCAATAGTTTAGAATGTCCAGACACATCCAAATAATAAAATCCATCATTAGTCTGTCACTCGGCAAGGGTTAACTGTTGGGAGTTCGATAAAGTCCTCGGAAAATTTTATTGTCAAGGGAACAGAGGTAGGTGACCTCGAACTCATGAATAACTCTTGAGACTCAAGAGGTCTGCAATTACCGTCATCTCGTCGACAGTAATGGCACGAGAGGAAAACACACTTTTTGTTTCGCTTTTGCGCTGTCTGATTTGAATTCAATATCATAACACAACTTTTACTCCACATAAAATAAGTTCCGTTGGCTAGTTTCTTAAACATTTCAAACATGCCTTTCCACATGCCCATTTCCATATATCTTGATAGGCGAAACGATCTCATCTCATTAGTTCAACTGAATTCATTCTCAGGACAACTTTAGCTTGGCCAACGAGTGCTTGCAGGTCAGATTAAAATATGAAGGCAGAGATATCCGTACATCTACATGATCAGACATTCAGTGATTTATTGTTTGTCTTGTTGTTGTTGTTTTCCACCAAGCGTCGACGTTTTGAATCTGTATGATAAAACATTCCTTGAAGACAAAGTCAGTTGCGCAACAGAATTTGACTTGTAGATCCCGCAATTTGTTTCAGTAATACGTAGCCAAAACGAAATCAGCGAGATTTGGGGATCGTCATAGGAAATGGAAATAAAGAAAAAGGATTCGGGTAATAAATGGGTGAGAACGGAAATGATCAATGACATTCAGATTTGAAATATATCCGATAACCGGCAGAAAAATTGCGCCACTTTCCCTTCGTCGAGCCTGTAAGCTTCCCAGGGCCCACCCAGTCTTGGAAAATAAAAAGAGTGGGATGGATGGACGACATAATGTAGTCTTATTACAATTCGTCGTGAAGCAATAAACTAGACAAAATGTAAAATTCTGAAGATGCATGCCACTTCACACCAATAAAAATTACAACGCCAATCTGACATTAACGAATGCATACTTTTTTATGTTTTATACAACAATCATGCCATAACTGTTAACTGAATTCACAAGTTGTAATTATTGTTTTTACGATATGACCATACCTGGACCTGCCAAAATTGTTCATCAAACAAGTTGAACAGTAAAGTGTTATCTTGTTGCTATAGCTCTCATTACCATTCTAATTCTTGCCACCGCCGTTTTTGACGGAACTGAGGACTCCTTATAGTCAGTTGGGTCTCTGTTGTCGTGGATGCCATGGTTACCCAATATTGGCATGACCGCCGGGAGAACGATTTGATGGCATCTCGTGTGGATTAGAACAGCAACAGTTCGAATGAATATAATTATATTGTTTGTCGTGGCCGCTGTTTATCGCGTTGTTCATCTAAGTGTTTGACATGGATCAAGGCTTCCATATCATTGCGGGATCATAGGGCTGCTTCCATATCACTGCGGAATCACAGGACTGAAGGAGGCGCATTGAGTCAAGTTTGTTTTGTCTCCGTTTTAGTGCGAGATGTGAACTGTGGAGTTGAGTGGGACCTCGCGCATTGGCGAGGCTAAAGCAAAACTGTCTTAAGTTAGTCGACGGAAAAAGAGACCTTCCACACACTCTGAGTCAAACAGAAGCAGAACAGACTCGATCCACTGCGCCACTAACCTAACAATATGCCAAGCTACCGAGAGGCGCAAAGACATCTCCAAAATTAATATTTCATGGTAGATATCTACACTGTTATGAGCGAGAGTACCTTCAAAATGTTGTAATTCTCCAACCTACTCCTTCCCTCCCACGGCCGACCTGGGGCAGCAAATGGAGGGAATGGTTAGGTTACCTGTATACACCTGCTGTTGGAAGAGTGTGGGAGGTGATAAGTTTATCTGGAACTCTGACCAAACGGATTTCTCCGGCAATGTAACACATCCTGGCAATACAATCAGTGACGCATGCAGGATTCAATCAGTGCACTCCGCACATCTTTCTCCCGCTCCTCGGCATGAAAACCTTAGAGATATAGATCAGCTCTAAGATTTTGCTCAGACAGCCTGTACTGCACGTGTCATCCATCTAAAGTTCAACCGGTTTATACAGTATTTAACACCTCGAAACCATCTCAAATAGACGCAAATGTAAGAGTGGCTAAAGATATGAAATACTGTTTCTATGAAAGGAAGTATCAGTGTATATAAGAATAGATGCCACTGCTCCCCCCCCCCCCCCAACCTTCCTAAAACGTACACATTCACACCCTCACCCCCCACCCCCCCCAACACACACATTATTCCGGCCAGAATTCCACAAACATGGTGCTTCAAGTACGTGACAAAAAGAGAGAGGGACACAGAGAGATTCTTGCTGGTCATTGTATTCGACGTAGAAACAAGAAATTTTTTCCATTTTCCTACACGATCCCCAGTACAATCACAGATTTTTTTTACAAACTACCAGGTCCAATAACAATCAGCTCTGCATGCAGCGGTAAGGGTTATATCCGCGTTCCATAACACTTACGCATGAAACCGCGTTGTGTTTTTTCTACTAAGCCTGTGGACATAACGCGGTTTCGCTGTTGGATACGGTAATTCTTGGTTTTCTTTACAGAACTAGCCTTCACGGACTGACAATTTCCCTGTTAACAATTAGACATAAATCTTGAGCGCGTAGAAGTCCTTTATCTTGTTTTTTGTTGTCATTGTTGTACTGGGCTTGACAGGGTGGAGAGTGAAGGGTGGAGTACACGAGTACATTGATCTCCACCCTGAACTCGGCTGGTAGTACAACATGTTGAGTTTGTAAATGCTGAATGTAAAAGAGTGCGTGGCATACGTTCAAAGGAAAACTATACGTTTGTTGTAAGAAGGAACTGAAGACGAGTAAAAGTAAAGAGGATTGAAGGAAACTGTCCCGGTGATGAAATAACGGATATTATATGGTCATTTGAGAGAGAAAGACAGTCAAGACACCGAATATTGTACGCAAGAATGGGATGAAGTATAATAAGTTTTTATCATACTTCAGAACCTACTACTAAAGAAAGAGAGGAGGCTGGAAGACAGGGATAAATAAGGATATGAAATAAACTATGTGGAAAAAAGATATCTTGGAGGAAAAATTGTTTACATGAGGGCACACGATACGATTGCTGTGTTAATTATTCCAGAAAGATACATGGAAGTGGCTGTGTTGCACGGCACATAATGACTGGTAATATTATTCTAATAACTGACACAAGAGAATACATAATAAAGGCTGCAGATTATGCTGTGTCAAAATAATCATCTACATTAAACCCTTGCTCTGTAGGATTCATTTCCATGTACATACATTTGTAAATACAGTCTGTGCAATACATCCGGCGTACATCTAGAGAGGATATAATCACAGTCATACGCCGGTTTCAGATGTGCACGTTAAGTTTGTGTTGATAATGGTGTGAGGGAAGGAGTCAGTGTAACAGCACAGGGCCGTCAAGGATATCAGTCAATCTAACATCTGTTTAAGTAATTTCAGACTCACTTCATCTGAGCGCAGTTTGTGTAGAGAACTAATGTAATACAAGATGTCGAAATTGGCAGAAAGATTTAAGGGAAAGAAAATAGACAGAAAGGAAGGTAATACATATAAAGGAGTAACGTGAAGTTTAATAACTTGCATTAAAACACTAAATCTTGTTTAGATGTGTCCTTCAACATACCTCTCTTTTATATTGACACCTTCTTTTCTCTTTTTTTTTTTTTTAATCTCCTTATTTCTTTCAGCGTTTATTCATTCCCTCAACACCTCATGAAATGCTGAAATACTCAGTGTACTTTTCTAAGCTCCTTCTGTTCCAAATCCCTGAACACCATAACATATAGCCTGTTGCAGCCGTTGCATTACGTATTGCTTCTGTGATTGGTCATTTCATAGTGTTCAGTAGGCTGAAACTCTTTTCAATAAATATGAGAGTTTCCACGCACTAAACAAATACACCAGCATAAAAACTACGCATGGTATTAATCTCACCTGGATAACACTAGGAAATGGGTGTTCACCGTAAGGGAGCTGGTCCACATTGTGCTCATGGGGAAAAAGCTATGGCTGGTGTGGTGAGTATATACAATACAGATTCAAATCTCCATTTACCAGATCGATAGTTCAATGAAATCTGCACGCTAAGAATGGAAATCTGCGGCTGTTTCCATTCGCGAGCGACTTCAACCTGATCAATTCAAATGCGATACACCATTTGAGCGCCCTTCCCTGTCAAGCCAAGCTATCAGATGAACTCCCAAGAGAAGCTCTCACTTCATAGTAAGCAGACTTTGTTTTAGAGCCAGCGAAGAGACCTCATCATTATATGCTTTAAAAACCTGTTGACATTCGTTCTGTCTCCAAAAAATTCTATGAAAAAGAGCACGCATGTTTCTGAGGGTAACTGCACTGTAAAAGATTTAATTCCCCACCGAAATAGGCATCTTTTTATCATCATTTAACCCCAGTGAGGTCGTACCATAACCCAACACGTTAGTTCCCCTGAGTTGTGGCATTTGGTTAAAAGGTTGGCTTGGCCTGGCCTGACATTGACAGAGGAAGTCTGGCATCAAGGTGCTCGTCCCCCGGATGGTATTTACGGTGCTTACCTGCACAGTGGTGCTTGGATCCACTTCAACGTCCCGCTTGACGGGCGACAGGATGACAGACAGGCCAGATGGAGAGACGCCTAGACGTTTCACGCCAGTGGCAGGACGAGTTACTATCCGGAAGGTACGACCTTGGCTGTCTGCAAGCATCAGAGTAGCTGGGAGGTTGGCGTGAGGGCTGAGGTCTTTGGCAACTGCCTAAGACTTTCGGCACCTCTTTGCGGGAATATGCAAACTACCCCAAGTAGACGAGCACTCGTTGATAGCACAAGCTTTTTGAGTTTGTCCACGTCGTGGGAGAGGTAGGAAAAGATGCTGTTAAATAATAAATCCCTCAAAAATTCGAATCACGAAATCCTGAGAATGTTTTGAGTCTCGAATCAACTCCTGTAAGTATGTGAAGAGATCATGAGCTAGTCCACAGAGAGCTAAACGATTTGTACAAATGGCAGAAATGAAACAAAAATATACACTGTTGCGTTTGTATTTACCGCCCTGGGTTAACACGCTGTGCTGAAGAAGGGGCAGATATTATCTATGTAGGACCAAGTTCGATCTCCGCACACTCGAAGACTGAATGCCACCGATCACCCTGATTAAAAATATTAAGAGACGAAGTAGAAAAAAAAATGGTAGTGACATTACAACCTAGGAGAAATTATATCACTTTATAACTACTGGTGAACACCGAGGTGCATATTATTAAAGTTCTCGAATGAAAGAACCGAATTTTTCGTTTCAGCACAAATATAAGGCTGACACAGTATAATGCAATAACACAACAGCTGACACTGACACATGGACATTATTAATAAGAGAAATTTCCTACCTTCTCTACTTCCTCTGAAATATCAGCTATAAAGGAATCATAAACTTTTTCACATACACACACTCAATGAGGGCCTAGGGCATTTCACTGCGTCTTTGACAACACTAGAAAAAAATTGAAAGATTATACAACAAAATGCACCTCTGTGCCAGAGCCAGGTATGACCGTGTCGGGTAATAAAATCAAATAGAAAAAAAAAAAAGTTCAGCGCTGGCACTGGCAGTGCACGGAGTAGGTCATATATTAGTCACCGAAACATTAAAAAAATTGTGCGGGTATTTTAAAAAAAATACTTTCTCTTATAATTAGATTTAGTAACCGAAATAAACAAGAGCGTATGTTAGTGTAAGAAGTACCCAGCCACTTCAGCGACGCTTGAAAGCAATGAGTGAGGAGAGAATGGGGACAGTCAGTAGTTGTAAAACAGAGGAGTGACACACACAGACACACAAGACTGCCTTCGCCCCGTGTGCTGTTGTGGACACATCGGTGGGGAGGAGAGAGAGATAGCGGCGTGGGCCACGGCGTGCGGTGTGGGGCACACTCAAACAATCAACCCCCGCCACTTGACACTCGCCGGTTCAAACACCCTGACAAATTTCTTACTACTTGCTGCTGTCGTTGTTGTCGTAGTTGTGGTGGTGTTAGTGGTAATGGTGATGGTGGTGGTAGGAGAAGTGGCGATGGTGGCGGTAGCAGTGGTTGTGTGAGGGACTGTGATAGACATACATGTTGCAGAGGAAACGCTTATGAAATGGAAAAGGCAATTATAATATAGAAGTAACATGAAATGAAACCATAAGTAATAGCGGTGAAGTGCATGACATGCATCTGTACATTACAACAGGCACGGTACAAGAATGCAGTACGGTGGCAATGAACGATGTGAGAATGATGTGGAGGTACCCAATACTCTATGGTGTAGAAGGTGGTGGTGGTTACTGTGGATGAGGGCATGATGATGGCAATGGTGATAATGATGACGGAGAGGACTGTGGAAGAATCTAAACGTAGGAGTGTCGTAATGGTGCGGCAGTGCAAGAATTCTGGTTTATCAAATGAAATAAGAGGCAAAGTTTGTGCTGCTATTGTAGCACAGTTGTAACTGTATGAGCGCATATCGCTGTGGTGATAGTAATAGCAGTTAACAGCAACGGCGAAAGTCGTAGAAATGACAGCATTAAAGATGGTAGAAGTAGTCCTGGTGGTAGTTGTAATGAAATGGCCTCGTAATAATCATGTCATGACAATAATGGTGATAAAAGCGCGACCGTAGCTTCAAGTCTTGGTGGCACGAAGTTAATTTCTTTCTTTCTCACTGTAAGATAGATGGTGTGTGTATGTCAGCTTTATATTGCAGCTTACCTAAGTTTCTGAACGATAAACGAGTGTGCATTTAAATGTGTACTGCGCCACAATGATACGACTGTATACAACAGTTGCTTTTGATTTCCCAATCTAAATAACCCTAGATAAACAGGAGTTTCCTAAATTAAACGAATGAATAAGGCAAAACCATGAGTATTTGTACTCTGCTGTAAAAACAGAGACGCTTTTCATAACAACTTCGCATTTTGAAGACTGGAAAAGGTGATGAAGATCTGAGGCGTTGGGGCAGGAAATGGGAAAGACTGGGGAAAGAGAAGGTGTAAATGTAAGAAAGAGAAAAGAAAGAGAGCCTTACTGAGAAAGGGCATTACTTCTATGACACACAACCATTGCGCTGGGCGTAACTTGTTTTTTCCACGTCAAAATTCAGGTAGCTGAGGCATAAACTTCACGGGCAACAAGTATTAAATTGTGTCTTTATGTTATTATGACTGTTGTTTGTGTTTGATGTCGTCCTTTTCGTCGCTTAAAAAAAGAGCATGTCACACTTTTTCGTCTATTTCAGTAGGATGTATATAAAAAAAAAAAAGTGTACGACATGATGAAAACGTATTTTGAAAACAAAGAACAAAGGCGTAAAACATTCCTACATTTAACGTGTTGTCGTTGATGACATAGTCCAATGAGTCTGGATAAAAAAATCTTCATGAACAGGAATATCTAAAACTGTTCGGTGAGCAGATCTTCAATCGACGTAATTATTTTTACATACAAAACACTACGTGTGACAGAGGTCGTCCTGACATATAATATAAAGTTTTTTTTGTAGTTTTCAAATAGTGCCTACTGGACAATGTGGCCAAAAACGTTTATGGTGCTATTATTGTGATCAGTTTGTAGCCAGTTACTTTTTCAGAAAATGTTATTTTACCTTTTTCGCCAAAAACTGAAACAGTTTGGCCAGATCACCCAAATGTTTACTGCACTGTTGTTGTTTTTTTCCCTTTAGGTCACGTCACCATGACATCTGGTGCTGTGACAGTGGCAAAGAGAAGATACAATGGCAGCTGTCATCTATTAGTACTGATACCTGAAGGAAAAGAATTGTGCTGTTGTTGAAGTCACTTCGTGGCAAATTTACGGAGTGCCAGAGGCCGCTGTCATCACTCAGGAGCCAGCTGAGACCAGATTCAAGTCATTGTCACAATGTAGGCAATTAAATTCATGACATTTTCTGTGAATTAGTGTTCTTATTAACAAAATTTTGCAATTATATGTGTTTAGTGCAGATTATTATTGTATTTTTGGTCTGACTAATTCCATTCCCGAAATAAACCTGGACAGATATTCCTCCCCCCCCTCCCCAATCTCCTTTCTATCATTTATGATTATGGGGGAAAGATCTATCAAAACGTAAAGAGGATCAAGTATATTCTTGTTTGAGCTTGAATTTGGCTGTTTGACTTTACGACGCCTCGGCACGAAAATGATTATATTGCGCCCTCACCGGTTTTACTACCGAGGCCCGATCCTTATAGGATGAAAGTGCGAAAGTGTATAATTTACAAGGAGGGGAGAGCGCTCAAACTACTAAGATGACAAATTTATGAACATCGAACGCTTGCCTCCAAAGAAATAAACGAAAGCTGTAAAGCTGCCTCATACGGCAATGGTGTTTGTTAAAATCTACAATCAAATCTTGCTGAATAACCTAGTTTTCTTTAACAGTTATTTTACGTCAATGGGATATACAAAGGGCAACAGACCGGCTTCTTTAAGAAAACTTGAGAATATTTCTGCATTCAATTTTGGTGATGACGGTGTGATAATGTTGTTCAAAAAGCCATTAAATGTTTGTCATAGTTGAAGTGGTAATTAGGCTCCATGTTGTGACCAGAAAAATAATGATAATTAGCATGAAAATTGAAAGATAATTTTTTTTTTTTTTAACCGGACTTAGATTAAATTTACTGGTATTGTATTGAATGATGCGACACAGCTAAGGTTGTACCATTTGTAATTATATTTGGGAAGTTATACCTATTACTAAAGAGAACAGAAATGTCCAGTCTCGTCCGTATCATCATAAATACTCCTTGTTTACTTCTTAAGGCTGTCACGGTCAAAAAAAAAATGTGTGGTCTGTGATGGCCACATAATTTGTCAGGTTAATTAATTAGCGACTGTTCCCGCCCCCCGCCTCCCAACCTCCTCCCCAACCCCGGTCCAGCAGGCCTCTACATATGGCCCCATTTGCAGTAGCTGTCATCTGGCCTTCTCGGGGCCCCTTTTTTAATCCTTGTTGATAAGATATTACCCCTCTGGGGCCCATACATAAAGTGCAATGTCCACGAATTTTGAAAACCTACAAAATAATATATACTTAAAATCAATAGAACGAGGTAAGAAAGGTGGAGAGACGATTGTTGTTAAGTAAAATAATATATATTGATAAATTAGAAATTGTAATACGTGTAAAACATTTGGAGCCGAGTGAGGTTTTCGAGAGAGAGAGTACACCGGGCGCTATTTAGTCTTGGTTTTAATTTGAAAAGTGGATAATGGAGTTGAAACGGGGGAAAAAATCAACTGAGTTATGGAAACATGAAATGTTCAAAGTTAATGATTTGATACCTATCCTCTCACCTTGAATCATCCCCGACACCCCCACCCCCGGTTTCTCCAAGTTAGGTTTATCTATCCGCTTGCGTTCTATTTCACAACCCACATTTAGCTCACTGCAGTATTCCCATATTTGTGTATCAAAATCAGCGCTTCACTAAATGTAAGTTTTAAGCAATTTCTCTTACAAGCATATTACTTCCACATCAAGAATGACACTTCAAAAGAACACTGCAGGAAACACAATCTTCGACTGATTACATTGCAAACAACAAAAAACCCGAAGAATCATTTTTGAGTGTGAATGTACACTGCAAATCGGTAACATCTGTCCACTGGACAGGGAAAGAGGCCTCTATAAAATGCGTTTCGCTGGAGGAGGAGGTATGGTGGGGAGCACGAAAAGCGTACATTGTGGGAGGGTGTGTTTCTGGGGGAGAAAACGTACACTTGTCAATCCTGGTAATAAATCAAACAGTTCGGCTTTATTTCCGTTTCTTTTCAACGAATCAACTTGTTGGATTATAGTAAAATCAGGTCACTAACGAAACAGTCAGATATTTTCAAAGGCAAAATGGCACTTCAAATTTTCAGACACGAAGGCGCTATGATGGACATTCATCATTCTAAAGGGGGGAGGGGGGAGGTGATTCCAAGTGTATGAAAAGTGTACAAGGGGGGGGGGGCAGAAATCACCGAAATCGAGAGTGTACACAATCATGTACTCTGTGGATGGCCTCTGTTATTTCTCATGCAGCCAAAATATGGAAACCAATATTATTTACCTATTCTCGCAGTCTCCAGGCCACATGGGAGCAAAACACACACACACACAAGTGCATGGTGCGCGATGTGTTAATCTAGAAAAGATGCATTGTTATGTCTCAATTCGCATGATTGTGCGAAGTATTTGTTCTTTGCGTTTTCAAGTTTTGTTGCCGCTGATTTTTACTCGTCGCAAGGGTTCATTAAAATATTTTTTGTTAATGGAATTGATCAGGCATGTTCAAATCATTAAATTAAACGTCCACAGTTGTGTCTTTGTTTCTTAAAGTTTTGAACGCGTGTTTTAAAATAAGGTGATGGGTGAAGGATATTGAATACTACGGGCCTTTTGACGTGATTTGACGTCAGAGACGCAAGGGCATTTTGCTATATGACAATGTATACAATTTCGTGTTCTTCCCTCCCTCAAAAACAATCATTATGTCGGACGTCATGCATGCATTTAATACCGATTTTACAAAAGGTTCTGCGTGACAGACCCCTTCCCCTTTGTGTGTGTGTGTTTGTGTGAGCGTGTGCGTGTGTGTGTGTGTGTCGAATCGAATAACCCATTTTAAAGGCAACCCTGAGTTTATGGATAGCAGGACCTATTTCTTAATTGGCAAGATATACATTGCATTTTGAACGGAAATCTACGCGTTTTTTCGTTATGTGTAACCAAATCAAAATCATACTAATGTTGTTTTACAGTTTTGACCAGCAATAACTAACGAAACTATAATAGTTATTTTATTCGGGTAAAATCCCAAAAAGATTCGTATGGCCGAGTGTGCCAATCACAATTATCATCAGCACACGAAAGTCTGCGAAAAATAGCCTATCGACACCGGTACCACTTAATGGTGCGTTCAGAAAGAAAATAACCCAGTTAAACCTTTTTATGGTAAAAAAAAAAAAAGACTTAAATTAAATGCAAGTTCTTTTTCTGGAACTTCTTTGAGGTAAAATAATATGATGTGCACAGAAACAAAGTTGATAAAGCGGATACATACTTGGTTATAGGGTTTTACAGAGAAAACTACAGGTGAACAGTGAACGCAGCTCAGTATTTTCTTTATTTGGTTTTGTAAAAAGACAATGGTCGGGCTAACGACAGCCTTTATAACAAAAAAGTGGCAACAAACTGAAGACAGCGAGCCCGCCCGTGCGTTTGTGTACTGGCTACTGACCTGTCAAAACAAGTAAAACTAGATGTCTAATATTCCTATTTTTATCCGCTTACCGTTTAGTCTATTCTTGTAGGATGTTTTGAATTGATTGACACTGACAAGACACACAAAAAATGTCATTTAAGTCCACGAATTAAAACACTGTATTGCGTATCATTATCATCGAAATGTAAATATTCAGTCACAAGCAAGCAGAGTTCTCACACTGGCTACATAGAAGTGTTGGTCCATCCAGTGTTTCACACCGATCAAAGGCTGAAAAGCAACATTACACTACAAATAATCAATTTTTACAGCAGATTTTGCGAGCTTGTTTATGTATGCCAAAGTGAACCAAACGCCGCGCTGCATTAAAGTGTGAAACAGCATTAGCCCAGATCAGATTGGAATATTTTCATTTTCACGGTCTATCGATCCAGATCGATATAATTTTATCATGTGTTATGCTTGGCTTAGTTCTTAGCATGAATGAGTGTGTGTTTGTTTGTTTGTTTTTCCCTCTAAATTACGCCACATCTCTTATTAATTTAATAAACTGTACATCCATTCGTGACGCAAGATACACACCATTACTTCACTTTGCCGTGTCTCTTCTGCCGCAGCCGTTTTTCTGTTGTCATTTCTTTCCGAATTTTTTGTTGTTGTTGTCAGGATTAGATTTAGGAGCAAGGTGCATGGCGTCAAAGGTGAATTCGAACTGTAACAGCTAGTTTTGTCAGAAGAGTCTAATTATGCCCATGAATAAAAGAGGAACTCTAACTTCACGTTTGTTTCAGGACCTTCCAATCTTTTTCAATGGAATAAGGTCTAACTCTGCCGAGACAAAATAACCAATCGTTTTGTGTCTTTTCTCCCGGCAGTTGAGTTCGATTTTTGAAAAACAATTAATATGGAGTTAGATTACTTTTTTTTTTTTTTAATTCGCTTGAAAAGGCAATTTCACGTAACTTGTAAGATTATCTTCCTTGTAATCGTATTGTTTTTTCATCTTAGTAATTTACGTCTTATCTGATGATCGAGGCCATTTTATTCTATTCCCTTGAGAGACTTTTTTTATTGGGTTTTGGCGTGTTTTCGCTCTAGAAGGGCAAAGCAAGTGAGAGAGTGGGGGAGGCACCGACAGACGGACAGACAGAAAGATGAACAGAAGATGGGGATAGATGGAAACAACACTATGAACCCAAACAATTAACAATAAAAGAAATACGCCACCCCCATCCTCCCCCTCCCACACACACACCCACCCCTACCACCTCCAATCCCAAAAAACCTGTTGTCTAACCCTTTTCTTTCAGCTTCACTCTCTTTCCTCTTCATTTTCTTTCACCATGAACAGCCTCCATCCATCAACATTTTACAGAACAAACCTGTGGATATGTCGCAAGACACAATTAGCGAGACGGCACAAGTGTCTTGCAGCCTGTGGGAAAGCATAATTATATTAAGCTCTTCTGACATTTTTTCGCACTTCCGACCCCAAAGTGAGGCACTTACGACATACAGGGTTTTATCCCGTACGAAGTGACTAACTTGAAACGTATCAAAGTGGGGAATTATCCAGAGCCGTCCATCTTCGCTAATAAGTTAAAGAATTTATAGAAATTACTGAAACTCGTGGAATTTTATGAAAATTAAGATGGAGATAAGATAAAGATAAGATAAAATAAGACAAGAATCGCTTTATTATCCCATGAGGGTAATTCTTTTTCACAGAGCGTGTAAGTGTACGTACATGGTAAACACAGCTTAGGCATCATTACATAAACATATCATAACTCGATAAATTCAATAATATGCATACATGAGATGATATGGTAAGGAACCATAATGAAATATGCCACGCATCTAGCTAAAGTGTCTTGCTAAAATGAATTGTGGAGGGCAAAAAGGATGTTCTATGTCTTTAGTTGGGGAACAAGAACCATCCTGAAATTTCAATGTGCCCCAACAATTTTTCATTACAAAATAAAACTTGCATCATTTTGATATTTGTTTTTTTTTTGTATTCCACCCAGATCGACGAATGTAAGCATTTTGTATATATCTTCATATTAATTATTTCGCTAATTCGTAGAGTGATTTAAAAAAAAAATTAAACTTGTTAATAGGAAACGGGAATTGTCGATTCTGTGGGAAAATATTCCATTCCACTCCACTGGATAGAAATCTGGTCCAAAAAAAAAATAAATTCTTCCGGTCCTTCGCACTGCCAACTGAGTTCCCAGTTGAAATGCAGAGATATTCGCCTATTTAAAACAATAATAAAACCAGAGGGCTCGAGGGTCATTGTTAACATTTTTTTTTCTGCTTTCTGTATTTATGGCGTTCAATACTTCATAAGCTGTTTCAGCCTAGAAGCCAGCCACATTTGCTTGTGTTTGCGTGTCTGTGTGAGTGTTTCTAGTGTATCTAATTGCTGTTTCGTTATTTTGCTCCAGGCCGGAATATTTATTTAGGAACCCAATTAATTTTTTCTGTCCATAATTACGGTAATACATTTCATACAATGGGAATGGAAAAATGCACTGTTTGATACCCTTTTCTTGAAGCTGTTGACATATTTTTTTCTTGACATTCTCCCAGATGCGAGCTTTCATCATACAAAAATTCACCGTTCACCCTACTGCTTAAGCCCTGTTTACACTGGTAGGTTTTAGGAATAGAAAAAAGGAATGGGGCACTGTGTGGGAAGAACTCTCCTGGCTTTCCGTCTTTTGTTTTCCGATTTCCCCCTTCGAAACGCTGTTTGTTTACACTGGTCCGTTTTCTGAATGAGAAACGATGCGCATCGTTTGTTTTGGTCATGTTTCGAAGGGGGAAATCGGAAAGCCAGGAGAGTTCTTCCCACACAGTCCCCCCATTCCTTTTTCCTATTCCTAAAACCTACCAGTGTAAAAAGGCCTTTACTATCGCATGCTGAGTAAATTCCAAAAGGATCATCAAAGAGAGACATACACACACAAAAAAATGGGGGGGGGGGGGGTAGGGGGAGAGAGGGAAGAGAATTGTCAGCACTAATTAGGTCAAGTGGATTAGATTGCCTAAAGCCTACTGGCAAGTCATGGCTACCTCTGCAAAAGGTTTCAACCTCTCAAGCGCATTCGAAAATGAGATAGATGACTGGATGCAGCAAACAGTTAACTGTTCTACCTCGGTGCAGGGTGGCAGCTTTCGGCATTGTTCCACTGCCTGTATGCATATGAAATATTATGCCAGAAACAAAAACAGATGTGAACTTGACAGAGTCACGGTTTAGTCTGACCCAATCAATGAGAACTGAAAATGCTTTCATTTCATTACAAGATCTCTTAGATAATTTCGCTCAAGGCATTGCTATGCTATTTTGTGCATGTAAAATGAATTCCTAAAGTCCATGAGAGAGAGACAGAGAGAGAGAGAGAGAGAGAGAAATGGGGAGAGAGAAAGGGATGGCGAGAGAGAGAGAGAGGAAGGGAGTGTGAAAAAGAGAGCGATGAGGAGAGAGGGAGAGAGAGAGAGACAGAGAAAGGAAGAGAGAGAAAAAGAGAGTGAGGAAGGGACAGTGAAAGGGGGAGAGAGAGAAAGAAAGAGAATGAGAGGTGATGCCCACAATTATACTCTAATGAATTACTTTCGCCCCCACAGCCCTGAGACTGGGCAAATGGCAGTCAGAATGGAGAAGCCTAACGTTACTGCAGAGATGAGAATACAATTAGTGGAAACAACACCATCCCTTCTTAGTCCTCACCTCCCAACTTGAGAAAAGCGGCTCTAGATCTGAGCCCCATCACAGAATGACAGTAATCCTATTTCGAAAAATTTCGATGCCAGCTCTGCCGTAATAAGCAGGTGGTAAAAGTGGGTCTCGATGCTGATGGCAACATCAATACCTCAATATCGATATTGGAATATCAATACAGCCATTTATTTCAAATTTGGATCTCTCTCTCTCTCTCACCGGTGTGTTTGGAGCTAATGAAACTCTCAGATTAAGACTGTCTTTCACTTGCGCTGAAATACTACACGTTGTAAAATTTGTAAAAGTAATAAAACATTCAAAGATCTCATGTTAAAGCATTGAAAACAAAGGAGCTGCGGAACCGCCTTCTTTGTGGTACGTGAAACAAACAAACAAATTCAGCGGACAAAAATGATGACGTAGTAAACGTTTTGCATAAATGAAAAAATAAAGCGTCTGGTGAAAGGATTAATGGTATGCCTATTTTAAAAAAATAACATATATTTCTTTAAGCATGAAGTGGTAAATACTTCGTGATATTTCTTCATCTCTTTTGTCTTAAAAAAAAAAACTAACACGTATTGATGTTATTTTCAAGAAAATTTGTTATCGATATAAATACCTGGAAGAATATCGCCCAGGGCGACATTCTAAATCGACAACTTCAGGACGCATACCTTCAAGCTTATTCTTCCTCATACTCTGTCTTCGTCCACTTTGTTTATCTTTCTCTACTCGACTCTTTCCTTCTATCCTCATCCTATCACCTACACCATTTTCATTCCGTTCTCTTTGCTCCATTTCCTTCTCGTCTTTGGCCTTAAGTCGGGACATTTATCGCCTTTCCCCGGCAACTCGACAAGGCGGCAGAGACTCGTGTCAGTAAACAAACCCCAGTTCAAATGTATTCCCAAACTGCATTAATCCTGCAGTTTTTGTCTAACAGTAAAGTTTTCCAACCTAACATTGCCCACAGTCTGATCAATAAAATTGCACATTGGTTTTATTTAACGCAATTCTTCTCATAAAATTTGTTGAGATTTAGGGACGACTATGTTTGTTCCATTCTGACGCAAGACCGGATGGGGGAAAAAATGTAATCAGTTATGGAGCACTAAAGACTCTTGCGGAGAATAAAGACCTTCGGCATGATGAAATGCCTGGATGGTAAACGGTTTGCGGGGAATGTGGGAGGGGAGAAATGGCGAAAAGGGGAAGTTGCTGTTGGAGACCTTTGTTCTTGAGTTCAAGAGCAAAACAGAACTGGAAATTTCTGCAGTTCCAGAAACATCTAGATCTAAATACAAATTGGAAGAAGATGCTGCAACAATGGAAAAATGTGGAGCAAGATAATGGATGAGTCAACCTGTCTCCACCCATCGGACACTCGGCCATTTATCCTGAAGTCACGTTTTCAGATTTATAACCATGGTGACAGTTTTGTTGTTTGTTGGTTTGTTTGTTTTTAACCTGGTTCAACGTGTTACTTGTCAGGGGTTATCTTTGTAGATCGTAGTTCTTAGATTCTGTGTCAAAGAAAGCATCCCCCCTCTCTTTTTCTCTTTCTCTCTTTCTCTCTCTCTCTCTCGCTCTCTCTCTCTCTTTCTATCTCGTTCTCTCTCTCTCTCTCTCTCTCTCTCTCTCTCTCTCTCTCTCTCTCTCTCTCTCTCTCTCTCTCTCTCTCTCTCTCTCTCTCTCTCTCTCTCTCTCTCTCTCTCTCTCTCTCTAACCTTTACATTTTTATCATTTTGAAGGTGAGCTGAGAACACGCGCCACAAGTACCCAATCAGATTTTGAGTGAACAAAAAGTGCCTGACCAAAAATACAACCGGGGCACCAAGTGTTGTTTTTTAGGTATAAAAGGTTGGTGACGCTATGAAGGGTGTAAAAATTCTTATGGAAACCAAGGTAGAAAAAAAATGAGAGAGAAGACACGAGGAAGAAATGGAAAATAAAATCAAATAAAAACAGGAAACAAATTAAATGGAAGATTGAGAGGTCAGACTGGGGAATGACAGAAGGAACATGTGGAGTGACAGAAGAAAGTATCCGAAATGCCAGGGTGATTCCACTGCTATTAGAGGCAACAATCACAACAGGTCTTGAGAGCCGGAGGTCCCCAGCAGTGCTACTCTGTCAAAGCCTGTCAATGGCTTGAAGACTGCAGCTTTTACAGAGCTCATCGATCAACCATTAAACCTTCGGCCTGCCTTTAATAACAAGGCAGCGGACCACAAGATGTATGGATCTAGTCTTCTGTTTTATTTCACTTTGACAGCAGGAACATGGTAATTATATCTTGAATCAAGCTAGAGAGAATTATACAAATGAAAAGGACAGATTTGCTATTACTAAACGAATCTGAGTGCGCATTATTATTAACTAATAAAGACAGTTTAATCAACTGCCAGCACAGCATTTTACTCTCACATTCGGTAGAATCCAAGTTGAAATAGTTGTTATTTTACTTTAAAATTCTATTTTTTGTCATCGGCGACATATTTATTCCATGTTGGAGATTTCAAGAGACAGGACTGTCATTTTTCCGCGTTTTCTCTTCCAACTTAAGATAATGAGAGGTTTTTCGGGCTAAGGACAGAAAAGAATGGTTGGTTGGTTGGTTGGTGGACTGGTTCCCTGGCTGGTTGGCTGACTGGCTTATCCTTGTTTGGCCAGTCGGTTGGGAGGTCAAAAGGTCAGTAGGCCGGTTGCTCGGCCGGTTGGCTGGCCGGATCGGTCGGTAGGACGGTTGGTTGCTTGTGTGCCTGCCTGGGTGCTTGGTTAATTGGCTGGCAATCTATCTGTCTAGCTGACCGATTGCAAGTCATGGCAGAGTCTAAGATGTAAAAGCTTCTCAGTCTCACCTCTGATTTCACACTATACAGATGATGTTAATATTAGGACAAATATTTTATTTGGGGTAAACGCTTAATCGGATGTTGTCGTGATGTCAAGCAATAAGCAGGACAAAGGAGGTGCAGAATATCTGAAAAGGAACTGTGGCGTGTCATTGTCATATCAGAAAAGTTACAGTTGTGAGCAACATCACGTAGTCCGTACAGTCAGAACTCCAAAGGAATTGTTATTATCAGCGTGATCAATATTGCAATTTCCTTCCGTAATTTTTTGGCTTAGCTGGATGTCAAAACACATTCAAGCATAGTTTAAACTTTGATTATCCTAAAACTTTTTATTTTTGCAAAACAAAGCAAAAACAAGGGAAAACTGCAAACCAGGGGTTGGTATTAAATTAAATCGTGACCAAAGAACAAAACAAACAAAACGAAAGAGTTTGTAATGTATTTCGCAATTACTCACCGTAGAAACAAACAATAAAAAAAATTATACAATGAATTCTAAAAAAATGAAACTAAAACAAACTAAAGATCTTCATCCGGTAAAATAACAATAACAAAAAAAAAACAATGAAATAACTTTTCAAAGAATTTGCTAATATGAATAATGGTCCCAAGTGGCAGGACCAACCACATTTAAGAAGCCCACAAGATTTTGTTTTAAATTCATTTTAACATTGTTTACAAATGTTTGTTATTTTTTCAGTTTTCCCAGGTAGCTTATTTTCATTCCTCCAGAATTAACTGCATAATTTTCTTGTAGCTGGTTTGTAATCGGGGGCTTTGCGAAGTACACTTATTGTGTGCTCTATCTCACGCAAACGAACCTGGCAGCATGCAAGATAAAGTAACACTGTAAATCTAACAGTGCAGCAGTATATCAAGACGGCGTTCGTCATTTTTTTCAAGACTCTTGAATGACAAAATCCAAATCGCCTAGACATAGTCTTGGACTACATGAGAACAATAGATAGTCTATTAAACAGAGTGCCGCATTGCAATGTCTATTAATGGGTTCCAAAACAAAGTCTTGTATCACTCATCTGGCATTAACCACCCCCCCCCCCCTCCCGTGTCTCTGATACATATTATATCCTTTGCAAAGCAGAACGGAATACAGGACACCTTACCCATCTACTTATAAAATGTTCAGGAATAAACTTGATCATGATTCTTGCAGGTAGAGAAAGGTTCCCAATGTTAAATGTTAGGCGTCTTTTACACTGTCTAAAAGTCTCTCTACGTTGAGAAGTTCACAGGGTTGAAACTGGTGTACCTAACGCTACCGCGGACAAGTGTTGCGTGGTACCACACCCTTTTCTGGAACCAGCTTTTTTCTATTGTGGTCTACGCAGGCAACTTCACATAATATACTATGCACTACAACACATCACAGGATGTTGAAGAAGTAGACTCGGAACGATAATTAGGCCTATATTTCAGAATGGCAGAGTTAAAGAGAAACGAGTGCGTGATTGAATGATGTTCTCATCAAATTTGAAACTGACATCACAATTTTGTTTTTAATATTATGCGTACATATACATAGACACACAAACGACGTGCTTCGCATATTTAACAATCCAATCAGCTAATGCAAGCGAGAGAGAGGGACAGACAGACAGAAATAGAGAGGCTGGGAAGGGGGGTGGGGAAGAAGTCAATTCTTTCATTAACAGAAATGTCAAACCATGATTTAAGGGTTACAGAAATAGGAGAGGAAAAAAAATGTCTAAATTTCCATGTCTATGTCCACGCTTTCCTTCCTTTCTTTAAGCCCATCTCTCTTGTTTGCAACCTTGCTTTTAACTTCTCACATTATCCCATCTTTCTCTCTTTTGCTTTCCATATTTTCTCACTTTCCACACCCGCGAAGCCAATTAATGAATTACATGACGACCACTTGGGTAAAACGACCGACTGGGCCCGTGCCATGAGAGAGGCTCACCTGCTTTTAGATTCCGGTGTGGAGTTAAGTAGAACTGCTATCTGTCAACTGATGTGGAAGAAAATTGACTGGGAAGTGAAAGTTCTACCTCTACTGCCACAGGTAGAAATGGAAATGAGTGTGTCAAGTCAACGCCAAATTCAAGCTCATGCAAGAACTCGATGGCAGGGGCGGACCTGTGAGAGGGGAGATAATGTTGATTTCTATTCTCATTTTCATGTACTACGTTAGTTACACTGTCCATACGACAGACTCCACCAACTGATTTTTCCGTACTAAGAGTAAGAGTTTTAATTTTATCTTTGTACCTTGACATGCCCATAGAATGTCTCAAGAAAATACGTGGTCTTGCCAAGAGATAGGACAGAATGAGGAAAGGCCTGCTACACTGCCACTCTCAAAGGATGGAAGACCTGTTTCCTTAAAATTATCACTTTCAAAATCAAATCAAAACTTTTTTTGTGTCAACTCTATAAATTGTGACCAATAAACAAAACACACAAGTTTTTAAATTCTTATTTTAACATCGGCTAAATACCACACTCCATGTCCAGCTCATGTCCATTAAAGCTAGAGGGTGGAGCAAATATTTAATTTTTTTAAAATGACAAAACCCGTAGGATGATAAAATATAGGGTTGTTTTTTCTTTTTCTTTTTTTGTATGTAATTAATTTGCTTATCCTGTATCCAAAAAAAAAAAGGTACCTGAGAAAATAATGAGAAAACATTAGTTATCAAACAGGAGATGCAAGCATGTTAAATGCTAGGGTATGAAAGAGGAAGAGAACCTAATCAAATATTTTGTACCACAGCTTCCGTGGCTAACTGAGAAATTAAATCTTGTGCAGGTAAACGTATGTGTACTGCGCAAGAGTACTTATTATATAGCCTAGAATGGAAAAATCTATACGGCGTTTTTTCCCCTTCCTCACTGCACTCCACTTCTCATTAAATCTACCAACAATTGCTTGAAATGAAAGCCCGCTCATTAAAGTTTAATCTGAGCTGCTGTATGTCCCTACAAACGTTAGCACCTGGGTTCTGCATGGGAAGTCAACAAAACAAAACTTAACTCGTTGGTATACGAACTGAAAAGCTGACTTCAAAAAGAAAATATAGCAAACTTCCTCCGGGATCATTTAAGTCTATTCTATTCTATATTCCATTCTAATGGAGACTAAAGGGAGTTACCTGAGTTTAATGAGACATTAAATTCTAAAGAATGCCCCCTAAAGCAATTTCCTCTTTCTGCACTTTTGTTTTATCTCCACTAAGACAAAGAGACAGAGAAAAACACCACCAGGCAGTGGCAAGCTGGGCCCCTTACTCTTCACCTTTTTTTTTTCTTTCTGTTTTTTTTTTTTTTAAATTTCTGATACATGTATTAAAGGGGGATCTGAATACCATTAAACCAGATCCAGTTTGTCAAGACTAAGTAAAGAGAAGAGTGAAAACGCAGCATGAACACAGAAGACAGTGGTTATTTTTCCGCAGGTTTAATCATTATTGAAGTTTAATCTCCAGATTCAGGAGTTACATTCAAAAGCTACCTTTACTGGGCTATACCAAGTTGACCTTTTGTACCATGTCAAGACATAATTATGTGCGTTCATTCACCCAATTGTTCACGACACTTTTTGACCTGACAAATGGGATTAAATTCTGCCATTAAATCACGGGCTTACCAACGCCACAAAAATGTCACATTACATGAATCAAATGTCTCCAGGTTGTGAGTTTTCTTTTTCAGTATATCTATAGCAGCTTTAAGTTTCGCATAATGAGTTAATACGATCCATTGGATTGGATTAAATCTAGCCTAGGCTGACAACGAGTCTGTCCTGCAACAGCACCAACTGGTTTTTCAATGGATGAAAAGAGGAACAAAAATTGTTTTCTATTTCGGGCACAAGGTACAGCGTGATATTAAATTTATTGGGGGGGGGGGGTGGGGGTAGGCGGCCTGTGGTCTGCGGTTACCCAATGAAGAGGGGTAGATATTGAGAGGGTTGTAGGTTTTTTTAGGAGGGAGAGAGGGGGGGGGGGTGGGGTGGGATGAGGGCAGACGAAGAAATAACGTTGGCATGGCAGAATAAGAAAGCAAGAAAGGCGACGAATGAAAAATGACAGGTGAAACAAATGAACAGTGAAGGAGTACGAAATTTGCTGGAAGATGAGAGGAAAACACAACAAACGAAGAAGGTTTTGCCGTATACGACTAATACCAGTAGGCTACAGCAGCTAGGGTATAAGTCTAATATACATGCATGCAATAATGATAAAATATTATAAAAACCACAGAGAAATATTGGCCACTTTCTTTCTTCCTTTTTAGTTTGCGTTTCATTGTATCGTTTCTTATTATTTCTTACCCGAGGCTTTGCTACATACAACCTTTTCTTTTTGCCAATTTTTGACTATGCAATAATGGTAGTTATGCATTAACGTGTTGATCATGAAGATGAAGTCGATCGTAGCGATTATGAAAGTATTATGAGTATCAGAAGGACATCCAGACTCGTCATAATAATTATGTGTGGTTTAGTTGAATGTCTGCTTTCCGACATATTATGAGACTGTCTTTTGCAATATACACAATCATGATCTTTCAACTATCCAAACTGTCAGCTCAAAGGATCCGCTTGCTGCCACTTTTTTTCCGTGTCAAGATCTCTCTATTCAGTCAAATGTTTAGCTCTTGTAATTTTGTACCACAGTTTTCTCAAAGGTACACTAGTCTCTCGACCCTGAAGGCCATGCCTCCCGCCACCCACCTACCCACCTTTTTTAAAATTAATATTTTGTATGTATGTTTAAACACACGAGAGAGTATTTATGTGAAGCGTACAATCCTCTCCTTTAGCAGTGTAGGCCTACCGCAATAGGTGCAATTATTCAAGTTGTGTATCCTTTCAGATTTGGAGCACTGGGAAGAAAGCGCGTACATTCACAAAAAAAATGCATTGTGGGGACATACTGGTGAATGAAGTTTGCCATTACGAATTAAGGTCGGTGAATAAAAAAACAAGTGTGGCCTATCTTGATTTGAACTACGAACGCCCTATTGCTGCACATAATCCGTTTGTATCAAGAGTTTCATAGTTTACTGAATGTTGTTGGGTTGCATTTTGTTTCAGAATTGCACTATTCCGGTTTATTGCACCGGAATCTTCAGAGAAATAAACATGTGTTTTTTTTTCATTACGCTTTTCATTCATAATTTGAAATCATAGGTATCGTTGACAATGATTAATTACTGGTTAAAAATGCCTACATTGAGGAGCTCCGTCACTGTCAAGTGTGAGTTTTTTTTGTTGTTGTTTTTTTTCACCCATGAAAATTGGCTATCAAATCGATTGCTGAAATTGATGTGATGCAGACACACATACAAATATCCGCACACACACGTACGTCGAACGGCGGTGGAAACAGGGGAGGGGTGGACAAGTACGCACATGTTACACAAACACATCGCTGGTCCCATCGTGAAACCGCACAGGTGCTATTCCAGTAACTGCAGATGACAATTTTCATGCCAGATGATACAAACTCCTTGGTGGATTTTTTTTTTCTTCGGTGATCAATCGGCAGTACAATATTCCAAATGTGCATTTATACGACTAAAATGTATTTAAGATAAGGAGTCCATTTCAGGTAAAACAGGTTTTCTTTTCTCTTCTGTGAAGTTAACTCTTTTGCACTTGTGTGGTTTCACGAAAGGGTTAATGACACACTTTTGCTCATAAAAAACAAAAAGAAAAAAAAAGTAATCCCTGATTGAAGTGAATTTATTTGCAAAGATACGCCACACAAGACACAAGAAAAAACCAAAGGCAACCGCCTCTGTCAAAATTAATTACCGTACCACAAAACTACAAACTACTTCTGAAGATATGTTGAACTGGTTTGTCAACTCCGTTACCACACAAGTCTCTCCTTCATACATCATCGACTCATCCTCACGACAGACAACCTGAGAGGGCAAACACAAGCCCGTCCGAGGAAATACTTGACAACAGATACAGTGACCCTTTATATTATTTACTCACACACTTAGTATTCATTCGCCCACTAAACACGCGAGCGTCTCTTCTTCCTGTCATTATTTGACATCATGTTGAGTAAACACCAAGCGTTAGGCTGCAGTGATAAAGCAAATGATGAGTGAGTGGGTTTGAAGTGATACTTGTCAGTGTCGGCGCTCACACAGATTTCACTTGGAGGTGAATGCACACTCACACAATCTTATCACAAGCATCGACTTCCTTTAAATACACGGACGCAGAATGAATTCATGAAACAGTAACGACATTTCTATTGCACACTCGTCGAGTGCGAGGATGTGCCAAAGCAGGAGTGGCCGTCTTATAACAGTACCGACAATGTTTTGTCGTGGATGATCTTTTGTATGCCAATTGCGAAATTGCTGAGCCTGAACAGTTTAGACAGTTGATATCTCCTGGCCTTCGTTCTTGTTTGTTAAAACTCCACTTTTTGCACAAGTGACAAATTCAAGGTTTGCGGCATTAGTTATTATGCTGTTATCAGTGGATGGTAATATTTCACACTATAAGCTATGAATGAACGATGAACACAACTCAGCATTTTCTCTTTTTGTAATAAGTCTACAATTCCCTAACAACAACCGTTTGATAAGGAATTGGAATAAGTTGGGGCTATGAAACAGTTTGATAAGTGCCATAAAGCATTTTAAACAAGTGTAAAAAAAGTACATTAATTCGTTTTACCTCTTCTACATACATGTATTAAAAAAGGATAGTTTTTCAGAAAATGGAGATAGAACAAGTAAGAACTTGGTCGCGATCTTTTACTTTAAAGACTCCCATTTTCTATTTGGAATGACTACAAAAATCAAATCCAGAAGTAACAAGGAGTATGAAAATCGTGACATTTCAGCGTCGACAGCGAAGAGGTAAATGTAATTCTATAACTACACGCTGCTTTTACGCAACCAGTCCAGTATTGTACAGAGCCACGTATCTTATAGATCTTGCGCGTCTATTTTGTTGCTCATTGAAACAGACAAAAGCCGTGCATCATGCAAAGAAAACAAGATAATCACAATAGCTGTAAAAAAATAAGCCCATATACCTTACTTCAAGGTGACATAAATCAAGGTTACATGACAGAACAGTAAGGCTCATGTTGTAAACAGAAAAAAAAAATATCCTTTGTGTAAGACACGAGATCACTCGGCCTTTACTTACTCAAATCCCCATATCCAGTGACAGACCAGTTGTATTTTGCCGCTAAATGCTACAGGTAACATATCAGAATTTCAAATCTCTCTCTCTCTCTCTCTTCTCTCTCTCTCTCTCTTCTCTCTCTTCTCTCTCTCCCCTTCTCTCTCTCCCTCTCTCTCTCTCTCTCTCCCCCTCTCTCCCCCCTCTCCCCCCTCTCTCTCTCTCTCTCTCTCTCTCTCCCCCTCTCTCCCCCACTCTCTCTCTCTCTCTCTCTCTCTCTCTCCCCTCTCTCTCTCCCCCCTCTCTCTTTCTCTCGCTCTTTCTCTCTCTCTCTCTCTCTCTCCAATAAGCATCATGTAAGAATGCATGCATGCACACAACACATACATCACAGATGAAAGTTGGCTGTGTTGTTTTTTGTTTTTTTAAAGAAAAACAACAACATCTTTGGCAGCCCTTTTGCTATGTGGACCATTTGTCCACGATGCTGGTTTCATTAGCGTTCCTATACAGCTGCAGTTGGAGGAATCCGCTTGCACTAAGGAAAAGCAAAGGAAGTGATAATGCGCCAAGAAACCAAGCAAAGAATCAGAAAACTGACTGCGATATAACCTTATTAAACACTATTAACTCTTACCAACGTTACTGATACTGACCGAACCATGCTGACTTCTCAGTGCCCTACGACAATAATGAAAGCCGACTATACCCGTGTTAAGACCTTTAATGCTCTTTGCTTCTGAACCGCTCTAATGTTCTTTGATTATCTTTGATGATTACAGGTGAGATGGAAATACATCTTCCCGGTACTCGGTAGGATTTCATCTTTCATTATCCCAACCTTCGTCCCAGCCAAAGTTGGGCTAATTGGAGAATTTAACGAGAATGCAAAGGCGCTGTCATCTTTCGTGTATACAGATGTCTGTCCTGGCACGTCTTTTGAACCTTTGTCAACAAGCGATTGTCACTTCTAGGAAATAGACATGCATTAATAACACTTGGTTCGATTCTGATTTCAAATATTTCGTGCCAAACTCGTCAAAGTGGTCAAAGTAATCATTTTTTTTCTAGTGTAAATTCCAGCCAAGTTGGCCCTATGAAATGATTTTAAGGTCGTTTTGTGGAAGTTGAGACTCACATAAAGTGCTCGGAAAGGGACCATCTGCTAAGTACGTGGTATGTTCAATTTTGGCGATATTTGACCTCCGAGTCCCCATTGTAGGCATCTTATACCCTTGGCTTCAACCACCCCCTTCCTCCCCCCCTTTCTCGCCCGAGCGTTCGGCCATTATCTATATACATTTTTATATATATTTTGGTAACTCGAAACTTTGGTCACCTAAGGCTCAGGAACCGCATCACACTCAGGCTTCAAACTTTGCACAACAGCATATTTTATTATTACGCGAAATTAACATGGCCTATATTAGAAATTATGAAATGTTCAGGCTTTTACGTTTCATTTTTCATTGTTTCGGCATCATTTAGATCTATTTCGAGTCATGGTTCGCCAGTTTCATTGAAGCTGTGCATGGGCATTATGTTTGTTTTGAAGTTGAAACTGAAAGAGTGCAAATCTATTATTATATAAGTGAACTTTGGAGGCTATGTTAGCCTGCTCCTCCGTTAAAATTTAGCCCAAACGCTTAAAATTTTACAAACGTCGACAGTAAACCCTGCCTACTCCAAGTTTTTAGAACAGGGACACGCTATTATGATCTATTTTTAGTACCGTGACGCAGTTCCCCTCATCGTTCATTCACTGAAGGAAGCAAATTGTGGATTAACAAAAACATGGATCGCCCGTAAACTTTACCGAAAAAGGGTAAACAAACTCCAGTCCAGAGTAGGTGCGGAATCCGAGTCGATACTGATTCTGTCATTGTATTTTTTTTTGTCTGTGGAAGGAACTTTACTTTGTGTGCTAGATCTAGACCATCATAAGTAATAAAGATATTTCTCCCGGGCGGGGCTGGGTAACTCAGCTAGTCTTACTATAATTGAACAAGAGGGTGAACCTGTAAGCAGCTAAAACTTCGCAACTACGTCATCAAAAATGATGAAACTTGGTGTACTGCATCAATTTTTGACGATGAGTTAAGTGGACACATTCATTCCGGACAAAATCCACTCTTTAAAGTTTTATATTAAAAAATTTTGAGCCACAAAAACAGAGACGAAATATCATAAAAACCACAGAAAAACTGTGGGGTATTTTCATCGGATAGAACCGAAAAGTGTGACCGGAAAAATTACGTCCTTGACCTCTCATTTCACATTAGCGGTCGAAAATCAACGTTATCACATCTGTGTATTTCTACGTGAAATTGTGGTGTAACAGTAAGTTTTATTAGTCGTTGCATCGAATCCAAATGCCGTTTTAATGTAGCCTAGATCATATACACGGTTGGGGTTGGTACATGGAAAATTTGCAAGGTTTATCTTGCGCGGGTCGGCTAGTGATATTAAATTTAATGTCCTTCATAAAGTCTTTGTTATCTGAAGCTTTAAACTGCATTTCGCACTGCCTATTTCATTTTGACCCTTTCATTAGAAACACACGCTGTACTGGATTTTTAAATTTTGTCGCAAAAAAATAGATAACAAAGCATACTGAAAAGCATACGCAAGTTTCACAGACACCGCCCCCCCCCCCCGCCCCCCCCTCCCCCATATACGCTTTTCATATGCTGGACTTAAACCCCCATCCCCCACCCACAGTAATTGCATTTGTAAGTTATGGGTGGCCCCAATGTCGAATTTGATCATTTACTTTGCATCTTATCCAAAACAAAACAAAAAAAGTTGCAAGGTCAAAGTTCGTTTCAGGATATTTAAGATACAGGTGAATTGACTAGGTTAAACGAAAGAAACGTGTTATCTGCATTTAGGCAACACCTGATTTATCTCAAATAACGTGAACTTCTGTCAGGTGTAGGCAGAATGTGAAATATGATTTCTCCATATCTTAAATAAATCTTACCCACGACAACAGATCTACTCGTAATTTTCAGGAGGAGCGGTTTGCATTCACTCCTTTTTTTTTTATTTCCTACCTTCTTCTTTTTCTTTATTCCAGTTTGCCATTCTAACTTTCAGTTTATTTCCTATGATTCGATAAGAGTTTTCATAGCCCTAGGCTAAGTCAACACTTATGATAGTAGCAACAATGATAATAAAGTACATTTATATAGCGTAATGGAGTAGGTCTGCATTATACAACGTCTTCTCCACAAAGTGGACTCAAAGCGCTTTACAGTGAAATCGTAAAAAACTCCCCCCTCTCTCTCTCTCTCTCTTTCTCTCTCTCTCTCCTCTCTCTCTCTTTCTTTCTCTCTCTCCTCTCTCTCTCTCTCTCTCTCTATAATGAAAACAGATGTTTTAGTGTCGCATTACACTATTACCATTTTAAAATGAAATCCTGTAAAAATGAAAACTGTCATCATTACCATCACCACCTCCAGTCTGACAACCCGACCTTTTTGCCTTCTTTCATCAAAATTTGCTGGGGTGAAATCGACGCCGTTCGGGCTGTCTCAACCACCAGATAGTGGTGAAATGGTGGCGCGGGGCAGCTCAACTTGTCCTCCTCCCCCTCCCCCCCCCCCCCCCCCGATCTTCATTCGGCTGTGTGTACACACGCTTACCGACTGAATGAATACCGTACAGGAAAAAAAAAAAGTAACAAAGAAACAGTGAGATACGTATATAATCCCTACCCACCCACCCCCTTTTTTGTGTTGCACATTTCCTGTCTACACGAACAGCTACGCATCAGTCTATTCACACAGCTTCACCGCGGTTTTTTTATGGTGTCTTATCTTCAGCAACAACAGCCAAAAGATTTGTCCTTTCATTCAGCGACCGACGCGTCTATTTTGGCATTTTAACACACACGCTCATAAACAAACACAGACGCGCCTATTTCTGCATTTTAACACACGCTCATAAACAAGCACATATATATAATATATTTATTATTAAAGGACTGGCGCTGGAAAAGGTAATACGGAAATCGAAAAGAAAGGGGGAGAAAAAGAGAAGATGATAAAAGTAAAAGGACGAAGTGTCTATGGGAGACCAAACCTGAAAAATGGGATATGTGTCATCTTGGGGTAACCAGGCCTTTCTAACTCCATGGTTTCATCAATCTCAGCTTTCCACGACACTCTTTTCCCGATGGTAGAAGACGCTCTAGGCCAGCCCAGGGAGTTCCTGAGTTCTAAGATAACTCTCAAGATCCTGAGTTCTGAAGCGATTCTTGAGTTTGCATGTCATGTCATTGAAGCCCGGTGTTTTTCAAGGAGGGCCTGGCAAAATATTTTGGCGGGGTGTGGGACTTCAGAATGGGCGTAATCTTAATTTCGTAGTGTATGTTAATATTGTTATATATCTTAACTGTATAGAAAAACAGTGGATGTGGATGTGCACATCCACTGCAGCCACCCCCACACCTGCCCAGTGTGTGGGAAACACTTCCGTACCCGGATTGGACTCACCAGCCATCTCCGGACACACCCAGTCCCAACTCCATCATAGAGGGATGTCAGTGGTCCTCATCGCCTGCGATGGACGAACATCCTCATCATAGAAAAACATTTTGTATATAATAATGTTTACTTTGTCCGATCATGATGGGGCGCATGTTTTGGGGGAAAATTGAAGTGGGACATGGGACAAAAAAAGGTTGAGAACCACTGCTTTAAACCCAATAGAAATGGAATGGAAACAGCGTCTCATGAACAAAAAGTAAACACACTCATATACACACAGAGACAAGTCTGTGCACAACTGTGAAGAAACTGCTCCCGTCTGCTCAGCCTCAGTTTCTTGAGACATGTCGGCCCAAAACTCATAAAACCTTTGAATGCTGCAAATTTAGCGCGGACGCTCACAAACACACATACATGAGTATACTTTTGTTTTACCAGTTCCTACCATAGGAGGCGGGATGAATAGGATGCTTAAGAAACAAAAAGATAACAGCGCTGTTATATATATTACACCCGGTGTATGACTAGGTGTAAGGGAGAGAATAAAAAAAGTCTTTCTCGAAGAAAAAAAAATAACTCCAGGACTTCTTTCTCGGAAAGTGAATATTTCGATGACAGTTGAAAAGTAAAAAAAAGCAATGTGACAGGTGAGAACATGCATTTGTCAGTCAAATAGATCACGTCAAAATGGTTGTACGATTATAGGTTCATTTTTGACATACCGACTTTCGTTGTCGTTATTGTTGTCGTCGTCGTTGTTGTTAACTCTTATTTACAACTCTTCAATCTGAGCAAGTGATACAATCCTATCTGAAATGATTTCTTTCGGCCCAGGTGATGGGTGAGCACTGGTACACTGATATGAGGCACCATAAAGGTACGCACCAAACCGAAGCAAAATTACACCAATAATGGTTTAATTCCGTTCTTTAAGGGGAATGTCATACTCGGAGTATCAGCTGCTAACAGACAAGATGTGCACACTATTTTCTCAGTAAATCCGGGAAGACCCTATCATACTAAACCCGGTAAGACACGGTCAGCTTCTGCTACTGTTTCTTGTGTGTACATTTTGCTGACAGCAACTGACTGTGATGTGCGGGGCTTAGTATGATAGGGTCATACAATTAATTAAAACAGTTAATTACTTACAACCTCCAATTTTACGTCCCTACATGAGAACATCTGCAAATTTCGACACTGACAAATGTAATCATGCATTTCAACCAAGGAAATTTACAATATTAAGTATTACGACTGACGTTGCGTTCCGCCACAAGGGTACAATCATTCCCTCCTCCCCCTTCCCTCAAAATAAATAACATATTTATGCAGAAAACGTGCAGATATGCATCAGTTCTATTCAGATTTATGCACACGGCAATGTTTTCGACTTCGTTAACAAGATATGGAGGCTTTTTCGTTTATTTTCCTCTCAGTTGCTCCCTTCAATCTCCTACCTTCATTAAAAAAAAAAAACGGCAATTCATTTCACATTAATGGACAAAAATGGAGCCACAAAATTCATGCTAGACTACACCTATTATGTACAGGGAAATATGTTTTGTTTGAATTTGTGTGTATGTGTGTTTTCCAATTAGCCCAGTTCGCTGATTGGCGCCTCTTAACTTAATGAGTTTCCTGCAGTGTCAGCATGACCCATAATTCCCTGCAAGTGCAAGTGGATTGGTTACTTTGTGATTCATATGACGTCAACATTTGTCCTCAGTTCCATAATAATTGCAAAATTTCTACACTACTAATATTCTTTAAAAATCTGTTAATTTTATTAACGTCTGAGAAGGAAATGGCTTTGACAATAAAGTAATATTACAAGCATGTCGTTTGGCACCAAAGCCCTGTCAGCGTTTGCAAGCCATTCACAATACATGTTTACTTTATGCTGATGACTGAGAATGGTGTTCCAAACAAGGGTTAGGGCAGATGACAGTAAACACAGAATGGAGCGGACGCGGTAGAGAATTTTGCATAAATTTCATGAGCACACGCTGTTCAAAGATTTCCCATTCCAACTCATTTTACATTGAAAAAAAATAGCTAATCGTGGAGACAAGCCAGGATAGGGTTGCTGCAGTACTGGCAGGGGTGAGATTGGTAGGATGACCTGTGAGTTGTCTCGACGTGCATGATACTCTTGCAGGTGTTTGCTACAGCAAAAAGTATCCAGATACAGTGATAGATACATCCCTTGTTGTTTGCTTACAACATTATTGTAGTACGTTTGTGATGGGTAAACTCTTAGGCAACGCGAATTTTTCAAAGCGCCTCGAACATTCAGTTTGACAGTAAACACACCAATACTAGTTCACGTCACTTCCATATTCATCACTGCTAAAATTGAAACAGAGATCGATCATCAATTTTATTGTCCTTTTCATAAAACAAAATTTCCCGTTCAAGGCGTAGGTTTTCTTGTCCCTTAGCAGAAGTGCGCACCTTTGAACGGAAACAGTGAAGCATTGTTTGTAAAACTATTGAATTTCTATCCTTTCTATCCTGAAAGCCTGAAGCATTTTTTAAAATATAATCTAAAGAAGCAAAATACAAAAGGATTTTAAAAAATATATATTAGGGCCATGGATACCAGAAGTCCACGAGCTATTTTTCAGTACACTCAGTCAAAATTATAGTTTTAGAGCGGCGCACATTTCTAAATGGCCTATAGTCATTCCAGTGATCAGCATATATTTAACTTTCTGAAGCCTTCGATCAGTCTGAGGCGAGGTCTGAGGGGACATATCCATGTATGACATTGACATTATGCTGGCTTCCTCTGTTTTCCACCTTATTTTGGCTCCGCGCTGTGGGTTGCCTTAATGAAATGTGTTCTTCACAGGTTGATGGGTTTTTCCCCTCTTAATCAACTCAACCAAACACGGTTGTTCGTGACGTGTTTTACTCGCATATTCGTTAAAAATGGATAAACTTCCAGCCTAGACGCTGGGCCTGCTCGGAGATGGGAAAGCAACAACAAAGACAAAGAAGCCAATCCAGCTGATGTTTTCTCCTCTCTCTTGGAAATAAGAGCGTTCTGCTCTGGCGAGTAGCATGACACTCACAGCGGTATCGCGTCCGCACATGTCGATTTCGTTTCATACAGCTCCCCTAGATCGATAATCAATTGAGTGGATTCCTACACCAAAGGACTTCACCATCCAAAATCCCAGTGCCGAGAGCCTAAAATAAGAAGCTTACTTGATTAATATATATCATTAAACCATACTCTTCATTAAACGTCCGAGAAAGGATGTTATCATATAAGAAAGACAATATGAAAAGTGCCATCATTAAATGGATACGGGGGGAGGGGTGTGTGGGGGGGGGGGGGGGAGACTGAAAAAAAGCTCAGACTCAGAGGTTAGAATAACTTATTCATTCTTATTTCTTTTCTCCTTTTAAACGCTTGGATCCATTACAGTGGAGTAACAGACAGTGCGTGCGACCACTGCGTGTGTGTAGCCCAGAACATGTGATAAAAAAAACAAAAAACACTCTTACACTGATAAAATATATTCATTAAGATGTAATAACCAATAAACAGGCAAAGAATCTGTCAAATTAATTCATGATGTGAATGGTTTGCCCCAATACGTAGCACTAGCAGTCTCAGGTCAGCAGTACCAGTAGCATTACTTCCTGTGCAAAAGGAGCCATGTATCACGAAACCTGGGCAAAAGAAGTAATTAGGAATGGATGGCTTCGGGAAATGATGAAAAGGCGAATTTCAGCCTTACTGGTTAAAAGGAAACTTCCAGCCCTGAACTCTGGAGTGAGAAGACGGAGGAGTAAAGTAACGAAATGTTTCGTTCTTATTTCACTCTTGTATTCGCATTCTCTATTTGGCTTTGTGATAGGACAACGCTTCTCTAACAACGGCCTTTTTCGAATTTTTCAGCTGCTGTACAGTCTCAGGCAACGGTGATGGTGCATTCTGCCCCCAACAACAGCCTTTTATTCTAGAGATTATTCATTTGGATAATGGTACTCAGCAACAGCAAGAAGACCTGTGTGTTGTTTGCACTGAATGACTTTCACCATTGTGGAATTAGGTTGAGTCTTCAATCTGATAGAAGCAAAGAATTTCTCAAGATGAGAAGTACGCCTGGAACTAATCTATTATTATTGCAAGCACTTGTGGATGGGTGACAGGTTGAATAAAATATAGGTACATCAACCGCGAAATGATTGAATGAATGACCAGCTGGTGGACCCACAGATGGACAGTGTATACAGTTAAATGGCCTGAGGTTGCCTACAGTAAACAAACAGATGGCCTGAAGTTGCTTATAGTAAACGGTTAGATGACATGAGGCTGCCTATAGAAAACGGTTAGATGACATGAGGCTGCCTATAGTAAACGGTTAGATGACATTAGACTGACTATTGTAACGGTTAGATGACATGAGGTTGCATATAAACGGTTAGATCACATGAGGCTGCCTATCGTAAACCGTTTGATGACATGAGGCTGCCTATAGGAAACAGTTAGATGACCTGAAGTTGTCTATGTTAAACAGTTAGATGACCTGAAGTTGCCGTTGGTAAACAGCTAAATGACCTGAGGTTGCCTATAGTACACAGTTAAACGACCCGAGATTGCCTATAGTGAACAGGTAGATGACCTGAGATTGCTTGTAGTAAACAATTAGATGACAAGAGGCTGCCTATAGTAAACAGTTAGATGACATGAGGCTGCCTACAGTAAACAGTATGATGACAAAAAGCAGTCCGTAAGAAACAGATGACCTGGACCCGATTATTAACCGCAAATCTGACTGTCTGATATTTAGGACATTTACCTGAATTATGTGAACTTTTGGGACCATCGTTCGTGTATAAAAGAATATTTTCGCTTGATTCGGGATGTTCACGCAGGCGAAGTGAATTCTGGGTGAATTTGAAAACCTTAATAAACAATCAGTTTTTTTCCAGCTTGATTTTACTGTACAGATATCTATAGAAGTTTCCACGGTTTAGCCGTCTTGATCTGGAAAATTATTCTGCTTGAATGCTCTTGTATAATAAATAGTGCACTTTAAACCATTAAATATAGTTCGAAATCAAAAGGGAGTAAGCTCATTACAACACCATCAAACAGAGGCGTAAGATATTCTACCTTGATCTGAAGCATTCTTAACGCTAAACAAGTCACAAAGTGTTTCTACATCGTCACACATAAACAAACAGTCATTTATGCTAGGGCATGATATTCCAGTCTGAAAACAGAGCTCTGGTTACATAAAATGAGTCTCGCGGTTCGCTAACAGAGCCAAATACCATCCCACTCGTTTGGAAAGGGAAAGAGAAGCAAGGAGGAAAAAAGAAAAGACGATAATGGAAGGATAACATCAATGGCTTAACGAGAAGAGCAAGATCAAGAGGGAATGAGAGAACGGCAAGAACAAAAACGAAGAGAAGTTAAGAACAGCACCAACCACACAAGGCAGGTAACCGAGAGCAAGTCCATAAACTCGTGGTATTTGTCGTGCTGTGACCTTATGGAACAATAAGCGAAGATGTGGGTGGAAAAGGTTGTTATTTGTCAGTTCATATTAATCATAAGGAAGTTCGGGCGCCGGCAAGGATTGGTCATGCTGTGAGATAGAGAAAAACACTCGACCCAAAATGATCATCATACTAGAGAAATCAGTGTTAGAGCTAAAGTGTTCTTGATAATGTTGTTGTTGCTGAGGTGATAATGACGTTCGTATTTTTGTTGTTCTTGTTATTATTTACCTCAGCAGGAAAAGAGGAAGACACTGTCGCTGTATTTTGGCCAGTGATTTCATATAAATCCCCGTGGTCTGTTTTATTTCAGTGCTACGGTTCACAGAAAAGACCACGGTGGTGGTATTCACGATGGAAGAAATTACCGTTGAGCTGATTAACTTCCGAGTTATATTATGGTCGTTTAGATATATATAGATATGCTGCACCGAGAAGGTAGCAAAGAGTTATACGAATCTAAAGATTCGGAGCTCTAGAGTGGACGCGGACTGTCATGAGACAAGAGCTGAAGTCCCAATAATCTGATATTTGTCCAGTTGAAGAGTGACCAGCTGAGACGGGGTGGGAATGATTGCCATTGATCAATAATGCCAATGTCCACTGGTCAAGATAACAGGTACGAAATGGTTGGTCACCTCAGGAATTTAACAATAACCGCAGTGACAGCCGGGGTTTTTCCAGTTGATCTCAGTGGGGAATCTTTGGCGTCCCTGAGACGGAGTCGTAAGGCCTGACTTAAAAGGGAACCAATCAGTTAAGCAAATCAGCGACAGTACAACTATCACAAAGCGTTGTCTCATTAGCGTCGAAATAGATAGTAGTTATGGTTAGTGAAGTTTTAATCTTGTTCATTTTCGTGTTGATGTCGTTCATGTTGAGATAGAGCTAGTATATTATTGTCTAAAACTAGTTCGTCACAACCGCAAGCATCTAACAGTAAATATAGCCAATGAGTAGCATGATAACTCCCGTAGATCTTATTATAGTTCATTTCCCTAGTTCCCAAACCAAGGCTATGCTGGCGTACGCACTTTATACATTGGTGAATAATAATCTATACCAGTACCACGAATGTCCTGCATAGAATTAGAAATGCTGTATCTGACGTTTTTCGATCTTCAGAGCTTTGCGAAATACGATATTGGAATCACTTGCCAAAGTTAATTTGTCAAAAAAGTTGTGGGACACTTGATGAGACGTTAAATATAATTATGACGAGAGGGCGTAAAATCTCTATCAATATTGCATTCTGAATTTTCAGAGAAAATTAAGGTGCCACAGAAGATATCAGTATGAAGTATTAAGGGAATCAAATTAGCGGTATTCACTATTTAGGCCTACGGGCAATGTAACTCGTGGATCCTCCCATCGTACCCACTCTTTCATCTCATACATTTTTCTATTACCTTTTGTAATGTTGCTGATTATAAAATTATTCAGCAAAATTACTGATGACTGAACATCAGAGAGCTTGTGTAAAGAGTTGTTTTGGGTGGGGGGGGGGGGGGGGAAGGTCCGCAGGTGTACTGACGCCCCCCCCCCCCCCAACTCCCCCAAATCATCTAGCACACAAACAAAACTCCAAAACACACACACACACAAAACCAACCTGGAGCCAAAGTATCAATTATCATTATAACAATATTATTACAATATTAGGCATCACTGCTTTACAGTAAAGCTCGCCGTTTGTGGTAATGAATACTTGGTTACTTCTTTTCATTTTAACAAAGATGGCTGGTCAGGTGCTCGCCTGCTATTGCGGATAGTTCGGCGGGTATGTATCAAAGATTCTGTATTAATCTCCTCTGATCCATGACAGACAGCTACTTCATTCATCATCCATAGATACATCCCAATAGAGACATATGTATACACTAACTCTATGAATTTCAAACACATCTTAGTCAACAAATTGGGAAATCAGTCACTACATAAATAATTACGCCAATCGCATTACATAGTAGAAATTCTGAATTCCAGTTTTACAAAAGAGGATCTAATTCTAACCTGAATTCCACTTTTACGAAAAAGGATACGGGCGGTGGCACTATCTCTCATCAACGTTTATTTTTGGCCAAAGATCCCTTTCAGGTACAGTTCTGAATGTTCCTATTAATTAATTTGTGGTCCGTCGCTTCTCTCTTCATTCCTATTCTTATAAGCCCTTAATCTCGAGCAACCTCTTCTCGTAAACGATTAATTTGAGCTCAGGCAATCCAGTGCATACTCCCAATGTTCCCATGCCTGGCAAAAAAATAGACCCAGTGAGGAAAAGGGGGAAATAGGAAAAAAAAGGGGGGGGGGGAATTGCCTAGCCTATCACTTTGTATCGTGATCGATTTTATATTGAGTTTCCCATCACGTAAAATTGATAGAATACATTTTCCCCCTCCTTTCATTCACGTAATGAACAGGTCAATAGGTTTTTCCATGAGAAACGCAATAAATCTGTTGTGCGGGAGTGAGTGCGCTGAATGCGCTGAGCTGCGATTCGATAGACCATTGCCGGGGTTTTCTTTCATGGTCGTGAGCCGTGACCATTCAACATGCTCACCCGTGCTTATATAAGTAAAGACTCGTGTACAGCTGCATTTCATAATTATGCGTCTTTCTAAAGGTAATACGAAGGTAAATTCCACCAAAGCAGGCTGTTTGAAGTTTCGCCATGTGGAAATATCTCTTATGGTGTGTTTACTACACTGCCGAACTGCGGAAAAACGTTCGTATACGTCAGTCTATGTCAATTTCACTTTACGGCACAATTTTATAGAATGAATCTCTGTCTTTCTATTAGTACTAGGGTTATAATTAAATACGGCTTATAGCTTCTTTCGGTCATCAAAAAATGGAAATTGAACGAAGTATAAAGCATAGCACACCGTGGCATATTTGGCGTCCTCTTTAACTCTTTGTATGCCAATCACCGACATATCGGTTAAACACGTTTGTGCCAATCGTCAATGTATCGGCGCACAAGAATGCTAGGTTATTTTGTTTCCGGAGGAAAGAAAGTCGACTTTCTATAAATAGATGTTGCTGTAGTCAGTCTTCATTCATCTCCACCACTGTTTTCTTCCTGTACTGGCAAACGTGGAAAAATTCATGGCACACAAAGAGTTAAGCTTCTGTTTTTTCTTAACACCGCAGTACATGGAAATTGGAATTTTACGTTAAAATTGGTACATGAAACAGAGCGTTTCCTTACTGCACATAAAGCTATGAGATATGCACCGTGGCATTTTGGTGAATATAGCTGTGAATAGCATCGACTTTTATCACGATTACCTTTTTTTTTTAACAGATTTTTTCAGCCCCGTGGCGATTTCAATGCCATAAACTATTCTGGCCGAATACATGAAGCGGGGCCTCGCTCACAATTATTATTGAAATGGGTTACCGTGAGGACGCTTGTGGGGCTCTACTAGCAAAAGCTCAACCCTATCCCTAACCCTGAACTTAACCTTGGTCCTGCTTCTGAAAAACAGAACATCTTTGTCGGTGTGACTGGTATTTTGGTAAAGGCGTGATGATACTGCATGACATCTGATTGGTTAAATATATGCAAACCTGGCCGCCACACCCCCTACCCCTTTTCTCTCTCTCTCTCTCTCTCTCTCTTTCTCTCTCTCTCTCTCTGTCTCTCTCTCTCTGTCTCTCTCTCTCTGTCTCTCTCTCTGTCCCTCTCTCTCTCCTTTTATTTTTTCATTTAGGAAGACATGTAAAAGATTAGAGCAAAACATGTGTTGCCGGCAATTCAGCTGTTTGTTCGAATTTCACAGCTGTATTTTACGCCATGCCATTCAGATTTTAACCTCACGGTGAAAAATAAGCGTTGATATAAGTTAAACGCAGAGTGTGGCTTTGCACTTTACTGAAAAATCTGGCAGCTGGCATCAATTTATGATTATTTTCTTCTTTTTTTTCTGAAAACATCTTCTCTGTTAAATCAATTTACAAATTTACTCCTTCACCCTTCTCCCTCCCCGTTCAATTTCCAGCCTTCCCAATCCCAGCCCTTTCCTCAACCTCTTCCCAAACCAACCTTTTCTGTTTCACCTGCTCTTACTTTCTCCTGGTGTTATCAGAATCTGTGAAATAGGCCTCGTTTATTAGAGAGTCCAACAGGTAAGTCTCAACTATTTTTTACACATTATATTATGACGTGATGGATTGCAGCAAAAACACAATAGTAGCCTTCGCCGCACCCCAAACTGCCCGGTGAAGTGTGTTTAGGATCGAAACGCGCGCCCATATTTAGACTGCTC
This sequence comes from Onchidella celtica, assembly GCA_963931925.1. Classification (NCBI taxonomy): domain Eukaryota; kingdom Metazoa; phylum Mollusca; class Gastropoda; order Systellommatophora; family Onchidiidae; genus Onchidella; species Onchidella celtica. The sequence goes on from OZ007567.1 coordinate 27,922,550, forward strand.
AAAGCAGCTGCGTTGGTATATTTATTCACATCCATTTTTAGATTTATTCATTTTCGGTCGGATACTCAACCATACATAAGCTGGCAGTACACGTTTCCTTACCTTCTCTTCTCATAAAGAACTTTTTCTGTGCAAAGCAAATGTACGTATAATTATAATTATTCAAATAACTAAAAACTGGTGTACACACATACTATTTACTCACTCAAATACTCATTAAGGAGATAAAAGTGCCACAAGAAGCGTTCTTTATTTATAGTATAGCAGGCGGCTGGTGGACGGTCGGAAGAACGGACGCATGCACGCATATGCACACACACACGCATACAAACACACTCATGCACACATACACACGTGTGTAAATTCACATAAATACAGAAACGATAATGTGGACATGCACATACACAATCATACGGAAAGAGAATGAGATAGAAAAAAAAAAAGAGAGAACAGAAAGAGGGGGAGAGAAATGAGAGAGAGAGGGAGAGAGAGAGAGGGTGGAGGGAGAACAGGAGAGAGTAGATTGGGGGGGGGACAGAATGTGTATGTATTTTCACGTATTGTGATTCAGATGTAAATCGCATCGTAAAGTAAGCCCTGATATTGATATAAATTAAACGTAACATGATGTGTGTGTGGCTTTCTATTCTGTGAATCATCTGGCAGCTGGCGTCAGTTTATGATAATTTTTTTTTCTTAACACAGCTTCTGTTCTACATCGAACAATTCACGTTAGATTTTTCTACGTTGATCGAATCTGACATCCATGAGATCCAGCACAATCCGTGACATTCAGGAATTTTATGCATTGGATATTTATGTTATAAATGATGTAAACGGCGGCATAACTGGAAACACACAAAGAAATTACTGAGATTAACGAACTATTTATGTCTTATTCACCAAAATAACATTTGTTCTTGGCGTCCACATGGTTTAGATATTTTGTTGCTTTTTTAATGCGACTCAAAGTTATGTAATATGCATCTGATAAGATCGCATGGTTACATTTCATCCTTTTTAAACATCTCTCACACTGGAGTTAGCAGTCAGTTGGTCAGTGCACTTACCCTTAAGGTAAAATGGGAAGGTGGTGGGGAAGCAAAAGGATTACACTTCTATATTTAAAATAATAATAAAATTGTTATATTTTCAAACCCTGACACTCAACTACTATATTTACAAACGCTGGCACTCATGCACTCTCACAATGGCTTAAATCCATCGATACCTGCAGTCGATTTCGTGGGCCAGATTGGAAAATAAGAACACATCGATATGCTTGCTAGTTTAAGGAGGGCAAACAGTTTGCTGATAGAATAATTAAGCCCATGGCATTTGCTTTTTTTTTGGTCTTGTGGTTTGTTGTCGGGAGCGGGGAGTGGGGGGGGGGGGGGGGGAGCTTTATTAAAGTCAATAATTTGTCCAGCGCGTTTGTTTTGTGCTGGTGTGTGCAAAACTTTCCACCTATTCATTTCATCTTTTTTGCCAGATACATAAAATATCATCTCAAATAAACATTTTCGTTTTGTTTTTGTCAGAGTTTGACTGTGTGTTTGTTGGTTTTTCACGGAACAAGATTTATGTTGCTATATTTCAATGTAATAAAAATTATCGATCTATATATACGGCTACTTACTTACCGAGATTACGGTCATGATGTTTGATGTTATTATTAAGGTCATTATCGTCATCATCAGGAGAGGGGCAAATAAAGGAAACAACAACGACAACAACAAAAAGTGAAAACGAAGGCAGCTAATATAATTAATAGGGAAAAGAAACAGAAAAACTTTAGGAGGAAAATTCTGGGAATGCTGGAGTGTAAGATTTACATTCTATCATTACATCGAAATTTTTTTGTAAACTTCTGTTTCGTTTCCTCCATCCCCTCCCCATCTCCAGTTCTGCAGCCGTGGTGCTGATGGCGTTGACAGTGGTGATGATAATGCTTCTACTGCTGCTACTACAGTGTTCAGTTTCTGACAGCTTCCAAGATAAAATAACATTCGTGTTGTTTTTTTCTTGTTGTTTTATTTTTAAATTTAATTTGATATCTGTCAAGATGAATTAGTGTACATGTATATTAGAGAGTTCACATTAAACAAACATATAATCGAGACCCACCATACGAAATCATGACAGAACACAGCCCAAGTTAATTTGTTACATAATTATCATAACATGCGTTTGCGGCTCACAATCATAATCGTGTGACCCAGCTAGACCATAAGCCTGGTGTCAATGAGGTCTAACCAGTTTGGCTTCAGAGGAAGAGACGGAATGTCGCTCAGCGGGCGGGACAAGAACGTGAAGAGCATGGTTAAAACCTCAAGGTCAGGCCTGCGTGACATCTATCCTGGCAAACCTCGCAAACCTGACTGACAACACTAACTGACACTCTTGTCTTAAGTGTCCTCAGAAACTGTAATCGGCCACATTAAAAAGGAGTCATTGACCAAGAAATTGTTTGTCTGCCGAGGTAAATTTAATGTACGCATTTAACGTGGTCGTTGACTTCAAAGTAACAGACCAAAACGTCAGGCTACAGCGTCGTAAACAGATTTATCACAGTTTAATTTTTAATTTTTCATAGTTTTTTAATGGTTTGACAGCACAGGGAGATAGTAAAGTTAACCACTGGTCCAGGATGAACAATGAGTCATTGTCCTAAGAGGCTTTGACAAAGAAATGAACAGAACTGTAAATAAGCATTCCCACAGATTTGTGTTTGTTGTCCAGTTCCATTGAAATCACGAAAATAAGCAAACCATCTGAGTTTTAGATTTTAACAGCGAGGCAGTGCTATTTAATAAAGCAAGGCCAAAGGCCTTTTTATCTTTTAAAAAGGCAAATTTCATAAGTAAAGAAGTAAGGTGAGGCCTGAAAACGGCCAATGCCTCTTTGAACATTGTCATAATTTCAGGGTGAAGATCTTCGTTTCTCGCGCGCCAACCACGGACCTTTGGCCCCAAGTCATCATATTTTCATGTCTCACCTGATACTAAGTAAAGTGCCAAAACAATTTTCCTTAACAGGCTTTTGCAGAGCAATTCGAAATTAATCGATTCCCAGCGGATAAAATAAAAGGCCTTAGTGTACGAGAAGTCTGGAGATAAGAAAATACATAAAATCAGCATGCACATTAAGCTCACAAGACTTTTAGACGCTCTTGCTAAAAATGCAACAAAGGCATAGCAATGTTTAGAACAATTATGAAAACTTCGTATCCATTTTATTCCCTGATCCGAACAGAGAAACTTGTACAACAATATTTCAAAAAACGAATTAGATTTAACAAGTTCTGTTTCAAACGTTCCCTCTCACGATTGGCATTTCGTTTATCACTGGCAAACCCTGATTTCTACAAAACAACTATCGAGAATTTTACCAATGTAATAAAATTTATATGGAAGTACTTAATTCTATTTGTGAAATTTAGATTGATGAAGCTGTGAATACCAAAACATAAATAAGGCACCCAAATAGACCTTGAACGACGCAAAGTGGCCGTTTTCGTGCCGATGCACTGTAAAAAAAAAAAAACTCAAACTCAAACCCAGTGTCAAATCTCACACCAGTCCTAAACTCAACAAAAACCCTAACTGGCTTTGAATATTAATACTAAACAGAAGTACGTTTATTTCATTGCTGGAAACTGGGCAGTGCCACTTTTCTTTTGACCCATGTCAAACAGATCTATGAATCTTTAAGCTCACCATTATTTTATCCCTGTTTACATGAAAGATTGTGTGGGCGCATTCTGTCGAAGACATCCTGTTTTGTTTGTTCTGGCCTTTAGTTATGTAAAGTCCAATCTGAGACGAACATTCCGCGGGGACTGACGATTACAGACCTCAAGCAAAGAGAATTTGAGAAAGAGGAAGAACATAAAGCTCTTTCAGCCTCACTGTTTATACAAAATGAGCATGGATTTCAACCATTTTCTTTTTAACTGTTCGCGAATTGGAAATCAAGCAAACATAGCAATGTCTTTGGCTTGAACCTTCAGTGTAATTGCTAACCAGTGTTCATGATAAGCTAGTGGGGGAATTTTCTTCGATGTGATAGGCGGAGATGGGCGATATCTGAAAGCGAATCGTTCTGATTCTTCTCCACAGGTACTGCTTACTGAAAAAAGCTTTATTGTAATTAGTTGTTGTTTTTTTTACGGAAACCGGGTGAAGAAATTCATATATACAGCAATTTTGCATAATCTGCGATATCTGTTCACATCTCCTGTATAATATTTGGTGATGTCTGGCCAATCATTTCTAAGTTTATATCAAGATTTAGGAACGTCTTCCCAGCCCCCCCCCCCCCTGCCAATCCTCTCTCTCTCTCGCTCTCCCTCCCTCTCTCGCTCTCCCTCCCTCCCTCTCCCCCCTCTCTCTCTCTCTTTCTCTCTCCCTCTCTCCCCTGTCTCTCTCTCTCTCCCTCTCTCCCCTCTCTCCCCTCTCCCCCCTCTCCATCTCTCCCCCCTCTCCATCTCTCCCCCCTCTCCATCTCTCCCCTCTCTCCATCTCTCCCCTCTCTCCCCATCTCTCCCCCCTCTCCATCTCTCCCCTCTCTCCATCTCTCCCCCCATCTCTCCCCCCATCTCTCCCCCCATCTCTCTCCCCATCTCTCTCCCCATCTCTCTCCCCATCTCTCTCTCCATCTCTCTCTCCATCTCTCTCTCCATCTCACCTCTTTCTTCTCTCTCTCTCTCTCTCTCTCTCTCTCTCTCTCTCTCTCTCTCTCTCTCTCTGTCTCTCTCTCTCTGTCTCCCTCCCACACCCGCCTTTTCTCTAGTTCAAGAATCTCACTTCTTCAGAAGTCCACATCTCTAAACTTATCATCAACAACGAATGTAAATGCAATACACACACAGAAATACTTTTATTAGTTGTAGTAGAAGTAGTAGTAGTAGTAATAGCAATAGCACCAGCAGCTGTAGTAGCAGTAGCAGTAGTAGTAGTGGTAGTAGTATTAACAGTAGTGGCAGTAGTAATAGTGATTTTTATTGACAAGCTACACTTCACACGATATGTCCACATCGATATTTCAGAGCTCCAACCCGATATCACCCATAGTAACCGAGCCAGCGTTGTGAGCAGAACGACAGTCTAATGGAGAAAGGATGCTCGATCGAACTGACAAGAGGATTAAAAACTGAGAGTCAACTTTGCCTTTCAAACCCAGTCAGACGTCGCGTTCAGCAGTTCTCAATTTGAGATTTGCAGACGCCTGAAAATGTATTTTCAATGGAATGGGCTGGCCAGGGCTCTGTCACGAGTGGAGTGAGCGATAGTTAATAATTACGGGGGGAAAGGAGGAGAGTAAAATTAACGCACGTAGACAAGTAAGTTAAGCGTGCATGTTGTGAGTAGTGGGGGGTCTGAATGAGGCGAAAGCGCTGTATAACTATCACTGCAAGTTAGAAGGTCCTACTGAACGGACGCTAGTAAGAGCCCAGCGGGCGAACATAAGGGGAGCAGTCGGAAGACGGATGAGAGTGTTTTTCCAGTGATGACTGGTAGGTAGAACGTTGATTGATAATTATGATTGATGTATTATATTCGTCTATTACCATGATGTAAATAAGCATATGTGAGGAATGTGGAAGTCCTTGATATTGGATATAGCAATGTGCGCCATGAGCGATAGATGAAAGTGAGTTCATGGATTTGTAGCGCGAGTGAGTAGTGTGTACTCCGATGGAGGTGTGTTACCGTAAGATGTTTGGTGAGTGAAATGTGAACTATTGTGTGTACGCTTCATGGGTTGTAAGGAGAGGTGGAGTGAATAGAAATGGTAGGGTATTATACCAATGTAATGTTATTCTTGTAGGTGTCGGGGACGGGCCGAAGAGCCACCTCGATGAGCACAGGGGATAGGCCAGCATAGGGCCGGAGGCCACACATAGGCCAAGAGTGAGGCTGTCGGTGCAGGACAGTAGAGGCACATAAAGTCGTGGCAGTCAGGCCACGGACAGGGACGTAGATATGAGCGTGAATGTGATAATGTACTATTGCCATGTTGATGGGATATTGAAATGATAATGTGCTATTGCCCTGCGGAGGTGCTAGTGGAATGCTAAGGTGATATTGAGAGACTGCGGTGCCAGTGAATTATTAATGTGCTATTAAGACCCTGAGGGGAGAGGCTGAGGCCGAAGTGCCTTTAGGAAGTAACTACCGGGTTGTGGATCCGAGGAAGAGTGCATGTGAGAATAAGGCCGTTGTACGGCAGTTAATTTCAATAATATAATGTATGTAATTGCGCTATTATCTGTATAATTATGTTTAATAAATGTGTGAGTCTGATGGGTTGTTCTGTTAAGTGTTAAACTTGTTCGTTCGTGATTGTTGTCCTGTCATAACTTATTACATCTCCCAGTCTGGGATTTGTGACAGGCTCTTTTATCAAGAAAGAGGCTGTTGTCGTTTTTATATCAGCCAAATTTGTCTTTTCTTAAAGTCAGATATATAAATTACGACTGTGAACTGAATATTGCCATTTTTCGCTTGCTGACACCCCTTTCTTCCAACAGCCTCCCCCAATAATCCACAGCTTTCGCATGTATAGCGGTCCTTTTTGTTGTTGCTGTTGGCTTATTCTGCTTCCCAAAAATTGACTAGAGGAAAAAATAAAGAGATTTCCATTCAGTACTGTTTTAACATATTTCGGAAGTTTTCCTTATAAATTTGCCAAGTCCGACGAGTTCCAGCGTAAACCTCTAAGAGTCGTGCAAACCCCCTTAAGTGGAACTTAACCAGGTGTGAGCTTTTTTCAATGAAGTTCATGGCTGTGTGCCTAGTGTAGTGAGCAAAAAGTACAGGAAGTCGTGACGGATGGAAAGGAAAAGAGTGGAACAGCCTACTCCTGAATAACAATGTACATGTTTGTAGTAAACATCATTAAAATACGCAAATATTACCGAGAATATTATAAAATATCATAAAAACCACAGAAAAACTGTGGGGTCGCAGCAGGGCTATAAGCAAATTCAAAATTGGGCTAAAAGAAAAGTTTGTATGTTGTTTGCCCAATTTTGACTTTGAGAATATTATAACCTGGACATCTGCGAAACATCTTCTTAATGGCAAAATCAATTTAACTCTAGACCGCCGGACAATAAATTAGTATGTACGATAAGAGATCAATACTCAAGAAGAATTATAGTGGGGCGGAATTCTGGACGACGGATTTATTGTCACTAATTCATCCTCCAGATGAACATCTAGGCTAAAGTCCTGACATAAATTATATGATAAGACTCAAAAGCACGTTTTCTTTAAAGCGGCTGTCTTTCATCGTCTCACTTTCCAGCAATAGCTGCACGAAGACACAATCATTCCTGGCCCTATAACGAAAGCCCGTCAGTGTATTCACACAACAGTTCCTGACAATTCTATTTGCCATAATATTCTGTGGACTCCTTGAAGGAATTTCTTTTTGCTGTTCAGTAAGGCAAATAAACGTATTACAAATGTTTACAATGTAGAGGAGATGTCCATCATTTCAAGTAAAACTTTTTTATTATTATCATTATTATTTAGATCCTCGCCTGTAAAATCAGGCCCTTCGGACTTGTGCTGTTTCGTGACAGAGCCAGCAATAGGTCGACCGATCTCCGTATCAGGTACACTGAACTTTAAGTGTACCTTTCCCCATACCAAAACTTGAAAACCATCGCTGAAAGGTCCTTTGAAGTCGATTTTAACCACATTGACGGTGGCAGGTTAATCGTGCATTGAGAAAGTAGTTGAACTTCTATTAAACGTGATTGAAGGAAAATCACAACATCTGTTGTCCTACAAGTAAGCTGAAGATCAAACTAAAGCGTTGTTACATTGTCAATGAACTAAATACTGATGGCTAAATACAATGTAGTTTGCCTTTTAAGCCTCTAAAACCAGTGGCACGTTGTATGCTTTTTGACACTTTACAAAGGCTGCGCGCCCTTTCATGCACATGATGAATGTTCAGTTTTGTTATGAGAAAATCGTGTATGCGCGAGAAAGCTGTTCCATGACTCACTTAAATGCTTACAAATAGCCAGAGGGACCTGAGAAATCAATCACCAACAGTTCTTTTTCTCATGAGAAGCTCAGGCTAGCCATCCATAGCCAGTCAGAATTATTCTAAGAGAGGTAAGCCATCAAATTGATTTAAATCGCGTAGTTTTGAGTTCTGTCCCCTGTAACTTTTTTTTTTTTTAATGGACTATGGCAACAATAAAGATAATACTGTGGGAGCTCGAAGATTAGCGCTAACCGCCCTGAGGTGTAAAACAGGTCAAGCCCCGTTTTATTTTGGTCAGTTACCATTATCATCTTTTACAGAGTAGGGCAATGTTTGCTTTGTTGGCAAGACGTCGAGGCTCATGATCTTGCATTCTACCAATGATGTTCCATCCTTCCCGGAGCACATTAACATTCCCTATCCATTGCAGTCATGCCATGATAATAAAATGTATTAACAAACACAGACACAAACATTGCATGTCTAGAAAAGATAATGAATTTATCTGTTTTGATTTCCCTGTAAATTGGCATAACTATCTTCTCCATTAATCTCATTCTTTCTCAAGATATCCCCTCTTGCCATGCTTATAGCATAGACATATTCACCCAGTATTATTATGTAAACATTATTATTATATATATAGGATTTTCTCTCGAAACAAGCAATACAATTTGTACGTTAATCGAAACTAGGTAAAGAGTCCCATGAGTGGAGCGTTTTTCGGCCACACACACAATATATATATATAATATTAACCTGGTTTGTCATATCATTAACATCATTTACTGATTCTCTGCCACACTAATCCGGCAATTCATGTCAGCCACAATGGTATTGATTCTGACCGCTATCAAAACAACCATTTGTTCACGGACAATGGGGGCAAATTTTATGACTGCCCCACCAGGCAATCCACAAAGAAGCTTTTAGCGTACCGTACCATAAAACGCAAGCATATCTCATTTAAATCTATATATCTATACTATATTTGTGGACTTGAGATTTTTCGTTGCAACACTCAGACTTCAAATATTATAGGGTGCATCAGAATGGATGTAAGGGTGCACGGTTTTAAATAGAAGTCTCAAGTCAGAGTCGTTTTTTTTTTATTGGAAATTTATTGTTTCCCCAATTTTCAATAGGCTCACTGACATGCGTAGGTTTTTACGACATCATCACTGCCTGAAAATTTTCGGTGCGCACCAATGCACACTGTGTACTGTCCTATCGCTGAGTTTTTGGGATGACCCTACACCATGGAGGTACTAATAACACTGGAGTGCGCACAGCCGTCTTCGCTTGCCCTGCGAGCCGCGCACTATTGAAACCCTAAGATGGCGGAAAAAGTAGGGCAAAGTACGGCACCGCAAGGCCCGCCCAGTACACTATTGTATGTAATAGATAGGGCCTGGTCAGCACTGTTTTTTCTCTTTTCCCGGTGGTGATCAAAATTAAAAGATACAAACAGAAATAATAACATTACGGATTATCATAATTATACTTGTATTATTTTCTTTAAAGTGTTTGATAATAAATATAAATTTATGATTTATGCTGTTTTTGTATTATGGTATTTTTATTAATTGGTCAATCGCTTGAAAGTAAAAGGGAAGGGAACTATGTAGTACTCTTTTTTACCGCATGTTAGTTTAGCTCATGACGAGTCATGTTAAAGAAAAGAAAAATCAGTGTGTGGACAGAGGAAACTTTACAAGTCAGTTTCTCTCAGATAACCAACAATGAGAAGGTGTGCCCATAATTATAAAACACACACACACACACACACACACACAAACATGCTAAAGAACTGAGGGAAAGTTGGTTTGGCCATAGATCCAGGAGCTGGTGTGTGTGTGTGTGAGAGAGAGAGAGAGAGAGAGAGAGAGGGAGAAAGAGAGAGAGAGGCATAATTATATGTAAATCATAGGCCGAGATTAGCAAATGGTGTCTGGATAGCCAAGAAGAAGAACATCTTAACCTACAAGCTTGGTTGTACTCACTCAGTCAAGTATCATATATATCTAAAAATCAGAAGAGCCTTAGCCTAGTTGTTCAGAGGTTTGAGCGCAGCTGGATTGTGCATTCCAGAGCTTTTCCAAACAAAAATGTATAAATTCCTACGGCTACAGGTCAGTCTCTCACCTAGTGAATCTAGATTCTAGATCTATAGTCAATGCAATAGATGCAGTCAGCACATTGATGCGGTCAATATTTGTTTTTCCATACAGTTTCATTTACCAGTGTTTTTGTGACTAATCCACGTTTTGTGACGTTCTTATCAAGAGATCACAACATCACATAGCATATGACTGCTGTTTAAGCTTGTATTTTGCCTTGGATAACTTTCCCAAGTTTTGTGTTCGCGCAACTTCCATCTTGAGTTCAAAGGTAAATATGTGACCCTACAGATTTCTCCATTTAATGGTCCGGTGTAAGCTCACAGAAGTGCTCTGGACATTCTACTTCGGGTGGATTTTCATTAAAAAAATGTTTTCTGGGTATTATGAGTGTGATTATGCACATATGACACTGATTGCACCGACATGCATTCATCTGACACCTTGCATGAGGTGCGGTCACTGGTAATTGCATTGTGACATCAGTGTTGTATGTGCATCAACTGGGATCACTAGCACCATTATTATTTATTATTATGATTATATGATGTATTCAAAACAAGAGTTGAAAATAGCCAGTGCACACCAGCTAATAGTAAACAATTGAATTAATGAGAAACAAAGAATAATATTGTGGTAAAATCCAAATACATAGGTCTAGTTTTATAGTAAATTCATTGACTTAAATTGAATAAGAACAGTTCTCCCTCCTTTTAAAGCAGGAAAGAAAGAAGGTAGAGAAGAAACAGTAGGTACATGAGCAGAGGAAAGAAAGGAGTTAGCAGAGGAAAAGGAAACGGAAGGTAGAAAGCAGAAACTGTAGTGCAACGGATGTGTAAACGCTGAGGCGCAGTCCGTGCTTGCCCTAAACAAGATGGCGTCTATTGCCTTCTATAAATGCGCACGCATGAAATCAGCTGTACGGACTCCAGTGTTATTAATAGCTCCATGCCCTACACATCTCGGCTTTTGTTCTTATTCCTTTCGGTCTGAAGTGGTGTCCTTTGTTGTTGCATCTCTCTTATAAGCTATCTATGCAGCATTAATGCCTTTCTTAGTTCACAGACGTCTTAAGTTTTACCCCCCCCCCCCCCCCCCCAAAAAAAAACTACACAAACCTGTTCATCGAACAGGTGTACTCAGCTAGTATATATATAATTTCTTTATCACATTCCCTAATGTTTGCAGTCTCAGTGAGGTTCACTCCTTTGCCAAATATCATTCCTAATTAAGTCGCCACTGCTCGGAAAGTATCATACATTTAGTGAGCGACACTAACAGGGGGACAGGGTGGCCAAAAATGGACGAGACTATGGTCTACAAATCGAGCAGCCTACATACATTAACTGATTGAGACAATAAGATAACTCATATAGGTTGTATATATAATATACAAGAATGTAACCTCCTGGACTTGTTCGAACAAAGCAAATTTACGTAGTACAAACTGTATGGGGAGGTATCATACTAAGCCCGGCCAGACACATAAGCTGGCAGAAAGAAGTGCACACCATAATTTCCTACATTTTCTTAGTAAATACGACAAGACCCTATCATACCAAGCCGGCAGACACAGTCAGCTTCTGCCACTATTTCTTTGGTGTACATTTTGCTGGCAGCATCTGACTGTGTCTGACCGGGCTTGGTATGATACCTCCCTAAGGATTATGTTGTTTGTGATTTGGTTTTATCCAAGTAACACGCTTGGATGTGGACCACAACTGGTGTCAACTGGGGGTCCAAAAACTAATGTTTACTGCCAGGTAAAGGGAGGAAGTGAGTAACACCTCAAATACAAGGCCCTATGTTGCTTAGAAGACTACGGCCATCAGACTGGATGCCTCCAGATGAATGATGCCAAAAGGATACCTGTGAAATGTTAGTCTTGAAAATATAAGCCCGGGGTTTGTTCAGTTATCCCATGGACCGATCAAATTATTTCTGATATTCTATCGTAGACTTTCAGCGGTACAGAAGAAGGCGATGGTCCCTCTCAGCAGAAGACAATTTTGGTTTAAATATATCGTCAAATCAGAAAAAAAATTCAAAGGACGAGGGTGGGAGGGGGGTGAGATAAGGAATTGCAGATATTGGTGATATGTGTTTGGGACATGCAATGGACTGTACGCATGTGTGACATCATGCGTTTAGTGTACACGTTTAGGTTCTGTGGCTATGTGAAATGTGCATGTGTTTCCGAAAGTCGGGTGTGGCATTGTGTTTTGAGGGGGAGTTTGTTTAGTTTTGTTTTTGCTGCCATTACTCATCTCATGAGTGAATGCATTTATATGTCTACATAATTTTGTATGTATTTGCACGCCCGTGGAGGTCGCCCTGTTTGATGTGGGAGTGGTTGGGAGGGGGGTGGCTAGAGAAAGAGACAGCAAGTTTCATCACTTACCGTTGGTGTCTGCGTATAGCTGCCGTAGGCTGCAGGATGAGGAGCTGCGTATCGATAGCCAGAGTTTCGGTAGTAAGGATTGGGTGTCCAGGGCACTTGACCACTGCTGTAGACAGCCTGATTGTTGCCTGGGACTGCAGCTGGGGACATGGCGCTTTCACTGGAATGCTTGACCGTATACCCGGGACGAGACTGCAAATATGCAAAGCACATGTAGAAACCGTTTTGTATCATTTTCTTTATAATTTTGACATAAAATTAACATCTCGTGACCTTAGTTTTTGTTAGTTCCATCTTTTGCACAACTTAGAAATTCGATGAAAACGTTTGCGGCTTCAATATTACGATAAGCATTTAGAACAGATCAGAACTGTGAAACAGTAAGTGCCACAACGAATTCAAAACAAGTGTCAGACTATGCATTTGTTACACCTCTCCTACATACTAAAATATCTCCCGTTTTTCAGACAATGGAAATAGAACAAAGTAACAAGAACCAAAGTCACGATCTGTCCTCTGTCCATTCAGGCTGGTACCGCTCTGGGTCAAGTCTGTTTTGCATCGGTTTGACTCAGACTTGAATTCCCTTTGAATCAACTAGCGAGAAATACTTGTTTCAGTCCCACTGATGCGTGGGCGACCGTTTAACTTCGTAGTCAACAAAATCGAAGCAAGACAGACTTGACTCGCGGTTTGCGCCTAAAGTGATGTACGAGTACAATAGTTCTAGAAATAATGCATCAAAGAGTTGAAAAGACAGAAGACACCACGAATGCTTCAACTAACATCAGTAAAGTTGTTTCGTTATTTGTAAAGTCAGTTCCTGATATACCGGTACTGCTGGATTTTAATTTCTTAAATACATTGTAATAAGACTTTTGTTTCATATTGTGACAATTGTTATATTTACGTACATTCCAGCAAATTTCAGTTCTACAAGTCTGTAAGATCTAATACAGATAAGCTGAGGTACTGGCTGGTACATTGTATCTAGGGCTTACTATTGTAGTAACAACGTCACTTTGTTTGTGGACATTTTCAACAAGCATATATACATCATTCAGTGGTTAGAGAAACAGCCAATAACGATAGACAAAACGATGGTGACGAAGAAAATGATGATTATGAATAGCCTGTTCACGTTTCTTATTCTTAACATGTTAGACATTTACAAAATAGCAACGGGCCCGAAGGAAATCTGTCAGTACATTTTTTTCCAATCTTGCATACTGCTTACAAAGGTATGCACTCTTGGAGAGAAAATCCACAGAAATGATAATTTTTGTTTTCATAAAACGAATATTTTAATTTTCTTTCTTTAATAATCAAATCCGCTGTTGTATTTCCTCTTTTCTAGGTGGACTCTTTCCAGTTAAATTAACACCTTAGGCATGCATTGAAAAAAACATACGAAAATAACAACATAGGAACAAAATCCACGATATTCTTTGACGCCTTGTTAAAATTTAGATTTTTATTTTGTTCGAGAGATTCGAAATATCTAATAGTTAAACAATCATTCTGATTGACTGGATATTCAGTAAATTTGGTATATGAGGAAGCAAAATTCGGAGTGTAATTCGGAATCGAAGGCCCATCTCTTCACAATCCTGTTACAACTTTGGGTTTTCCACAGCACTATACCGGTGCCAGTGTTTGGCCAGAGCCAGCAACATTTACAGATGACTAACCCGTTCCTCAGAGCGATGCAAGACAAAGTGGCTTTAATACAAACAGTTTAGTGCGACACACACTCGACCTGATAACCAAATTACTTGTTGCTGTCTTTTATATTTGTCCAAAGGAACAATGAGATTTTTTTTATATACAATCTTTCATATGGAGCCTTGATATGACTAACTGATATTTCAAACTTTTTATCAGGTCTTAATACCGCAAAAGTTCAAAACCAAATCTGTTCTTCCTCGGTTTTGTAGTCAATGGAGTTAAATGATGACATCGCGTACAAGTAACAATGAAACAATCCTTATCTCGTTAGTTGACTCAAAGGAAGTTTAAGACTGAGTCAGTACTGACGCAAAAGAAACAAGAGAAAACTCTGGCAGTGCTACATTAGCCTTAAGGTACAGATTTTTCAGAGAGCCCCACGATAATATAAGCTACCTGTTCGTGCATTAAGACGATACATAAATAAAGGCTAACGCCTTTTGAAACCATATTTTATTAAGAAAATCACACGAATGAGCCGGTACATTTTGTTCTCAGCTCTGTTTTGTAGATTCTTGTACATTAACCTGCGGATTTGAGTTTGAGTTTGGATACAGCACGTCTACTCCATAACGGCACACTCCGCCGTTCCTCTTCTGTGTAGCTTTATGTTCCTCGATTTCTTCTCTACCACGAACAAACATCAAATATAAATACATTAAAACCCCACAGATCCACATTTAACCCTCTCGAGCTCCTCACCTCCCACCCCACCCTCTCGCTCTTTTTCTCTCCCTCTCACAAACACACATACTCTCTCCCTCTCACAAACACACATACTCTCTCCCTCACACAAACACACATACTCTCTCCCTCACACAAACACACATACTCTCTCCCTCACACAAACACACATACTCTCTCCCTCACACAAACACACATACTCTCTCCCTCACACAAACACACATACTCTCTCCCTCACACAAACACACATACTCTCTCCCTCACACAAACACACATACTCTCTCCCTCACACAAACACACATACTCTCTCCCTCACACAAACACACATACTCTCTCCCTCACACAAACACACATACTCTCTCCCTCACACAAACACACATACTCTCTCCCTCACACAAACACACACACTCTCTCCCTCACACAAACACACATACTCTCTCCCTCACACAAACACACATACTCTCTCCCTCACACAAACACACATACTCTCTCCCTCACACAAACACACATACTCTCTCCCTCACACAAACACACATACTCTCTCCCTCACACAAACACACATACTCTCTCCCTCACACAAACACACATACTCTCTCCCTCACACAAACACACATACTCTCTCCCTCACACAAACACACATACTCTCTCCCTCACACAAACACACATACTCTCTCCCTCACACAAACACACATACTCTCTCCCTCACACAAACACACATACTCTCTCCCTCACACAAACACACATACTCTCTCCCTCACACAAACACACATACTCTCTCCCTCACACAAACACACATACTCTCTCCCTCACACAAACACACATACTCTCTCCCTCACACAAACACACATACTCTCTCCCTCACACAAACACACATACTCTCTCCCTCACACAAACACACATACTCTCTCCCTCACACAAACACACATACTCTCTCCCTCACACAAACACACATACTCTCTCCCTCACACAAACACACATACTCTCTCCCTCACACAAACACACATACTCTCTCCCTCACACAAACACACATACTCTCTCCCTCACACAAACACACATACTCTCTCCCTCACACAAACACACATACTCTCTCCCTCACACAAACACACATACTCTCTCCCTCACACAAACACACATACTCTCTCCCTCACACAAACACACATACTCTCTCCCTCACACAAACACACATACTCTCTCCCTCACACAAACACACATACTCTCTCTCTCTCTCTCTCTCTCTCTCTCTCTCTCTCTCTCCCTCCTCTCCTCTCCCTCTCCCTCTCCCTCTCCCTCTCCCTCTCCCTCTCCCTCTCCCTCTCCCTCTCCCTCTCTCTCTCTCTCTCTCTCTCTCTCTCTCTCTCTCTCTCTCTCTCTCTCTCTCTCTCTCTCTCTCTCCCCCCCCCCCCTCGTCCCTCGCATATTTTCCTTTTCAATCACCACCAAGATGCGTCATGCAAGTTGAGTAAACTGATGACTGTGTCCTGGTAGAGAATTACAGTTTGGAAGACGCACGTGTCGAGAGATGATAAAGTAAATGCAACATTGTGTGAGTAATCTGTTGCTGTTTGTCTAGCTATGTATTTGCTCTGCATCTGTTTCGTGACGTGAATGTAAATAAAACAGAGGCAACGAGAAAAAAAATCTTTTTTAAATAGTTAGTTTTTAAATCAAGATCAGACTCGGAGAACATGACAGATCAACACTTGAAGCTGATGAAAATGAAGGTAATCTATTGATAATCTACAAACCAAAATAATTATTGTATTATATTTGAGCCAGGGGGTGAATATGGAAGCAACTGAAACTTCATGATTATGTGACCAAAAAGTATGAAACCTTGTTTACTGCCTCAATTGTTGACGATAAATTGTGTGGACTTATCCAATAGCTTATGCTGTTATTTATTTACGATTAATTTAGCCGCACAAAAAAAAAGAGCCCCGTTCTCGACGAGTAGACTCGAAAAGTATGATCGGAAATTTCATTCTTCGCCTTTCTTTACACGTGCTCTTTAACTAGTAATAAAAACAATGAGAAAAAGCAGGCGATCGCCTGAAAGTTAAAGTTATGATATTTCCAGCTGCAGTAATTAGAATTTCAGATTGCTTCGAAAGTTTCCACATGCTCACCACAGACTAATAAAATACCCAGACTGGATGATCCCATTGTGTGACGTCACAAAACAGCGAAAGGTCATGAACCATCCGCCATTCTAGGTTTACGGTAGCGACCGACGCTTCAGCATAGCTACAATTTTGTATTATACCATTTTGACGCGCCTACTGTACGCGGAAGTTTTGTTCCGCACCAAGAAATTAATACATGTACAACCAATCTTGACAAATAAAAAGAAATTTCTACTGCAGATAGAACTAGAATCGGAATTTCACGAGCGGCGGCCATGTTGCTTATACAGTCGCCGCTCGGGAAATTCCGTAAAAAACGACACACCCCGAAGTTCGTGTTTCCAGTCTGGTGAATTTATTAGTCTATGATGCTCACCCTTTAAACGGTGAACCTGGGAGATTAAGACTTTGTATGCCTTCTCGGACAAATGTGAGTGTGTATGAGAAAACCCACAATATGTAAACAGAGCTGATTTTGAAAAAAACGGCGTTGAAGTGAAAATAATGGGTCCGACACAAACTTCCAACTTGGCTGTTGTTTTGGGGACCATGGCATGTTACAGGGTAAACTGTAGACGAGCAGTGAACACTACTCACTATGATCTCTATAGCGGCTTTGTAATTAGACTACGGCCTCCTAACAAGATCCAAAAACTTCCGACTTGGCTGCTGTTTAGGGTACCGTGGCATGTTACAGGGTAAACTGTAGATGAGCAGTGAACACTGCTCACTATGATCTCTATAACGGCTTAGTTATTGGACTACGGTCTCCTAACAGTAATCACTCCAATATTAATGGGTCAATTAGCTATTGCCACTTATATGACTAAATGCCGTTTTCTCAAAATCTTGTTTTAGGAGGGTCACTAACTTCAATTTATCAGAAATGTCTTGTCTTTTATTATATATGTACAGAACTCAAAATGTCATGTTGCCGACTTATTGTGGGTTTTCTCATGCACACTCACAAATTATTCCTTTGCATTATGGACATTTTCAGGTGTCACGGTATAGCTTAGCATGAGTGAACACAACTCAGTATTTTCTCTGCTTGGCTTTGTAATTAGTCTGTGCTCCCCTAACAACACCCAATGAAAAGATATGCCTTTATATATACATAACGGAAAAATGATAACCTCCAAGTTCTCTGTCAAATATCATTCTGCAGCTGGTAGAGCACCGAGTCATGTCTGTTTAGTGTCGGGTTTGACTCAGACGAATTTATTTTGAATCAGCTGGCAGGGCAGATTTGCTTCAGTCTCAAAGCATACCTGTCCCTCACTCTCGCCGACTTTATTTAGCCTAGTTGATGTTAGCTCCATGTCTAAACCCCGACACACGTATACACGTAAAAAAAAAAGAAAAAAATGATGTGTCTTACACTATTTTTAGCAGTAAAAAAAAAGGGGGGGGGGGCACAAGCGAGTGCTAAAAAAGAAAAATAGGTGGACATACAAACAAAACCTTGATAATAAATAAATAATGACATTTTTAACAGTTAGGAAGGGTTGCCACACCAAGGACAGAAGTTTGGAACATCATCAGTTTTATGTGAGTATGAGAATGCAGGATGGGAAAGCCGTAAAAACTCTGGCTGTTACAAGTTCGGATGCTGCCAGGTAGGCTCGATAAAACTTGGTGAAAACAGCCGACTGTTTCAAGTGACATATTCATTCTAAAGGTGTTTCAAAGAAATGTTAGAAATCTGTGCGAGGTGAACCAACAAAGTTCAGCAATCTCCTAAAGTCTGCAAGTTTGACAGACACTGTTAATTCTGATAGCAATGGAAAGGAACTGTGAGATGTCAAGAATGTCGTGATTTACTTGTTGGAAACAAAGAAAGTAGAGATTTCCTTACAGCCAGTGCTCTTTGCGAGTTCGACTCCTTTGCCTGCAAATTGCAATGAGTTTGGAACCTTCTAGATTGCATTTCTTTGCAATTATGTGACAGTTCACTGAGTGGGACTAAAAATATCGTGTCCACAGAAGAATAACGTTTTGTTTTTCATTTTACTTTTTGGTTCGAATGTTTAGAAACACCACTTCTCCTCGCACACCTGCAGCTTTATTCCAATTTATGTTCACTACTTTTGTTTACTTATTTTTGAAAGGGAGGGACCGACAGAACAAAATCCTCCTGATAATCTAATGGAAAAGTTGTGTATCTTGAAGTTGTTGGGTATGAGAGAATGAACCAGCTTGAAGTGGACAGAGCTGGCCGAACAAATAATAATAACTGAAAAACAAGTCAACTGGGCATTCTCTACCTGTTCTGTATCCTAATAGCAAATCTATGTATACAATGTAAACCATGGCAGTGTGGATATACTTTCTGCTGCGAGGGATGAAGTACCTGCTGGTCATGGTATGTGCACACCAAGGGAGAGAAATATCAATGGCTCTGTTACAAGATGAAGAATTGCCGGTCTTTGCGTACATTGTGTCGACTGCAATTTGCGACCAAATAATGCTAAGAATGTAGTTCGTTCCAGGGGTAGACAGGGAGGAGGCATTTCATTGCTTGTTCACATTCCAGTATATCTATGATACTGTTATCTCAGATGAAGTTTGAGTTTTCTCACAAAGACTCTTTACAAGACAGACGGAAAAGCTTAGTAACCCCACAGAAGTCTTCCGAAACCGACCAACCAATAAACAAACAAGCATTGCTGTGCAACTAGTACATGAATAACAACAATAAAAGATGACATGCAGGCAAGAGCCTTGTGGGGCGAGCGGTGAATAAAAGTATGATAATATAATACAATAGTTTCGCCTCTCAAGAAAATATTTTAATCAACACCTTGATGTATTGCACGGGCGTAGGAAACATAAAATAAAATAAACGTTACTGGATGTTCGAGTCACTATGATTCAAGTTAGTTAGCGGCAAGGGAAGGCTCATATATATAAACATAATGTGATATCGTACAACAGACTGTCATATTAGAAAAAGAATCGATGTAAGCAAAGAGGACTTGTGGAGAGAGAGAGAGTTACAGAGGGACCTAAAGGAAAAGGGGGGGGGGTGGGAGAATGAGAGAGAGAGAGATCGGTGAGAGTGTGGAGAGAAAGAAGGAGCGAGAGAGAGAGAGAAAGGGTGAGACAAAAAGAGGAGAGGGTGAGAAAGAGAAAGGAGAGAGGGGGGAGAGGAAGAAAGAGGGGAAGATGGGGAGAGAGGCGAGAGAAAGAAGGAGAGGAAGAGGAGAGAGAGAAAGAGAAAGAAAGGGAGTAGGAGAGACAGATGGAGGCAGATATCGACAGAGATAGGGAAATAAAGAGAGACAGACAGGGACAGAGACAAACCTGAAGGTGACACATTGACTGACAATGGATGTAACAACTTCCAAGAGCGTGTCAGACAGGAGAAAAAAATAAGAGGAAGGGGGGGGGAGAAGGGGGGGATAACTGTAGAAATGTGACTCCAGAGGAAGAAAAAAATGGATAATTCAGAGAGAAACAGCGCAACAAAACATTATCACAAAAACTGAAGTCTTACTGTGTTACCAAGGCCTGTCCTACTAAAGATGTTAAAATAGCCAGCCCAGCTTCAAGCGATTAAACACTTCACAAGAGTTAATGTGCTGATGCTGACTTATCACATTATATACTTGTACCAGAAATTAACATCAAGCATTCTTGTTCAAGACTGTTCAAATAAAGATAATATAACAGCCACACAGGCCCGGTGTCTAAGAGCAGTTCCCTGTTTCACAATGTCTTTTGCACCACGATGGTGGGACTGAGAGAAGATCATTAAGGACACCATGATGGTGGGAATGAGAGAAGATCATTAAGGACACCATGATGGTGGGAATGAGAGAAGATCATTAAGGACACCATGATGGTGGGACTGAGAGAAGATCATTAAGGACACCATGATGGTGGGAATGAGAGAAGATCATTAAGGACACCATGATGGTGGGAATGAGAGAAGATCATTAAGGACACCATGATGGTGGGACTGAGAGAAGATCATTAAGGACACCATGATGGTGGGAATGAGAGAAGATCATCAAGGACACCACGATGGTGGGATTGAGAGAAGATCATCAAGGACACCACGATGGTGGGATTGAGAGAAGATCATCAAGGACACCACCATGGTGGGATTGAGAGAAGATCATCAAGGACACCACCATGGTGGGATTGAGAGAAGATCATCAAGGACACCACCATGGTGGGATTGAGAGAAGATCATCAAGGACACCACAATGGTGGGATTGAGAGAAGATCATCAAGGAAAGTGTCACGAGCGAGTGAGCGAGGATCAGTAGTTACGAGAAGAGGGTTAGAATAAAGTTAACCCACGGGCCACGGGGTAAGGGAAAGCGTGCATGTTGTGAGAGTGGTGGGGGGTCTGAATGAGGCGAGAGCGCTGTATTACTATCACTGCACACAAAGACGTCTAAGAAAGCGGACGCAGGAGAAAGCCCCAGAGGGCGAACATAATTAGAGCAGTCGGAAGACTTGGGAGTAGTGTTTTTTCCAGTAATGACTGGTAGGTGGAACGATGATTGATAATTATGATTGATGTATTATATTCGTCTACGACCATGATGTAAATAAGTATATGTGAGGAATGTGGAAGTCCTTGATACTGTATATAGCAATGTGCGCCATGAGCGATAGATGTAAGTTAAGTTCATGGATTTGTAGCGAGAGTGAGTATTGTGTACTACGGTGGAGGTGTGTTACCGTAGGATGTGTGGCGAGTGAAAGGTGGACTATTGTGTGTACGCTTCATGAGTTGTAATGAGGGGTGAAGTGAATAGGAGTGGTATGGTATTATACCAATGTAATGTTATTCTTGTAGGTGCCGGGGACGGGCCGAAGCGCCACCTACGGTGAGCACAGGGGATAGGCCAGCATAGGGCCGAAGGCCACACATAGGCCAGGAGTGACGCTGTCGTGTAGGACAGTCGCAGCACATGAGTCGTGGCAGTCTGGCCACAGACAGGGACGTATATATGATTGTTGATGTGCTATTGAAATGCTAATGTGCTATTGCCATGTTGATGTGCTATTGAAATGCTAATGTGCTATTGCCATGTTGATGTGCTATTGGAATGCTAATGTGTTATGGCAATAGGAAGGGGCTATTGGGAGACTGCGGTGCCAGTGAAATATTAATGTGCTATTAAGACATGGAGAGGAGAAGCTGAGACCGAAGTGTCTTTAGAAAGTAACTACCGGGTTGTGGACCCGAGGAAGAGTGCATGTGGGAATAAGGCCGTTGGACGGCAGTAACGTGAATAATATAATGTATGTAGTTGCGCTATTATCTTTATGTTTATGTATAATAAATGTGTGAGTCTGATGGGTTGTTCTGTTAAGTGTTATACTTGTTCGTTCGTGATTGTTGTCTTGTTATAATTATTACATCTCCCAGTCTGGGATTTGTGACAGAAAGAAGGATGAAAAGGCCAAGTAGAAGGGGAATCAGAGAGGGGTGGCGGAGGCATGCTAGTGGTAGAACGAGAGAGAGAAGAAGGAATCAAACAAAGGAGTTTGAGTTCGAAGGAAGTATGTCGACACGATAGCACATCTTCTGGTGTGAAGAATCAAAGCAATTGACAGAATATAGCAGAATGATAGGGCAGTTGGAGACCAGACCAGAATCGCCCACGAAGCATCCGCTCAAACAAAGGAACGAAGAAATGGAAACGGGGGAATGAGTAACTGTCAAGAAGAAAATGAAGGCTCATAACAGAGGGAGAGAGAGAGAGAGAGAGAGAGAGAGAGAGAGAGAGAGAGAGAGAGAGAAAGGAAGAGAGATGAAAAGGCGCGGGGAAAGATCATAAATGTCGTCATGGACAATCTGACATTTTACAATCTTGCATCAGGTAGAGTCCGCTCTCTTGTTCGTTGCATAGGTGTGTCTACGGAGAGGAAGTCAGATAGACGGCCGTTAACCCGTTCCTTAACGCCCTGAAAGCTGGTTTTTCCTTTAATCTTGTCCATATTTCGATTCATTTGCTTCAGTTACTGTAAAGAATCACAGTTAACATAAAACGTGATATTAATCTGCAATTCAAAGCTACTAACGGAGAGCTGAAACTTCCAACTGGTAGAGCAATATTAATGAGGTCGGACCAATGCTGTGTTAGAAAGGGTCAAACCCAAGGCCTACTAGATCTGTCCAGTAGGCCTTGGTCAAAACACATGCAAACTACATAACTACTGTGCTGCAACTTAGGTTAACGTCAAATTTCAGGAATCGTTTCTAATAATCAACTGTGCCGCGAGATTTTTTACTATCATATCTTGAAACATATTCCTCAGTGTGGATATAGTGCACCCGACAGGCTGGCAGACTGAAATATAGACACACCACGCATACTCAACAACCGAGATCACCTCATGGGGAACCGTATCAGACAGCTCTGTTTCAAATCGTGTTGTTATCAACTTGTTCACACTCGGATAATGACACTGACATCTCAACTCCAGGCTTATCTTGATCAAATTTAAAATGCTCACCAAGTTTGCAATCTTTTTGTCTGTTTTATTTCAAGATAACTTCAAGACTGTACCACTCAGCAGTATTCCTTCTGTAGTCTTGGCGTTCGTGATCAAACATAAGTACGTACAATTAAACACGCTTTGCTAATTGCAGGGCCAATTCTATATACCGTAAAAGGCTCCTATTTCGAGTTGGGCAATATCTTTAAGCAATTTAATTCATCTGCTTCATCAGTGTCAAATTGGCATCTTAATTTCTTGAGGATTTTAAAATAAAATTTTAATGTCGGTGCATTTATTTTTCTTTTGGCAGGGTCCAATACACGCAATGAATCTTGCAAGGACTGGTAGACCAAAAACGTACTGTGCCGATGTGTTTTTTTCCCTGGTATTTTTCCTAAGGTCTCTATGTTATTCGACCAGGGAAAGTAGACTCTTGCAAGGCTGATTTTTTCCTGCACTTTATTCCCCTGGTATTTTTCCTAAGTCTTGTCACTCCCAGTGTTATTCGACCAGGAAAAATACACTGCTGCAAGGCTGCCTTTTCATGCAATTGTTTTTCTCCTACATCGGTCATTATGGGACTTTGTAACCTCAGATGCTTCATGCAAAACCCTCAATTTAAGTCGTTGTTTTTGCTTTTCTTCAATAAAATAAGCTTTTAGTCATTACTCCAACTGTAAGGAGTAATCCAAGAAAAGAACATCGTGTTACTCCTGCACTAGTTTGGGCACCCCTAGTTTCAAAAATGCTCTTTCATTCAGTTCTTTTCCCACCATATAAATATTCATAAATTCTCAAACACGAGTAGTAAATCTTCTCAAACAATCAAAACTTTACAATGAAAATAACTAAAGTTAAGCAGAACATGTATAGCAAACAATGCTCATGAAAAATTCATGTATTTTGCATTGTTTACTAATGCATTTTCATTTCATTTGCATGTTAAAGTTTTAGCCCGTGGGATTTTCTCTTGTCACCGTAATATTTTCGTTTCCAATCTCTCTCTCTCTCTCTCGCTCTATCTCTGTGTGTGTGTGTCTCTCTCTCTCTGTCTTCTGTCTCTCTCTCTCTCTCTCTCTGTCTGTTTCTCTTTCTCTCTCTCTCTAAAAAAAAACAAAACAGATCATTATTTGTTCGTAAGTTAATAACTCGCCATGCCCGGCTGCCATGTGGATGAACAAGAAAATGGATAGCAATAGAAAATAAGAACAGGTCAGAACAGAAATTAATTTTGCAACAGATTCAATTGTTTTATGTTGTTGGGTTTTTTTTGGTTTTTTTTTGGCTATTGTTGACATTGTTGCTGGTGATGTTTAAAGAGCATTTGACTAAGCATTTTATTCTGTTGTGCAAAACTATAAAAAGTTCAAAATATGAACAAACCTGTCATCAGTTATAACAGAAAATATCGTTGCAATAGACTACTGAAGTTCCAATTCAAGAGCACAATCTCAAATACTTTTTTTTTTAATCAAATGTCTCTGTTATTCTGCTATGAATCTACAAGGTATGTGGGACCACAATTATATTGCCACTTTGTAAAACTGAAAAAAAGAAAAATAACAAGACATTCTGCTTACCTGGAATAGCTTTGAAGAGGCAGCAGGCTTTTGCTAATTCCGACAAATAGTGTAATTGACCACCATCAACGGCGACGAAAACAATAGCAACAACCAAAACAAATGTTGTTAAAAATCTCACCGCGTAAACAATGACGAAATGGAGTGTCCGAGTCTTCACAAAGACACCAATATATTAATCACAGGA
The DNA here is from genome assembly GCA_963931925.1 of Onchidella celtica. NCBI lineage: Eukaryota > Metazoa > Mollusca > Gastropoda > Systellommatophora > Onchidiidae > Onchidella > Onchidella celtica. Next base: position 27,947,851 of record OZ007567.1, read on the forward strand.
TTCCTTTAGTTATGTCGGTGGCTGGGGTTTGGAATGGTATGGGACAAGAATCGAGAAAAGACGAACCTAAAAGCATGCCCGGGTAAGGAATGCTGCAAGGGTAGGGGGAGCGGAGAAGAGGCAGAATAAATTGGACCGTGTCACGTTTAAGATAAGTAATTTTTAACGGCAGAACGTATCATCTACCTTGTACTGACCTCGACGAGAAGGGCACACCAGGAGACCTAGAAAATGGGAGGACAGACTACGTCATAAACTACTTGCCAGACAAATGGACAGGCAGAAGGGTAATCTGTAGTTCGGACAAGTAGTTAGACAAAGGGGGAAAAAAAGTCAGAAAAACATCAAACTGACAACAAAACAATCAGTTCAATTGCCTAATAAGCTGAAAGAAAATCTATCAGTGCATACATGAATCCAGCCATCACTAGATCTATCAATTCACTGCTAAATTTATTTGTGATTGAACAGGGGAAAAGAAAGTTAAGTATGAAATGTTTACTTTAAAAAAGTGCATGTAAACTCGAATTACTTTAACAGTATTCCAGCATGCACCTTCTGCTTCAATATATTGCAAAGCGAACAACGTAATCATCGCGTTCTGGGGTGTGGCAGTACAGATTTAGCAAGCAGGACAATCCTCCCTGACCCAGTGAATAATGACAAGATATACGACTTTGTCCTGAAAACGAAAGCAGAACATTGCAAGAGGCCCATAATTATGCTGGTTGGTGAATGTAGTAAGATGCGCCAAAGGACGCATTATTATCTGTGTGTTCAGACTTTGTTGTCGTTTGTTTTTACTGCTGTTGTTGTTGTTGTAAGGCCCATATAATGTGCTCCAAAAACCATCCAGACAATTTCAATTTTCAGACAAAAATGATTGTAGCAGGCATGGCAAAATAATGAAAATAATTGTGGTAGAATCGTGGGAGCGGGAGTTATTTTTAAAGGACTAAATTAAATTGAAAATCTTGATATTAAGACTGCTGAAAACTGTTACTGGCAAAGGTATAAATTATTTGCTTCTACTTTTCCCCTCGTTCTGCAAGGACGTTTGTTAAAATACTTTATTACACAATATCATCACAACTGTATCAACCTGTGAGTGGACCTTTTATTGAGAAACATACGCTTAGCATGTGTGACTCTTTTTGTATTTTCTCATTTTTCTTGCACACGCTTAATATCCTGTCACACCGCTAGAGAGTATGTATGTATCTATAAATATTATTATACCCTCTGATACCACTCGATCACGCGTCTTCTGCCTCATCCTCAACTCTGCCTGTTTCTTCCACCCGTAAGAACTTCCACATACTGGTAGGTATCTGAAAGTTGGTTATGCTAATGATAATCCGTCAGTTTTTAGTGTGCACTTGTCAAAAGTTGACGTTGGGGTGAAAAGTAAATCGCAGATGACGTGACGACAGCACTGGTGTATTCAGAAAAGCTGGGAGTTTAACCTTCCCCTCCCCTACACACTTCCGGTAATGAAACGACAAAGGTGAGCTGAACAGTTGATTCCACATGATGGATTGGTGCACTGTAACCTACTGTATCTCTTCCCTTGTGAAGCTGGATTATTTCTTTGAGTAGGTAATACTCTTTATAGTCCTACCATCCCTCCTAAGTTGGTATTTCCCTCTCCTAAATTAATAAAAGGGTCACCCGGAACCATGAGGAAGCTGCTCTGAGTTCTCGTCTTCCTAGCTCATCCATAAAGGTATCGCGGTGTTAACTCTTTACAACCGACTGTTTTAATAAATTTCAACCATGGATTAAGGATACCCTGAAGAACTCGTCACCCTCCCCACATACACACACACACACAATAATAATAAAGACTCGTCTATCTGTGGAGAATAAAGGTAGCACACTGACAATGATACAGTGAATTTTAACTGACATATATCGAGGGACTTTGTGATCTTTCTATACAATGTCTCACAATATGTCTGCAAAATGACACATTTTTCTTCTCTTGTAAATGTCAAGTTCACTGGTCAAAATTTTTTTTTTTTTTCAGCAAGTATCCACTTCAAATGGCCATTACTTCATTTATATTTCGCGATATATTGAAAATATGCCACAGATAGAAATGAGATCCTATCCACTTTGGTCGTGCCTGTTGTTTCGTGACTTTGTGAGTATGTCAAGGGAAGAAAGTGAGTAATTTGTTGTAACATTACTTTATGGTATTTTCTGCACGACTATTTTGTCTCATGTCCAGTCACACCTTTAGTTTATTTAGTTGTATACAGTATATCTTGCAGTCTTTGAACCACTTAACCTGCCAGCTTACCGATCTATCTCACCACCACCCTACCCAGCTAGGCAGCTAGCACCTACCAGCGAGCCTACAATAACGACTTCACATCAAAGCGCTTATAATAACAACCCTCCTATACTCTCGTTGCTTCACAGTTATCTTGTAGTCTCTCTGCTACTATTAATACCTCAGCGAATTGAAAGAGAAAGGAGGGGAAGGAGGGGAAGGGGGAATATATGGACTGTAGCAGTGAGTGTGAGGGTCACTTTTGTTCAGTAAACACATGCTGTGCTATTAATTCAGTAATAAACGGTCTTAGATGGTAGAATATAGTATCATTAAAATGAAACCTTCGCAGTTTCTCTTTAACGGACTCCTGAAGACAACAGTCGGTAAGAAATGTACAAAATGTGAAATGTAACATTACATGGCCTGTACTACTTTATTCTATCTCCGTTTTCTTTCCAAAAACTGAGATAGGGCCATAATATGGCATAACAAAGTGTATTCTATCATTCCTACAACAATTGTGAAAATATCTCATCTGTGGGAAAAAGATTTGAAAGTGGTATAAAAGTTGTTCTGGCACTTTGTAAAGTTTTAAGTATAGAACTTTCGAGCGATTTTCTCCAAAGGCGCTGATATGGATATGGACCATTTGCAGTTGACTGAGGACTAAGGAAAAGCGTACTACCAGTGTTCTTAAGGTTGTTTTATATTAAGTATAAATAATTTATTGGAGAAAACAATAAAAGATATAAAAATTGATTATCACAATCAATTTGAGATAATTGCAAGGCAGCAGGGTATTCCTGTGTTCTAATTTTAGCTGCGGACACGTCGAATAGTTTAAATCAGCTGGCAGGAAGTCCTGACGTCACAGGTCACAGGCAAGCAATCAGCGACATAAAACAAACTCAAAATAATAATAATAATAATAACTTCGTCGCCATCGGGAGCCTCCAAATGTAAAAACAACAACAACAACAACAACCAAACCTTCTGCGGGGCGTAAGGAAGGCATCTTCAAAAGTTCAAGTAAATTCCAACTGTATGATCCAGGTGTTTTTTTGTTTGTTTGTTGTTGTTGTTGTTTTTTTTGCGAACGCACACACAAACACACATTCCCTTTTATTTATAGATAGATCTAACAGCTTGTGTGAAATGGTGACAATGATATTTGATAAGTTACCCTTCACATCCTTATCGGCGACTTGGTCACCCATGCCCACTGCTGAGAAAATAACGTGGAGTATTTGCCATGCGACATTTTGCGGATTTTGAGGTTTGTCATGAAAGTGGTTCTCTCACTCCTAATTTCATTATGTATAAGTGTCATTCCAATAAAAACTTTTCGAGGTATGCGTCAGTGACGTAATGTTGTCCCCTGATTTTACACAACTCTTCAAAGTTTCGATCCTAATTTTCCCGGAAAGGCAAAAATGCACACGCAACAATAAGGAAAAAAAAAAACGAGAAAAATACTCACCCATCTGACATCATGCACCTCATCCGCAGAGAACTGGTAGGCCAGAACGCCGTCCCCGTATCCAAATGCCCCTGGAGGGGCCACATTCATGATGAAGGTGGCGGACTGCTCAGATGTTTCTGCTCAAGAACTTCAGTGACGTGTACAACAAAACAGATAGGTATCCACACCAGTTTTCACTCATAGAATGAATAGTTATCCAAAACAGTTTCTTCTCCTTGAGGAATTTTTTTCAAAGCTTATTTCAGCTCCATGAACAATCCGCCAAAATCACTATACTGCCTTGTAAAACATCAAAATTTTGTAACAACAGAACAGCTCTTCTGAAATATAATTATTTCAAATCTCAGGAAGTGTTCACAAAACTTGTTTTAAAATATTCATTGAAATCACGTGAAAATTTCAACAAGCTCGTCACACTGCTATTGTTTATAACAGGATTTTTTGGGGGCATGAAACATCTACATTATTATTGTCATAAGTTTGCTGCTTGGAAGAGACTGAGTGCCCCCGAAAGAAGTCAAAATCACGAATTACTGGAGGTTTTATCATTAACATAAACAATTCAGCCTCTTGGGGGGGGGGGGGGGCGGTATGATAGGCCTATGTTTTATTTTTCATTCCCGCGATAGATTGTTTCATTATCCAAAAATGCTACACTGCATGTTTAAATGGACATTGTGTGATAAAATGAAAAGAGGTTTGTTTTTCTTCTTGATGATGAAAAATCTATAATTAAATACATCTTGCAAAAACAATATTCACTCATCGGGAAAAGAGGAAAGGGGAATCAAGGTGAAGTTATATATTTGGAGGTGGGCTGGGGAAAAAAGGAGGGAGGGGGGGCAGCGAATGCACAACAGAGTGATTTTAAAAAAGTTGATTTTTTCTCAAATAATAAACTCAAAATTGTGTGAAAGTTACTTGCAGGACTGAGTCTGACACGCACTACCAGGAAAGCTTAATCTCACCGTACTGGCAATAAATTAATTATTTGAACAGAGCCCTGTTTCCTTTAGACATTGGCTCAGAATGGTTACTTTCATTGAAATTTTTCTTGAAGAACTGGCGTTTGTGCAAAGGTTCTTCGACTGGCAGTACAGATACATGAAAAGGGCACTAGGGCTCTCTCGTTGGAATATATTCTTTGCTTAACATTGTACCAGACACCCAAGTTCCACACTTGACCATAATTATATTCTGTTACGCATGAAATTCCACAGATAAACGCTGATATCGCGTTTCCCTTGGGTGGATATTTCAAAAGTAAGTCCACTCAAACACCATAGCGTCAGTGTGTGAAGTTGGCTGGGAACGTATTCTGTGCTGAAGAACAGTTTTTGCTCTATTCCATCGTATTATGACATCTGGCAAGGTCTGGCGTTACAAAACAACATTCGACTTTGATTTTCTTAGCCCACATACTTGGTGGAAGGAGGGCGAATCTGATGGAAGGACTGAATTACTATAGGGAAGCAATATTTTAGTAGGAAGAAGAATATTTCCACTGGTGGCTGTTCGGTCCTGTATTCAACTCATCCATAACCAATCTCGGATAGGGCTCTGTACAGCTGTGTTCTGGATATGTCTCACACACAGGGAGCCGGAGGGTGATCTTGCAGGAACTAATCGGTTATAAACAGAAAGGGGAGGGTACGGAATGGAGATAGGCAACTGCAGTTGTCAATCAGCCATGTTTACAGAGCAGACCCGCTATCCCATTTACATTGAGCAAATGCTCGACCATATGCAGGTGCCGTTAGGCACTCACTTTGTGGATTGGACGCAAACCGTTGGCCTGTAACATAGCTGTTCGTTCAGACCTTGCCAGAATGTCTTAGCTTTTTTTCCAAGACATTACTGACGCTTCCAAGTTATGTGAATACACATATTAGCGTGTAAAGTTATTAAAGAATATCGCATACGATTACTTTCTTTCGTATCAAGGCTAACAGACTATGGGGGGAAATTAGATTATGGGAAGCAATCAATACAATATGTGCTTAAAGAGAAAAACGTTACGAATCTGAACATTTTATATCATGCACTTCATATTTTTACTTATTGGCGTTTTAGTTTAGCAGTTTTAGTAAAGAAACATAACCAGTGAAAATGCAATAATAAAAATAACATTTCCTGCTTTAGCAGCGCCCGGTATTACCAGTGGCGTTCACATATCTGCCTATCTAGCTTCAAAGAAAGATTCGTGAAGTCTGGCGTGGGCATAAACAGTATCACCCACTGATAACGAGACTATAATCTTTAAAAGTTAATGAGTCCCGATATTTCACTGATTTTCTTTAAACTCTGTATCTCGCTTGAAAGTTTGCATACAGGCTCTTAATGCTCTGCACGTTGGGGTAATTTTTTTTCTTCTAAATCTGTGTGAGCCCTCGGGTTCAAATTTGTTTCTTTTTTTTCTTCTTTAACTACTTCTCTTTTGTCCCTTCCCAAAGCAAATTTTTTGAACAAGTTTATTGTACATCATATTTCTCTTTTGGCGCTTGGGTTTATTGGTTCAAACTCAAAACCGAACCTGGGGAAATCCCCATGCAGGGTGTACGATTTTACAACTTACAGGACACACCAAGGAGTGCGAATCAACACACTGTAACTGGTCTTGTCCACAGCATCCGCTCCGCTCCGCTAACGGGAAATGACGTATGAAAAAGTAAAACATTCTTTGCCTCCGTAAACTTGTTCACAGCGTCCGTTCCGCTCAGCTCCTCACCATTATAATTATCTTTTCATCCGTCATTTTCCGTAAAGATAGCGAAGCGGAGCGGCTGCTGTGGACAAGACCAGTTACACGAAAGCCGAACTGTATATATATAACTTCGTGATTTCTTACTTGACGTCATCAATAAAACAAATTTAAGTACAGTAAAGTTGTGCTTCAGTACATTTTTTTTTTTTACCTAAATATCACCAGAAGCCAAATGACTTCAGCAGTTTCGCTCTATTTTGAATACAGGCGTTTCTAGGGCCACAAAAACAGTAATGTGAAAGCAATCCGAAATCCCGTGATTAGGCCTACATAATAATAATACAGTGTAGCGGGTTCCGAGAGAAACTAGTTAAATCTAATGGCATATTAAATTTTACCGGACCAGATATATTCACTGTCGCACTGACAAGGTGATAATTATGCATTAAGCAGATGTTTTTAGAAACTTGGGCTAACCCACAGACTACGTTGGTGTTCCTACAAGCTTTGATTTCTGAACCATGGGTGGTCTTCTACCTATACTGCAGCATAGATGAAGTTCGAGACGAGAGAGATCGCTTTACACCATTTCAACGGTGTACTCTTCGCCATCTACAGTGTTTCTTGTGCACGTTCTCTTGTCTGTTGTTTGCATTTACGCGTAAATGTTGGGGTGTGTATTATTTGTACATTTTTTTTCTTTTCTTTTTGCCAGGACAGAACGAAAGCCTGGGTTATTTAACACAAAAACATTCTACCTGCGTCTTAGATTCACCAAAACAGACAAACAGAAACAATTGACAGTCTGGTAAAGGATAAACACATAGATTTTATATAGACAGACGGACAGAAAGGCGATCAGCAGGACGGTCGAGCGAACAGACAGACAGAAAGAGAGACAGACAAGCAGGGAGAAAGACACAGACAGACAGATAGATAGATAGATAGATAGATAGATAGATAGATAGATAGATAGATAGATAGATAGATAGATAGATAGATAGATAGATAGATAGATAGATAGATAGATAGATAGATAGATAGATAGATAGATAGATAGATAGATAGATAGATAGATAGATAGATAGATAGATAGATAGATAGATAGATAGATAGATAGATAGATAGATAGATAGATAGATAGATAGATAGATAGATAGATAGATAGATAGATAGATAGATAGATAGGCCGGCCCTAAAACACTCTGTTAAAGGAAACATAAAATCAAGTAATCCATCCATCTAACAAACTGTTCTGAATCCTTTAAAATGTTGCTATTCAAGGATAAGACCGTAATTTCATCGTACAGTCAAGACATTGAACATTACGGGTTTCTGCCATCGATTTCATTCGTAAAATCTACTCTGTACATTTTTTTATGTATCAAGGATTGACATTAAATAAGGGATTTGACTGACGATAAAAACAGGCATCTCGAAGTAATACTTGCCCTGAAGTAGGAACGAAAACTGAGATATCCAAGGGAAAAACTGCAGTTACATGGACAAAGATATAACTGAATCAGTAGTCTAACGATGACTGCGTTGTGTTAGAAACACTGACTCACCACATCAGTGACCCTCGTGTCAGAGTGGAAACAGAAAAGCAGAAACGTACAGAATAAAAACCAATAGCAAGATATAGGGAGCATTCACAGTGAACACAGAATTGAAATGAGAAAGAAAGTTAATTGTTGGTCAGTTCCCCGTGAGTGTATCCGCTGAAAGATGAAATATGAAATAAATACACGTCTGTTTGATGAACTCATCTCCAGTTTGTACTGTCACAAAGGGCACCAAAATAACTCACACTCATGCCGCTGAACTTAACAAGTTTCCCTATAAACTTTCGAAACAACACAATACCATGGCATAAAATCAACCCGCATTGCGGTATCACAGGCTTAAAAACGCGACATGCTGACCGTATCACCGCATCCAAGGATGGCAGAAAAGTAGTGGAAACAGTTTAAAGAAATCTGGCCCTTTCTCTTTTTCATACGCATCCCGACTCTCGATAAACTATCCGTCCTCTTGCATCTATCACAGACAACATCCTGATCTTTCAGAATCACTAGCGCTGTTGATTCCACTGGCTAGGATGTGTTCAAGATCAGCTTTTGTTTCAAACGTCTGAAACGCTGAAGGTATTCCGCACCTTGCTCTCTAGCATCACCCCCCCCCCTCCACCCCAGCTTTACGGAGAGACGAAGTTTAATTAATCTTATCCCTACCTATTCCATAGCAGAAAGAGGGGGGGGGGGATTTATGTTTCAAATCATCTCACTTGGTCGCCACTTTGTCTCTTTAATAGATAGTAAACTTCATATTATTATTCGATAACATTATGAATAACTTAAAATCACAGGGTCGATTCAAGCACAGAAGCCTGCTCATTATTATTCTTACGGGGCTCAAAATAATGAAATGTATGTTAAGTTTGTTTTAAAAAATGGGTTGTTTAAATTAAAATGTATTAAGAACCTTTATGTAAGTAATGGTTTGAGGCCTACATTCAAACTCTTGTTGTCTTGAGCGATAAGCGTTTATACAAACGTGTATTTGAGCACGACTAGCATAGTAAATGTCTTCTACTCTTCTCTTATGCACCCCTCCCCCCCCCCTTTTTTTTTTTATCCGCCTTCTGTATTGTGTACCTGAATAGATGTGCCCCCCCCCTCCCCTTCCTCCCCTTCCTCCCACACCACCACCACATGTCTAAACTATACAGCCCGACCAGGTAACGTCGACCCCCAAATACGAGCAGTTTCCTGTACGATCTGGGAAGAAAACAGTGGAGGGCGATTCCAACTACACCGTAGTAATCATTCTCCTTCAACGGTATGAAATTCTGTTCTTCGTTAGAGTGCATTTATCGTGATACGTGTATATTATTTGTACCACTTTTTACAGGTGGCGGATCTACTGTGAAACTAATGAAGCTTAAATTTAAGCTTCAGGGCCTCCAATCCCTGAGGGGCCTGAAGAAACTTTTGTTAATGAGTGAATTTTGGATGTTGCTCTATTGTTGCTGGTTGCTGGTTGCTGTGACAGTTCAAGCTTCAGGGTCTCAATGATGTAGGTCTGCCACTGATTTATACCGCGGTGGTCAGTATAGAAATGGGGCAGGCATGGTATCTGCTGTCCTTGTAAGGTCATTTAAGTTTGCACTGAATCTATCTTGGCATTCTTATGCCATGGGTATAAGAATAATCTGTAAAAACAAAATCGAAAACTGTCATATTATAAAATGTATTCATCAGTGCTGGAAAACTGAGAAGTGATTTAGAACTTTGCTGCTCGTTTAACTGAGCAGAGATAGAAAGAAAGAGAGAGAGAGAGAAAGAAGAAGAAGAAAACACGTAAGAATTCACACTCAAAATCTTTACAACACAGAAAGACTACAATAGAGATGTAATCGATTTATTAAAAACGCATTGCCCAGCTCTCCAGCCGAGGGCAACAGACCTTCAGTTCAGCACCTGCAACCGTCATATCGCAGCCAGACATCATTAGTTTAGTCCAGGTATCAGACTCACCCGTCTTCCCTCCACACCCCTGGGTTTTCTCCGGTTCGAACGGGTTTCGATAGCCTATGTATGCATTATAGATTGTGCACGCTTTCAGAGATATCAATAGCTTAATGCGAAAAGTCAGATCAGCAAGTTTTTGTAGTTGTTTTCTCCTTTTGATTGAGGTGGGGGTGTTGTTGTTTTTTAACCACGATAACTGTTAATGAAGACTGTAAAAATGTTGCCTAAATGTAAGTACATGTACCTGCTAAATTTAAAAGCGACAATTTGATATCTACACTTTTCCATCCCATTATTGATTATTTCTTTTCTATGATCATCTTTAGACAGCAATACTGGCCATGCACGATATCCAACAAAAGAAGGAGAAGGGCACAACTGCACGTGAACAGTCCCGGAATTATTATTATTATTATTATTATTACTTCTAAGTAATTCTGTTTTTAAAGGTGATTTTTCCATCATGTGCTTAAGTTTCACCTGACAGCGGATAAGGCTCCAGTATTATTGTTGTTGTTGCTGTGAAAGAATTAACACCCTCTGACAGTAACTGAAATCCGTATAACCATGTCGTAATGACACATACTTACACCAAAGCACCCATATGTTCACAGATACAATATTTACCCGAAGTCCCCCACAGTATCATACAACGCATCTGGGAGCAGGAGCTGGAGATTCTAGAAGACTCTCCAAAATGTCGTGATTGTGGCACTTCTAAGGAACAAAGGCAGTAACGTGAACTGCCTACATTAAAGAGTAATCCCCTTTCTCTCCGTTGAGGGCAAGATCTTCATTGATATCGTGCTCAACAGACTCACTGAGGTAGTAGAGATCATATTTGCAAAGAGCTCCATGTGGATTCCGCCCCAAACGCAGCACAGTAGACCTAATCTGCATAGCAAGACAGGACCAAGAAATGTGCCTCAGCAGAAATTGGCTTTCTACTCTGTCTTCATCGACTTGATACAACAGAAAAGCTCTTTGGTCTGTGGTGACCAGGTATCGTATGTAACGTGTAGGGTGCTGTCTTTCTTGTAAAACGTATATACATCTGACTGCGAAGCCTCCTGAAACAATTGGAGAAGCTCCATCTGTGTGCCATGCGCTCTATCCTACGAGTGGGAATACTCTGGCAGAATAAAATCACCAATGGTAGTGTATAGGACCAAGACAATGTCCATTGAAGTGACTCTTGAGAGCCCGGCTCCGTTGCACAGACCACGTAATCAGGGTAGAGGACAACCACATGCCAAAACAACTATCCTTTGGAAAATTGGCTCAGGGGTCCAGAAACCAGGGTCGCCAGTTCAAGGGCTACAAAGAAAATTAAAGAGGGGCGAACACTCGACCCGCCAACCTGACAGAAATAGCCCAGAACAGACAGTATTGGCTTTTTCCTTTGAGGAGATCATCGGCGCCTCCGGAAAAGGTGCGCCACAGCCAGGTTTCCAGGCCACCCGATTAACGGCGCCCTCTTCGACAGATTTCCAGTACCCTGTCTGCTCCCGACCTCTGCTAGTAGTGCCAGCCCGGACTGGGACCCCGAAGACCTTTTCGCATTCACAGATCGCTGGACAGTCACGTCCTTCTCGAATCGGAGAGACCTCCACAGACCCCACCTATTTGGTCATATATTCTAACCCGCTGAAGGTAATATTTGGTGTTAATTTAGACATACTTATGTACATTGTTTCAGCAAGCACCTATACTTACAGTCATGCACCGTCTGAACCGTACCTATATGTAAATCCGTGGTACTGCCAAAACAGCTCTGTAATTCTCACCGCGATACCATTACGATGGACGAACAGGTCTGCACCGTACCTATATGTAAATCCGTGGTACTGCCAAAACAGCTCTGTAATTCTCACCGCGATACCATTACGATGGACGAACAGGCCTTTGAAATCAATAGGCCCAGATCATATAGCTTGCAAGCACTGATATTTACCTGGGAATTGCTCAAACGATACCTTAACATGTTTTGTTGCAAAGAACTAACTATGTGCCGCCGCAATTTTTTGTTATCTTTGTCATTGTTTAATGTTGGACGCCCCTCGAGATAAATGGTCCCATATTTACTTTGTCTTCTCAGACAGGAGACTGTAATTAATATGACGCCCCCGGCAAAATGTAGACTTAACGAGGCGGGTCGTATACAGTGTTTCTTCTGAGTTTTCCGTTCAGTTCCCAAGCCAGGGCGCATGCGCACTTGTTATCTTACGCCCCCGCCTGACATCAAAAGTGAGCACAGGAATCACCTCAACGCACGCGCTCAGTGGCAAGGTTGCGCAGTGTGCAGAGACAGGCCAACATATAACATGTAACCACTTATGTAAATATAGATAAGCAGAAAGTGATGTTGTAAACAAAAAAGCCGAAGAAATCTCACCTTCATTCACAGACAATGATTATCGCACTGGTTGCGTTCAAGTTAGATTTACGGTCTTTGATGAGCTTTCTTTTCTGTGGACCATAAAACCGCTGTCTTTTTATTTCGACTGCACACTAGATTTTCTGACGTAATATTAAATTCTAAAAACGTTCAATACTTTTGTAAAATGAAATGCTGAGTGGTTACGGTTAGGCGGGGGGAAAAAATGGCAAAGTGATGAAGTTTCAGGAACAGTTCGCGAGATACCCAGGCCTCTAGGCCTACTTGGCTGACCTAGTAATGTAGCCTACAATTAACATTTAGCGAGCTGCACTTTGGCCTAAAAACTGATATATGAGAGAAAACCGAATTTTGTTGTTGTTTCTTTTAGTTATTTCTTCTTTGTGATCCCAAATGTAGGCTAAATGTCGCCTCCCGATGAACCATTACCTTCATACGTGACCATTCATGATGGCCCCGTGCAAGTGATTTTATTTTTCATTTAAATTTAGGCACGACCTCTAGACTCACATTTTATACGTTGAAATGAGATTAACAAACGGGAAATTGATATGTAGCTGGAGAACAACTTTACGTCTCTCTCCTGGAAGAAAGGAATCAAAGGAAAGTAAAATAGCAAATCAATCTATTAATATGATAATAATATAAAATAATTAATTTTTTAAAAATCTATTGAGACATGGCGATTTCTTCAAATAAAGACGCAGTGACAGTCGTTCTACTTTCATAGCTTCTAAATCGCAACACCTTTAACACAGCTATTCATTATAGCATATGATTTCAGATATCACAATGATGGTATTTTTTACCTGTTCTTGCATCACCGGATGCAACCTTCATAATGTCTGGCTGTCTTTATTACATTTTAAAATGACCAGCTGCTGATGGTATGATTTCAGATTGCACAGTGATGTGTTTTTTGTGTTGTTTTTTTTCTTGTTCTTGCAGCACTGAATGAATCTTTCATTATGACCAGTTCTTTTTATTGCACTGTAAATGGATCAGTTGCTAATATCGGGCACAGGTCTTTGAGAAAATTGTTCATTAACGCTGAACAGAGTTGTGTTAATTTCGAGCAGAGATCCTTTCATTATTGTTGACATGTCAATCCTGGCGAGTGGTTCATATAGGCCTATGAATTTATGCCTATTATTTTAAACTAGACACATTCTCCCAAGACTGCCTTTTGTAGAGGTGTCTACACCGTATTGTGTGTCATGTCGAGTCACCATGGCTTGGGAATTTGGACTGTCAAAAACACTTGGGTCAATAAAATGAATTGGTTATGGGCTTGTTTATTGTGTGAAACAGTGTGTGAGACACGTCTGATGATCATGTAACGTGTCTTTCGTGACAATTCAGAGTAGCATACATCCATGTATTCTGTCATGCTGCTAGTGCTAGCGTCTGAGAATGTTTTACAATGCCAGCTTATCCTCGCACTATGTATGTGCTTACTGGTTTGTGCTCAGAATTATTACAATGTAAGTACATAAACATTCCCTGCAAATATCACATTCGGTGAATACAGAAAAAAAGAGAGCATTTAATAGTACAACTGGTATAGCTTGTCCAATTCAAGAATTTTCGCAGTTCCATTGTGATACTTCACGTGTGAAAAAAAAACAAAAGACGCAGTTACTTTACGTTAAAAAACACAGTTCCTGATCATTTCTCACATAGTTTATAACTGAGAACTGCTAATCATTCAGGTTTTTTTTAAATAATCGGGCAAAATGACTGCTGACCACTTCTTAATTGTGTACCGCACATAGAGACAATACCAATACATGTACTGATCTGTACTGTCAAGGTGAAGATGAAAATTGGCCTCAGAACGAATGGGGAGAAAATATGCGAGAAAGACACCCGTGCACATAAACAGAAACACACACATGGACGAACAGTGGGCACCACAAAAATACAAGGTAAGAGGAATAAAGTGACCAATGCACAAGCACAGAGTAAGAAAACTTGTGGAGAGTGACGATGATTGGAACAGAAAGATGGGCAAGTGACATGAGACAACAAAAACGATCTCTGAGGAGCGTTAAAAAAAAAGGAAAGAAAAAAAGGTTGTTCCCCTTCCTTTAAACACGACACGTCACACTACAATCTCTCCCTGCCCCCCCCCCTCCCCTCCTCCCCTCCATTTATCTAATTCTATAACCTCAATTCATCCCACGCCTCTTTGGTTTTGTTTGTTTTGGCGCAGGATACTGATAGTGCAGCAGTTTTGTGAAATAAATGTGGGTTTTGTGGTAAAAGCACCAAAATTTGCATAAATGAGGTTAAGGACATACTAAAAGAAATTAGATATAGTGCCAAGCTGAATTTTTTCCCAGAAGCCCAAAAAACTTAAAAATCCAAAATGGCCGCCAACCGAGACAAAAAATCTGTAAATTGTCATATTTTGGTGAATAGTTGACATAAAAACATAAATGAGGAGTCTTTTTGTACTTTTTCAGACATAAGGAATCTAATGGAACCATTATTTAGTTGATAAAATGCATATAAAACAACATACTGACAAATTCATGGTAAAATTAAATATGGCCGCCATCCTAGACACAATATCTATAAATTGTCATATCTTTGTGAATAGTTGACACAAGAACATAAATGAGGAGTCTTTTTGTATGTTTTCATGCATAAGGGGTTCAATGGAAACATTATTTAGTTGATAAAATGCATAGTAAACAAGATATTGACAAATTCATGTAAAATTCAAAATGGTTACCACTTAAATTTTGAATATATAAGAGTGGTTACTATGTCTAGATTGCCGATGTGGAATATCATAATACCTAATTGCTATCATTGTGGTCACAGTTCCCGTTGCAATGACAGAGTACATTTGAGAGCAGCCCTGACACATTTGCATAGTCCTCTACACCCTTTCTTGCATCCACATTTTAATAATTCAGAACATGAGGCCACCGCTTCTGGCAGCAGTGTCCAGAATGGTTGCCAGCCTTGTGTCACACTCTTTCGCCAACCGTATGTGTCTGGAGATGGATTAACTGGAGAACGGACGAGTGCCTGTCCCCACACATATCCACCCTGATATATTGCCCGTTTTGTGTGCTGTAGCAGGGCTGCTGCTGTTGGGGGTATGTTGTCCATAGATCTGTCTTTGGTGGTGAACATGTGCTTCCTGGCCGAGTTCACAGTAGTTTCTGTGCAAGTGCGGTCATACAGAAGTACAACATATGTCTCCAACACAGACATGCAATCGTCGTTGAACGCCGATGGGTCCATCAACAAGGTAGAAAATACAGGTGTGACCTCATCGAAAGCCTTCCATGTGTTGAATGCAGTCTTTTTTCCCCTGCCAGCAAACGAAGACACAGTGTCACAACCCGTGAAGGCATGGAACATGGGAAGTGCACATGCCTTTTCATAACCAAGTTCTTTGGCGATGTCGTGTGCAGGAATGTACCTCAGGTGTTTGCCAGTGCCGAACGCAACCCAGATTTCGGTGTCCTCAAGGCACACAACAGTGGACACTGCCAGGACGAGAATATCTGTATCCACAGTACGCAACATAATTCTGCGATATCCTTTGTTTGCTGAATCAACTGCGTGAAGGAGCATCCTGGTGTCCGCCTCTTCATGTGTGCATGGTGCAAGAGATGACATGTCTTGGTGAACTCGAGAGCACAGCACATTCTGACCACATGTTGTGTAGACGTCCTTCTCTCCAGAAAGGTTTTCTACCACCTGGTGAGCCAAGAAGTAGAATAGTTCCGTCTTGTTGTCTGCCAGTCTCAAGAACTCTTGCCAATTACCTGGGATTGTGTTGGAAGGTGCAACACGCCGCCGAATACCTCTTCCTCGAATCTCCCTAGCTGTTGACTTCAAGCTGTCTTCCAGATACACATCCCAAACAATGTCCATTCTGGTTACGTTTCGCAGCTGGGCTTTGATGAACGGTAGAAAAACATGTGTGGCATATTCTTGGAATGACTTCACACCGATTGATGTTGATGATGGCAGCACCATCCAATATGATGACGTCAATCAATGGAGCCTCTCCACAAGATGTGCAAAACTTTTCCAGACATTCGACAAGGTCAGATTTCGTGCCAAACCGAAGTTTTCCTAGCTGGGACAATGAAGGAGGATATGCATGATTCTCATGTTTGAAGAAATTGTCCAAGTCTCCATCGCGGGTTTGACTAGCAATGTACAATCTTGAGAACAACGAAGAGTCACTCTTTAAGGATGTGATGGTTTGGTTTGTTTTTGATGGAACTCTCGATGGTGGTCTGCTGAACAAGGGCATTTGATTTTTACTGATAATATCAAAAACAGATTTGGTTCGCTCTATCACTCGCTCGGTCAGGTACTTGTCATACTGGCTTTGGCCTGTCTTCTCTATTACACGCACAGTTTGGACTATAGCTGGATCAGCGACATCTCGGCTGTCAAGAATCAGGAGGTCGCCACTCTCTTCCATGAATGGATTTCCCATATCTTCAAATGCTTCAACGAGAGCACCAACCTCATTGGCAAATTTGACTTGTGCAGACGCAGTATGCTCGTGGTGCTTGAGATTGGTTCTGTTAGTTATCCCTGTACCTCCATCCAGACAATTAACCTCAAACTCTTCAATAACCCTTGCTAGTTCCGGTCCCGCCACCATCCAACGCAATAGAGCTTTGGGGTTTTGCAACAACCCTATTGCCCCACCATCTCCTTTTACGATTTTGTTGTTTTGTTCGTGTGCTTGATCGATCGCTATTGCAGAGAATGGTCGCTTTGTTTTGTGGACAACGAATCCTCCTTGAGAAAACTGGTTTGCTATATCAGGATGTCGTTCCTGCAATGTCATCATGTCACGAATGTGAATTGGCACCCATCTAGAGTAGTGTGCCAAGGAATTGAGCATCTTCTGCCACCTGAAAAAAATTCAGCTACGTTGGGCAGGACATGTTGTCAGAATGCCCGACTCCAGACTCCCTAAGCAAATCTTCTTCTCTGAGCTCTCCAATGGAACGAGGAATGTTGGGGCCCCAAAGAGACGTTACAAAGACACTCTCAAGCAATCACTGAAGGCCTTTGCCATTGATGTGAGTGAGTGGGAAAAGCTCTCGCTTGATCGTGCAAATTGGAGGGCGGCCCTTACCAGAGGCAGCAAAGCATGGGAAGCTGACAGAGTCCAGCAGGCTATCAAAAAAAGAGAACGGCGCAAGAAAAGGCCCAGTGGTACTGAACCAACGGAGCACTCTTGTCATTTATGCGGAAGGGTCTGCAGGGCAAAAATAGGACTTATCAGTCACAGAGAAGCCATAAGTCATGAAAGAACAGTCTTTCCATTCTGTCCTCTGTGTCCTTTAGTTCTCATTATTGTCCATGTGTTGAAATTCTCAGCAATTTCTATTCTTTATTCCTCTGGTGTTGTTAAGGTCATCATCATACCTGATGGACGAACTATTATTAGAGTAGTGTGTCACAAATCCCAGACTGGGAGATGTAATAAGTTATGACAGGACAACAATCACGAACAAACAAGTTAACACTTAACAGAACAATCCATCAGACTCACACATTTATTAAACATAATTATACAGATAATAGCGCAATGACATACATTATATTATTGAAATCAACTGCCGTACCACGGCCTTATTCTCACACACACTCTCCCTCGGATCCACAATCCGGTAGTTACTCCTAAAGGCACTTCGGCCTCAGCCTCTCCCCTCAGGGTCTTAATAGTACATTAATGATTCACTGGCACCGCAGTCTCTCAATATCACCTTCCTATTGTCATACACCTTAGCACTCCCCTAGCACCTCCGCAGGGCAATAACACATTATTATTTCCATAGCCATCAACATGGCAACAACATAATATCAGTTCACTAGCCTATCAACATGGCAACAATATAGTATCTCATTCACTCTCATATCTACGTCCCTGTCCGTGGCCTGACTGCCACGACTTTATGTGCCTCTACTGTCCTGCACTGACAGCCTCACTTCTGGCCTATGTGCGGCCTCCGGCCCTATGCTGGCCTATCTCCTGTGCTCATCGAGGTGGCTCTGCGGCCCGTCCCCGACACCTACAAGAATAACATTACATTGGTATAATACCCTACCATTTCTATTCACTCCACCTCTCCTTACAATCCATGAAGCGTACACACACTAGTTCACCTTTCACTCACCACACATCTTACGGTACCACACCTCCATCGGAGTACACACTACTCACTCGCGCTACAAATCCATGAACTCACTTTCATCTATCGCTCATGGCGCACATTGCTATATCCAATATCAAGGACTTCCACATTCCTCACATATACTTATTCACATCATGGTAATAGACGAATATAATATAATACATCAATCATAATAATCAATCAACGTTCTACATACCAGTCATAACTGGAAAGACTCTCACTAGTCTTCTCGACTGCTTCCTTTTATCTCTGCCCGATGGGCTATTATTCACAGATCCGCTCCCTAGGACCTTCTAACTTGCAGTGATAGTTATACAGCGCTTTCGCCTCCTTCAGACCCCCCCCCCCCCCACTACTCACAACAGCACGCTTAACTTGCTGTCTACTGTGAGCCTTTCTTACTCTACACCCGCTCTGTAGCAATCCCCTTAATTGCACTCACTCCACTCGTGACATCATCCCCCACCCCAAAAAAATTAATGCAATTAATTTCAAATCGCATCAAGATGACTGTCAACGAGTGAGCGTGAGCAATACCTACACTAAAAAAAACTGACCTAGCAGTTCCCCTAGTATATAAAATACCGAAATCAGGGGAAAATATGGGGATCAATATGGTCTGAAATATGCATATATGTGTCACCTCATGAATAGCTAACTAAACACAATATCTAATACAGAATCAAAAACCATTCAACCTATCAACCATTCTTCATATCATATATTTTATAATGTCAATATTTTAAAGTCGACTCATTCACAGAGATCCTGTCAATGTTCCTGTCCTCCGATGTATAAGCTCCTGAAATCTTCCCCTAGGCTCGACTAAGGTAGTCGGCGATATGATTGCTGGTTCCTGGAATTGGTTGAATAACGAAGGTGTACGGCTGTAAAGCCAATGCCCATCTAGACAAGCGTGGGCTGGACGAACGATTCTTCGACAAAAATGTCAGTGGCTTGTGGTCTGTCTGGATACAAAATTCTCGTCCCATGAGATAACGTCCTAATTTCTGGACGGACCAGACAATGGCAAGACACTCACGCTCTATCACAGAATACTTTCTTTCTCTCTGCAATAACTTCCTACTGACATAACATACAGGATGGAGACATTCGTTCTTCTCCTGTAGAAGACAAGCGCCGACACCAGAGTCCGACGCATCCGTTCTGAGGATAAAATTAGATCGAAAATCGGGTAATATCAGAATGGGTGACGATGATAATGCTGTCACCAAATTATCAAATGATGTCTGACATTCAGACGTCCACTGGACCTTATCGGGTTGTCCCTTCTTAGTAAGGTCAGTAAGAGAAGATGACAAGGAGGAAAAATTTGGAATGAACTTTCTGTAATAATTTAAAATTCCCACTAAGCTTCTGACTTGTTTCTTTGTTTTAGGGATTTGCAACCCTACTAACTTGTCAATTTTTGTTACTTCAGGTCTCTGAACACCTCTACCCACAATATGTCCTAAGAATATTATCTCTGGACATGCCAAATCCCTCTTTGCGGGTTTAGCCGTTAACCCAAAATGACGTAATCGTTGAAAAATTACTGTTAGTGTCTGAATATGCTCAGACCATGTCGACGTATGGCATGCTATATCATCAAAGAATGACACGACATTAGGTATGTCCTTCAACACTAATCTCATTAATCGTGCAAACGTCGCTGGCGCGTTTACCAACCCAAATGGCATGACCTTAAATTGGAATAATCCAATGGGCGTTTGAAACGCCGTGTATTGTTTAGACTCCTCAGTAAGCGGGATTTCCCAATACCCTTTCGTCAAATCTATCTTGGAAAACCACGTGGACCCGGCCAATGAAGCTATTAATTCCTCCTGAAACGGAATAGGCTCCCTATCGCCTACCGTAATAGTGTTCAATCTTCGAAAATCAATACAGAACCGCACCGATCCATCAAGTTTCTTCACGAGGACGATGGGTGATGAATACGGCGATGTTGATGGTTCTATCACATCTAACTTCAACATCGACTCAACTTCCTTTATGACTCTATCTCTCGAAGAAAACGGCAACGGATACGGTCTAAGAAATACTGGCTTATCCGAAGTCAACTTTATTTGGTGCTCGATCACTGTAGTGCGACCCGGCAAATCCGTAACAACATCCGGAAATGACGCTAACAGGGTCTCAAGTTCCCTACTCCTTGAACTCGTGAGGTCAGGGTTAATTTTTACGTCCCTGTAACCTTGTGTCGGAGTTAACTCCGGCAATTGAATTTGTAACTCTTCCTGCGCCTCGGTGTCGCTTACGTCACAGTCCAACTGGTCTACGACCCCCGTACAAGCGGTAGAGAAGACAGTCTCCTTTGGTCTTGTCTGTGCACACAGATACTGTGGTCTCTCATAAAATCTCTGTAGCATATTAACATGGAAAACCTTACTCGCTCCATCAATGTGGATAGCGTAATCTACCTTTGAAACAACTCGCTCAATAACATAAGGACCTTTCCATGTCATCAATAACTTATTATGGTCCGTAGGTAACAACAACAGAACCTTGTCTCCTGGCTTAAAAATTCTCAGTTTGGAACCTCTATCTTTATAGTCTTTTGCTCTTTTCGAAGCGATACCAGAAGCTTCTTCTGCTATAGTGCGCGCTGAAGATAGTCTTTCTCTTAAATCAACAAGGTACTGAAACACCGAAATCTGCTCATCGTCTCCCGATGATGGCGACGTCATCATGTCCCGAAGAACATCAGTTGGGCCCCTGGGACTACGACCGTACATCATTTCGAACGGCGAGAATCCCGTTGACTCCTGCCGTACCTCTCTGTACGCGAATAACACTGCAGGGATATATCTATCCCAATCTTTAGGGCGATCAGCAGCTACCTTACGCAGCATCGACTTTAACGTCGAGTTCAATCTCTCGCACATGCCATTAGCCTGCGGATGATAAGGGGTGGTAGTGATGGGTTGTATGCTGAATAAGCGGAACAATTCCTTCATCATCTGCGACGTAAATTGCGCGCCCCTATCAGACAGAATTTGCTCTGGTATTCCTACCCTAGCGAAAATTGCAAACAACGCTTCCGCGACTGCCTCAGACGTTATGGTCCGCAGAGGAACCGCCTCTGGCCATCTCGTAGCATTACATATGACCGTTAAGAAAAATCGATTCCCCCTATCGGTCGCTGGGTGAATGGGGCCAACAAGGTCTATCGAGACCTTTTTAAACGGTTCCGAGACCGTGGGGATCTTCTGAAGAGGGGCCTGGGGTGTACGACCCTTATGCGTCGTCTTTTGGCACGCACTGCACGTCTTACAATAGACCTGCACATCTCTGTGGATCGATGGCCAGTAAAAATTTTTAAGAACCCTTTCTTTGGTTCTAGCTATCCCCATATGACCCGCTAATGGGACATCATGTGCCAAATGCAATACTGTTGCGATCAGCAACGCTGGCACAACGACCTGCTTTAAAATGGAGGACACCGTTACATACTTACGGAACAGAATGCCCGCCTGAACAATAAAGGAGGACGACCCGTTCTTATATCTCCTCGTTTTCTCGGTTCGCGCTTCCCCAAAACATGGGTTTAATGATGGGTCCTCCCTTTGTAATCTCGCCAAGCGCTCCGGCGTGATATCTAGGTTGACCGCTGGCGTAGCCAAAGGTCTAATCTTATCTTTATCAGCTACCCGTCGACGTGTTTCGACCGCGGCGCAAAAGTCAATACCTTTTGATTGCGACCATGCTTGCACGTTCTCATCGGAAGGGGAAACTACCCGTGATACATTCCCAATGATGAGCTGGGCGCCTGGAAAACAACCAACGACTGCTTCGACTTCCCCGCTAAGGAAAGGTGTATCTATCATTATTCTTGCCATGGGTAATTTCTCAATGGCCCCCGAAAATTGGATGCACGGGACAGTCTCACCTGTAAACTGTGAATCCCGAATGCAGTCTCTATGCACTCCCACAACGGTAGATCCCGTATCTCGTAAAACCGAGACCGGTTCGTCCCCAACAAACCCCGGATAAACCCTAAGACCACCTCCTGTATGACATGAATTTATAACGGGGATCTTTCTCCCACAAGGTAAAACACCGGAAGATAATAACTTCTCACAAATGGGACACTTAGAATACTGTCCGCCTCCGTTGTTCGATGTAGCACACGCAGCCGCATGGTGAAATTTATTTGGGGAACATGGACTGGAGCTACTGTCCACGTTCGCCGCTATCCTACCTGCAGGGCAGTTCACGCTGATGTGATCTGCTCTTCCGCAGTTCCAACACTTCGCGGCCCTACACTCGCGCGAAAAGTGACCCACGCGTCCGCAAGTCCAACACTCCGCTCCCTGTGCTGCTCTAGGCCTGGGTCCCCGTGACCCCTCGCGACCGGAACTAGAGTCCCTATGCCGTCGGTCATCGGCAAAGGTCACAAGTCGGCCCCGGCCATTACCGCGACCTAGCCCTCCTGCTCGGTCAAACTTACCGGATCCATATGCCGGTGATTGGTGATAGCCCCTACGCTGCCCCTGGGCTTGCCCGCTATAGGCACCACGCTGACGCGACCTGTCCCTAAGTCCTGCCGGCGACCCCTCGACAACGGCGACGTACCCAGCATCTTGGACGTACGCCCTGGCGACTGGTTTGGACGGATGCGCCGTACGGTATGCCTCCGCCAACTTAGACCTGCACCGTCGCGGGTTCGTTCTCTTTCAGGAAAGCCACCAGATCTTTGTGGCACGACGCGTACAGCTGGTCACGGATCATTAAGTCTTTCAGTTTAGCAAAATCCGTGCCCACATACGCCAAGTCTACCCAGTTCGCGAAATACTCCGTCAGTCTCGCGACGAAGGCAGCAAAGTCCTCCCTGGTATCTGCACGTGCTCGCCTAAACTGCTCCCGGAAATATTCCTCGGTACGCGCAAATCGGCGAAGCAGCAAAGCCTTCAGCTTATCGTAATCTTGTACGTCTTCGCGCTGTAGCTCTTTAAAGTATGTTAACGCTCGCCCCTGCAAAAGCGAGGCCAGGTACGTGGCCCATAATTCCTTATTTTCCCCCCATTGCAATTGTGCGTTCAGCTCGAACCTGTAAAGGAAGGCGTCTATGTCGTCCTTCCGGTCGTCGAACGTAGGGAGCTTAATCCTAACGCCACCTTTATTGGGTACCTGCCGCTCAACTGTTTCTGTTGGCGCACTCTTTTTGATTTCCAACTCCGCTATTCTTACTCGCGCGTCTGTCTCCCGCTCTTGAGCTTCTATCTCCTTTAACCTTATCTCCTGCTCCCGTTCTTGAGCTTCTATCTCCTTTAACTTAAACTCTCTTTCCTGTTCCTTATCCTTAGCCTCTCTTTCCTGTTGCTTATCCTTAGCCTCTCTTTCCTCTTCCTTATCCTTTTTTTCCTGTTCTCTATCCTTAGCACGCTCATCGCGCATTTCTGCCTGCTGTTCTTTAATCCAGCCGCGTAGCTCTTCTCCCTCCAGGCCAAGTTCCTTACCCAACTTCATTAGTTGTTGGAGTTCCGCCATTTCACAGATTTATGGTTATGGTATGTATACTATGAAAACGGCTACCCTGTCGGTATGATCACTAGCAACACGAGCAGAGACCTGAGATCACACCAGATATAACAATACCCAATTCAGAATACAATTCAGAAATTTACCTTTACAGCAAAACTAATTCTATATCTATAAAATGTATGCACTATTAATTATAAAAGAATATAGAAACGACAAGAATGAAGAAATACAGTAGAAGGACCACAAGTACGTCAAGGACAACGAACCAGACTAGGACAAAGCTTCTACAAAAAAAAACTATAATGGAAAAAAAATGCAACCTAACTACGCCGATTACACAACACGGTACGAACAAGAACAGAGTCTGAAAAAAAAGAACGTATCTATAGATATGGAGGAGAAGGACAAGAGAAACGTCTTCCTAAAACAACGAGGAAGATGGAACGGCACAATCTAAACAAAAATACAGGTCCCTATAGAACTGTTCACTGTGATGAACGAAGTTCCAAAGTTTACCACACCTTTTTAAAAGGATAAACTAAGTTCAACACAGCAAACCCGCGCCACCGCCCGTATAATCAATTACAACGAAAACAGCAAAAACATGGAAACAGACAGATGAAAAGACAGCCCTTAATCCAGGGTACAAAATTTTCACTTAACTTTCACCCTTGATCTAAATTTCTCCCGTTTTCTCGGAGCTCTGGCTGCTTGACCTCTACAGGCTGGCACACACACTCTCTGCAGAAATTTTAAATACACATTAATACCTATTCATAGCAATACATGCATCAATACATATTATTATTCATAAACATACATAAATCATATCATCATGAAATTTCCATTCATCCCACGAACAAAGACAACAACACGAATTCCTAGCACAACAGAAAAAGAACTAAATATAACGAATACACAATGTCAAAATGACCACAGGTAAACAGGACGAGCCCCCAGTGTCACAACGGACGAGCCCCCAATGTCACAACGGACGAGCCCCCAATGTCACAACGGACGAGCCCCCAATGTCACAAATCCCAGACTGGGAGATGTAATAAGTTATGACAGGACAACAATCACGAACAAACAAGTTAACACTTAACAGAACAATCCATCAGACTCACACATTTATTAAACATAATTATACAGATAATAGCGCAATGACATACATTATATTATTGAAATCAACTGCCGTACCACGGCCTTATTCTCACACACACTCTCCCTCGGATCCACAATCCGGTAGTTACTCCTAAAGGCACTTCGGCCTCAGCCTCTCCCCTCAGGGTCTTAATAGTACATTAATGATTCACTGGCACCGCAGTCTCTCAATATCACCTTCCTATTGTCATACACCTTAGCACTCCCCTAGCACCTCCGCAGGGCAATAACACATTATTATTTCCATAGCCATCAACATGGCAACAACATAATATCAGTTCACTAGCCTATCAACATGGCAACAATATAGTATCTCATTCACTCTCATATCTACGTCCCTGTCCGTGGCCTGACTGCCACGACTTTATGTGCCTCTACTGTCCTGCACTGACAGCCTCACTTCTGGCCTATGTGCGGCCTCCGGCCCTATGCTGGCCTATCTCCTGTGCTCATCGAGGTGGCTCTGCGGCCCGTCCCCGACACCTACAAGAATAACATTACATTGGTATAATACCCTACCATTTCTATTCACTCCACCTCTCCTTACAATCCATGAAGCGTACACACACTAGTTCACCTTTCACTCACCACACATCTTACGGTACCACACCTCCATCGGAGTACACACTACTCACTCGCGCTACAAATCCATGAACTCACTTTCATCTATCGCTCATGGCGCACATTGCTATATCCAATATCAAGGACTTCCACATTCCTCACATATACTTATTCACATCATGGTAATAGACGAATATAATATAATACATCAATCATAATAATCAATCAACGTTCTACATACCAGTCATAACTGGAAAGACTCTCACTAGTCTTCTCGACTGCTTCCTTTTATCTCTGCCCGATGGGCTATTATTCACAGATCCGCTCCCTAGGACCTTCTAACTTGCAGTGATAGTTATACAGCGCTTTCGCCTCCTTCAGACCCCCCCCCCCCCACTACTCACAACAGCACGCTTAACTTGCTGTCTACTGTGAGCCTTTCTTACTCTACACCCGCTCTGTAGCAATCCCCTTAATTGCACTCACTCCACTCGTGACATCATCCCCCACCCCAAAAAAATTAATGCAATTAATTTCAAATCGCATCAAGATGACTGTCAACGAGTGAGCGTGAGCAATACCTACACTAAAAAAAACTGACCTAGCAGTTCCCCTAGTATATAAAATACCGAAATCAGGGGAAAATATGGGGATCAATATGGTCTGAAATATGCATATATGTGTCACCTCATGAATAGCTAACTAAACACAATATCTAATACAGAATCAAAAACCATTCAACCTATCAACCATTCTTCATATCATATATTTTATAATGTCAATATTTTAAAGTCGACTCATTCACAGAGATCCTGTCAATGTTCCTGTCCTCCGATGTATAAGCTCCTGAAATCTTCCCCTAGGCTCGACTAAGGTAGTCGGCGATATGATTGCTGGTTCCTGGAATTGGTTGAATAACGAAGGTGTACGGCTGTAAAGCCAATGCCCATCTAGACAAGCGTGGGCTGGACGAACGATTCTTCGACAAAAATGTCAGTGGCTTGTGGTCTGTCTGGATACAAAATTCTCGTCCCATGAGATAACGTCCTAATTTCTGGACGGACCAGACAATGGCAAGACACTCACGCTCTATCACAGAATACTTTCTTTCTCTCTGCAATAACTTCCTACTGACATAACATACAGGATGGAGACATTCGTTCTTCTCCTGTAGAAGACAAGCGCCGACACCAGAGTCCGACGCATCCGTTCTGAGGATAAAATTAGATCGAAAATCGGGTAATATCAGAATGGGTGACGATGATAATGCTGTCACCAAATTATCAAATGATGTCTGACATTCAGACGTCCACTGGACCTTATCGGGTTGTCCCTTCTTAGTAAGGTCAGTAAGAGAAGATGACAAGGAGGAAAAATTTGGAATGAACTTTCTGTAATAATTTAAAATTCCCACTAAGCTTCTGACTTGTTTCTTTGTTTTAGGGATTTGCAACCCTACTAACTTGTCAATTTTTGTTACTTCAGGTCTCTGAACACCTCTACCCACAATATGTCCTAAGAATATTATCTCTGGACATGCCAAATCCCTCTTTGCGGGTTTAGCCGTTAACCCAAAATGACGTAATCGTTGAAAAATTACTGTTAGTGTCTGAATATGCTCAGACCATGTCGACGTATGGCATGCTATATCATCAAAGAATGACACGACATTAGGTATGTCCTTCAACACTAATCTCATTAATCGTGCAAACGTCGCTGGCGCGTTTACCAACCCAAATGGCATGACCTTAAATTGGAATAATCCAATGGGCGTTTGAAACGCCGTGTATTGTTTAGACTCCTCAGTAAGCGGGATTTCCCAATACCCTTTCGTCAAATCTATCTTGGAAAACCACGTGGACCCGGCCAATGAAGCTATTAATTCCTCCTGAAACGGAATAGGCTCCCTATCGCCTACCGTAATAGTGTTCAATCTTCGAAAATCAATACAGAACCGCACCGATCCATCAAGTTTCTTCACGAGGACGATGGGTGATGAATACGGCGATGTTGATGGTTCTATCACATCTAACTTCAACATCGACTCAACTTCCTTTATGACTCTATCTCTCGAAGAAAACGGCAACGGATACGGTCTAAGAAATACTGGCTTATCCGAAGTCAACTTTATTTGGTGCTCGATCACTGTAGTGCGACCCGGCAAATCCGTAACAACATCCGGAAATGACGCTAACAGGGTCTCAAGTTCCCTACTCCTTGAACTCGTGAGGTCAGGGTTAATTTTTACGTCCCTGTAACCTTGTGTCGGAGTTAACTCCGGCAATTGAATTTGTAACTCTTCCTGCGCCTCGGTGTCGCTTACGTCACAGTCCAACTGGTCTACGACCCCCGTACAAGCGGTAGAGAAGACAGTCTCCTTTGGTCTTGTCTGTGCACACAGATACTGTGGTCTCTCATAAAATCTCTGTAGCATATTAACATGGAAAACCTTACTCGCTCCATCAATGTGGATAGCGTAATCTACCTTTGAAACAACTCGCTCAATAACATAAGGACCTTTCCATGTCATCAATAACTTATTATGGTCCGTAGGTAACAACAACAGAACCTTGTCTCCTGGCTTAAAAATTCTCAGTTTGGAACCTCTATCTTTATAGTCTTTTGCTCTTTTCGAAGCGATACCAGAAGCTTCTTCTGCTATAGTGCGCGCTGAAGATAGTCTTTCTCTTAAATCAACAAGGTACTGAAACACCGAAATCTGCTCATCGTCTCCCGATGATGGCGACGTCATCATGTCCCGAAGAACATCAGTTGGGCCCCTGGGACTACGACCGTACATCATTTCGAACGGCGAGAATCCCGTTGACTCCTGCCGTACCTCTCTGTACGCGAATAACACTGCAGGGATATATCTATCCCAATCTTTAGGGCGATCAGCAGCTACCTTACGCAGCATCGACTTTAACGTCGAGTTCAATCTCTCGCACATGCCATTAGCCTGCGGATGATAAGGGGTGGTAGTGATGGGTTGTATGCTGAATAAGCGGAACAATTCCTTCATCATCTGCGACGTAAATTGCGCGCCCCTATCAGACAGAATTTGCTCTGGTATTCCTACCCTAGCGAAAATTGCAAACAACGCTTCCGCGACTGCCTCAGACGTTATGGTCCGCAGAGGAACCGCCTCTGGCCATCTCGTAGCATTACATATGACCGTTAAGAAAAATCGATTCCCCCTATCGGTCGCTGGGTGAATGGGGCCAACAAGGTCTATCGAGACCTTTTTAAACGGTTCCGAGACCGTGGGGATCTTCTGAAGAGGGGCCTGGGGTGTACGACCCTTATGCGTCGTCTTTTGGCACGCACTGCACGTCTTACAATAGACCTGCACATCTCTGTGGATCGATGGCCAGTAAAAATTTTTAAGAACCCTTTCTTTGGTTCTAGCTATCCCCATATGACCCGCTAATGGGACATCATGTGCCAAATGCAATACTGTTGCGATCAGCAACGCTGGCACAACGACCTGCTTTAAAATGGAGGACACCGTTACATACTTACGGAACAGAATGCCCGCCTGAACAATAAAGGAGGACGACCCGTTCTTATATCTCCTCGTTTTCTCGGTTCGCGCTTCCCCAAAACATGGGTTTAATGATGGGTCCTCCCTTTGTAATCTCGCCAAGCGCTCCGGCGTGATATCTAGGTTGACCGCTGGCGTAGCCAAAGGTCTAATCTTATCTTTATCAGCTACCCGTCGACGTGTTTCGACCGCGGCGCAAAAGTCAATACCTTTTGATTGCGACCATGCTTGCACGTTCTCATCGGAAGGGGAAACTACCCGTGATACATTCCCAATGATGAGCTGGGCGCCTGGAAAACAACCAACGACTGCTTCGACTTCCCCGCTAAGGAAAGGTGTATCTATCATTATTCTTGCCATGGGTAATTTCTCAATGGCCCCCGAAAATTGGATGCACGGGACAGTCTCACCTGTAAACTGTGAATCCCGAATGCAGTCTCTATGCACTCCCACAACGGTAGATCCCGTATCTCGTAAAACCGAGACCGGTTCGTCCCCAACAAACCCCGGATAAACCCTAAGACCACCTCCTGTATGACATGAATTTATAACGGGGATCTTTCTCCCACAAGGTAAAACACCGGAAGATAATAACTTCTCACAAATGGGACACTTAGAATACTGTCCGCCTCCGTTGTTCGATGTAGCACACGCAGCCGCATGGTGAAATTTATTTGGGGAACATGGACTGGAGCTACTGTCCACGTTCGCCGCTATCCTACCTGCAGGGCAGTTCACGCTGATGTGATCTGCTCTTCCGCAGTTCCAACACTTCGCGGCCCTACACTCGCGCGAAAAGTGACCCACGCGTCCGCAAGTCCAACACTCCGCTCCCTGTGCTGCTCTAGGCCTGGGTCCCCGTGACCCCTCGCGACCGGAACTAGAGTCCCTATGCCGTCGGTCATCGGCAAAGGTCACAAGTCGGCCCCGGCCATTACCGCGACCTAGCCCTCCTGCTCGGTCAAACTTACCGGATCCATATGCCGGTGATTGGTGATAGCCCCTACGCTGCCCCTGGGCTTGCCCGCTATAGGCACCACGCTGACGCGACCTGTCCCTAAGTCCTGCCGGCGACCCCTCGACAACGGCGACGTACCCAGCATCTTGGACGTACGCCCTGGCGACTGGTTTGGACGGATGCGCCGTACGGTATGCCTCCGCCAACTTAGACCTGCACCGTCGCGGGTTCGTTCTCTTTCAGGAAAGCCACCAGATCTTTGTGGCACGACGCGTACAGCTGGTCACGGATCATTAAGTCTTTCAGTTTAGCAAAATCCGTGCCCACATACGCCAAGTCTACCCAGTTCGCGAAATACTCCGTCAGTCTCGCGACGAAGGCAGCAAAGTCCTCCCTGGTATCTGCACGTGCTCGCCTAAACTGCTCCCGGAAATATTCCTCGGTACGCGCAAATCGGCGAAGCAGCAAAGCCTTCAGCTTATCGTAATCTTGTACGTCTTCGCGCTGTAGCTCTTTAAAGTATGTTAACGCTCGCCCCTGCAAAAGCGAGGCCAGGTACGTGGCCCATAATTCCTTATTTTCCCCCCATTGCAATTGTGCGTTCAGCTCGAACCTGTAAAGGAAGGCGTCTATGTCGTCCTTCCGGTCGTCGAACGTAGGGAGCTTAATCCTAACGCCACCTTTATTGGGTACCTGCCGCTCAACTGTTTCTGTTGGCGCACTCTTTTTGATTTCCAACTCCGCTATTCTTACTCGCGCGTCTGTCTCCCGCTCTTGAGCTTCTATCTCCTTTAACCTTATCTCCTGCTCCCGTTCTTGAGCTTCTATCTCCTTTAACTTAAACTCTCTTTCCTGTTCCTTATCCTTAGCCTCTCTTTCCTGTTGCTTATCCTTAGCCTCTCTTTCCTCTTCCTTATCCTTTTTTTCCTGTTCTCTATCCTTAGCACGCTCATCGCGCATTTCTGCCTGCTGTTCTTTAATCCAGCCGCGTAGCTCTTCTCCCTCCAGGCCAAGTTCCTTACCCAACTTCATTAGTTGTTGGAGTTCCGCCATTTCACAGATTTATGGTTATGGTATGTATACTATGAAAACGGCTACCCTGTCGGTATGATCACTAGCAACACGAGCAGAGACCTGAGATCACACCAGATATAACAATACCCAATTCAGAATACAATTCAGAAATTTACCTTTACAGCAAAACTAATTCTATATCTATAAAATGTATGCACTATTAATTATAAAAGAATATAGAAACGACAAGAATGAAGAAATACAGTAGAAGGACCACAAGTACGTCAAGGACAACGAACCAGACTAGGACAAAGCTTCTACAAAAAAAAACTATAATGGAAAAAAAATGCAACCTAACTACGCCGATTACACAACACGGTACGAACAAGAACAGAGTCTGAAAAAAAAGAACGTATCTATAGATATGGAGGAGAAGGACAAGAGAAACGTCTTCCTAAAACAACGAGGAAGATGGAACGGCACAATCTAAACAAAAATACAGGTCCCTATAGAACTGTTCACTGTGATGAACGAAGTTCCAAAGTTTACCACACCTTTTTAAAAGGATAAACTAAGTTCAACACAGCAAACCCGCGCCACCGCCCGTATAATCAATTACAACGAAAACAGCAAAAACATGGAAACAGACAGATGAAAAGACAGCCCTTAATCCAGGGTACAAAATTTTCACTTAACTTTCACCCTTGATCTAAATTTCTCCCGTTTTCTCGGAGCTCTGGCTGCTTGACCTCTACAGGCTGGCACACACACTCTCTGCAGAAATTTTAAATACACATTAATACCTATTCATAGCAATACATGCATCAATACATATTATTATTCATAAACATACATAAATCATATCATCATGAAATTTCCATTCATCCCACGAACAAAGACAACAACACGAATTCCTAGCACAACAGAAAAAGAACTAAATATAACGAATACACAATGTCAAAATGACCACAGGTAAACAGGACGAGCCCCCAGTGTCACAACGGACGAGCCCCCAATGTCACAACGGACGAGCCCCCAATGTCACAACGGACGAGCCCCCAATGTCACAAATCCCAGACTGGGAGATGTAATAAGTTATGACAGGACAACAATCACGAACAAACAAGTTAACACTTAACAGAACAATCCATCAGACTCACACATTTATTAAACATAATTATACAGATAATAGCGCAATGACATACATTATATTATTGAAATCAACTGCCGTACCACGGCCTTATTCTCACACACACTCTCCCTCGGATCCACAATCCGGTAGTTACTCCTAAAGGCACTTCGGCCTCAGCCTCTCCCCTCAGGGTCTTAATAGTACATTAATGATTCACTGGCACCGCAGTCTCTCAATATCACCTTCCTATTGTCATACACCTTAGCACTCCCCTAGCACCTCCGCAGGGCAATAACACATTATTATTTCCATAGCCATCAACATGGCAACAACATAATATCAGTTCACTAGCCTATCAACATGGCAACAATATAGTATCTCATTCACTCTCATATCTACGTCCCTGTCCGTGGCCTGACTGCCACGACTTTATGTGCCTCTACTGTCCTGCACTGACAGCCTCACTTCTGGCCTATGTGCGGCCTCCGGCCCTATGCTGGCCTATCTCCTGTGCTCATCGAGGTGGCTCTGCGGCCCGTCCCCGACACCTACAAGAATAACATTACATTGGTATAATACCCTACCATTTCTATTCACTCCACCTCTCCTTACAATCCATGAAGCGTACACACACTAGTTCACCTTTCACTCACCACACATCTTACGGTACCACACCTCCATCGGAGTACACACTACTCACTCGCGCTACAAATCCATGAACTCACTTTCATCTATCGCTCATGGCGCACATTGCTATATCCAATATCAAGGACTTCCACATTCCTCACATATACTTATTCACATCATGGTAATAGACGAATATAATATAATACATCAATCATAATAATCAATCAACGTTCTACATACCAGTCATAACTGGAAAGACTCTCACTAGTCTTCTCGACTGCTTCCTTTTATCTCTGCCCGATGGGCTATTATTCACAGATCCGCTCCCTAGGACCTTCTAACTTGCAGTGATAGTTATACAGCGCTTTCGCCTCCTTCAGACCCCCCCCCCCCCACTACTCACAACAGCACGCTTAACTTGCTGTCTACTGTGAGCCTTTCTTACTCTACACCCGCTCTGTAGCAATCCCCTTAATTGCACTCACTCCACTCGTGACATAGTGTGTGTGGTCCAAGGCGAAAAACCAGGGTGCGAGCTTTGTAAGTACAGAGACGTAAAGCGAGAACTTAGAATCACGAAGAGATCTTACATACACCAATACTAGTAGCTCAAGTCGCATGATGGTCAACCAGTATTGAAATTGTGGAGAGGCCTCAGTTCGCTTCACGCAACATTCGTCAAAAGATTTCGGTTCATTTTCTTCACAGCTGTAAGCATTGTAAGCCGTGTGCAACAGTATTGATAATGCACTGGCTGTTACTTGGTGTGCATGTCTCGTCCGTGTGACATGCGCTGTTTTCAGGAATGATTCGGCTGTTCCAGGTGTAGCAATGTTTGCTTGGGCCAAAGCATGCGTCCATCCACTACCATCAAGCAAATCTCCAATAGTTGCTAAGGATGCCATTTCCAAATGTAAGCCACCTGGTAGAATGACAAACATCTCTTCCCCATACTCATTCGGCCAGTTCCATTGAATCTGTTTAGCGATTGCATACAGTGGTTGGTCTACTGTCAACACAGGCACCTGCCCAGGATTCAGGTGGTGAACAGCACGTTGTACGACATCCATTGCATGACGAATCATTGCCACAGACTTTGAGTCATCCGGGAACAGTGGCAGAAGAGATCCGATAGTGACTTCACACTCACGTGATTGCCCCTGATTAGAATGGAATGCAGCCCAAGAGATTGGATCATCAACATTCTGGACCCCTTCACTTAGGAGTCGACGTGTATTGTTCTGCCACTACTTTTCCTCTTCCATGGCAGTTTTAACAAGTTCACAGTCACTGGTCAATGTACTCTGAGTTGGAGGGATGATCAGATCCTTCTTTGATGTCACCGGGGTCAGCGTTGTATATGATTCAGGAAGAGATGGTATCTGTTTACTAGAAAGATGTCGATTGGGTTGCATTTCTGATATGTGACGCATGATTCCATCAGATTCTGTTTCCCTGTTTTGGAAAAGGGAAATGCCTGTGCCATGAAAGGCACCGTGAGCAGTTGTTGAGCTCGGGTTGTGGTCTAGGTTGTCAACAGCAGCTGTGGTGAACAGATTTTTTTGTAGGATAAGGGGACAGACAACCCCTTCGGATTCATACTGTTGGGCTGCTGATATGGCCGTGTCCATGGATATGTCAAGAACTCTGTCATATGAAATTGATAAGCCTAAGTGGAACAAGATGTCTATGAGTTCTCGCTTACGAGTACGTCCGTGTATCATCATACCCAGGTATATTGGTACAGGAGTCTCCCTGCTTTTCCTATGGTGTATACCAGTGGATCCTCTGCGTCTTCTCACAGAGCTGTTGTACTGGAATAATTGAGCAATACTCAGAGTTGCTTGTATAGATTCGTCACCATATCTTCTCATAATATTTGGTCCATCCAAGATCATGCTAACCAGTGCAACAAGCGACTTGGGCACAGCTTCTTCTTGGCAACCCTGTGGGAAAGAACTACCATCAAATTGTGCATGAACTTCAATCATATCTCGAAGGATTATTTGAGCCGCCTTTGCTAAACAAATGGCTTCATCGTCACAATCGTCCATGCATGCATCTCGCAATGCATTCCCTACATCATCGTTGAAGCTCAGCAACACATCCCGTCCTTGTTTATATGCTTGCAGCTCAGGCATATTTGCTAGTATCCGATTTTTTAGATCGGTGGAATGAATGCGTCCAGTTATCTCGACTCCTAACTCTACCAGTTGGTCGGTGTAAAGCTTTAGAAGATCCGCCATCTTGAAGACAGGTGCTATGTCATTCACAGTCACACTCAATTTCGTGTCCTCTAGGTATCCCATAAGTTCCACCAAAGTTATGCCACGAGATACTCTGTCAAAATTCTCTTTCTTATCCTCCTCAGTTTTCCTGTTGCTCGCATTGTACAATTTGACCAGGCAGTTGGAATGATACTTGGCTTCTTGGGCCACAAGGTCACTATGGCTGAGTTGCGCAATTAACTTCTGGTCCTGTAGCTTCAAAGCACATTGCCTAACTCTGTGTGTGATGCGTGGCGACATTGCTTCATGCAGAGGTGTCACTTCTGTTCCAATTTCACCACAAAAGAAACACTTGTTCTCTTTTAGAGGGTTTCTGCATTCAGCCTGCCGTAGCATATACGGGAGTCCTTCAGATGCATCACTACATGTAGTAGGAAGGGCAGTTACTTCAGCTCTAGCAAGACGACTGGCTGTACATTTCAAGCGGCATGATGTGTGCCATTGGGCATGGTTACGAGCTAGAGTGCTTCCAATGCCATCTCCCTCATCGAGCCTAGCTAGGTTGAAGGGTAATGGTTGGTTGCCCAACTGAAGAAAGCTTTTTAAATTATCACCAAGAGTAACATATCCAGCACCGTTGTCTGTGCGCTTTGATTTGGCTGGACAGGTCAAGGGTTTGCTCGAGGGTTTTTGGCACAAGGCACAAAGACTCCAGTCAATAGGATCATGTGTAACTGTAGTAGCTCTCGGCATGAACAAGTTTGCACTTTTTTCGCGCGGACATGATTGTGGTCACATCTGTTTCTTCACCTGCAAATAGAGGACAAGTATAATTATGACACTGGACAATGATTTGTGTGGTTACGTGATTGTATGTTGTTGTTGTTGTTGCGTACCCAGCTAATACTCTTGGGAAATAACTTAGTCAAGAGCAAACTAAGTCAACTGATTCTGCCTTAGTGGCTCTTACTCTCTCATGATTTCCAAACCACATAGGTGGCCACTCGGACTTTCATTGTACTCTATATTTTAAACTGCCAGAGTTCAGCAGTTTGTTGAGTAACAACATTGCATGGAACGACCAGGTATAGCAATACAAGACCTCACACATACACATCATTTGCTTTTGCCTTTGAGAAATCTCTTTTCCATCTTGTAAAAAGAGACCAGCCTCTTCAGGCATTCGTGATTGTATGATTGTACAGATCAAAATTAAAGTACACAGGGCAGTACCTGGAATAACTTACAGACGAGTCATTTATGTTTTTGCTTTAACTATTCACAAAGATATGACAATTTACAGATATCAAGGATGGCGGCTATCTGGAATTTTAACATGAATTTGATCAATATGTTGTTTTATATGCATTTTATCAACTAAATAATGGTTCTATTGGATTCCTTATGTCTGAAAACATACAAAAAGACCCCTCATTTATGTTTTTGTGTCAAATATTGGCAAAGATATGACCGTTTACAGATATTTTGTCTCGGATGGCGGCCATCTTGGATTTTTGAAATTTATGGGCTTCTGGGAAAAAATTCAGTTTGGCACTATATCTAAATTCTTTTAGTATGTCCTTAACCTCATTTGTGGAAGTTTTGGTGCTTTTACCACAAAACCCACAATTAGTGTGTATTATGACACAAATCTGCCTCACTATGACGATGGTTTGATAAATATGTCCGTTTATAATATACAAGCCTAGCTACCCTCGGGGTTAATAAAAATGTGCTTTCCTCGAAAACTTGATTCCCATTTTTCACATTATTGTTAAATCAGTGATGTTGCCTATATCATTCTCCGTTTTATGTTTGTCCGTTAGAACCAATGTTTTCTATTACAAACAGTTTCCGTACAAAGCTGTTTTATGGAGAATTGCCCCAGTTGTTTTCCCTTCTCATACATCTTGTTTCAAATTACATGAACATACATGTATCGCCGTAACTTTCTGATGAGAACCTCTGCAGTATTCCCCAGCACTGGTCAGTTTTTCTCACTTTGAACATGTCAGCACTGCCATACTTTTTGCACACTCATCTCCTACACAGTATATTTATCCAAATTCATAGGAAGAAAAGAACAATAAAGACATGCAGAACTCATTCTTAAATTTGCATCACTTTAATAATTTGCTTTGCACAAAATCAAGAAATTGAATGACAGCCACAAGACAAACACATAAATACATGTACATTAAAACCAGACAGAACAAATCAAAGGGGGTTTAGGGAGCATGGAAAGTTGACAAAAGAAAACTTCTATTATAACAAGAGTCACAACCCACTTTATCAATGACAGCAATCAGAACATGGGAAGAATACACAGACAAAGCAAATGCTAGATAACACTATCCTGACAAATACAGACACATATGTTATAGCATCTTAGATTCTGGCTTTTTTCAGTCTTTTTTTTTTTAATCAAGTAAGTTGAATGGTCAGGGGGA